>ML677326.1:70215994-70501376 GCA_007922305.1 Dermatemys mawii
GGAACCAAAAAGGGACCACTCAGAGAGGGGGCCAAGAAGAGGAACCAAAAAGGAACCACTTAGAGAAGGGCCCAAAAAAGGGGAACCAAAAAGGGACCAATTAGAGGGAAGGCCAGAAGAGGCAAAAGCCTGCAGGCACCTAGATAAATATAGCAGGGAACGGGCCAGAAAATTGCAGACTCGTCCCAGAGATCAGCCAGGAGAGCAGACTCAGGACCCGAACTCGGACTCGCGACCTGAAGGAAGGGAACCTCATCTCATCCACCAAATACCAACAGGAGGGTGAGCATACGGGGCTGGTAGCCATGCTGGGAGGGATCCGGGTCAGTGAGAGTACGTGAGAACGGGATCGAAACTGCCGTCCGATAGGACCATGGGGCCGATAGGGACGTCCATAAACTGATCAGACAGAGATCCGGTAGCCAGTAGAGTCAGGCCAGGCGGACCAAAGGCCTCACCAGGGCAGAAACTCTAGGGAGACAGTACAGAATGAATGCAGAATCTTAAATGTGTAATTGTTGTCATTGTTGCATCGTGTTGTCCGTGATCATAGTCATAAATGTTATTGTAACCTTGTGGTAGTTGAGTCTATTGTAGACCAGACTGATTGGCGGTCATAAGCAATAAACTAGTTCCCACCCTAAATCTCTGTCATTTGCCATACCTTTAGAGGTTTGGGCGCAGGACGGACATTGGCACTTCGTCCCTTGGGACCTAACAACCTCGGGGAGACTACAACCCAACACCACGGCCTACCTGTCCCCCGGGATTGGGTAAGGCGCCACCTCCCCGCACAACACCATCATAGTCTATACTTTATAATCAGCCACGTCACAATCCAGCCACACAACAGTAGTAGCAGTGCCTGAGCATAATGGTTTACCGGCCGTAGTTTGGAGGGCGTCGTCCGGTGCCAGGAGCAATAATCCTGTGTTGTTCCTGACACTGGCAAGAAGGCAAACATAGGTAGAATTGGTGCTGGCACCTTCCCCAGAAGCAAGGGGTGAGCTGGTGGTAGGGTTGCCAACTTTCTTGCCCTGCCCCAAGGTCCCACACATGCCCCTCTCCTTCTCTGAGGCCCTGCCCTTCACTCACTCCATTCTCCTTCCCCTGTTGCTTGCTCTCCCCACCCTCACTTACTCGTTTTCATCAGGTTGGCTCAGGGGGTTTGGGGGTGGGAGGAGCTGAGAGCTCTGGTAGGGAGGCAGGTTCTGGGGTGGTGCCAGAAATGAGGAGTTCAGAATGTGGGAGGGGGTTCCAGGCCGAGGCAGTGGGTTAGGATGTGAGAGGGGGTGTGAGCTCTGGTGTGGAGCTAGGGATCACAGGTTTGGGGGTACAGGAGGAGGCTCTGGGCTGGGGGGGGCTCTGGGATGAGGCAGGGGATTGGGGTATGGGAGGAGAGATGGATTCTGGACTGGGGTGTGGGTTCCAGGGTAGAGTCAGAAATTAGGGGTTCAGGGTGTGGGAAGGGGCTACAGGCTGGGGCATAGGGTTGGGATGCAGGGGAGTGACAGCTCCAGCTGGGCGTGGTGACTCCAGCTGAAGGTGATGGCTCTGATGTTGAATCAGGGATGAAGGATCTGGGGTGTAGGAGGGTGCTCTGAGTTGGGACCAAGGGGTTTGGAGTATGGAAGGGGACTGGGCTGAGGCAGGGGGTTCGGAGAGAGGCAGGGGTGCAGGCTCCAGCAGGAACATCCCTCAAGCAGCTCCTGGAAGCAGCAGCCGCATGTCCCTTCTCTGGCTCTGTAGCAGCATGGCAACTCACCCTGCAGCACCTCCTGCTGGTATATCTAGGGAATTAACTTTCCAGCCTCCAGAGCACCCTCTGCAGGCTGATGTCCTGCTTGCTGCTAGCCCCATGTCCCTCCCAGTGCCCTCTTCCCTGGGGTGCTGCACCCCTGCAGTACCCCTACAGTCTCACTGGGTTTCTCCTCTCTAGAGAAATCCCACCCACTATCCCTACTTTGCCTCTGCCTATGGGCTACTGCCAGTCACCATCTGGGCCCCATTCACTGGGGCCAGCTTCAGTCTGTATGTAACTCTTCTGCCCATCAGAGTTGGCAGCAACAAGGGCCGGGTTCAGTATCCAGGGGTTCTATTCCAATAACACAGTAGAAAACTGGCTCGAGCCTCCACTCAGTGATCTGGGACAACCACATACCACCTCTCTGGGTGCCTCTAAGAAACAATACTTCCCCTCTCGCAAGCACAGAGTCTGAGTGTACCAAAAGCCTTTTAATAACAGAGAGAAACAATGTGGCATTATACTGGGGAAACACTACAAACAAGATTAATAAAACAAACCATGAACCAGAAGCCCCCCTCCCACCAAATAGGCTGTGTCCTTCCCTTTGGCTCTTGAGTTCCACAACCCCAAAAAGTCACTCAATAGTCCCAAAAGTCCAACAGCCCAAGAGTCTCTGTTCCTGGTCAGGGCAGAGTTCAAAAGTCAATCTGCAGAGTCTTACCTCCCAGCCTGGGTGGAAAGGGAGGGCAGGTTAAGGGGCACCTTACGTGATCCACGGCTGTCCCACAAACTGCTCTACTCTGCCAGTTGCTCTGCCAGCTGCTCCGCTCTGCCCACCAACACCCAAACTGCACCAGCCACTCTGCCAGCTGCGCAAACTGCTCCGCTGGCCGCTCTGCCAGCCAACACCCAAACTGCGCTGCTCCATAATATTTTCAGGAACTGCTCGGCTCTGTCAGCTGCTCAGCCATAGACCTTCAGCCCCCCCCACTTAACACAGTAGTTAGTGATTTCAGCTCTTAGCCGATTTCAGCTTTTAGTGGGGGAGGGAAGGGGCCTTAGTGCAGGTACATCAGTGGACCCAAAGTGAATTCAGCTCAGCAGACTGACTTTAGACTCCTAATAGAATTAAAAATTAGCTCTGACATACCACAGTGGAGAGAGGCAAGGTACAATAGGCCTATGGGGCCCTTAGACAAGGCCCTCACCAAAAGCTATAGGTACCTGTCCATGGCCTCTTTCAAAATCAGAGTGTTCACAAACGCCTGTCCCTTGCCCAGTGGGTGCTACCTAGATGATGGCGAGTCCCTCCATCATAACAAGGGCCAAGTACATGTCCACAGTCCTTCATTCACATAATCACGGTAACAACACTTTATCATTTCTGCCCCAATAACATAGAAACTTGGGCTCTCACATCAGCCGAAGTGGCCATGTGGGCTGCTGTGAGCTCAGGCTAGGCGTGGTGGGTGTGCCTATGCAAATAGATCAGCCCTGAAGTTATTTTCCACAACTCACTGCAGTTCCCATAATTCACCACCAGATGTCAGAGTAGATCTCATCCTGATGCTGCTTACATCTATAAACCAGTCATCATAGGCAAGGAGGATTGGCCTGCTACCTCTGCCTACCCCTGGGCTGTCCCTGCAACCCCAGTACCCCTTTTTGGCCATCTCCTGGGTGGTTTCCAGGCCAGAGTTCCCCAGCTCTGCTCCACTCAAAGTACCCTCTCAAGCTCTCCAGCAGCCAGGCCCGTCTGCCTCTACAGCTAGAGGAGATTGTCTGGGCTGCTGGCTCACAGCCTTTTTATACAGGTCAGCTGTGGCCTGATTGGGGCATGGCCCAGCTGCTTTCACTTTTGCAGCCCTCTGCTGGTCTGCTTTTACCCTTTTCTTTTAGGAGCAGGGTAGCCACCCCGCTCCAGGCTCCTATGGGGAGGCACAGCCAGACAGCTCTGCGCACTGCTCAGTCTGCAGGTGCCACCCCTGCAGCTCCTACTGGCTAGTGCTTAGGGTGGGGGCACTGTGTGGAGTCCCATGGCTGTCCCATAGGAGCCAGAGGGGGAACATGCTGGTTGCTTCTGTGGGGGCTGCATGGCATGGAGGTTAGAAGGGAGCCTGCCAGCCCTGCTGCAAGGCACTGCAAACTAGACGGTCAACAGCCCAGTTAGCTGTGCTTCCCGGAACCATCAGGATCCCTTTTTGACCTGGTGTTATGGTCGAAAACAGGACACCTGGTCTCCCTAGGTGGCTGAGGGATTGTAAATAGCATTCTAGCTGGTGGCCAGCTTGAACACCACCAAAAAATGTGGTGTAGGAGACCTGAAATAACCTGTGATCAAGATCTGAGAGACTCAGGGGGAACCACCGCAGGCTAGGCACCGACTCTGCCCTTATACGTCATGCTGCTGAATTTTGTGTCATGTAAACAAAATATTTATAGTGTTGTACGTATCTTAATGCAACCCTTGCATTTTAATTCCAATATGCTGTTACCCTGTTTCTGGGGAAATCTCTCAACCAAGAATTCACATTCCCAGCAACAAACAGGATCGTAAAATCATCTCCAGCATGGAACAACCATAGCAACATTTATGAAACAAAGAAATATTTATGAAGTCACAATTAAAAATGCTGACCCAAAGAGACACCTTCCCACATCGTTTAATCACAGATGATGAAACCTTGGTTGCTGCATAAAATAGCTAAGAACTTTCAAAGAATTATGAATAAAAATTCATTCTGAAGAAAACAGTCCCGTATTTCAATCCTGCATGAAACACACTAACCTCCTCTGGTTTGGAGCTTCAATACAAACTGAAGACCCAGTTCAGATTTGTAGAAAGATCCAGAAACCTTTCTAGTGAACCCGGATCTGGTTTCAAGTGAATCTGGACTTATTTATGGTTCTTTACTCAACTCACAGGGATGAGGCAGTTTCTCATGGTCTGGATATTCAGGAATCCCAGAAAAACTCAGTGGCTTTGATCAAGTTTCATTTAGAATTTTTGGGATTTTTGTTCAAACCTGAAACTCAGACACTCAAAGCTGTGAACTCACAGGGTTTGAAAGTAAATAGGAGGCAGGATGGTTGTCTTGTTGGTCTTCTGGTTAAGACAAATAACCAAGACCAAGGACAGCTGGGGTTAAATTCTTGCTCTACAACGCACTTCCTGTTTGACCTTGGACAAGAGATCTGATATATGTGACTATGTTCCCTAATTATACAATGGATTGAGAATAATCAGACTGTAAACCCCTTTGGGCAGGACTTGTCTTTTCTGTGATGTGTGTGTACAGTGCTTAGTGTCAGGTAGGCCCAGTCACTGATTGGACATATCTACACATTGTCATAATAATTAATAGCTGAGTACAAAACCTTTCAGAGGAAGCCGCTGAATTTAACATGCTTTTAGTATGAAAATAAAGTCATAGCTTCTTCCTAATATCACTGTATACTATAGCTGGTTGAAAATTTTCCAGCAGAACAGTTTTCCATCAGAAAATACTAATTCAAGGAAATAGAAACATTTAATGGGAACATACCAATTTCCTCATTTTCAATGAGAAATTGTTGAAATGAAACATTTCAAGGAGTTTGAAACATTTTGTTTAAACTTTATCATGTACGCTTTTTAGTATATACGCTACAAAAGAGTTAAAATGACAAAACGTTTCAACCATATCAAAGCGAAATATTTTTAGAATATTTTGTTTCATGAAAAATGTTAAGATTTTTACTTTTCGTTCTGATTCAAAATGAAACCAACTTGTGAAATCTTGGGATTTCCCATGGCACAGAAAATCCATATTTTGACCAGCTACACTGTGTAGTGTCCACTGTATATCACTATTTCACTAAAAGCATCCAATAAACACCAATTGTGCTGTTATTAATTTAAAATCCTCTCAGAAGTTCAATATTCAAAAGAGGAAAACCTTCTTGGATTTACACTATAGATAGACATGTATGAAATCCTTCTAATAAAGCAGTGCTGAATAATAAAGAGCCATGAGCTTCAGATCTAATTACTGGACAGTGCTGGCTCAGTAGTCATAAAAATCTTGGCTCTGAATAAACAGCCCAGGTTCGTATTATTAAAGAATAACAATTACCTCTGGTAGCAAACTTCTGTATCTATTTACAATAAAGAAATATATCTTTAGGAAAAGATTAAATCAGCTGATTATGTAACAGCATATTAGTGCCTTGAAAAAGTCCAACCAGAACTAGTTCTATTATCAGCTAAGCTTTACTCTGAATTCTAATCAGGGTATGATAATTAGACAAAGGCAAGTGAGCTGTCCATCTGGATATATTGAGAGCTGCTGTGGTGTACTGAATTCAACATGGGGATGGGAGTTCTATTCTCAACTCGGCTATCGACTCACTGTGTGGCATTGGGCAAACCATTTAGGGTAGTATTTTTAAAAGTACAGTACTCATCTGTAGCCTAACTCTGCTTCCATTGACTTCAGTAGGAGCAGAGGTAGGCCAATGATGCATGTTTTTGAAAATCCTACCCTAAGTTTCTATGCCTCGCCCACAAATCCTGCAGATACACAGAAGACCAAGACCATTGTCAGATAGGGCCTGTGCTTGTGCACCAGCTCAGACTCCAGGCATGCCTATTCCTGGAAGCACAGCTGACCATAGGACACTCATTAAAGGATGTTCTCCACGTTGGAAGGGACCCCAGGGACCAGGATTAGACTGTTCTAACTATATTATGGCATTTTTGCTCTGGTCCACTCCTTCTTTGCACCTAGATTCCTTGACTTTTAAAGAGTGGTGCTCACGGGGGAAGTGGGTGTGGGGGGGAGAATATCCCTCCAAGGTTTTTGTATTTGCTCAAAGTTCAATAGGCCACAGAAATGGGCAGGCCATGGCCTGACCTTTTTTTAAGCAGCGGCCCTGTACGAAATCAGTAAAGCTGCTGCTGGAGTCGTCCAGAATATTGCTCTAGTTGCATGGTTGCAAAGCCACTGAATTCTGACTCAGCTCCCCTGCGTCCAAGAAGGAGAAGCAGCTGGGCCAGACAGTGTTGCAACCTCACACCGGTGAAGTCTGTTCCTGTATGGCACAGCACAGGGGAGTCTACTGAGGACTCAACTGCTGGCAGCACCAGCTCATGTATTGTGTGGTTAACAGACATGGGGGACTTCCTGGCTGAAGGAGATCCAGGTCTCTATGGACAGAGTGGGCTACAAATGGGAACTGGAATAGGGTCTCAGCTGAGAGGAGGGTGGGGTCCGGAATTTGCCACTTCTAAGACATATCTGAATTGGTGCCACTGCTTTGAGAGACCCATTGTAGATCTCACAAAGAGGGAGCAACATTGATGCATAGGTAGCTTACCCCAGCTGCACACTGTGCAATCTTTGCATGAAGAGCGTTCTTCATATTCAGCTGAGGGACACAATCGAATCTTACGTAAATACCTACATTTCCTTACCTGTTAATTAAAATGCATAATTACTCACCTATCTTTCTGAGGGAATATCAGTTTGCTGACTTGGGTACATGTGTCACTTTAAGAAAATAAAAGAGAAAGAAAGGTAAACATTAAAAATGAGAGAAGTACCATCATTTGGCTCTGTCCATCTCAGGTTCTGCATGCCCCTGAAGTTCACAAATCCTGGCGCTGCAGGCAATTAACCTAATCAGAAAACGTTCCTATGACAACACATCAACAAACACTTCCACATCTACAAGCTATGGAGCCCACCAGAAGGAAGCAGTGGAGTGTTCATGCAAATCTCTTAAAACCTAGGTTATCCATAGCAGTAATTACATTCAAGCAACAACAGGAATTTTAAACTCGGGGGGTTGGGTCATAGGTGGCATCCCCAGTGGTATCTAGTGATATCAAACCTAGCCCATGAAACACTTGCTTTGTTTTTCTATAGCCAATATATTTACACTCCGGAACAGGAGGAATTTCAGAAGTCTCCAGAGACTTACAAGACATAACAAACAACCTGAACCTGCAGCACTTGCTAATTTAAGTAGTGCAGCTGAAGTCAATGGGCTGATGTAAGTAAGGTGACGGCGGCATCTGGCTTCAAATGAGCAAGGCTAATGGAGAAAACAATAAGATTACACTCACCTGCAGGACGGCTCCATTATAGATAAATATCAAACAAACTGGTACTATGAGAAGGAGAGGGGAGGGTAAAATCACAAGATTTAATTATTTTTAATCTCCAGTATAGCGACTCCACTAGCAGTACCACAGAAGCTATACAAATTATCTGTAAAGTATTTTCCTGAGAAATATGGTGGTAAATAGCATTCAACCCTGATGATAAAGCAGTGCAAAAATGGGGTTCGTCTTCCTCCCACTCGAGACATTAACTTCAATGTTGCAGGATCGGGACCAATGAGAATTCTTAGGGTGGTGTTTTCAAAGCATACAAATCCCCTAGGCAGCCTTGAAAATCCTCTCCTTTAGGATGAAAATAGATTCACCAGGAGAAAATATATATATAAAAAAATTTCTAATATATTGGTTCCCTTGGACTCATAATAGAAATAAAAAGTTAATTATAAATATAGACTATTGTGATAAGACAAGCACATGAAGCACTGACAGTAACATTTTGCCTTCATGTAGGCAGAAGCACCCAGTTCTAATTTAAGTCCCCATTGTCCTGTAATTGAAGTCAAAGGCAAGGCCCTTGTATTCAACAAAAGCAAGGTCAGGCTCTGAATCCTCCTGAAGATCCCCTGGCCAAATTGTGTATCCAAACAGTTCACATGGGAATCTTATTCTAACAAACAAAACAAACACATGACATTTTAACCAATACCCTGAGGGATGGTACTGAATAAAAATGCTTAGCTACTTGCCAGATACTATTAGTATACATATACTCTAAACCCACATAGCCCATATATGTGGTACTGTATAATCCACCCTCCTATTTGCAAAAGATCCTTTCCTAGCCCTTCTTTTATTGTTTGGTCACAAGGTTGAATGTCTCAAGCTATAAGTTGGTAGCAAAGTGGGACATTTACTACAATATTAATAATAAACACTTAGGGCTAGATCCTCATTTACTCCAATGCTGCTTACACCATCCTAACTGGATAACGTGGTCTTAAAGGAGATGTAAATTACACTTTTACATTCACTTAAGTACATTTTGTTCTGCCAGAGTGATGTAAAGCAGCTTTAAAATAAATGAAAATCAGGCTATTGCAGTTTTAAATATGGCTGTTGTCAGAGAGATTGCAGATTCCTGTTTCTCATCTCAGAAAAAAACAAACAAGCAAAAAAATAAAAATACATAAAGCAAAATGGTGGGAGAAGAAGTTTGTCTTTTATAAATATAGACTATAAATGCATGCTGCAGAACTATTTTTGGTGACAAAGAAGAACAAATGACACAGAAAAATGCTTTCTAGATTTGAGCTGTTTCAACAATAATTTGTTGTCCATCAGACTCATGAGGCTTAGCTAATGCTTCGTGAACTATATCAGCTATGATATCCTTTTCCTTCAAATATCTTTTCCAGTTGATTAGCCTGTAACTAAAATGTCTCTGGAGTAAGGTACAAACTCTGGAAGCCCTAATAAACTGACTCACTAGTAATCCCTTCTCCAGAGCTATTCAGTGATGATTTTTATAATTCAGGAGGTTATTCCTGTCAGTATTGTTTTTTTTATAAGGAGAGCTGATTATTGCTCAGTACCTCCATTTCTCACCTTGCCCTTCTAAATGTATGTAGAAAAAGGAAGGCAGTACTGCAAGAATCATCATGGATTTTGAATTTAATGGCAGACTGGACAATGCTGATTCCTCTGCTATACCATATCATGTGTGTGTGTCACACCATCATCATAGAGATAATAGGTACATTTGTATCTACCGTAAAAGCTGTATCCATTTTATAGTTTTAACTTTCTGTTGCATGTCTTTAAAAGATGTCTGTTAACTGAAAAATATAAGCTCTGTTTGATTGCTGCATAGTTCTCCAATGAATGCAATACTGCTTTTCTGTTTTGGGTTTTTTGTTTTATTTTTTATCTTTGTAAAGGTAGAACAAGAACTTACCTTTCATGGCAATAGCTTAGCAACACAAAAATGGAGATGTTATGTCAATGTCTCTTCATCATAGTATGGCATGTAATAACATACAATGCTTTTGTTCTGCAGAGCCTAATCAGAAAATTATTCTAATATATAAAACATTGGGGTAAAAATGTCATTATCATGCATGATAGATTACACATTAAATTCCCATTTCTGGGTGTAAGTAAGCGTTTGCCACTTATACCACAGCACAATTTGACTGAAGGCATCATTTCTTATGAAGTTCTGTCAGGTTTGTTGGTCTGAATCAGGCTTCTTATTAACACATTATTAGATTTCTCCAATGGCACCTGCCAATATAATGTAGTTCCTACTGAGCCTTGGTCCCACCCCCTGGGAGGTCACACAAGACTTACCTGGATCAGGAGTTTGGGGTTGGGTGAGGACAAGGATCTGCAGGGGCACTACTATCTTGCAGACAAGTTGGGTGCCGACACTGTGTCCCAGAAATGTACAAGCATGCAACATTCCACTCAGCAGAACTGAGCTGGAACAAAGGGGGGTGGGAAATAAACTGCACCCTAAAGCAAGAGGAAAATAGGAAAGAAAGTGTTACCATCAGAGATACAATTCCTTCCTAGGCTCCTCCCATGGCAATACAACGACATACCACCATGTACTCAGAGCTAGATATAAAGTCTCACCCTAGCATGTAGGTCTAGATTCAGCCACCCTACTCATGTTGAATGATACCTTTACATTGTCAGTTATCCAGCTAATTTCAGTGAGACTTTTTCCAGAGTAAGGCACTATTCAATGTGAACTGAGGTAGGAAAATTGAGCCCTAAGAACCACATTCTGGCCCTAGGGAAGAATGAATAGGTTTGTGTAAAATAAGAGACCTGTCTTTTTAGAGAGTCTTTTTATAACCATTTTCCTATCTTTGTTGGTGGATTTTTTCCACACACCTCTCCACTACGTGATTCAGCTGGAAACAGAAGTAAAGGAATACTGCCATAAACTTATCTATTATACTTCCTACCTGGATAGAATCAGGAAGTACCAGAAATCTCAGAAGAAAGCCTATCCCATGAGATGTCTGGCCCAATTCCTAGACCAAAGAGGCACAGGTAAGTTAGTCTAGTAAGATTTTAAATGATCCTCTGAAACACATACATATAGATATACTTAGTCATAAGCTTGTTCATTTTATAGGCTTAATACATTACAATCATTAAAAATTAAATGAAATATAGTAAAAGTTTACATTATTAAATAAAGACAATCCATTTAAAATAGGACTACACATTAACTGGTATTTGTTTTACGACAATTGACAGTGAGGTTTTTTTATTTTTTATCTCGTCGTATGAAAGGGTTTCATAGATTTGGACAGGGATGAAACTAACAGGGTTCTAGAGAAATTTAATAGAATTCTGCAGACATTCCTCTGAAGACTTTTGTAGTATGGGTCTGAAAACTTGTAGAAACTTTTTTACTCATCTATTACATCCTATAGAACTTTTCCACATAAGGATTTCTTGTTTATTCCATACATTTCTCTTCCCTTGTGTCCTGGCTGGCTCCACATCTCTTCATCATTTCAGCGGATATATTTCAGCAGTATATTCATGTCACAAAAAAGGGTAATTTAGTAAAGTTGATGATTTAGATTGGATCTAAAACTGTCCCTGCAGAAACTACCCATCAGAAAGAGGTGGGGGATATATAGGGTGACCATATGTCCTGTTTTGGCTGGGAGAGTCCCTTTTTTAAGTCCTGTCCCAGGACTTTTTTTTCTTTTTTGCAAACGTGGGCATTTGTCCGTTTGCACTTGCCAACTTGATCAGTTGGCAAGAACAATTGGGACAAATGCCAACTTTTGTCAAAAGAGAGGGGTGCAGTGTAGAAGAATGAGGGGGAGGCAGGGCTCGTGTTGAGGGGTGGCAGGCAGGGTTCCAGAGATGACAGCCTTGGAGCAGGGAGAAGGGGGAAGCAGTTCCAGCGACAAGTGACTCCAGCCTTGTGGGAGTAGGGAGAGACAGGGTTCCAGTGACCCCAACCTCTCAGCGGGGGATGGGAGGGAGGGCTCAGGCCAGCCCCAAGTGGTGTCCCATTTTCTCTTTGGGAAATATGGTCATCCTAGGCATATATATGATGTGGGAAGGTGATGAGGGTGGGAAGAGTTTGTTGCAATGAGAGGAATAGCTTCATAGGGTTTGACTGAAAGCCGCTGAAGTCAGTGAAAGGCTCTCGTTGCATCAGGCCCTTATTTTCTTCAGTCTTTATTCGTACTCCCTCTCTGTTCTTGAACTGAAACTGTACTTATCTCTTCTTGGAGATGATGTCCATTGCCGTTGCTTAGATTCTAATCCAACCATGTGACATCATGATTAGCTTGGTTACAGCTGAATATAATTAAAATGTTCTCCTGTGCAACTTCTGGAAGGGAAAGAATATAATGAAAATAAAATGGAAAGGGCATTCTAAATGTACCTCTCAGTAGAGCTGTGCTAAATGCAGCAGTCCTAGTTCACCTTCTCTCAGCTGCTGTCTGTTTGGTTTTGCATCCCCTCCTGAGATTCTCTGAACTTCAGGTTTGCAAAACTCAAAAGTGCAAATAGAAATTCAATGGAAACTGACATACATAATAATCTCATTTCACATTCCATCTGCAAGTTCTGTGTGATTTTGATGCAAGGCCACAAACAGGCCCAAGTTTATTTCAAAGATTAAAGAATGACAGTGAACCTTTTGACAAACTTGATCTGAGTTATTCAATGAAACATGGAGTCTGGGCAAGATTTTTGTGGTTTCAGGGTCTGCAAAACAAAGTGGAAGTAGTGCCTTCAGACTTTATGCTTCCATCTAATACGGTCATGAAAATGAGTATTTCCCCATGATCAGAGTTAATATTTCTGATCAGTTATGAGTGCTTAAAATAGCTACCAACCTGTCTTTATATACAGTACCTTCATATTTCCAAAAATCTGTGTATTTCACTCAAGCCATGTAAAAGAAAAGAAAGGAAAAATATGGGGGATGGGAGCGAAGGGGTGTGTATGCTCACATAAATGAAAGTATCAAAAAGGTTTTTTTTAGTATCTATAGAAAGTGGTTGGATGGTAAGGGACTGGAGGAGTAGGATAATTTTACTTGTTCCCTATTCTTTCAAAGTCTGGTGAAAAGATTAGCTTCAATAGCTTGTATGTCACAGATTTAGGAGGTCTCAGTTCTTACTGTCCTTTTTGAATAATGTCTCTATTTTAACAAGCTGGCCTTATTCTAGCCTGCAGAGTGGAGACCTCAAACCATTACTCTAGATGGATTTTGGATTTGTTTTTTGGGGTGAGGGGTTATTTAGCAAATAAAGACACTTTCTTATTTTATTCTTAAACATTTCATTGCATATTTGATACTATGTAAGGCAATAAATCCTTTTCATACTGTTACTCTTTGATCTTAAGTCCTGGAAATTGCATGTGATTTAGATTAAAACATACTGGATTCTCCCTGTCTGGTCAGCATCTATACTTCCCATAAAGATCCAATTTTACAGAAACATTCTCTTTGGAAATGCTCCCTGACATTTTATCCTTTCTACTATTATGCTGTATGTTACCACTTTGAAGTACAATATATTGGCATTTTGCTTTATCTGAGAAACATTCCTGGCTGGCAGACTTGTTTGCTATTGTGATGTGCAGCAACTGCTCCATAAACCCTAAAAAAAAGTGTAACAGATGCATCTGTGCTGAGAGGAATTAATAACAATCATGCCTAAGCCAATACATGATGATATTTGTATTAATACGATTATGTTATGACATTAAATTCCCAAATTCAGTCATTTTTGTCCTGTTTTCCCTCACATCTTTACATAAATTGTACACAATCGTTATTTGAAAAAAATCATATACACACATTACACTGCATACATAGTATGACGTAATGGACGCTATTAGTTCGCAATAAGATGGGAAATTTCTTCAGTGCATTTTATTCATTAGTGTGATCTGCCATCTCTTTTCTGTGCATTTCTGCTGTTAGGTTATTTTCATGAGGAACAATAACAGACCAGTGTGGGTTAAAGTATCTGGCAAGAACGTGAAGATACTATTGCCAGTGGCTATTGAGGTAATAAATGTCAATGATAAGTGAAGGACTGCAACAGCTCAAAGAGCAGCTGATCTTATTGGGCTTCTCAGTACTTATTCAGCATTTGGTTTGATCATCTCTGTTACCACATCAGTCTCAGATGCTGAATTTGGTCATTTTAATTTTAGCAGTGCCAGCTACAGTAAAAAAGTTTCCATGTACAAGGAGAGAGTACATCTGAGTGATGACTGACACGAAAGCATTAACAATTCTGAACTTCAGTTCATGAAATCTGCCCTTAGCTCTCCTAATCTAAGTCGTTGCTATGTACTGTATCTCTCATTTCAGATCCCTTCACACATGTTGCATTCCAATACTAATACAAGAATAACTAAGTACACTACTGTGTATTCACTCCATGAGGACAGAAAGAAGAGGTTTCCTTAAAAATTAAAGTACTCTTGAAAAGTGCTGGATTGACAGCCATGGAGATTCAAGTTTTCCATGTACAGGCAGTGACCATGCAAGCTTTCTCTCTGTACATACCATAATCCTGTTCTCAAAGTCCCATCTCAAGTATTGAAAGGGTAGTTCATTCTCCATGCCACTTCAACCCTTGGCCTTTCTATTGAGACTGAAATAAAGAGTTACAATTAGTATCAGTTTTGTCATACATACATTTATCCAATAGCAACTAAATGAACTAGGTGCATAAATTTATCCAATAGGAACTACCCCATTTCACATACATGTCCCAATATAATGCAGAAACTTTCTGTTACTCTCAGCTTCAATCAGCTTTGAAAAGAACATGTAGAGCCATCCACTGGCCCATCCAGTTCCCCTTCCAGATTAATTTTTCTTTGCAAGCTAGTGACACTCTTTATGATTCTGGTCTTAGTGCCTTGTCCCTTGCTTTATCTTGGCCTGCCAATTTCAGTGCAACTTCACAGGTAGCCTAGTACATTCCAACTTCCATTTCCTGCTTCAAAAATAAGGGCCTCATGCTCCTACCCAGGTCTTGCAGAGGGGAGCCTGTGCCTTTGAAAGGGGAACTTTTCCCTCTATATGATGCTACCCGCTTCCCCCTGCCCCAGAAATCCCTCCATGGGGACTCTGTGGATCTTGGCTCTGGAGGGTTAGAGGACTTGGGAGAAGGATGCTGGCTGATTTCTACCTGATACTTCAATCCCTTAGTTTGGATGGAAACACAGTCCAAAGATGTATTAACTGATGGTGTTTTCCCTTCATGCTGTGGAATCTTCAGAAGGATCTTGGGGCAGCTGTGGTAGAGGGTGCTCTTAAAAATACTGGGTGGGCAGGAGGAGATGGAACTCTGGGTAGGCAGCAAAGGACAAACACGTGCAGGTCCTTAGAAAGGATCCACAATTTAAGTGGTAGGATTGCTGTGACCCAGAAGAATCTGAAGGCAACTTCTTCTACAGAAGTTATTCCCACACAGGGAAAAATGAGCCACTGTAATTTTTACATGCGAATGTCCAACTCTGATAGATAGATCACATTTTGAATGTTTTCTCCCTTTTGTGTGTATTTTTTATCTTTTTTTCTTTAAAATAAATTAAATGCAACCTCCTATGACAGATCTACAAGGGTTAAATATTTAAACACAAAAGGCAGGAAATGCAAACTCAATACCTAATTTTTGGGCAAGAGCATTCTCGACTATAAAGGAAGACTGTGTTCCACAGGCCTCTTTGCAACAATTCCTCAATCGCATCCCACCTGGGAGACAATGATTCCCCACTCAGTACTCTCTACATCAGTGGCTTTCAACTTTTCCAGACTATTGTACCCCATTCAGGAGTCTGATTTGTCTTGCGTACCCCATGTTTCACCTTACTTAAAAACCACTTGCATACAAAATCAGGCATAAAAATACAAAAGTATCACACCACACTATTATTGAAAAATTGCTTACTTTCTCCTGTTTACCATATAATATAAAATAAATCAATTGAAATATAAATATTGTATTTACATTTCAATGTATAGTATAGAGAGGAGTATAACGAAGTCATTGTCTGTATGAAATTATAGTCTGTACTGACTCCACTAGTTTTTTTTACGTAGCCTGTTGTAAAACTGGGCAAATATCTAGATGAGTTGATGTACCCTCTGGAAGACCTCTGTGTACCCCCAGGGGTATGCGTACTCCTGGTTGAGAACCACTGCTCTACATAATATGCCACTAGACTGGCCTACAATCATGGGAGATTCCCATGGGATCTGTGCAGCCAGGCACATCCACACAGACAGGTTCTTGTGCCTTTGTACCAGCTCAGGTTCCCAACTCCCTTTCACATCCTACAGCTTCCTGGCAACATACTTCCTGATTGTCACTGCCAATAGGAGGCCTGGGAGGGAGCTCTGCCTACAATTCATGGGGATGAAAGGGTAATAATTTGCCACCTCCTGCCCTTGACCCTAGCCTGTTAATCCTCCCCCTCATACCTTATCTCCAATTCCTCCCCCAAAACAAAGACTGGACCCAAGAGTTCACTGCAGAGTCTAGAAGTAGCGATCAGTAGCATAAGGGAAGCTGAGTATCCACTTCTGTTTCTCTGTGATTATTTGGTAGGTTGTTAAATATGCCTCTTGATAACAGTTGATGCAAGTCTGTTCCCCTTTAGACCCATGGTTAGTTCAGAATAATTCAACTGAAGTTAGTGGGATTCCTTTGAATCTATCCCAGTATAAAGGGAAACAGAATCTAGCCCTGTTTGCGTACTGTGGCTTAGTTAACATTGCTATGAGTAACTGGCATTTTATATACCCTGATTTTTTTTTCTTGTTTGAATTCAGAACTTTAATAATGTAGTAACATAACAGTTGACATGTTATAAGTGGTTGGCATCACTTTGTCCTTATCTGTAATGAACGATCGGGGTGAGAGGAAGTGGTTACAAAAGCTGCTCAACACTAATTGTAGACACTTACTAAAAGAGTTTTCCAAGAACCCATATTTTTATACTGGTATAACTTAGGAACTTAGATTATAATTGTATAACTTAGCAACTACTTCACAACTTCTATGTTAGCTAAAGACCAAAAAGCAATAATAAAAATATATAAATAAGTGCAAAAACCATTGCATAAGGGGTATACATTTTGGACGTGGACATACATTGTCTGCTATTAAACAGTCTTTACAAAAATAATAATTTGATTGATTAGGTTAATCAGTATTACAGCAGTTGATTCCAGTACTTATTCTGAAGAAATTATCTTTATTGGGAATTAATTTGTAGGGAAATTCCTCCTGTGCAAAACCCACACATTCTAGCTTTAACAGTATTACACATCTGCAATGTCCGTCTCAGAATCTGCAAGTAAACATGCTTTATCTCTCACTACACGTGCTATATATAGCCAGCGGGAATCTGCCATATGTGATTTTACTTCTGGATACAAAGGCTATTTGGTAGAACATAGAATTGTCCTTTATTCCTCATGACAGCAATAAAACATAAAAATGTTTGCAGATAAATAAACACAAACATAGTGCTGGTCCAAAACTCTAAACTGCTGAGCTACAGCAGGAGCTGGGGACAGAGCCTGCAATCTTCATGTGTTCAATGGTATTAAGCGTATGAGTAAGGACTCATTGCAGAGTAAAGGTTTCAGGATCAAATCTTTGGCTCCTGCTGAGAGATTTTCTGCATGCCCCCAAGAATAAAGAAAGGGAAGGAGAGAACCCAGGCAGATGGAGGAGAAAATGGGTCCATCTTGTCCTAGAGGAGTGAAGCTGAGAGATGGTCACAGGCATCTAATCTGAGAGGTATATTTGAAATTATTTGTAAACTACACAGTAACAACAATAATAATGAACAATACTTTGCTCTGTTACAAAGCGTTTCAACTGGGATTTTAAATTGCAATAAAAGCATTAATTAAGAGCTAGATTGTCCTAGGGACATCTTTGAATAGGGTGTGTGCCCCAGGGGAAGTGCAATCCTTTCTTGAGCTCTTCAGCATCTTTTAGGATTACACTGCTCTACAGCCAAAATGCTTCTGAAAGAAATGTAGTCAAACTTTACTAATTGTGGGTCACTGAGAACGAAAATGATGCTTAAAATTGTTGATTGGCTCTAGTTTTCAAGATATGATATTGGGTCAGTATATACGACACTTGACATGGGAATGGAGGAGAATAAGTGAGTTATAAAGGGAAGGGATCTCAATTTAAACCAGAAATGACTAAAATACATCTTTGACTGGATCTATGAATAAATCTATGACTGGGTTTGAACAGTACTTGCTTTTTAGGCAAAACAATGAATGATGCAAACTGAAGCTGGTATTGCATCATACATGATCTAGATTTTTTTCCACCGAACTGCAGAGCAGTGAGCGACGAGCACGGCGAGCTATTTCACCAGGACATTGCAACAATGGAGAAACGCTATCAGGCCAAATGGAGCCCATAAATGCTTGCAGACTATTGCTGGACAGTGACAAGAGATGCTCCATTTAATGAATAGAAGAGACAAGCCAAGAAGCACCGATTAGACACTGAACAGGACTAAACTATGTACATAATAGTTTTTTTGCCTTTTGTTTCATAACACATTTTATTTATATAACCCTTTTGCTGATTTTTAAAGTGTTACATAAACAGGGCAGGTGAAATATTATCATGTAAAGCAACCATAAACACATGAAAAGACCTAGGTTTACAATTTATGATTAAAACTCTACTATCTACACAATATACATAGACATAAAATGTAAAAACTTAAATATCTTAGAAACAGTAGCCAATCAGTTGTTTTAATTGCCATTTTTGAATTCAGCACATCAAAATACATCATAAATATCACATTTTATCTCTGAAACAGATGACTTCTAAAAAATTGTAGACCAGTGTTATCCAGCCTGCTTCTGGGGTTCCACCTCCTACCAGCCCTCTTGGGACAATTCATATCCCTGGTGCACATAAAGGAAGCAGCTCACTCCCATGCTCCCCTGAGTGAACAACCTGCTATTGTCTCTGTCCCTTGCAATGGGAACTGTTATATATCAGTCCTTGGCAGAACACCTCCTCCCCCTGTAAGAGCTACATGGGGGAATGGATGATTTTAGATTAAGCACTTACCCTAAGACATTAGTGCAGCATGATGCACAGAAGGAAGACTGCTATTTTTAAATGGCATCAGATTGTGAAATGAAACACACAGGGTAAGAACATTCCACATGGATTTCAAAAATGATTGCGCATCTGTGTAGTAAAGCAGGTTCTTTTTTAAAGCCCTGCTGTGACCAGTATAAAAAGGTCAGGGAGTGGGAGTATGGATGTGATCTGCATGATAGATAGGCGATAAAGGGAAAATCTTTGTACAACCCAGTTATGTGTATTTAGTGCCTACATTAATTAACCTGTACTAAACTATGATGGAAAGTTAGTCAAAAGGTAAAGCCTTTATAGAATCCAAAAGGTTTGAGCAAAAGCATCAGCTAGTTGGGACAAATTTTGTCAGCTCAGGAGGGACTGCTTAGTGTTGTTAAACAAATATTGTTGTGGATAAGAATGTGCTCCTGGTGAAAAGTGGTGAATGAAAATAGTGTACTGGACCCCATGTATTGGTGTAATCAGTTTCTTACTGTTTGCAGCTTCTTCGCCATGCAGAGGCTTATCAAGGATTAGAGTGCAATAATAAAGAGCAGCGTGTAATCACCAACTGATCTAAGACCCTTGTGTAAGGGCAACAGACTGCGACTACTGGCAGGCGGGATTGAACTGGGGACCTCTGGAGCTTAGTACATGAGCCTCTACCCAGGAGCTAAAACCCAATGCTGCGTAGGTAACACTGTAGAACAGACTCATTTTATATCTCTCTCAAAGTGGTCTAGGTGCCACTAGATGCGTCAGAACGCCACATCCAGGAGGTCCCTGAGATGTGTGGTTCTCAGGGAGTCTGCTTAAGGCAAGTAGCATCTGCAGGGCGACTCCTGGCCTCTGCACTGCTACCTGGAAACAAATGTAGATTTCTCTTCACGGACTAAACCAGAGGGGAATATTGGCCTTTGCACAAGAAACAGTTAAATTCAGGATAGTTTCTAGATTCTCGTGAGCTCTTTAAAGACCAAGAGTCTGAGGAGAAATTGTTATTAATTCTCCTCCCAGAATGGAGGTAATGTTAGAGTCCTAACTTAGAGTGCTAGTGGCTGATTGGATTGAGATTTGAATGCAAAACCAGGGGCACAAAACATAGAACAAAGTGAAAAGGCGAAAATGTTACTCAGATTGCATCTCAGACAATCTGAATTTTTAAAATGAATTTTCTTTTGGAGTAGAGAAAGACGAGGGAGTGCTGATGGTGAAGTCTATTTGTTCCTAATATTTTGATGTTTCTAGTGGGCTTCAAAACATCACATTGAAATAGATCTATTCTGGCATCACACAAAATTTGCCTGAAAATCATGCTGCGAATGAAAAGGAATGGCAAATTCTTATCAGTAAGCAGGGAGCCATGTACAGTTTGAATGCATCTTTTCTGATGGCACTATTGTTTTTGACAGTAAGATAACTGTTGGCTGGCTGGTCACCCTGTGCCCCATGGAAGTGTTACTAAAAGATATTAGAAATACTTTACCTTTTGTTATAAAACAGTTGTGTGAATTTTTGGCTGGAACTAAATGTTTAAGGCCTGTTAGTTGAGATTTTGGCCAGAAAGCTTGTGTATTTCTAATGTATGTATTGACCTAATAAAAAGAATGGCCTTTGCACCTTCTTCTGTTGAATTTAACAGCGGTTGCACTAATGTAATTGAGAAAATAATTTAATCCACTGGACCGGATTCTCCGGTAGCTTTACACTCTGTGCAGTCATTTACAGCTGTGCAAAGCAAGAGTAAAGTGGGGGTAAAACGCCACCTTTCTTATTTGGTTTGACAACCATTTTGTATAGGTATAAATAACTACACTAGGGTACCTGTTATTGGAAGAGAGACAATAGTGGAGTTCTAGTTCATTTGTGGGATTTTTTTAAGCACTGACTTCTTTTCTCATGGAGAGTCAAGATGTGAACCTACTCTGGAGATAGACCTTGAATTTCCTGGATGAGTGCAGATATATGTGTTTCATGTCTCCTAGGAAGCCAGTCAGTTCAGTCCACTTCACTTTGATAATACCTTATTGGCATGACAAGTTATATAAAAGATGCCAAAATGTAAAGGAAACAAAATCAAGTAGTAGCTAACAGCAGTAGGAACAATCTATCCAAGATAGGGCTTCATGTTGTGTTTGCCCATTTCTGATTTGGTAGCAGGTTGCTACAGAGTGTGATGCTAATCTCTGCTGTCTCTTTCTTTTCTCCAGGGCTCACACATTATTTGCCCTCATTGTTTTATGCTGGAAAGTCATTCATCATTTCTGATAATCTGAGGAAATGTTTCCCACACCCTCTGTTGTACTTAATATATTGTAGTAGAAAAAGTCTCTCAGTTGCAGTTTCATCTCTGTCATATTTGTTGTACAATTGTTCCTTTCTTGAGTATTGCTCCTGCAAGATGTTCTGTGTGGGTAGATGTCTGCCCAGATCCTCACTGAAATCAGTGGGTATACAGTGCTGCCCACATGGAATAGCTCACAGGACCAGTGGCTTGTTTTGCACAATGCTTTGTTTTTTTCAGTTTCTACCCACAGTCATTCATTCTCCAGTGCACCTTATGCAGTTATGCACTTCACGCTGAGTGAGCATAAGATGCAATCAAATCAGAACGATAGCATTTTATACCCATTTTGCACTGGTGTTAATGACAACATAAGGTGCAATCCGATGTGGATTTCCTGGTCACTCTTTTTGTGTTTGGGAAGAATCTGTTTTAGCTTAGCAGATTTCACTTTAGTGAGCTGGTCTGCAGTGACAGTTCTGTGCAGAGTGCAGTACCAGTCTAGCTTATTGTTGGTTAGCATTATTCTTCATTTAATCTTCAGAGATTTGTTTTGCTGCATGATAGGTATGTTTCCCCACACTTGCTCTGAAAGGGTTAATGTAGGCTGTGGGGGCCAACTAACTTATTTAGATGTAAACTGGGAGAATTAAGGCTTTTAGGAAAGCCCTAATTAAGGGAAGCTCACCTGTGCAGGAACAGGCAGGGCTTCTGTAAAGCCAGGGAGCTGATAGCTGACAAAGGCTAGGGGGAAGAAATCAGCAACCACCTCTTGGGAGAAGGGTAGTAGGGTGACCAGATATCCCGATTTTATAGGGACATTCCCGATTTTTGGGTCTTTTTCTTATAGAGGCTCCTATTACCCCCCCAACCACGGTCCCGATTTTTCACACTTGCTCTCTGGTCACCCTAAAGGGTAGTGTGATAGGGACCAGAAAGAGGCAAGTAGTTTCCAGCTCCTCTCTGAGAGGAGGAAGTGCTGTGACTCTCAAACCCAGAGAAAAGAGGGGCTAGAAAGTTAGGAAGGCCTCAGGGAAAAGGTAGTAAGGATCACAATGGAACGGACAGTAGCTGCTGATGAGAGGGTTCCTGAGCTAAACCACAGAGTAGAGGATGGGCATGGGCTCCCCTACCAGCTACTAGGGAACTCGCACATTAGGAGCAATGAATGGGAAAGCTATGTGTAAGGAAAGACTTTAGTAGCACTGGAAGGGGGAAATATGCTTGGTGGCCTGGTGGAGGACAAGCTATGAGGAGGGACCACCCTGGTTCATAACGAGTGGTTCAGCAGCAACTGTGTATACAGTGAGCAGTGGAAAAGGGCCTCAAACTCAGCCCTGGAAAGAGCTAATCCCCAGAGTGGCCAAGAGGAGGCACCACTTATGGTTATTGGATCTCATGACATGGTGGTTTAGGTGTTGGTCCAGCCGCCTGAAGCCATATTAAGGCACTTAAAGAAATGGCCTTATTTTCAGTGGTGTTTGGCATCCCCAGCTCCAGTTGAACTCAATGTGACTTCCAGACTCCTGAAAATCAGGCCATTTATTTTGATACCTAAATATGGTTCCCAACTCTGAAAGTTTTGGTGCTCTAATATGATGTCTTTGTGTTGTCTCCATAGTAAAAAAAAGTTTATTTTGATTGGCTTGGGATTTTTCTGAACTGTATTTTTGCTTTGTTTTGTTTCAGTGTTGACATGAATTCTATGAAATTATGAATGGGGTGCTGTTGAACTTGAAACAAGAATTAATAGAAGGAATCTGTGGTATGCAGGAGGTCATACTAGATCACAGTAGTCCCTTCTGGCCTTAAAAATTTATGTAATATATTTCTAGTGGGTGCATGTTCCTTGAGCACAGCCTTCCCCCCTTACCTCTCTCTGCACCCCATCTCCAGAATGGGGCATGGCTAAGGAGGGGAGGCAAATGCGGGGCAAAGGGACTGAGGTTGTACCTGGGAAGTGAGGCTGGGGGCAGGAGTGAAGTTGCAACTGGGCTGCAATGTGGGGCCTGACAGCTGGGTGCAGCTCATCTCCTCCCCCAGACTTGGCTCTGGGTGGTAGTAAAGTTGCAGTAGGGCCCCCAGCTGGGTGCTGAGCCATGCTGGGGATGGGGCCAGGTGCAAGGCTGGGAGCTGTGGCTGGGGTGGTGCCAGAGCAGAGGTGGGAGAGGGGCTGGCCCATACTCCCACCATGCCACTGTGGGGGCTGGCCCAGACATGGTGTGCCCCACACTTTGGGGACCTCTGCTCTAGCAGCATCTTGCATGGATAACGATGACCAGATCATCAACATACAGTAGCCTAAAAAGATAACTCCCCTCCTGCTGCCTTATGCCACAAGTATTCCTCAATTTCTTTACTTTTTGACAAAACACTCTTTAAACAGTGTACTTTTCAAAAGCATTCATTTCAAAAATGCACGGGGTTTTTCTGCTCACCAATGGATGGCTAGAAAGGTATTTTTCAGCATAGCAAAACCTAAGGCCTGATCCTGCAATAAGCTCTGCCTGAGTGGACCCAAACATCCAGCAAAGCTGTATTGCCTGTGGGGTTTTGTGATGGCACAGGAGTCTGCTTGTGCACATCTGATTAGAGGATGGGGGCTTAAGTAAGGCCCCAATCCTGCAGTGACTTATACACCAGTAGTTCCATTGATCCCAACTGCACTTTGAAACATCTGGGTCTGACTAATATGAAAATGAGTATAGACAAATTGCTGTCAAATGCATAAAAATCAAATTTTAAACCGAATAACCCCCTCCCCTAGCTTCTTTCAGTTGTCTTACCTCTTACAGTAACAACTATACCGTTGAAATAGACTGAACGCTGTTGCCCTGAACAGTTAACTTTGAAAGACACCAAATATTGGCTATTTCAGGCAGGAGAAATTAATTATTTGTATTACTGTAGTGCTCAGGAGACCTAGTCATGGACCAGGAGCCTGCTTGGCACTGAACAAACAGAAAAGATGGTCCCTGTCTTTCCTCCTCCTCCCTCCACCCCCACTGAGGTATAAAACAAGAGACAATGGATAGATATTGACACACCAGCAGAGAAGTACGAGGAGACAATAGTGGTCTGCATGGCAAACAATGTTCTCAGCACACCAGCAGCCTACAAATCAGGTATTGTATGTCTTTGGTGTAACAGTGTTTATCTACCAAGAATGTACACAAGGTCCTGTTTCTCCAAACACAGTGAAAACAAACAGAAGGTAGTTTCCTTACTCACAAATTCCAAGCCTGCCTTTCCAGAGGGTTCTGTGCCACTAGCATTTGTATCTCCCTCTCATGGCCACATTCCTGACTGCTTCTCTCTCTGACTGAGAGCTTTTCCACCCTAACACCCCTCACACACCCTCCTGCAACCAATCAATCCTGTCACCCCGGCATTTGTAACTAGTCACAGGAAAAGCCCTCACCCTATGTAGTTTAGCTACTGACTGGCCTTGACATACACCCATTGCCGTGGGTGGTAGCTTCCTATTCCTGTCAGCTACCAGTACATGAATGGCATTGAATTGGTCTTTCCATTTAGCCTAACACACGTGGTGAGGGTGTGTAGGATGACAGCCATTATCACTTTCCAGCATCTTAATCTTTGCCAAGCATTGGATAATGTTAGGATAGGCCCACAAGGTGCTGAGGGGCAAAGTATTCATGCTCTGCTAGCTCCTATTGGGAGGGATCCAGGTACATCATCAGGCCTAAAATCTCTTCTCTATTGGCAAGGTGTTGACACCCCCTCTCCTTCCCTCCCCTAAGTCTCTTCTAGTCCAGCGCAGTTCATGGAGTTGTTTTTCCTAAAATGCCCCATTTCTAGCTGGGGGGAGGTGTGACCAATCCTTCCCCTGGGCCACCAGGGTGCATCCACCGGACTCGCTGTGCCCCGGCCTCTCCCCAGGAGAGGGAGCTGGGGGCTAGGTCAGGGCGTGGCCCTTTCCTAGAGGTGTGCGGGAGCAGTCCTGGCGTCCAGCCCCTCGGCACAGTGCCCCGGGGGCTACTGGGCGGGGCGGGCTCAGGGGCGCTCTGCCCGCGCTGTGGCCCCAGGGGGGAGGCTGCAGCGGGCGCCCGGCTCCTCTGGGCGGCGGGAGGGGATGGGCAAGCGGCAGCTTCTCCCTCCCACACGCCCGGCTCGCTCTCCCCTCCTCCAGCCGCGGCAGGTCACCTCGCTGTGAGCGCGGCTTTGCGCAGTGACGGGCAGGGAGGCAGCGGAGGCGGCGGCGCGGCTCCTCTTCTCCCCGCGGGCGGGCTGGCGGGCGGGGCGGGCGCCAGGGGCACTAACTCCGGGGCCGCTGCCGAGCTGGGGGCCGCCGCCGGCGGGCTGCGCTGACACTGGGAGGAGACGCGCCCGGAGGGAGGCGGGCGCTGCAACTTATCGCCGCGGCTGCGGGCAGAGGGTGGCCGGATCTCGCAGCCCGGCAGCGCCGCGGCTCCCGGCTTCCTCCCGCCGCCTCGGCCAGAGGCTCCGGACTATAAATAGCAGGTTACTCAGCTGCTGAGTGACAGGCGCCCGGGAGGGAAGCGCGGCTCTGCGCGGCAGGCGCCCTGCTCCGAGCCAGGTAATGACCGTGCGGACGGGCCGGGCTCGGGGCTCTGGCTGCGTGGGGAGGGGAGCAGGGGCTGGAGGGGGGCACTTCAGGTGGCGCCTCCGTCCCCCACCCCGGTCAAGTTTCTCAGTGTCTCGGTCCTAACCCCGAAAAGCCGAGCCTGGAAGGTGCCCAGCCAGGAGCTTTGCAAAGCCTCCCTTCCGGGCTGGGCATTTCACCTGCCCCGGCCAAAGCCCCACAGCGGCTGCTCCAGGCGCGCCTCTGGGGAGTTTGTTAGGGGCTCGCAACTACTTGGGCAGAGCGAGCGAGCAGGGGGCTCTGGGCAGCTGCTGCGCTGTCCCCCCACCTCCGCCTGGGGGGAGGTTGCTGCTTCTTTTTGTCCACTCACGGGTAATGCTGGGGATCTGCCTCCCCTTCTTTATTGTCCCCCTTGCTTTCCCTCCTCGTTGGGGCTAGAGCGAGGGGATGGATGGGTGGCGATCGGTGGGTCCTTCCCCTTTCTGCCCCCCGCTGCTGAGGACACTTGCGGCTGGGTACCAAACAAGGAGGTTGCCTGGGGAAGGGAGACCGATTCAGTGCTAGGGTTGAGCCTAGTTTGCAGGCTGTTTATGTTGAGTATAACTTATTAGCAAAAGCCTCTGGGAGTTCCTCTCACTTGTAATGCGGGTTTTGAGTTATCTGATCTCTGGTGTGGTACCGGATGCATCTCATCAGCTGATTTCAGGCTACACATTTTTCTTGCCACCTCTTCAGCAGTTGCAAAACATGCTCCTTTAAAATATGTCTGTTATTAAAAAATGCCATGATTAGTGGATTTAAACGAGTGATATAAAATATTTTGTTCCTGCCATTTGAAAGTTTGATACCTAACTGGTTATGTTGGGAGTAGAGTCCTCCTCCTAGTGGTTTAATTTTTTTTAGACCGGTAACAGAGGATGCCAGCTCCATGTTACAAACGGTTAGGTGTTAATCAGCATATTCTCTAGTGCAGTGGACATCAAATGCTAAGATACTATACCTAAATAAGTTCAAGTTGAAGACAGTTGTGACCTATAATGGTATCAGCCAGGAGGGGAAGATAATGGTGAGACTTAGTCCTTATACCTGCTGCTCCTCCCACAAACTGAGGTACAAATTATAAAATAATGTGAATGTAAAAGACCTTTTATGTATGAACTTCTCAGCTATGTGATTGATATTAAATATTAATTTAAGTATAGTGACTTAAAGAAATTGAAAACATTTTCATGAAAGCTTGTACAATCATGTTTTCATCTAACATGTATTTATCTTTCCATCTTTCTTGTCTGGAAAATATTGATGCTTGTTTAATTACATATACTGAAATCTGGCTTATCAGGTTGGTACAAAACATATTAAAATCTAGGTTAATATTTATAGTCTTCACTGGCTGCACATGAATGCCACATCTGTGTTTCAAAGATTGTTACATTTCAAAAATTGATGTTATACGTACATAAGTCTAAATGACAAATTGGCAATATTCACTTGAAAATCAAAACACTAATCCATTTTATAGATTAATTACTAACCAAATAATTTTTAAAAAATGAAGTGTTGGCTGAAATACAGAAGCATAAAAAAACCTTATATTGTTGGTAGTGTTTGTTTGGAAGGGCAATCAATGTCTCCTACTGATTTGTCTTAAATTTATGACATAGGTTCTACTTGAGACTTTAAGTTCTCTCCTCTAATTCAGGAAATTGTATGGGATTTTATGCACACATTTCCATATAGTATTATTTGAAGTTACCTATGCAGAACCAAATCCTTCTTTCCTTATTCGTGCAAATAGTCCTACTGAAATTAAGGTACTAGTCACAAGAGTAAGGTGAGCAGGAATTGGCCCTGGTCAGTCAGGCAGTCCTATCAGTGTTAGGTTGTACAGGGTTTAAGTCTGGTCAGAATTTAGCTCAGAAATATCTTCACATTGATAAGAGACTTTAATTTATTTTTTGTCTTGACATAAAATCCAATATGGCAATAATATTGCGAAGCAGAGAACTGTGAACCCCACTCAGTGCACTTGGGAACCTATATGAATTTCACTTCTCAGCTCACTGTCAAGCGGAGGTTATAAGAGAAACTATTTTATCATATAAATTAGAAAGGGAGAACCTGTATTAGTCTTCTCTTGTTCCTCTCCTGCTAGTATATTCTCAAATGGTTTGTCCAGTCCTGTTTTAAATGATTCCAGTGATGGGGCCTTCCATAACTTCCCTTGAACTTTTATAAGTACAGTAGATATTGGTATAAATTAACAAACAAGAAGTTAAATACCCATATACAATGCAACTAGTTGCATAGATTTTTTTTAAATGTAGAATTACGTTTAATTCTTCTGTTTGTCTGTTTTCATACAAACTGTTACTACAAAAATTGCTTTATAAGCCAAATTTAGACACTATGACTTTACATGTAAAGAGAAGGGTCCAGAAGGTCCTCTCACTTACCTAGTGTAACTCCATTGTTAAATTGAGTTTATCCCGATTTACACAGGTGAAAGTGAAAAGACAAAGAAGCCTAAGATTTTAAATAGGCCTCGTGAGTCAGTATGACATACTAAATCTCCCCCCTCCCCAGTGAAGATTGCCCATAGATATTTCTAAGTTTCACTTATTTTTACCATGGGAAAGGATTTTTTAATGAGAACTCACATCATTAGCTATAGTTGTATAACTGGCATACTATAATATTAAATAAACCTGATAAATTATATCATTCATTTCTGTGAGTGGCTGAATCAGTATTGCATGATCATATGCTGTTGTGCAGTAACACTTTTTTTAAAAACCTCATTTTGTATTCTTAGTAGATAATTTTTACCCTTTAAACATCATACTTTTAAGGCATTTCCAATATTATTAGATCTATACAATGCATGCACAGAGGTGGATGTGCTCACTAAAAATTTTTCTAGAAAGCATCTTGCAGATATTCAAAGGTGAAAAGATCATTTTACTATTTTGATTTCATGTCTTGTCTGAATGGGGAACAGAACTAATTTAACAGGTTTTTCTCTTGAAAACGAAAGTGTTTCTATATGTTTGTAAGTACTGTGTCATCATTTCACCAATCTTCTTATCCCATTGCTCCTGTGTGTATCTGCTGTTGCAGTAAATCTGTCACTTACAGTGAAGATGCTAATTTGACAAGTATAGTAGAATTTGTTAATAACAGTCACTTAACTTCAGTTTTTCTAGTCACTGTAAGATGTGGTCATAGAATACAGTATGATTAATAGGGAGAAACTCTTGTAGGAAATGAGATTTTACTGTATACAGATTATGCTACATATAAATAAGCTTTCACTGTATACAGCAGGCCTGCACAACATGTGGCCCAGGGGCCACATGTGGCCCGCATGGTGCGGCCCACGGGGAGTGAGCAGGGGTGGGGCAAGCCAAGTGGTGGGGTAGGGGGAAGCAGATGAGGGCGGGGCGAGCACGGGGCTTTTCGGCCCGCAGCTGGTTTTTTTGCAGTAATACGGCCCTTGCTGCTTTCCGAGTTGTGCAGACCTGGTATACAGTTTATGCTAGGTTATAACTTTTTTGTAATTATAAACAACATTTCTAGCAATATAGCGGTACCTAAAGCATGTTCTAAGCTTATAGGTAAGGTGTGTGTTTTCTTTACAAAAATGACTTTGAAAAGCTCAATCAGCATTAAGTCAGGGGATGAGGATAAATATGTAGGGCCTGATTTTGGCTTGCACCCTGTATAGTTACTTACACTCAATTTGCACAGAAGTAAAACACTAACAAATCAGAATTGTACTGTTGTGCAATGGGTGCATAAAGATACTTTCACTCTGGTTTGGTAGTGTTTTTGTTCTCTCTTAGGACATGTGTAAAGGGCTACACAAAGTATCTGGCTTTGGGGAATCAGGCCTGTAGAGTGAAAGTTTCATCACTATAATGGTATAAATATGGAATAATTCTCCACTGATTGTAATGGAGTCAGACCAGTATACACTGTTGGAAAAGGGAACAGTATCTGGCCTCAAAAAATTGAACTGTGCAACTTGACGTTTAGGATAATTGAAAGCCAATACCATTAGTGATCCTTTTTAGATATCAGTTCAAGGGAACATCTTAGATTGTCAAATAAAAATTATAAATAGTGGGAACTTTGTGGAAATAATACCTTCTTGTCTATAATCAAAGTAACTTGACTGCCTTGTAAAGATAAATTGATTTTTTTTTTGATTATTTCAGATATACAGTTTATGGAACTTCTTTGCTATTAACTGTCATGGCAAACTACTAGTGAGCTGCTGTAGGATTGTCACATGACTCAGCCTAGTTGTGCAAATTGGCAGCGATAATAAGAACATTCCCTGTGTGCAGAAAAATTGTCATTCACACTGATCATTGAGAAAGCTTTCTTTGAGATGTGAACAACAGCTTGCATTTCAGCTTCAGAGGGATTAGGTTTCTTATTCAAAGATGATAGGCTCCAATGACTGAACACTAAGACTAAGAAATATGGCACAAATATAGAGGTAGCAAATTGGAATAAAACAATGAAATCTTTAAATTTGAAATAATCTCTTAAAAACAGAAATTAGGGAGATCAAGGCTATACTTCTTAACCACTAACAGTAGTTTTCATTGGTTATTTTATAGCGTTTTTAACATAGCTGCTGAACTTGTAACATTCCAATTAGTATATCTATTGAAACCCTTCATAATAAATCACGTATACTGAATATTTGTTAAATAGAATAAAAAAAAATCCAGGTTGGATTTTTACTTGGGCACTTGCAATTCAGGACTTCTGCAACTTTCATGTTTATCAATGCCCTCTGGTCTTAAATTTTTGAGACTGGAATGATTTTGTTTACATGAATATAGTTTTGTTTTCCCCTCTTTTTCAAACAATATACAAACGTGTTGACTGCTATTTGTATGAAAACACTTTGCTTTAAAAAAGATAGAATGTTCATGTTCTGAATCGGTCAGATACTTGGAACATAAATGCATTCTACACTAGATGGCAGTATACAATACTAAGAAGCCATAGGTCATTTTAACTGTAACAAATCCGTTAGAAACTATGGGTAACGTTTTCCAAAGCAACTAATTGACCTAGGAGCCTAAAATTTTTCAGAAGTGACTTAGTCTGCGTGCCTAAATCCTGTTCACTTTTAGTGAGACTTTCATTTCATTTTCAGTGAGGCTCAAAAGTCTGAAAGTCTTTTAGGTTTCAAATTGTTTGCAGTGTAGTTGGAGTTGTAGCTGTGTGGGTGCCTGGATATTAGAGAAACAAGAAGAAGAGCTTTGAGTAAGCTCAAAAGCATGTCTTTTTTTCAACAAGTTGGTCCAATAAAAGATATTACCAGCCCACCTTATCTCTTAGGTTTCTCAGTCACTTAGGTGCTTTTGAAAATGTAATTATTTTAAAACTGTGTAGACTTGAATTTTTATCCATCAATAAAATTAAAAACGATAATCAGCTGAGACTGACTAATATGTTTAGTAGATGTATTGGGCCGGATTCTAATTTACACTGTAAGGCCTAGTTTATACACACACTCTTTTTGTATTGATTTAACTATTTCAATTAGGGATGTGATTGTTCTACTGTAGTAGTTAAACCTATACAATCCCTAGTGGGAATGCAGTTATACCGGTAGAAAGGTGGCAGATACCAGTGTAGCTTATTCCCATGATGGAAGGAAAATAAGCTGTACAGCTAAGGCCCCATTGTACTTGTGTACTTCAAATGGTATAACTTGTGTATATTGACAAGCCCCTTTTACATTGATCTGGAAGTGTAAAGGGTTTTAAACTGGGTGTCAAGGGGGCTTAGTGTAAATGAAAATCAAGCCCATTGTTTGTGAGGTGGTAATACATTCTTATTAATATGGCTTAAAGTGCTTCCAATGTCTGACATCATGGATCACTGGAAAGGAAGATGAAATAAGCACAATGCTGTGTACGGGTTTGGTCACCATAGGTAGGGAAGAGGAGACAACTAGGCTGAAGAAAGGTTTGGACAGAATTGTTCATGAGAAAAATTTGGGCGAATTATGTATGTACAGCATTGAAGACTGAGGCTATTGGGGTGGGGAGATATGATTATGTACTTTAGAAGCACACAAATGGATGCGATGAAGGTGAAAATGTTTTTCATTAGTAATAGGTCTGGCTTTAAATTGAAACAATCATTTAAAAAACAAATAATTTTAAGTAGCAAGATAACTACAGAACATGAGGGAATCAAATTGACTAGAAATCCACAAGTCAACGTGTGTGGCGTCAAGTGGACAATAGCCTAGAGTCCTGTCTAACAACATAAAAACAAGGAAGACTGAGTAGATGACCTTAACTGTAGGAGTTCTATGCCCAATCTCTGAGTAGCATTATATTATGTATATTTGCAAGGAAACTTGTATGTAATAATAGCAGCTTGATCGAACCCTGGGGATAAGATTTTAATAAATTGGATTTTCGTTCTCCGGCTTAGATTTTCCTTTAGAATTTATAAGAAGTAAAACTGTTCACACATTGGGATTAAGTCTTCACTGGCTGTCAAAATATATACATATGTGTGGTGCTTTGCACTTAACATTGGACAGTTGAGGGGGGGAAAGGACATGTTTCAGAGCACATGAAACACTAAATCTGTTAACTGAAAAAATTCTCTTTTAAAGTCGAGAGCAATTGGATATATCAGCCACGGTATTAAAAAAAAATAATGCACCACCATCAGAAGAAAAGAGATATATGTAGAAATGTTTAGTGATCAAAATGCCATGGTTCCCTGACTTTACTGCTAGTACTCTAATAAATTTTACAGCTTCAAACCTTGGTAATTCTCAACATCTTTTATAACCAGATTCTCAAGATGATGCGAAGAATGCACTTGCAGAAAATACATTTTATAGGGACAGATATTTCTCTTGCAGATAAATACTTGGACATATGTAATAGTTTTTTGAAGGCACAGTAGGTGAGTAGACACTCCTGCAGGTAAACTATTGATGCAGTCATTTGAAAATTCAGCCTTAATATTTATACTCTATTATCTGCAGCAAATAAATCTTTGTTAATTCTCCATGCCAACATAGAAGACTAGATGCTGCTTGGTTGTTGCTTGGACTTAAACTTTAAATAGAGCTAACAAATCACCATTCTGCACCATTTGTCTAGTATTTGCAGCTTATTTCAGTACTCTTGCTTTAGTGGTAGCCTTTGGTTTTCTTGGGCAAAAGAACTGGTGTAGCTGTATACTGATTTTGCAGCACACATGGGATCTATTTCTACTCTTATTGAAATTAATGGGAGTTTGCCAGTGGCTTGAATGAGAAGAGAATCATGCCTAAAATGAGATTGGAGCTAAGAGAACTCTGAACCTTATAGGACTGGCCCCTTGCAACCAAAATGCTAATAGTTTTTTGTATTTACACAAATTTTGTTTTTGTATTTACAAAATAATTGTTTCTGTACTAGCCTAGGAACATATATTCATTATAAATATTTAAAATATCTAAGCCAGCACTGTTCATTGAACGGCTCACTAATAAATGAGATGTCACAGAGCAATCTGTGAATATTTAGTAAGTTTTTTATAATCAAAAAGAATACAAAACTGTCCTGTTTTTCAAAACAGCAAAATTATGCTTACTCATTTTAAACTTGATTAAATTACCTCCAACTTAATCAGTTTTGGCACATTACAATAGATTGACAGAATTGGGCATCTTGCCTGAAGCTACGATCTATTTTGTTTCTCCTCTGTCTCATTCAGTTAATCAAAGCAAGATAGTGCAGGTAAAAATAAAGTGGAAATTCAACTCAGGTTTGTAGTTCACTTTTTTATAAATACATAGACAGTTAATAACTTACTGCTCCTGGACTACTCTAATTCATGTATGTTTTCTCCTTTTTGGACTGTTTAAAACAATAATGAACATCCACCTTGATTTGGGGATGTCATAGTTTTTAACTCTCCACTGAGCATAAAAAGCAGTCTCCATCTTGCTATTGCACAGCCAAGCCAACAAACAGCGAGGGGTGGTGACAAACAGCTGAATGTCTGCAACCAAATGAAGCAAGAGACACTAGCAAATTTGATATTTATATTTTAAGCCAATCAGAAGAAAAAGAGAGACAAAGGTAAGGTTGCCAACTCTTCCACATTGACCAGGAGACTACCAGAATTGGCATTGATTTCCCAGTGATTACTGAAAGCAATCCGGGAAATTTTAATAGGTATAGTACAATTAATGACATTACATCATGGGCGGGGGGGATCTCCCAGAATAGTTTGTCAGTTGACAACCCTAGACAAAGGCAATTCACTTGGGGAAGAAATCTTTACACATTTCTTTAAACAATGATTTAGAAGTAAGGCTTGGTTTGTTTATGAAACAGAAAACAGGATATTAACAAGAACACACATTTAAGAGTGAAAAAATCCAAATCCTTTACAGTACCGGCTCTTGGGGCCCAGTTCACAGGTGCAGTCTGGTTCCTTTATACTACTTACAAAGGGATCATTGTCTTATACTTAGACTGTAAAGCAGCTGGGTGCTGGCCACTGATAGACAGCAAAGAATCCCCCTTGCAGAGGGGAACCCATAGGGGAGCCAGGTCACATACCAGGGATCCCTTGGGCTCCTAAGTTAGCAGATGCAGGACTGGCCCACAGCATTTTGGCACCTGAGGTGGGGAGCTCAAATGACGCCCTCAGGCTCCCTTGCTTGGGCCAAAACTTCAAAAGGTCTCAATTCTGCCTTCTTCTGGTTCTATTCCTCTCATGGTATTGTTCTGCTACTTACCCCAGTAATGGAGAACTAACAACTTAAAATGTCTTAATTTTCTGCATAACTTTCAAATGCCTGAACAGCAAATGTAACTTGTCTGCATAGTAAACACTGTTCTGTAGAGAGTATAACCTCATTGATGGTTGGGTGGAGGGAAGACAAAACTTAGAAGCTGCTCTAAAGGGTCACGTGACCTTACCGCAGTAGGTTCATCTTGGAGAAAGAGCATCCCCGGTGAGTGTGAAGAAATATTGCAGAGTTTTGTACGAGAGCGGGAATGTGGATAATTGAATGGAGGGCAAGAAGTGATTTGAAAAAGGATTGGTGCGGTGGCCTTAGTGAGAATGGGAAGGAAGTACTTTGAGACCCTAGAGCAGGGGTGGGCAAACTACGGCCCACGGGCCACACCCGGCCCACGAGGCCCTCCCGTCTGGCCCGCAACCGTGGAGGCTGCCCCGGCCCCCTTTGCCGGAACCACGCAGCGCAGGCACTACTGCGAGGCTGCATGCCCCGCCCCCTCTCCTGGAGCCATGCTGCACAGGCAACTCTGGCGACCGGGGCTGAATGCTTCCTCCCACCCCCAGAGCCGCACCGCAGGGGCAGCGCTCTGGGGGGCCGGGGCTGCGCGCTTGCCCCTCCCCCAGAGCCGTGCTGCATGGGCAGCACTCCAGGGGGCCGGGGCTGTGCACTGGCTCCTCCCCTGGAGCCGCACCGAGCGGGGAGTGCTCTGGAGGCTGGGGCTGCATGCTCGCCTCTCCTCCGGAGCCACGCAGCGCGGGCAGCGCTCCAGGGGGCCGGGGCTGCATGCTCGGCTCTCCCCCAGAGCCGCGTCATGTGGGGAACGCTCTACGGGCCGGGGCTGTGCCCTCCACCCCTCCCCTGGAGTCACCCTGCACGGGCATTGCTCTGGGAGCTGGGGCTGCATGCTTCCCCACCACCGCGCACAGATATGGTAAGAGGGGAAATGGGGGGTTCCAGGGTGGGGTGGGAAGGGCTTTGGAGGAGTCAGTCAGGGAGCAGGGTGGGTTGGATGGGAGTGGGGTTCTGGGGTGGTGGTTCAGGGGTGGGAAGGTGGATAGGGGTTGGGGCAGTCAGGGGACAGGGAGCAGGGAAATTGAGTAGGGGGTGGGATCCTAGGGGTGGTTAGGTGTCTGTGGAAGCGGCAGTCATGGGACAAGGTGTGTGTGGGGGGTTGGATGGATTTCTCAGGGGGCAGGAAGTGGTAGGGGGCAGTCAGGGGCGGGAAGTGGGAGGGGGCTGGATTGGGGGCGTGGTCTTGCCTATCCGGCCCTCGATATAATTTCACAAACTCGATGTCGCCCTCGGGTCAATAAGTTTGCCCACCCTTGCCCTAGAGAGCTGTACCTAGCCTGAACCTGCAAGATGCTGAGGACATCTGCTGTTCATTTAAATCCAATGAGATTGAATTAGTTGGGAAAAATGGCCAAGGGAGCTGGGAGGCATGCAGGATTAGGCTTAATCTATATTTTTCTTGTATAGAGTACTTGTATTTAAAGTTTGCAAAAGCATATACAGGAGTTAGGAACTGAAGAGTAGGAAAATGAGTTGAAATGATGCAGGGGTTATATCTTTGAACATCTGTGGTACAGAAATAATTCCCAAGATTGACTTCTGAAAATACACGGCCAAGGGAAAGAATGGTGGAAAAGAATTGTAGAAAAGGAGATGGGAAAAGCCTTAGGGAGTAATATAACAGAAGAGGATCTAGTGACACAAAAGTGACTGTTATTCATTACAAAACTGTAGTGGTTTGATGAGATGCCAGAAAGCCCAGATGATCTAAAAGCATGTTAGGGCTGATAGTGTCAAATATAGTATTATGAAACAGCAGGATGAGGAGCGCAGAACAGATGGGAAGATCATTGACCAAATGTTCTAGTACCAGGAAAGTAGCAAATAGGCTGGAAATGACCAATGAGATTGTTTAGACAATGAGAGAGGAGAACGTTTCCCAAAATGTTCTTCAGAAAAGAGAAGATTGGACATAGGATGGTAATAGCAAGGACGAGGATGTTCACAGGATAATGACTAAATATTTAAAATTATCATAATTTCACCTTCCAGGACAATAAAAATGGTCAGACATCTGCTGACAGCAAAGTCTGGGCCTCAGACACACTCATGAACAGTTTGTATTGATTTAAATAATAAGTTGGGTGTACTGAGGACAGAATTTGGCACTGTATAAGGTTCTACTGAACCTCTTACTCATTGGTTTGATTTAAAAAAAAAATCAAAGCAGCTCTCCAAAAAGAGTCATCTAAAACAAGGAAAAAGCACATTTGCAAAAGAAAGAGGATTTTTTTCAAATTAGAGTTTCTACCTCTTTCTTAAGAATCAGAGGGGTAGCCGTGTTAGTCTGGAATTGCAGAAATAACAAAGAGTCCTGTGGCACCTTAAAGACTAACTAAAGTAGTAGAGCATAAGCTTTTGTGGGCTAATACCCACTTGCATCCAATGAAGTGGGTATTAGCCCACGAAAGCTTATGCTCTAATACTTTAGCTAGTCTTTAAGGTGCCACAGGACTCTTTGTTACCTCTCTCTTAGTTTCCCTTTCCTTGATCCGGCAGCAAATTCTTAATCCTGAGTATGAGCTTAGTCTGTTGCTATGTGGAATTGACTGTGATGTCACTAAATCAGCATTAGGACTATGACTTCACTGCAGAATACACCAGGTGGACAAGATGTGCTATGAAGGATAATATGGAACCAGAATACTATCAGAAAAGAGCATTGCACCAAACTAATTAAGGAGTATTTGGGTAAATGCAAATAAAGCTGATACTTTGCTAATGTTGCAAAGAGCCTTTGAAAGCAAAAGCTATTTTAAGTATGAGATATTTAAAATATCTTCCCCAATGCCAAAGTCTCCCTAAATGTAGTTTTTTAAGTACATTTAAAAAGTACTAATTATTTTTTGAAATAAATTTCTGTACTTATGTAAGTTAGGTAAGACATTTAGATAAATCCAGTTTATAGTACTGATACTACCAAATCTAATTCATCTGTATATACCCCAAACTAATTCTTTGGTGATTAAACAAAACCTCTAATAAATCATGATTTGAGCATAATGCCAATTTTTGTTATCTGACACTTTTCCCCAAGGAGACTGGATGGGATGGTAGGATTGAATCTCTATACCACTATGGACTTATTCTGCAGGTCACTTAATCTACTTTGCGCCTCAGTTACCCATCTGTAAAATGAGGATAGTGCTTCATAAAACCTCTGTGAGGATGGGAAGTTAAAATCAGTTAATGACTTCAAGGTGTTCAGATAATACAACGATGAAGGCTGAGTAAGTATCTAGACAGATGAAGATCAGCACAACACATTTACGATTTTAGTCCGTGGATCAGGCAGGCTGCTTTTTCCAGTAATTATCATCTTTAATATTTACCAATTCTGTTGGATATCAGAAAACTTAAATTAGGATATATACAATATATGTAGTTGCTACTCATGAAATAATAAAAAGAAGAAACAACAAGACAGATAATAAGCAGTGGAATTCTTCAGTTGTTTTTGTTGTTGCTATGTAGTGTTACAAAACCACCAATATAATATAAATCTCAAACTCAGCACTCATTTCTTTTACTATGGTTTGCCTCGGCCAAGCTTGATTTTGCTAGCCTGGATCTGGTAAATCGGTGTCAGGAGAAAGCCATACCAAGAGTCTTTGATTGTGATTATTTTTTATTACCAATGTTAAGGAGAAGAGCAAAAGTACAGCACACAGCTCATCCAGATAGTTCCGAGCTCCATTATGTCATAACCTCACCTGTATTTTATGTTATCTAAATCAGCTGAGCTAAGAGGGGGACCTGCGTGTTCCTTATTTCTACTCTGCTGAAATGGTTTTCTGCAGGGCTGTAACCAGGGCAAGATGGGCAGGGTAGCTTCCCAGGATGCAAAGCTGCAGGGCTGGAAGACTGGGATGGGGAAAAAATGGTAGGGGGCACAAATATGCTTTGTTGCTCTGGGTGCTAAAATGCCTAATTTCAGCACTGGTTTTCTGCCTGAAAATCTGTCCCACGTGCCTTAAAAAAAACCCGTAGCTACAAAAAAAGCATGTTTTTAGCCCGAATAAAACCTTACTCTGATGCTTTTGCATAATAAGCCAATACTAGATTATAATTACTTTCTGAAAAGTCAAGGAAAATTTTATAAGTTTGGAGCACTATTTTAATACCTCCTAAAACTTAAGAACAGAAAGTAGCCTAGAACATATGAATGTGAGCTTATAATTAGGGCACAAGTTAAGACTTTTGTTGTTGTTGTTTGGTGTGTGTTTAATAGGGTTGGGCAAGAAATGGTTTTCCCATCCCATGAAAATTTTCCCATTCAGTACCAGGAAGGAGAAAGAGACCCACCCACCCCAGAATAGCCAGTGGTCTGGTGGCTAGAGCACTCACCTGGGATGTGGGAAATCCAGTGTCTGCTCTACCTGATTTGGACCAGGGACTTGAACCTGGGTTTCCTACCTGGCATGTGAGTGCCTTAACTACTGGGCTACAGAGTCTCCTGTTGAATCTGTTCTAATAAGTATAAATTAAATATTCATTAGGCCAATGAGAGAGACCGACTATATAGCTAGAGCCCCATTTTTTTTGAAAATGTAAAATAGCATATAATAAAACAAACCTCACCCTGCTGTGGTGGCTTCTGTCCCCTGTTTCTGGGCCCAGCTCCCCACTCTGGGTGTTGCAATCTGGTGCACTGGGTTGTAACATCCCTAAGATTTAGCCTGGCCACTCTTCTGGTGGAGGGAAGCTGGACTAAACCTGAGTGGTGCATGGGGTTTCAGCACCAGGTCGCAATGCTGGGAGGTGGGCCCAGCTCCACAGGACCAGAGCTGCCACTGTAGGATGAGTACAGGGTAGGTTCACTCTACAACAGGGGTAGACAACTTATGGCACATGTCCCAAAGGCGGCACGCAAGCTGATTTTCAGTGGCACTCACACTGCCTGAGTCGTGGCCACGGGTCTCGGGGGGTGGGGGGGAGGGCTTTGAATTTTAAATGAAGCTTCTTAAACTTTTTAAAAACCTTATTTACTTTACATACAACCATAGTTTAGTTCTATATTATAGACTTATAGAAAGAGACCTTCTAAAAACATTAAAATGTTTTACTGGCATTGCAAAACCTTAAAGTAGAGTGAATAAAAGAAGACTTGGTACACACCACTTCTGAAAGGTTGCCGACCTCTGGTCTACAACCATCCCCACCTGAAGGGCCATTGGGGCAGGACCTGATCTCCTCCCTCACCACCTGCAGGGCGTCCTTTCCCTCCCAGGGCCTCCTGACCCACCTCAGGGGCAGGGCCTGACCACCTTCCTCCAATCTGCTCTAGTCTTTGCTCTGCCAGAGTCAAACCAGGCCCTTGAAGTTCAGTCTCCAACATCCCAGATGATTACCAGGCTGTTGGCTATTCTGGTGTGGATTGGTATCTCCATCATGAACCTGAGAAACCTTTTCTGATGAAAGTTTCTTTGAAACTGGTATGTTCCCACAAAAAGTTTTGGTTTTAATGAATTGGCATGGTCTCCTGCTGCCTCCAAAGAAAACCCCAACCAAACATTCCCACCTCCAAAAATAAAAATTTTGTCGGAAGTTTCCCAACCAATTCTAGTGTTAAAAATGCATTTGTTGGATAACAGAAGGCACTGATGAAAATTCCCCATGAGTGAATTTTTAGCTGTAAGATGTTTTTAATGATCAAATAGCTACATTTCTACATCTAAAATCTGTCTGGTAAACTTAGATAAAGATGGATGAAAATATTTTATGGATATTGAAAACTCAGGTTAGTGTAACTTCATTGGTATCCAGACGTTTGATAATCTCAATCCAAGCTGTCGTCTTTACAAAGAGTCAGTGACTGGAGATTTTGTGAATTACATTTTTGTGTTCATTGTTTAAGAAGAAAATAACTTGTTCGCTGAAAACAACAACTGTGCACTTTTCTGATCCAGGCACTCCAGAAAAATGCACCACTAGCCAATGTTGTCAAACAGATCCATGTCCTTATGTTGAATGGTTAGGGGTGGGATGTGGGGAATTGTAGTCTGGAACAAAAAAAAAAAAAAATCAGATTGTCAACCAGAGTGCTGCAAAATAGAAACGTTGTGTAAATTCAAGCATCTGTTGAATAGTTAACACATTATTAATGACATACTATTATCAGTACTCTTTCTTATCTACTTAGGATCTCCAGTACATTTGAAGTATGTTTTTTTTATTTTAGCTTCCCAAGGAGCTATGATTATCCAACCATTTGAAGATTCATTGAGACTCAAGAAAGAGTAAAATCCGAATGGGGTTAAATTGTACAGTTAATATCAGAGCAAGCACTGCTAAAAAGGAGAACAACTGGGAGAGTCTGAGGAAAGAATTCAAAACCTCACTCAGCTTCAAATAATTTGAATTTAAATTGGTTGTTACCTACCTCATGGAGTTGATTTGAGGATTAATTATTGTCTGAAAAGTGCTTTGAGAACTTTGGAAGAGAAGTGTTATACACACTAAATAAATGCAAATTTTTTATTAACTAACTAATTAATTTTGCATTAGTTTTAATTTCCAGTTTATTATGAGGATGAAATTCAATCCATAATTACTCCACCTTTCAGAAGCATAATTCAGGACTGTGTCTGTCAAGAAGATTGTTGTAGTAATGCAATGCCTGCCTCACTTGGGACCTTGCAGTGAGCCAGCCCACCCCTCAGTTTGAAGCAATAATGAAGGAGGGAATATAGTTGTGGTGGTTGGTGGATATTTTGAGTAGGGGCTCAGTCCTATGTCCGAGAGCCAGCAAAGTACTTCTTAACCATGTATTTAATTTGACTTCAATGGGACTATTCACATTAAGCTTCTGCTTAAGTACAGTGCTGAGTTGGAACTCGTGTGCCTGTGCCAGGCAGCTGCTGGTAGGGCTCTGATTGATTGCCACCCAGAATAGCTATCAAGGAAGGTGGTGGAACTAGTATCATGGAAATGAATTCTGCAGCTGGCACAGGAATGTGTAAACTGTACCTCACTGGGCCAGTGGGGAATGAACCAATACTTAGTGCTGTATTTGCCAATCTCTGTGTTCTGATTTTTTTTCCAGAAGTTGTAATAGCTGCATGTTAATCTATATGTTTCACTAAAGAATGCTAATGTACTACTTTTAAAAAATGTCTTCCAACTACTGTGTGTTTTTATTGTGATACCTAAAACATAGAGGAAACCCCTCCTTTATGGGTATTGGGCCAGACCCATAGGAAGTGCCCATCAATTATTCACTTCAATAGAGCCACCCAAACTTACACCAGCAGGGGATTTGGCCTGTCATCTGTGACTATGCTAGCTTATGGATTTCTGGGCAGTAGTAATTCGATCTCATTTAAGAAGCTTGTTCCCACATCGATTGTTTATCTTTTTTTTTAAATCAATATGCAGAACTACCGGTCAAAACTAGTAATCATTTCATCATCCATGGAAATGAAATTAAATGGGAAAGAATGCAGCTGTCTGTGGAAACTTTGCTCAATTAAGGGATGCAGAATGTGGCCCCAAGCTAGCACTACTTTTATTTATTTAACGTGTAAGACACATGGTGACAAGCATTTTGGTGTGGTAACATTTCAGTAGTTTGACATACATTTAAATGTGTGTGGACTATTAGCTTAAATCTATGTTTAGTCTTTCACTTAACCTGTTGGCATATGGCATAAACTTATAAAGAAAGCAGTTAATACATTCTTCCTGAATGAAGCCCGAAGCAGTTGTCTTATTTTGTGCTAATAATGATTTGTTTACAGTGGATAAACACCAATAATTCTGTTTACCCCAAATTAACAAAATGAAGTGTCCTACAGTTATTTTTTTCCCATCTTCGTTTGATCTACGGAGACTGATAAACTTTTTGCTAAAAGATGGTTCAGAGCTGGTATAGTCAGCAAGACTATACAGAATCTTAAGGTGTACTGTCTTGTTAAAGCTCTTTTTCTGTTAACTAAATAATTGTCCCAGTCTTGGATTGCATCTCAAGAGTAGAGAGCATGAGGCACAGTTCTGAAATTGAGGAGAAGAGGAGGCAAATCTGTCTCTTTCTGGGCATATCTGGGGCTGCTCTAATTTACGTTAGGTTTGACAAACTGCCTAGAAGCTCCTCTGCTATCCCAGAATATCCAGAGCATAGTGATATCTGGCCATATCTCTTCTTTTGACTCAAACTAGATCTCAGCCATCTCATTGTGAGGCAGGGATGACATTGGGCCATTATGCTACTGGGGGCATAGCCCAGGGGCTGTCATCTTTACAGCCTCTTACTGGTATATGAGCTTCCTTTTGAGGGGCTGCAGCAGAACTCTGATTAAGGACCAACACCTTTATTCTGTTTTGAACTTTTCAACTCAGTGCCTCCAAGCACCGTACAAATTGATATTAAAACTCTGTACATAGGCATAAATTCATCTATCATTGATTTTTTTCACTCTTTTGAAAGAAAATAGGAAGGCGAACATATCATAGGACAGGAAGTCAAGAATTACATATCCATCTGAAACTCCATGGGATACTTTAGGCAGGCATCATGTAATTAGCCAGATTGGATTTTGACCAGGACACTAGAATTAACACCTTATTCTGTTGTAGAATGCCAAGCAATCTTTAATAATCAAACAGCCTCTTAACCGTTCTGGTATATTTGTTCAGAGGGCATCATGTCACTTACTAAATCACCAAACATTCTACTTTGTACTTTTAGATGGTCACAAAAAAACCTTTCCATCTTGGCATAATGCAAGATCTAACTGAGACTTTTTGGCTGCCCTTATTGTGTCAGGGAGAGCCCTTTTGATGTCTTTGCTGTTAATACATAAAAACTTGATTTTTTTTTTATATGCTCCCACAATTTTGCTGCTCATGCAAAAGATTATTGAAATCCCAGGTTTTGAAGTAAAATAATTTTTGAAAAATAAATGAAATTGCGTCTTTCCCTGGCACCTCATTTCAGCAGGAGTTGAGTATATGAATTTCATTGTTAGGAGAAATTTCCTGATAATCAACCTTAATATTCTTTGCTTTGGTTAGAATCTCTTTAAAAACCCATCCTTCTGACCAATCCTCCATTGTCATTGTGTTCCTTATTACCATGAGCTCCATAGCTGCAGCAGCTTCTTCGAAGTGTAAACAGGAGTGAGTTGATACATTACTCTTGGGAGTTCCATTATCCATTCAACCCGTCTTGACTGAGTTGGTAATAGTAGTGGAATGTGACGATGAGCAAAATAAATCATTGGGGCACTTTTTTTCTCTTACCAAGACTTGTGGTTAGCCATTCTTTTTTTATATGCTTTCAGACAAAGTACTGCATGAAGATATGGTTCTTCATCAAAAGGAGAGAAAATATCACTGATAGTGTCATTTACCTTCAAGAAATGGAAAATTACTTTATCTGGAAGGAAGTAACATTTGGAAACATCTGATGCTTCTACAACTCTTCCAAGAAAATAAATAAATGAAACTGTCAATTCAGCCAATATTTTTTTTTTGTCCAAAAGCTCTGACTCTTTAAAGCCCCAGAATGTAGTCTAAACTCAGACCCTTAAAATGGAAGATGTGGGAGTAAGCTGATATGACCAATTCCATATCTGTAAGACATCATATAGGTTTTCATAATGTATCATAGGTGTTTGCTTCACAAATTTACTGTGTGCTTAATGGCTAAATTGAAGGTATGGGCTAGATTGTGTGATTTACCCAAAATATGCCTAGTGAAGGACCAGCGGTGAGGTTGCATTGGGGGCAGAGAACTGTACCTGGTATAAAAATCGTTATCTGCAGGATGCTGTACTTCACACCCCACTGCCTAAGGCCTCAGCTGTTACTTTGTCATCCAAGGATTACTGGAGTATAGAACTGCCTTGCCCATGTCCTGTGTGAAGGACATGGAAGATATTATGTGATTCTGTTTGACTATTGTGGTGTTTATGTGATTATCAAGCGTTAATTCCATCAGGAGCTGCCTTGCATGTACATGGGAAACGAGACTATATGCTTCAGGTAGTAGCATTCCCCAGAACTTAAAAGGACAACAGGTACTGATCCCTTTTGAGGGTTTCCTCTGGCAATGCTGATTTCAACATCCTGATTTGGTACAGAGGAGGAGAAATCCAGGTTGGAGACCAAGGCCTGGACTACATGTAAAAGTTAGGCTAACAAGCTATGGCTCTGAGGTGTGAAAAATTCACACCCTGAGCATTGTAATGTATGCAGTGTAGCTGCAACTAGGTTCATGGAAGAATGCTACCCTCAACCTAGCTGCAATTGCTTGGAGATGTGGAGTTCCATACATATCTGCAGCAGAAAAGACTACAGCTCAATCAATCAGAAGTCTGGGAGTGATTGATATTTATGGTAGAGCCCAGCCACTTCAGTTGAGGATTCCGACATTGTAGCAGTAAATCAAATATATTTACTATGTGCTATTTGGTAATCCACAGTAACAAAAATAAATAAATCTTTGGACTCTCATTTATTTACTTACCCTTTGTGTTGTAACCAGCTTGAGGGAGTGTTTCCAGAGTCGTTTTTGCTACTTTGTTTTATTACAGCAACTCATGGTTTCCTGCACTGTTTGCTGCCTTTTTTCGCTGCTGCTGATAGGACCAGTAAAGAAGGTTGAAAACAGCGAAATTCCTTCTCACTTACCATAAAATTATGTGGGTGTTATGTCAGTTTTGAAGCCCCCATAACTATTTTCAGGCTCAGGAGCTGAAGAGAAAAGGTTTCTTTCCGAATGTCAAAGGGTCACTACTTTTAGATCTCTAGCACTTTTATGAGCAGATTATTGTTCTGCCATCTAAGATTTAGTATTGTAAATGGCCCATGATCAGGGGTGAAAGAAAAAAAATAGGGATTTACCGGAATGGGGCTGGGTTGGGCCCGGTCCTGTCCGAAAGGGGCGGGGTTGGGGTGGGTCAGAGCCAGCCCCGGCTCACCCAGTACCAGTAAGTGCTGTCTGGGGTAGCAGTGGCAGTAGGGGGCTCCGTTAGTGGTTTAAAGGGCTCCGGCAGCGGGCTCCAGGGGCTATTTAAAGGGCCAGGGCCGTAGAAGCAGCAGGAGCTCTGGGGCCTTTAAATAGCCCCCAGAGCCCCGCTGCTAGTCCAGGGCTCTGGGGACTATTTAAAGGGCCCAGGGCTTCCCTGCTTCTACCGCCTCAGCCCTTTAAATAGTCCCCAGAGTCCCGCAGCGGCTACCCCAGGGCTCTGGCAGTGGGGCTCTGGTGGCAATTTAGAGGGCCCGGGGCTCCATCCGCAGCCTGGGGAATTGCCGTCTGGGGAAGCCGGGCCGCCCTGGTACGGCGAACGGGCTGACTTTCACCTCTGCCCATGACACATTCTTCTCCAGGATATGAAAAAGTTCTGTCAAGTACATTAAAAGTTTGATATAATTTTTTTATATCTCAATATTCAAAAGCATGATAATACAATCTTTCCCATTTGTTAATCATTATTTCCCCTCAGAGAATCTCTCAGATCTTGTAATTGCTTGTATATATGTTTGTTTGTGCACACTCGTCATTTAAGAGATCAGTACACTCTAAAAATAGTTTCTTAATTGCAGCAGTGGAGGAAACACAATAGCTTGTTTTTATTTAGGTCTCATTAAACAATGGACTTTTATGTGTAAGTTCTGCCTGACCAAACTGTAGATTTGAGTTAAAAAACTAGATTTAAGAATCCAAAGGAAGTTCTCTTCCAGATAATTATTTTGAGATAAATTATTTGACTTCTGGTCCCTATTGTCTAATTCTTTAGTTTTCAATTTTTCTCTTTTTTGTTTGTCTGTCTGAATTGCTTATTCTTTCTTCCATATACATAAAATATGTAACAACTTTCATTTCCATATTGCTAGTGAAATGATGAATACTCTTTTCCCAGACTTTTAAAATAACAACATAAGTTAATTTTGGTGCAGTCATGATACCATTCTCTTTGCATGATCTGGCGCATATTAGAGAAATTTCTTGTCATAGACCTGGCATTTTTCTCAGTTTTGTTAGAAACAGTAATAATGTTTCCAGTAATAGTGTGTTGGTATATTTTTAGGGAGGAACCAATAAAACTGTCTCACTTTAGAAGCTCACTAATTCCCTATCACTTTGGTTATTTCACAGCAAATCTTTCCATTTGATATGGTTTTATAGTTTAGAACTACATAATAAAAGCAATAACTTTAAGAGAACTTTAATAGATTCCAAGGTCAGAAAGAACCATTGTGATCATCTAGTCTGACATCTCGTGTAACACAGACCATAGAACTTTGCTAATATAATTCCTAGAACATACCTTTTAGGAAAAAACATCCAATCTTGATACGGTGACCAGACGTCAAATGTGAAAAATCGGGACGGGGGTGAGGGGCAATAGCCTATATAAGAAAAAGACCCCAAAATTGGGACTGACCCTATAAAATTGGGACATCTGGTCACCTTAAATCTTGATTTGAAATTCGTCACTGATGGAGAATCTACCACAGCCCTTGATAAATTTTTCTGATGGGTTAATTGCTGTCACTGTTAAAAAAAGTTGCACCTTATTTTCAGTCTGAATTTTTCTAGCTTAAGCTTCCAGCCATTGAATTGTGTTAGCTCTTTCTTACTAGACTGAAGAGCTTATTACATATTTTTCCCTATTTAGACTAGGTTCCCTGTAAGCTGCGTGGCCATGCAACAGCCTACTTAGCACTGCGGAGGCGCTTAGGGAATCTGCCTGGGGACCTGACATGGCTGGGAAAGGGGCGCCCATCCTCCGGAACCCACCTAGCTTGGCCCCCAACCTGCTGTGGGAAGGGCTCCTCTCCCCAACTCACCATGTGGCCTGGACCTGCCCCAGCTGGAGCGGCCCGGATCCAGCCACAGCCAGATTAGGTCCTGGCATGGGCGGGGTGGCGTGGACCCACGTGCGGCTTGTGTGGCCCTCCCCTGGCCCAGACCTGCTGGGGGAGGGGCACCTATCCTGCAGCCCGAGCCCCAGAGCTCCCATGGCAGGGACAGGCGCCTCTTCTCACCAGCCTAGGCGTTGCTGAAGGGAGAGAGCGCTGGGGAAGTCCTCTCTCCCGGCCGTAGTCCCAGAGCACTTTCCTGCACCCCAAAGTCCTCATCCCTGGCCCCACCCAAGATTCTGCACCCCCAGCCAGAGCCTGCACCCTCTGCATCCAATCCTCTGCCCCATTCCTGAACCCCTCATTCCTGGCTCCACCCTAATGCCTGCACCCCCAGATGGAGTGTTCACTCCCCTGCACCCCAACTCTCTGCTCCAGTCCTGTCACCTCTCACAAGAGTTCCTCGGCCCCATCCCCACCACATCAGTTTTGTTATGGGCACCAGTATGAAGACAATGTGTCCCACATCACTTCCATATTGGTCCCCATGACAAAATTCATTCTGCACATGGGTGGGAAAAATTAGAGGAATGCTGCATGTAGGTACTTATTTAGACTATAGTCGAATCACCCCTCAACCTCCTCTTGCGTAGGCTAAATAGACTACTACAGGAGATCAATCTATCATCAGAAGGCATTTCCTAATCCTTCATTTATTCTTGTGGCTTTTCTCTGAACCTTCTCTGGTTTATCAACATCCTTCTTGTATTATGAATGCCAGAACTGGATGCAGTATTCCAGCAAACGGTTATACCAGTGTCGAAAACAGAGGTGAAATAATCTCTGCTCCTGCTAGAGATCCCCATTTATGCCTCCCAGGATAGCACTAGCCATTTTAGCCAGTGTGTCACAGGGGAATTTGTGTTGAGCTCATTATCCACCAGGACCTCCAATTCTTTCTCAGTCACTGCTTCCCTGGATAGAGTCTCCCATCCTGTATGTATGCCCTGTGTTCTCAGTGCCTAGATATACATGTTTACCTTTAGCCATGTCAAAACACACATTGTTTGGTTGTGGCCAGTTTACCAAACAATCCAGACTGCTCTGTATCGGTCTTCCTTATTATTTACCACTCCCTCAGTTTGTGTCATCTGTAATCTTTATCAGTGGCTATTTTGTTTTCTTCTAGGTCATTAAAAAAAGGTTAAATAACTTAGGGTCAACAAGTATCCCTGCAGCTCTCACTAGAAACGCATCCACTTGATGATTATTCCCATTTACTATGATACTTTAAGACTTATCAGTTAGCTAGTTTTTAATTCATTTAATGTATGCATGTGAATTGTGTATCTTTCTAGTTTTTAATCAAAATGTCATGCAGTACCAAGTCAAATGCCTTGCAGAAGGATATTACATAAGCACTATTATCTTTAACAACAACGTGAAATATCATCAAAACAAAAATCCAGTTAGTTTGACAGGCTCTGTTTTCATAAACCCATGGTGATTGGCAGTAATTTTACAACCCTCCTTTCATTCTTCAGTGTTGTCTCAGATCAGTTGCTCAATTATCTTGCCTAGGATTAATGTCTGACTGACAGGCCTATAATTACTAGGGTCATCCCATTTAGCTTTTTCAAATATTGGCAAAATATTAGCTTTCTTCCAGTCTTCTGGAACTTCCACAGTGTTCCGGGACTTACTGAAAAATCAACATTAATGGCCCAGGGAGCTCCTTAGCCATCTCTTTTTAAACTCTTGGTGTAAGTTATCCAGAACTTCTGATTTTAAAATGCTAACTTTAGTAGCTATTGTTTAACATCTTCCTGAGAGACTAGTGAAATAGAAGGAGTATTATTATATGAAATGACTACATCATCTGTTCTTCTTCCCAAATAAAGAGAAGAAATATTTATTGACCACTTCTGCCTTCTCTGCATTATAATTGATAATTCTACCATTTCCATCTAGGGAAAGAAGCAATACTATTTTTAGTATTCTTTTTGTTTGTAAAATACTTAAACTCCTTATTTTCCTTACCTCTGCAGCTATATATTTCTCTTTATGTTCCTTTGCTCCACTGATAAATTTTCTACAATTCTTAGCCTTTGATTTATATTAATTACTGTCATCTTCCTTTCTATTAACTTTTTTTTTTTAGCTGCCTTCAGTTCCCCTTTAAACCAGATCATTGTTTTTAACCAATATGGCCACCTTTCTCAGTCATGGTATTGTGACTTTTTTTTGTTCATCTAGTAGAATGATGTTGAACGGTTCCCAGTTATCATTCATGTTTTTCTGATTAAACTCTTCCTCCCAGCTGATTTGGTTTGTAATTGTTTTCAGCTTGTAAAATTGGCTCTTTGAAAGCAGGGAGTCCAGACCAGTCATACACTTTATTCTGTTTGCACATTACAAAACTGAACAAGTCATGATCACTTGTGCCTAAGATACCATTAATTTTTAGGAATCAGAGGGGTAGCCGTGTTAGTCTGGAATCGCAGAAGTGACAAAGAGTCCTGTGGCACCTTAAAGACTAACTAAAAGTATTAAAGCATAAGCTTTTGTGGGCTAATACCCACTTGCATCCGATGAAGTGGGTATTAGCCCACGAAAGCTTATGCTTTAATACTTTTAGTTAGTCTTTAAGGTGCCACAGGACTCTTTGTCACTTCATTAATTTTTAGTTTTGTGATCAGTTCCTCTTTATCTGTCAAGAGGAGGTCTAATATAGAATTCCCCCATGTTGTAGGCAATGCTTTTTGAGTTAGGAAATTGTCATTTATAATATTTAGAAATTCCAAGGATGTCCTAGTACTGGCAGCATAAGACCTACAGCATATGTCATTCAAATTGAAGTCCTCCATGATCATGCAGCTTCCTCCCCCCTCCCATCCACCTGAGCATTATAGATTTGTATGTAAGGAGCTGGTCACTCTGGTCCCTAGTATGATTTGGTGGCCTGTAGTAGACACCAATTTATACTCTATCTTGTGCTTTCTGTTAAATATTGATCCATAAGCAGTACAGATCATTTTTGTCTGAGTTATCAGTGACTCAGAAACAGGTAATGTCATTTTTGATAGAGTTCCACCTTCCCCCCTCCGCCTTTTTTGCCGACTCAGTCCTTCCTAAATAGGTGATTACCATTGATTTTTAACATTTCCTTCATGGTAATATCACCAGGGGTTTCAGTAATACCAATGAGATCAAATTTATGCTCTCAAATGAGCAATTCCAATTCATATTGTTCGTTACACAGGCTCTTAGCATTGGTATATAGGAAATTAAAGAATTTCTTCTCTTGTGACCTTCAGTTCCTTGATTAATTTTGTTCTCAATATCTCAATTTTGTGCGGAATGCTTGTCTTTCCTCTTTTTACTCTCCCCTTTTGTCATTACTTTAACATCTTCCTGACTACTCTAGCCAGCCTCTCTCCAAGAAAGTTGGTCCCCCTTCTACTGAGGAGGAGGCCATCCAAACTACACACTTTTGTGATGGCAGGTGTTGATTTAGTATAATGTGCAGGATGGAACATTATTGCACTACTTTTTAAATGCATATTTAGTCATTTTAATATTTTGCTGACTATAGGCAGGGTTTTAAATTTCTCTTAATCAGAATCCTGATGTAGCAAATACAGTGTTCTAAACAAAACAAAACCAAAAATCCACTGGGGACTAGTAAAATGAAACTAAAAACTGAAAAAGACAGGTCAATAAAAATTGTGTATGCACTGTATTTCATTTCTTCTCATAACAGAAATATAATTAATGCATGAGATGGCCAAGTATATTTAAATAAAGGCTGCCATCAAGAGAGAAGTTGGGAATAAGAGCAATGGTGGCATTTGAGCATATAATTCATAAATCAAGGATCAAATTGGGTGCTGTACATCACTTGTTGGCAGGTAATTATTAAATAAAATTTTGAAGACTGAAATTGTAATATTGTAATACATTGTAATGTAATATTCTTGCTTCATTAGCCACTTCATTTTAGTAAGGGTTAAACTACATTTTTTTTTCTGGACATGTATCAGATTTTTACATTACAGACAAGTGATGCATGTTTTTGTATCCAAGTCCAAAATGAACTTTGTAGGCTATACTGTGCCTAAACTTTCATTGTTGTATAAGGAAGAAAGGGGGAAAGGTTGAGAGTGCAGTAAACTTTCCTTCCTTTTTCCCTCTTGTGCTCTTGCTTAGGAGCACAAGAACTGGGTTAGGCTAGTACCTACAATATCACCAGTGTCCTTAATGGAGGTAAGACCATGGTCATGCTCCCCTGCCTCTCCTCCAGTAGAGTTCATGTTGTGCCCTTTCAAAAGATGTATCAGGAAACTGAGTTCTGTGTATGCCTTCAGGAGCACCTGCTGGCATGGTGCATCTCCTCATTGCTAACTTCTGAGGGCTGTGACTTATAGCTGCAGTTTAAGCTGATATAGACACTGATCTACTCTGACCTGGTATAAGCCATTATAACACTACAGTGGAAAAATGACTGAGGTGTTGCAGGCGTGGGGCTAGCCCCATTTGGGAGTCTTGGTATAACTGGAACCCAACTGAAGGAGTAGATCAAATTGCTAGTAGAAAAGTTTTGGGTTTATTGATTATAAAGATGTGTGCCTTTCCCATCCATTGCTTTGCTCTCCTTCAGAAATATGGAGCTTGATCCTGAGGGATGCTGAGAACTCACATTGAATTCAATTGTAGTGGGCCTCAGCACCTCTCAGAATTCAGCAAATTGTTACTGAAGCCAAATCTGTGCTGTGAAAATTCTGCCTTTATTTTTTCTTTAATGTTTCTCATAATGGTATAATACCAGCAATTATATTCTGAAGACTGCTGTATATTTCTGTTTTAATTGTGATAATATCTCAATAAATAGTGTAAGAAGAAAATTACAAGGAGCGATTTTACTTCTCCTTTTAACAGCACAGGATTTTACACTAAATTAAGATGATGGGAAGTGCATTTAAAATAGGGACAAAATATGCATATTCATTTAAGTATATGTGAGTAACATTTGTTTTGTTTTTTCTTGTATAAAATATGAATAGCAAATATATTTAGAAAATACATGCTAATAAGACTTGCTGTTTCTTTTTATAGAATAAATTATGATCTCATAAATTATAGTAATAAACTTAGCATTTGGTCTTAACTTTGACACCGAAGCAAAACCTCTCGAAAATAGGATGATCTCAGAGATTTTAAAATGCTACACAGGTCTTTTAGAAAGCTGTCATATGTATCTTTAAGCATGCAGTTTTTGCTTGCTTGCTTCACCCCTGTCCTCCGCCCCATGCTATAATAAACTGAAATGTATTTATTTCTGCCTTTGGTACCCACATTGTTTTTCTGTGAGTACTCATTCCATATTCTCTTAGTAAGTAGAATTTGTATTCTTGCCTACTTGAACATCTCCTTGTTCCAGAGAGAGACAGCAATAGTTACGTCTCTTATCCTAAATTGCTTTTGACTTCACTTTGCATGTGGGAAATTGCTGACTCATTGATTAGTGATTGTTTGTTTCACCCTTTGTCATGATTTTCTTTATCATTACTTTATTACTGAAATGTGCCTTGTCACATTTTTTTAAGAACTTTGTTACTATATGTTGGGATTCCCTCTGAGATCTCTTTCCCCTTTGCTTCCCGAGAACTCAGGTTGACCTCAGATTTTGTCGCTTAGATATCTTTATTTGGCATCCAGCAATGCTATGCTAAGTTGATCAGACTAAAATGCAGAGGGTGGATACAGAGTTCATCACATATCCAAGGTTATACAGAAACCCTCTTCCCTTTCTGTATGTTAACACATCATTGCATTTACTATACATTGCATTGCACATTTTGGGATCGGCTTGGTTACTTTGTAGGAACCAGTCCCTGTACAGCATGCTCTATCCACTTACTGTCCATGTTCAACCTGCATTTTACCTCATCTTTACATTCCTGACCTACCTTGTCCATTGCTGTCTTGTCTTGTTCTTTGTGTAAACAGTTCTGTGGGTGTTCCCTTCCCTTATTTTAGGTAGTTTAGACATTCTCTCTCTAGCTCACTGACCCATTTACCCATCTTAGCACAAATGTTCTGTTTTCAGCCTGCTGATCTATTTACCTCCCTAATCCTGTCTTCCAAAAAAAAAAACAAAAACCCTGTGGCTTCCCACATGTTTAATTACTCTTGTCAAGCCAGGCTTACATTGTGGAAGTGCTTTTGTAGTTCCATAGGTTAATTTGTGTTTTGCACAAGAGTAACAGGGCATAGCAAGGCCCCTTTTGTTCCTGCCTCTGCTCTGCTTCAAAACCCACTCAGAGACCTTCTGACTCAGCAAACACCAGTGCAGTTTATTTACACCATGCAATACTAGCACCTTCTCACCATGTACAGTTTAGGGTTTTCAGCCTAAAGGGATTTTCAGTCTCTGCAATCAGGACAGATGAGATTACCCCCTCTCCTTCCACTCTCTGGCTTCCCCACTTCTCTTTACCCCCCTTGACTGCCTTCCTCTGAGGATTTTATGTAGCCCCAAGCTAATTAGGCTGGCAGCTGTTTTCCCTTCACCAATCAGGCACAGCTTTCTCTAGCCAGCTCCAATTTATCTCCCTTAATTGGAGCTGGCATGACAGAGGGCTGGCTCAGGAGTCCCAGCTCAACACCCTGTCACAACAAGATAGGACTAAAATTTCTCTTATTCTTAAATGGTAAAAGGGGTCTCAACTGAACAAACTCACTTTTAATAGGTCAGTTGAATTTACTATACTTATGGTTTGAATATTTACTAATTTTAGAAGAGAATGCCCCTCCCAGAGATTATAGTGTTTTCCAGGCACCAGTGGTTAAATAATCAGTCTCTAGAAGCTCCAAACTTTGCACAAAGATACACTCTTCCCATACCAAAGGCAATTCTTTATCTTTAAGTACAAAAATAAGTTCATTTTCCTTTTTTGTGCTAACATATTTTATCTCTGTAAGGAAAAGCTGATAGAACTGACAAGTTCAGCTAGTTACTTCTGTTTTACAAAGCTGCTAGCCTGCTTTGCTGAGTCCTCAGCTTTGTTCTGCAGAGAGACCCTGGCAGGTAGGGCTATGGGACCAGTGGGGTTCTGAGATGATGATTCATGTATGGGTGGGAGGGAACATGAGGAAAGGGGTGATGTGAGGATGCAGAAGAAAAATGGGGAGTGGGGATGAACTGGTTGAAGTGGGGCTAGGTGCTGCTCCTTCTGCTCAGTGGTGTGCCAGGCAGCAGCACTGGGGGGAGCCAAATGGAGGTGAGGAGCCATAGAAGGGCACAAGGAGGGTGAGCAGAGGTGTGAGGGTGTTGAGTGAGGCTCTGGGATGCCTTGATGATTGAAGTGTGGGTTATGCTAGGAAGAACATAGGGGAGAAATGGAGATGCCCCTCTCCACCATGCCCCCTACTCCCCTACCACATTCAGTTTTTTAAGTCGATGCACAAATATACCTATAAAGCCAACCACAAAGCACACACCAAGTTAAATGCTAAACTCATATATACAACCTCATTGCTCCTGTCATGTGCAAATAACACTTTATAGACTTCTCCAGTGTGCACACATCTGTAAAGAGCGTCAAATTAATGTGGTTTGAGTTAAGCTTGTACCTTTGAACGAATTACCGTGTATTTTTCAGTGTTTACTCATCAGTTCAGTCCACTCTTGCTATCTGTCTAGTGCATCTCTTGGAGTTAGTTTGACCCTTGTATTGTCTTTGTATGCTTTAAGCAACAACTTGTCTAAGAGCTGTGGCTTTCCATTGAGGTTTAAATCCAATTCAGCTGAAATACCATTAAAAATACTTCCTAGAAGAATTGCCTTAAACGTGTCATTTCATTTCAAGAGAAAAATGTTTTAGAGGATTTAGAGCCTTTAAAAGGGGCTCTGTCAGAATTGACAGGCTCAAAAATTAACATACTTTTAAAACCACTGAATGTTTAATTGAGTCCTTCTAATCCTTTCCCTGATGTTCCCCCTCTCCTAAAAGATTATCATTTAATTTTTAAAAAAGGAAATTATTTCATTCCCAAGCAACCCCATAAAATACAAACTGAGAGTGACCTAATGTGAGCAGGCCACCTGACTATGCACTCGAAGTGAAAGAGAGTTTTTATTCATATAGTCATGCCTTCCATCAGGGCACTGATTCTCCTCTCAGTTATATCCATTTTAGACCAATGAAACCCTTTTACTTAAAGGGATTTAACTCATATGCGAGCAAAGACATGTATCAAGGAGTGTGTCATTTTGAAATGGTGTGGTTCTGTGTGCAGAAAGGACTCGTATTGTAGTATTTTGCTAGTGCATGAGAGCTAGAAAATTACTAGGCTGTGGACACTGGTGAAGTGCAAAAAAGCAAATAAACAGTAAATGGTATAAAGTAATTGAAAAAATCTTTCAGTTTTGCTAGTAGCAAAGGAAAGTCATGTTTTTAAATACTACCTTTACTCAGCTAGTGCTATAGCAACCTGAAACGTACTCCCTTGGTTCTCTACTTAGTCTATGGACTCACGAGGCTTCTAGTTTAGCCCCTTCAGGGACAGTATGAGAGGAAAGCAAAGAACACAGGCCTGGCAGAAGAATTTTTGAACCGTAGAAACTTTACTTTTAAAACACTCAAGAGTTGTAGGTGTTTGAAAGCAACAAAAGTCCTGAGATGCGCTGTCCCCATGTCTGATCTCACCCCTACTGTATGTCCAAGGTTTGTTAGCAGCCCAAGCTAGGTGCAGTTCCTCCTGCCCTCTTTCGTTTCTTGGCAAGGTTGACCCACCTTCTTACACAGAACAGGATGCTGCTTTTAAGTAAACTTCTGTTGCTGTGCCATGTGTGCCACTTGGGAAGTTCTAGTCTCTGCAGTGAGGCTTTTCCTGCCCCCATTTGGGCCCCTGAATAGGTCAGTTTTTTCTAAGAGAATCAGCCAGTAGTTCAGAATCCTCCAAAGTAAATAGCCTCAGAGAGAGCTCAGTGATAGCTCCTCAATGAGATGTCAAACATCTCTTTCAGTGTGTGGAAAGCACCATAATAGGCTGTCTCTAAGAAAGATCGGACTCATCTTCAACACATACTCCAAAATAGTAATAATTTGATAGACGTCCCACTCTGTCGCAAATAACATAACTACAGGGGAGTGTTAAAGATTTTCGGGTTACTTAACTCTGCGTTTCTATACTTCAACACATTTGGATTTTTTTTTTTTTTAGTTTAACTTTATCTTTGAGTTTTCTGGGTTAATAATCCTTAGTTTGGGGGATAATTACAATGTCCCTGTAATGTGTTTTGCCCAAAATTGCTGATATGTAAGGCTATGTTTATGTCAGGGAGGTCATGGAAGTCACGGAAACCATGACTTCCAGAGACCTCTGTGACATTCTATGCTTCAGCCTAAGAGGCTACGGGACTCTGGAGCTGACAGGGTTCCACTGACAGGTGACACAAACTACAGGGGGCCCTTTCAAGGTTCCAGTGACCGGAGATAGATTTCTGACAGGCCCTCCTCAAGGTTTCAGCGATAGGCGACAGCCTCGCATGGAGGGTGTGTGTGGAAGGGAGTGGAGGGAAAGAGGGATGCCTCGAGTGTCCTGTTTTTCTCTTTGGGAAATATGGTCATCCTGCAGTTTCCAGTGGATGTGGGCCCCCTTGCAACTTCCAACTGCTACAGGCAGAGGGGGACTCTCAGCTTCTAGTCACCAGGTTGGTGGGAGAAACCATGGAGCTGCAGCAGCAAAAGCCACAGACAGGTCACAGCTTCTGTGAATTTTTGTTTATTGCCTGTGATCCATCTGTGACTTTTACTAAAATTAACCATGGAAAAAAATCTTAGCCTTACTGGTATGTATTCTCAAACTAGACTCCATCTGAATCTACATTTTGTCTGGGAATAATTAATGTTTGCGTGTGTTTTATTGAGCTCATCTAGTAGTAGTTCACAGGAGGGACCAGCAAAAAGCGCACACAGTCCTGCAAAATAATTGGCTTCTGCTTATTTTAGTGACTAAGCAGAACAGGAACCCATTACAAACTGGAGTATTGGAAGCAAAATCTAGCTAGCATTTACAATCCGTATTTATTACCGACATAGTTATTACAATGAATTTTCCCAGCATTTCTGATATTTCTCCATTATTTACAGTTAATGAAAGTTTATATGGTATAGAATAATGTCTGGGACGAGTAATCGTTCAAAAGCAGCAAGCTTGAGTTCACTGTGCAGTTATAGGAAGTTTGCCATTGTTCTCCAAACCTTTCATGTCCCCTGTGCATGGTGAGGTGGCAGTATGGAACCACAAAACAGGGAAGCTCTGAATGCCTCCTGCACACCACAACGGAGGGTTCCATGTAGCTTCAAATAGCCTGCTATGCAGGGCAGCATTGGATTGGCCACATATGCTGACCCTATAGCCCTAACCCATCTGGCAAGTGGCGCATGGGGAGGGAGAGATGCTGGTCTTTATCTCCTAATGTTGGCTGGCGTAGAAGCTTCGTGTCCTGGCCTGGGTAAATGATGAGATCTCACCTTCCGTACTCCCTTAAATCCTGCCTCTGTCAGTCTCTTATGTGCTTGCCAGTCAAAGAATCAGGATAAGATCTGCTAGCCCTTTTTTAATTTTTGAAGTAAAATACATAGGTAGTATATTTATAAAGCAATTAATTTCTTTGCAAAAAGTGCCTTGATTATATCTCATGCTTTGCTCTCTATAGTGCCAGTTTAACGTTTTAGTGCTCTTGAAGTAAAATGGAAATATAGAGTTGGCTCTTGCAGTAACTGCTGGTTTAAAATATAAAATAACTTTTTTGAGGTGATTTTATATTTTTTTATGCTTTTTGTTGTGTTTTTAATATACGTCTGCTCTGGTTCACCTTTTCCCCAAGTAGGTCCCTCCCCCAGTTGGCATAACATCATTTTTGGAACTGAGACTTTCATTGCTTGTTAACATTGTATCATTATTGCCAAGGTGCAGTTAGAATAATTTATTACTCTTCCTTAATATAATAGCACTGAAACACCATTTTCAGATTTATTGGTTCAGCGGTTGTGTTCTCAACTGTGATATTATCTTTTTAATTAGAAATGTAGGTATCCAGATATTTGTGAACTTTCAACAGTTGTATATTTAGTAAGTGTACTGACTAAGGATCTTGTTTTCAGGTACTTTGGCTGAGTTTTAATTATCCAAGTAAAATATCATCCAGGAATCTGACATAAAGATTTTTCTTTTTTTCTCTCTTCTGAAATCAGAAGCTGTAGCAGGAAGGTTTAATAGCCTATTTGTAGTGCTCAGTGAGGGAATCATGTTGGATTCCTAGTCCTTGTTCCTTGAGCTCAGTGGATTATGGAGCCTTGGAATATGTTTGGTTTGCTCACTTGTGAGTGCCTCTTGTTGCTTATTAATGACTCTTCTGTGTTTATGGAGCAGCATGGAAATGCTCTGAATGAAGGCCAGTCCTGTCCTCTTACGTTACAAGGATGGTGACCTAAATATAGGTTTTAAAGTAGAGGATCATGTTTGGGATCCCCACTAGGCTTATCTAGTTCTGGAAGGAATACTTTCAGCAATAGTTTGGGTGCCTTTTGGGGAGGATTTAACTGAAGATTTGCACAAGCAATATTGTGAGGCTTGCCATCAAACCCAGTGCAAACACAGCAGCTTTTCTTAGAGCCGTGTGAAACTTGACTGTTTCAAGTTGAAGAGATTTTGTGCTTTTTTTTGTTGTTGCAGTTCTGAGAGTTACCACATCCAGAGGTTAAACCTTTGAGTATGGATTTGAGTAAATCCAAAATCTCAGCCCAATACTCAAATAAAACTACCAAATTTTGCCTAGTTTCTTCTTGAAATTGGATATCTTCCTCTTGTACCCAAGACTTCTCTGATAGAACTAACAATTAATACAACACGCTACCATTGGGAGATACCTGGGCTTGGGACTAATACCCAGTCCTTCAAACCTAGGTGGTAGGGGCTATAATCTGTGTGACAAATTCAGGAATAATAGGTTTAGAATAATATCCATGTGGTGACCTTTAGGGTAATGCAAAAGGTGTGTGTACAGTATGTGTAAAATACATAATCCTCTATTATGCTTTTAGGCCTTTTTGAGAGGGGATAATAGTCTCTGTTTATTTCTAAGGTAGTGAAACAAACCATCAAAAGCTAAATAATTCAAAGTTACACTGGATTTTATTATCTTGTTAGAGGCTTATGAATCTGCATAGTTTTGGAGACTTAAATTCTCAAAACAGATTTGCAGTGATGATATTATCTAAATGCAATACAGGTAAAAGCTGCAAGATATTAAGATCTAATTTCCTCAGTGATCAGTAGTGTTTAAAAACTCAACTTCAAGAAATGTTCAAAGAAAAGAAAATGTTTAAAGTGTTACTTTAATGCTATGCAAAATGCTGTGCAAATCACCATGAATGCAGTAAAAATGTTTGATACTGGCACTGCTTGACCTCCCTGCAGCCACTGCTATGAGCACTCACCTTTAAGCCATTACTGCTTGGCAGTCATCCTAATCTAACAAAATACTTGTTCATTAGTTATTCTGATTCTTTTACGGCAGTATGAATCACTGATCACATGTGAATTATTTTGATGGGTAGTTGGTTTATGTGGGAGTCTTGTAGAGTCCTCTTTGGATAGGGCTTAGGTGATGACCTAAAACTATTTTCGTAAGTTGACATTGGTTGCCTTTACTGTGTGTTTTGATTGTTGATTGTAAGCTTATGAACAGGATCAAGGCACGGTTTCTGATCCTTTGAATTCAGTTAATCCAAGACATATTTTTGGTTTGATAATTACATTAATATCTTAGCTGTTAAAAATGCCAGTTTTTCTGTCCCATTTCAGTTCTATTTACCATTGTTGTGCATGCATCTACATTGTTAGCAGTTAAGATTTGGTGGTTCACAGTCCTTATTCAACTGCATTTGAATCAATGTATGTATTTAAATAATTTCATGTCCACAGAAAACAACTATAAGACATAAAACAGTGAATGAACTGGAAAGGAAAACTTGTACAAGCTTCCAAGGGCTAGAAGCTGAGGAGACTGTTTGTTTCCAATTTGAAGGAATTACTTCTCTGGTGGAGGTATTTCACCTCCACTAGTGAAAGACAGCTCACCTTTTTTCTGACCGCTTATGGAGTAATTGACCAATCTGATTTCCATATCCATGATGATTGCTGTGATAGTGAAAAATGTTATGGGGTTAATTGAAAGTAGTGTGTCTGTCTCCCAGGGTGGATTTGATTTAAATCAGATTGATTTAAACTTGTCAGGAAGACTTGATTTGACCATGGATTTCTACATAAAAGTGCATTCTTGTTGGTTGTTATAATCTTAATACATATTCTTCATAACTTGGAGATAGATGTAGGTTTCATTTTTAGAAGGTGCACATAATACAATTTTAAAGTGATTTATTTTGAAAACTTTTCAGATTAGTTTTACAGCTATATCAGAAAATAAATGATTGCTTGGTTATTTCATTTACCAAAGGTAATTGAAGTGGATATTTGTGAAGTCATTGGGAGGTGAACTATCTCCAATTCAACAGGTTAATCATTAATACTTGGAAGATTTTCTTGCCATGCTGTATTATGAGGAAGGCATCATCAGACAGACATTTAAATTGTTTTATTTAACTAAAACAAAAATGTTATGTATTCTGGATTTTTTCTTCAACAGCAAACATAATATTTTAACAAGCATCTGAATTTTTGAATTTAGTTAAACATTCAAATATTTTAAAATCAGGTTTGTTTATGTTAAAATTACTTTTAACTAAAATAGTTAAATGACATTTAAAAAACAAAACAAAAATTAAATAGACTGTCAGCCAGGTCAACATGAGAAATTTTAAAATATTGGCCTCTGCAGCTAACTCAGTCGTCTTCACCTTCATTTTCCTGTTTGTTCATAATCTGGAAAAGAAAAACAAGCTTTCCTACTTTTTCAGGTCCCAAACGATTTCTCAGTGTGGAATAAATTAGTCCAAAGGAAGAAAATACTCTTTCTACGCTGGCAGAAGAAGCTACTGCTGTTAAAAGTGAGATTATCACTTCAACAGTCTCTGAAAACAAGTGCTTAAGTGACTTCTACCAGTTCACTGGTGTGTCTTTCTTTAAAACATCAGCAAACATATATTTCTTGAATAGTTCACCCTTAGCTCTGAAGTTTATTATAGTTGGGATTATGGATGGATGATTGCTGGATGTCCATGTCATAGCCAGCGCCTCTTCTTCAGCAGGTAAGGTTTGACCCTGGTACTGAGTATTGAAAATATTTGCAAGAAAATAAGCTGAAGATAGTGCTTGTCCCATTCGTTTTTTTTAATGCTTGTAATTTACCTCCATCATCGCATATTTCTCTTTCTAAGATCGCACTTAGTTCCTTCCAAATGTCAGCAACATCAGCAATAAAACAGTTATTTCCCTGCATTTTGTTTGAGCTGCTCAGCCCGCTGGCAGTCTGGGGTTCCAGCCGTCAGTTCCTGCCAGCTGGGGTCCTGGCCACTGGCCTCGCTCAACCTGCTGCTGCAGGTTGCTGACCTCTGGTCTATAATGATTTTCCCATTCAGGGGCAGACATGCAGGTGCCAGACACCTCTTGTGGTAAAGGAAAGGAATGATGCATTCTTATGTGACTATATACAGCGAAAGACATCAGGCCATATCTACACTAGCACTTATGTCGGCAAAACTTATGTTGCTCAGGGGTGTGAAAAAATTACCCTCTCTCTCTGAGCAACATACGTTTTTCTGGCATAAGCTCTTGTGTGCACAGTGCTATGTTGGCAGGAGATGCTCTCCCACATAGATAATGCTGGTCATTTAGGTGATTTTATTATATTTATGGGAGAGCTCTCTCCCATTGGTATATAGTGACAACACAAGTGATCTTACAGTGGTACAGCTGTATCAGCACAGCTGTGCTGCTGTAAGCTTGCTAGTGTAGGCATGGCCTCAGTAAAGATATAATCATAAAATTTGTAAGTTCATGTAGAAAGACAAAGTGGGTAAAGTAATATATATTTTTTTGTATTGCACCAGCTTTGGTTGGTGAGGGAGACAAGCTTTTGAGCCACACAGAGATCTTCTTCAGGTCTGTGTAAGCTCAAAAGCTTGTATCTCTCATCAACAGAAGCTGGCCCACTAAAAAAAAATTACTTTACTCACCTTATCTCTCTAATCTGGGACTGACGTGGCTACACAACGCTGCATATAAACTAACACACCGAAATTCCTAAAACTGTCAAAGTGTATCTTTAAAAATGTGCGTTGAGAAAAATGAGAGCTGGGTCAAGAGCTGGGGATTTAAACTGTCACTTTCTCACCTGCTGTGTGATCCCAGTGAGGGTATTTGGGAAGGACCTGGCCTTCATTTGAGGCGCTGCATAGCAAACAAGGAGGGAGCTCAGTTATGTGATCCTTTCATGGTTGCTACACAGCTTCCTGCTGCAGTTTTTATTTTTAATTTTCTCTAGTGTGCTTAAAAAAAAAAAAGTCTGCCACCAAAATTCAGTCCATAAGGATAAAACAAAACCAGCAGCAAATCCTGCTTAACATGTAAAGACAGTTGGAAAACATGTTAGCATACCAAAGCTCCCCTTGTAGCCATATGTCATGGGCCAAGGAAGTTGTGCAGCCCAGAAAGTATCTGAATATTTTCTTCTGGATTGGGCCTATAGATTTCTTCAGCACTTAACTCTGAACTATCGGACTATTTTGGGGGTTAACGCCTTCTTCTGTCTATGCTGTGTGATAGTCACCATCACACAAATCTCTCTGCAGAACCAGTCCTTCAGTGTACAACATGTGGACAAACTGCTGCATTTACGTTTTAAAGTCAGTGGGGTTCCATATGGGCACAGTTGATTATTGTAAAGTGGAAGATCAGGGCTTATGTGAGGAATGTATGATAATAATTAACAAAATTATGAGATGAGGTCAGGACTGGGAAAATGGATTAGATTGAAGGGATAGGAATGGATGAGGAGTGCTGCTGTGCTAAGGATAAAAGGAATACTGCTTTTGAAATCCAGGGGAAAAAATGGCACAACTGTGTGAAAAACATTTAAATCTCAATCCTGCAAATGCTTTGGAACATCTAGGGGATTACTAGTGTAAAGTTTCTCAAATGTGTGTTTGCAGAGTTAGGGACTTGTATAGCAGAAGACAAACTAACAATTCTGCAATTTTATAATAATCAACAAAAATGTTGAACATTACCGGGAAAAATAAAATATTACATTGATTACCATTTTGAATATCAGGTTCGTGACTGGTTCACATTTCAAAGTGCACAAAGTACTACTCATGCACAGAGTCTGCTTCCCACTCATGGTCCAGTGGGAGTAGATTGTGGTTTGGGAAGAAGGAGAGCAGAATAAATACAAAAAGCATGGACTGAAGAAGAAATCTAATGATAAACAGTTGGTACCAACAGGAAAAATTGGAAATAAAAGGAACGGAGGAAGGTACAAAATAGAACATTTCCTGTCCTTGGGCATAACAGCTTGAGTGGATCTTGATGTGGAGTTGTTGGTAGTAGTAGCTTTTCTGTAAAAGACGATGCTACTGCTGTTTTGTTGAAAAGCAAAAGGGCAGATTGTGGAGGCTTGTGATTAGTGGCAGAACTGTGCAGAGAAGTAACCGTGTGGCCTCTTGAACATATAGAAGTACTAAAACCCATCTGAGATTAAGTTCCTTGGATGTGTCTGGGCACTGTCAAGATCTGTTACAAGGAAAAATATTCTTTTTGGTTGAAAGGTAACATTTTAGCTGTTTTATGCTCTTTATTGCTTGAATTTTTTTTGAGGGGGGGAGTTTGTGTGTGGGGGAAGTTGTTTTGAGGATTGAGATGTTGAAAACTCTGTTTTCCCCACCTCTCTTTCTGTTGTGACTCAGTCACATAACAATTAAAATTAAAGTTACATCTTACAGGTCAGCCCACTCTGGGTCCATATAAAAGTAAGTCTACATTGCACACTTCTTTGTGCAATGGTGTAGAGGATGTACTCTGCATGCCCCCATTGCATGGCTATAAACAGCAGCTTAGATGGTGATGCACTCCTTAGGTAGGTAGACTAAAGACATGCCTGAATCCTGTGTACCCTACAGGGTCCTATACTCACTTAAGCTGTGCCTCCTTGTCTGCACTGGTATTTTGAGCAGCGTGATGTTCCACAGCTCTCTCTCCCTCCTGCTAGAGCTTTTCCCTGCTGCTGGCATCTTTCATTGTAGTGGAGAAAGGCTCTGGCAGCTCAAAGACTCCAACAGTTGGGAAATGCTCTGGCAGTGGGGAAGCAGCGGGGAACAGCTTGGCAGCTCCCCACTGCTTCAACTTTCCTCACTGCCTCCCCTCTGCCAGAGCCTTCCCCTGATGTGTGTAGCTACACACAGTAGTGTGGAGGCAGCCTGCATTTCACTGCAGTGTGTAGCTATACGTACTCTACACACTGATGCAAGTGTAGTGCTGTGTAGATCCAGCTTTTGAGTCCTGGTTCAGAAAATGACCCCTAGACTCCTTTCCTGGAGCTGGGCTTATGATTAATGGTCACTTTATCAAAGGAGGAATCCCGAGCTCTCCTCCTTGGAGATGGGTTGTAAATTAGTCACTGTAGGACCAGTCACTTGTCCCTCAGCTGGTCCTTTCCCCTAGTTAATTTTCAGGCTCAGAGGATTCAACAGGCAGCCGTTTTCTGCTGGTGTCTGCCCTCCTGCATGGGAGGCAGCATTTATACTGATCACTTTCTGCCAGCTTATCACCATTTCTTTGGTTGGGTAAGAGGGGAGCCTCTGCAGGGCTTCTGTCCCTTAAAAGACAAAGTGACAGGATTTCCTCTTAAGGGCCACCTATTCCTGGCACCACTTCCTCTCTATCATTATCTCCTAGGTCCTTGTCTATGTATAGCAGACCTTTCAAAATCTTAAAGGGCCACTCACTTGATGGGTGGAGTGATCACTAGGCACCATTATGCTTAAGTTGGTGAACTCCCTGTCAAACTTGGTATATTTTGTTGAGTTCTAATTCCAGTGAGAGAGATGAAAAGAGTGTATTTTTAATACATCAATGTGTACTTGTGTACTCTGGCTCTTTTGATGCCTTCATTCTATAGGTGAGCATGGCATATGCATGTTACTAGTTACATTGTTAAAATGGTGTGTGCAGAAAGTATTGTGTAAAATGCATTTTACTTGATCCTGCATTAACTAGTAAAAACAGGGAAAAGCTAAAATGCTTTTTTCCCTTTTAATCAGATTTGACAGTGGTACCTATTTTAACTGTAGTTTGTCCATCAATCATTTCTTTTGTATTTTGAATGACTGTACAAAGCATGGAATGCATATGAAATTCTGTATGAAATCACGATATATTGCAATATCTTTTTTGATATTTCAGTTGATCTTGTCTGCTATTTACACCTTGCTTACCTTCAAAAAACTCATTAGCATCATTATTATCCTCTTCACTGACTATCTAATGAGGTTCAGCGCCAAAGATCTGGCTTCACTGGCCAAAAGGCAATCAGCTTGTTTTGACAAGGAAGAAAACTGAAGATTTGCAGAGTAGTTGAGGATGGAAAATTAATAGGTATCAATTATCTGTTGCTGAGGTACATTTTGCTGCTACTGTGAGCTTACAGTGTCAGTAATTACATATTTGTTAGTGTTTTCGGTTTTCTTCATTGTTGATGCTTGAGTGGTGCTAAACACCTTTTTAAATAATTGCTTTTATGCCTTAACTGTGGATTAGGATCTCACTGGCATATGCAAACAGAGATGAAATTAATAGTCCTCTGGCTGCTACCTGGATTAATGTACATTTGGGAAAGAGTAGTTTATTATCCTCATGTTTATGTTTTTTTAAATAGGTTGGATAGAGAGGTGTCCTCAATATATATTTTACATGGAACACAGTAAAAGGTATTATGCAACCCTTTCTTTCCAACTATCCAGAACAGGAAAATAAAAAACAACCTGAAATAACTGTTGGGGATCTTTAAAGATAATCTGACTTGTTGCCAAGCGGATGTTACTCATAATGTGCATGTATTTCAAGATTTCTGTAAAATGGTGCTGAGAAAAAATATAGCAAGCTGTTAGGTTTATTCAGATTTAGGGGTATTTTACAGAGGTACGTGCATACTGACATTATAAATAAAAATGCATGCCTTCTTTCACCTAAAATTGTTGTATTTATGTTGACCTGTGAACAATGTAGTCATTTCTGTAAAATCCAGCATTACTGGATATGTGCCCTCCATTCTGTACTATTTGCCCAAGAAATGGAACTTAGGACTTGCAATGGTCTGTGCAACATGTTGATTTGCATTGTGCTGACTGCTAGTCATCAGTCAGTAGTAGCTGTAATTTTTTGATTTCTAGTTTCTCACCAAAAACCCCAACCATTTCCTGTTTTATCCAATTTTTATAGCTCGGTTCCCACCTCCTGCATAGGTTTCTTCTGGCTTTTATGGTAATGTACTTAATATGTTGTTCAATTTCCAGTAAGCTTTAATTTGTTCCCCAGACTGTGTTGGGAAATTATTCCTGGCTAGCTCTGAAAACATCCCTAATATAATAATTTCTGCAACAGAAAATAGGCTTTATTTTTACTTGGCCTATAGGATCTCAAGTTGTGATTGTTTGAGAGAGCCGATGGGTCAGATTATAGACTTTAAGGCCAAAAGGGAACATCGTGGTCATCTAGTCTGACCTCCTGCACATTGCAGGCCACAAATACTTCACCCATTGCTCCTGTAAAGACCCCTAACCTCTGGTGAGTTACTGAAGTCCTCTAATCATGATTTAAGGACTTCAAGTTACAAAGAATTTGCCATTTGCATTACTTTAAATCTGCAAGTGACCCATGCCCCAAAATGCAAAGGAAGGCAAAAAACACTCAGGGGCTCTGCCAATCTGACCAAAATTCCTTCCCAATCCCAAATATGGTGATTGGTTGGATCCTGAGCATGTGGGCAAGACCCACCAGCCAGACAGCTGGGAAAGAATTCTCTGTAGTAACTAGAGCCCCATCTAGTGTCCCATCACCAGCCATTGGGGATATTTGCTGCTAGAGGTCGCAGATTGGCTATATGCAATTGCAGACAATCTCATCATCCCATCCATAAATTTATCAGGCTCACTCTTGAAGGCAGTTAGGTTTTTTGCCCTCACTGCTCCCTTGGAAGGCTATTCCAGAACTTCATTCTCTGATGGTTAGAAACTATATAAATTTCAAGACAAAACTTATTGATGGCCTGTTTATAGCCATTTGTTCTTGTGTCCACACTGGTGCTTAACTTAAGTAAATCCTCTCCCTCCCTGGTATTTATCCTTCTGATGTATTTATAGAGAGCAATCATATCTCCCCTCTGACTTTTTTGGTTAGGCCAAACAAGCCAAGCTCTTTGTAGGATTAGGATTCCTTTGATGAGCCTAATAGCCCTTTTCTGCACCTGAAGTTAACTTTCTTAAATGTGGAAGGCCAGAATTGCACACAGTATTCCAAAGGAAGTCTCACTAGTGCCTCGTATGATGGTACTGGTGACATTGCACTGCATGTGATTTTATGAAAATATGCTAATGCATGTGAATATAATGTAACTGGAATATGCATCATGAAAAAGGTCTCTTGTTGGGTATCATTACAAATCTTATAATTTACTGAGTGTGGTCATCCTATTTGTTTTTATGTGTGTATCATTCTTGTATCTGAAACTAGAAGTATGAAATGTAACTCTGAGGTCTTATTGCAATTATGCAAAGTATGGGCCATTAATGGTGGTTTGGAATCTTGATGGCTCCTATTAACCAGGACAATTGATTATAGATGACTCTGTTTACTTGCAAGCTTTCCTGCAAGTCAGGCCTGGAAGAATGAAGGCTTGGGGTCTCACAGGACATGGACTGGAATCCATCTTAAACTGCGGGGGTTTCCCATTTAAAAGGAGAGGTGGGGACCCAGAGAGACAAAATATTCCTGCCATGTACCAAAGCTATATAAGGAGGTGGAACAGAACAATGGAGGCTGCAGTCATGAGAAATCCCCTAGCTACTTCCTGATCTGAAACAAGGACTGTACCAGGGAAAGAACTGGGCCCAGAGTAGGAAGGAGAGTAGTCTGTGAAAGAACCTTATTGGAACATCTCTGAGGGTGAGATTTACCTGCATTTAGTTTCCCACTGTATTAGGCTTAGACTTGTATGTTTTTGTTTCACTTTGATGCTAATTTACTTTGTTCTGTCTGTTATTACTTGGCACCACTTAGATCCTACTTTTTATATTTCATAAAATCTCTTTTTGCGTATTATTGAACCCAGAGTAAGTAATTCATTCCTGGGGGAGCAAACAGCTGTGCATCTCTCTCTCTCTCTCTCTCTCTCTCTCTCTCTCTTTCACTATTATAGAGGGGGAACAATTTATGAGTTTACCCTGTGTAAGCTTTATACAGAGTAAAATGGATTTATCTGGAGGTTGGACCCAATTGGGAACTGGGTGTCTGGGTGCTGGAAACGAACACTTTCTAAGCCGTTTTCAGTTAAGTCTGCAGTTTGTGGGGATGTGGTTCAGACCCTAGGTCTGTATTGGACCAGACTGGTGTGTCTGGCTCAACAAGGCAGGGTTCTGAAATCCCATGATGCAATGGAAAATGGGCTCAGAGGTAGTCTCAGCACATCAGGTGGCAGTCCCAAGAGGGTCTCTGTGACCCAACCCGTCACAGTACTAACATATCCCTATCTGTACTGGAAATACCTAGCCAGATGTGTCTTACAATTGCATTCGCCTTTTTCACAGCTGCATCACATTGGTTGTTTGCAGTCATCCTATGATGAAACAGTACTCCCCAGGTCTTTCTCCTCCCTTGTCATTTCCAACTGATACGTCCCATCTTATAGCAAAAATTCTTTTTGAGAGTACCTAAGTGAATGACCTGGCACTTAACACTATTAAATTTTATCCCATTTCTATCACGCCAATTTACAAGATGATCCAGATCTTCTTGTATGATATTCTGGTCCTCTTCCATATTGATAATACCTCCCAACTCTGTATCACCTGCAGATATTAGCACGCTCCTACTTTTTGTGTCAAGGTTCTGAATAAAAATGTTAAATAAGATTGGTCCTAAAACTAATCCCTGAGGAACTCTATTAATAATTTCCCTCCAGCCTGGCAGTTCACCTTTTAGGGTGACCCGTTGTAGTCTTCCCTTTAACCAATTTTTTATGCACCTTTCAATCCTCATACTAATCCCCATCTTTGATTGTCTGGTCTTGCTCCCTGAATAGTTGGGTAAGCGCATTGGGTCACATTAATTTTTAAAGGTGTTCCAGACATTTAATAGCCAGGAGGCTGAATCTAATTGCCATAGTTTGAGGAATGGGGCTTCCTAACAAGCTTTCTGGGTATTGTGTGCTGGTGAGAAATGATATAGCATCTGTCCCCAGGTCTTGGATGGTACTAGGATTTTTACCAGAGTACTGTCCCTGCATTCTGCTCATAGGCATCATCTGTTGTATCAGACTCTGCAGGCCGATGCAAGGATATTTTGCTCCCTAGGTGAAACTTTCATCTTGCGCCCACCTTGCTTCCTTCCCTCCCACCAGGAGCATTGCTTATTATAAACTTTCAAAATACTTTCCAAAGTACACCCTTTTTAGTCACGTATACTTCCTGCCTTCATTCGTTCATATCAAAATCAACTACATTTTATTCTACCTTTAGAATATCCAACTATTGTTTTTAATAAAATTTATAAAATTAGAATGGTGGATACTCTGTCATACAACAACTGACAATATCAGTGTGGCAAAATTCAACAACCTACACACGCATATTCACACATAAACATATACACTCAAATACTTAACATACGCACACAGTTGACACAAAGTATTAGCGAAGTCTGAAACAACTTAACAAAAATAGTTAGCCTCAGTTGACGACCTCCAAAAACTAGTAAACTTAGCATTATAAATAGCCTGTTAGGATGGGTAACGGCTGTGCACGATGAGAAAAATGACAACATTGCCACTCTGTACCATAGTGAAGCAGTACTCTTGTGCCTGCAACGCAGAGCTGGTGTAGGCTATTGCTATAACGTATGAGAGATCAACAAGTTAAAATGCACATTCAACGATGTTTCCCTTTTCTTCATTTGTTTTCCAGCAATAGTGTAAAAAAAAAACCAAAACAACTTTGGGCACCACTTTTTGGCACCCCCCAAATCTTGGTGCCCTAGGCAGCCGCCTAGTTTGCCTAGTAGTTACGCTGGCCCTGGGATCCTGGCTAGTTGATACTTGATACATGTGCAGGCACCCTATTCCATCCCATATTGGTTGCTGGTAGGAAGATGTTTTCCTCTTCTCTTTTGCCATCAGTTCCAGAGCCTCCTGCTGCAAGTTGGAGAAAAGTGTCTTAACTTTTTTCTACACATCCCCTATCCTGAGGTGTCTTTTCTTTTAGGATCTCTCTCCCCATGAATAACTCCAGTGACTTCTCTGTTGCTGCTGAAAACTTTTTCCTAGCAGCAGAAGCAATAAAAATTGATATGGTTCTTGTCTGCTTCAAGCTGCCCACTGGGCTCTGAAGAGTTGTACTTAAACTGACCAGAAATCTTGTTAATTTCAGTCTAAAGCTCTGAGCATCTGAGGATACTAGAACCACTGCGATTGGGTCACTTTCTTTCTGTACAGATTCTTATTCTTTGGTAGTGTAGTGTATTCTCACATCCATACATACTAGAAATGTAATGTTTTTAAGGGAAAACTATGAAATGGATCCTCTGGACCCCATTGCTTGCCAGGGCAAGCTTCCCGTTTTCTAGTGGTGCACAGCGAAGTGGATTTTTCAAGACTTGCCAGTGTAGCTTCATTGATATCAATGACGTTAACACCAAGAACAAAGAAATTGACATATTTGAGCGGATGAGTGATTGATCTTGTCAATATCCTGTCTGTGACAGTGGTCAGTACCAGATGCTTCAGGAAAGGTGGAAGAATTAAATAGTTGGGAGATGGGAAAGAATCTGCCTATAGGAAATGTTTCTTCATACCGTGCAGCAATGAGAGCATGGCTTATGCCCTGAAACAAGAGGGCTCATATCCCTTCCAAACTTTTTTTAAAAATCTGCTGTAGTGTTGCTGTGGATATTCTCATTTCTCATATAAATGTTGATGCAGTTGATCTAAATAGCCCACTTTTCTATTTTATAATCATTATTCCACTGAGGGAAGGTGATCTAATATACCAGTATCTAATATCTGTAATTTAAGCTTCTGAGCAGTTGAGTAGCAAGCTGTTCAATGCTAAAGTCTCAGTCTCTGGTCCTGTATGAGAAAAGGGAGAGAAGCAAAGAAAACACAGTTGAGTATATGCTGCGGTTACCAATTTGCTCAGCTGTAGGATAGAAGAAACCTTCTGGGAAGTTATCTGGCATTTAACAGCACGTTGTACCTAGGAGCTGCTGAGTGAAGCTGATTTTTTTTTTTTTGTTAATGATTTTCTTCTGACCTTTATTACTAATGGATATTCTTTAAAAAGCATTTAATGTGTGGAGACAAAAGGCTGTTTTTATTAATCTCTTACTACTTTGCATATAGAACTGAGAGAGAGATGGTGTCAGCTGAAAGGAAATCTGCTTTTTCTAATGAAAAATAAGACCAAGGTAATTCATTTTCTCACTCATTTTCCTCACATTTTGGTCTAATCTTCCTGAACTTGACTAATCCTTTTTATATGATAGTTATTGGCATTGTGTTTTTAGGGATAGGAAGATTGACTATTATTAGAGCAATTTTAAAAACAACAACTCAGTTATAGCGTAAGTTTATTGTCCAGTGACATCAGCAATATTTTAGTTGCTTTGCAAATGATTTAAGGCCATATTCTGCATTCACTATATACTGGTGTAAATCCAGAATAACTCCACTGATTTCACTGGTGTAAATGGAAATAGAAATTCACCCTTAAATGCAATACACAGGTAATTTGCAAGATACAATTTCAGTGCCTTATAACAATCCTTAGTGCTTGTTTGTAGCTGAACTTGCTATTGAAGTTAGGGGTTACTTTCTCCCTTCTATGTGCACAAACAGTTGCTTTTGATGTAAAGGATGGTTGTATTCCCAGAATGAAGGACTCCATAAATTAGGGTCTTGAACGTGCCAGGTAATGATCATTTCAGAACTCCTGAGTGCCCTCACTTCTGAATGACTTTAATGAGAGTTTAGAGTGCTTGGTATCTGGAATGAAGAGGCAGTAAGTGTGGAATGGCTAGTTTCCTTGCCTATTATATACATGGTTTTTGTAGCTGGCTGAAAACTTTCATGCAATCTTAAAGAATTAAGGCAATGAAAATGAAACGACATCACCTGTCATTAATTATAGGTACAGTATTTTATATTCTATTCCTGGAATATCTTGGTATTGTATGGGCCACTGCCTGCATAGAAATGATAGGGAAGTTTGATAGATTGTGTATTCTGTTTGAAAGATTTTCAGCATGATGTAGCGGCTTACGTTACTATAGTAATGTGCCAATATAGTATACTTGTGAAGCAATACACAAGAGCATGAATATGATAGATTCGTGTGTTTGTGTGTACGGACAAGGTGATGTAGTATGGTATATTGGTGTGAGTTTTTAGTGTGATCGCGCTACTCCTGATCAGTGAAATCAGCATAGATTTTTGCCTAGCTTGGCAGGATTTAAATTTAATGGGTAGATGTTGATTTCAGCCAACACACTGAAACTGGAGTGTGGAGAGTGGGAATACTGATTGGTAACCACGGGTGGGAGTGCAGCCTCTATCCTTTGCATCTACAGGGATCAGGAGTCATTGGCCCTGCTGTAGCTCTGTGAACCCTCTGCAGCCCTGCTGTCATGGGCCCACTCCTCATTCCTGTGACAGCTGGGCTGCAGAGGGCTCCTTGCACTGCTGAGAGCCGGTGACACCTAATCCCTGCAGGTGCAAGAGAAGTCTGCGTTCCTGGTGGGGCAGAGCAGGGATCAGCCAGGACTGCGAGGAGAATGGAAGCCACCCTACTGCTGAATGGACAGAAATCAGTGCTAGGCCTGACTTTATTCAACCCCTTTTCACCAGTGATCTGGAAATAAATATAAAGTCATTGCAGATTAAAATTAGCTATTTGTGGATAACACAAAGATTGGAAAAAGGCAAAGAATGCCAATGAGGCCCGTTCAAACAAATCACATTTCATACAGCCAAATGCAAAGTCTTACATCAGGGATTTCAGGCCCTACTGAATGAACACTGTTTTCTGGAAAGAATACTGAAAGAGGTAACTTGATTACATTGTATATGTGCCTTTAAAGGGGAGAAAATACCAAGGTACTTAAAGGGCTCTTTAATCTAGCAGCTAAAGACAGATCAAGAACCAGCGGTTGGAAGCTGAAGCCAGACAAATTGAAATTTGAAATAAGGCGCACAGTTTTAATGGTGAGTGTGATCAACTGTTGAAATAAACTAGTAAGGGAAGTGGTGGATTCCATCTCTCAGTGTTTTCAAATCAAGACAGGATGCCTGTGTGAAAGACATGCTTTTAATCAAACACAATTATTGGGTTCAATATAAGGGTAACTGGGTAAAACTGAATGCTTGTGTTATTTAATGGCCTGAGATCAGAGTAGATGAGCTAATAGCCCTTTCATAGATTCAAAGAGTTTAAGGCTAGAAACAGGGATTTGCTGAGGCCTGTAAATTGGCTAAATGTGGGTGGACTTTCACAGGGACAGCCAAAGGCAACTCTAACCTCAAAGTGGCACCTTGCAAAATTTCAAGCCCATGTGCCAAAGCTTGGAGCTGCTAGAGCTTCTTAGTGAAATGATTGTTGCCAACATTAGAAAGATTCTTACAATGTATTTTTCCCCTAACCCTGTTTTTAGAAAAGGCAGAACTTTTTCTTAAATATGAAAAAAAAAATCAGCTTGAGGCAGACACTTGACATGGAAGGTTCTAACACGAATGGCAAATTTTGGGAATGTTATGAGCAACTGAAAACTGGGTCTTCTAATGGTAGGTCTTAAGCAAGTTTAACTATGGGCATTGCTGCGGTTTCCTCTCTAATTCCTATCTTTAAAAAAAAATAGGATGGAGTGTGTGAGAGAGTTGTACCTAATCTGTGCTGATGAACCCAAATTTCACTTCTGTAATGTCTCTTGATCTGACTTATCTTCTATGGCTCACCATGCAGGGGAGTCGCTTCACTGAGCCCCAGGAGGTTTGTCAGAATGAGCCTCCTGCTGGTGAACCTATCACTGCCAGTAGTCTTCCTGGGGAGGAGAAAGCAGGTGGGATTTTAAATAGTGCCTAAATGAGTTAGAAGCACAAATCCTGTTGAAAGTCAATGGCACATGTGCTCCTAATTCTCATAGGCATTTTTGAAAAAATCCATCCATAATGTATATCTTTTACGCTCTCGGAAATCTTGTCTTCATAACTTTGGTGTGAGCAAGGAAATATTTACCACTGGCTAATATCCTTTAATGCTACTAGGAACAGATATGTCCTTTTTACTGATGTAAGAATAGAGCTTTGAGTTATTGCTTGCAGTCTATTTGGGAACATAGCATTGTCTTTTTTTCTCTGATCAGAGACCTTAATGGGGCCAATCTCCCTTGGTTTTTGTTGTCCTTTCTTTTCCTTAATCATTTCATTTCTTTTCTTCCAGAAATCATAGTGCACCATTTCCTCATTCAAATTGATTTCTCTACTTAAAAACCTCTCTCTTGTCTCTTTCTGCAAGTCATTTTTGTCAGACCCTGCTGATTTTCCTTCAGTTTCTGTCTCACACCTGCATCTAAAAATTGCTGTTGGTTATCCATGTATGACTCTGGAATAATTCCATTTAAGTGAAATAGCCTAAGCCTATGCTGCATGTTTCTCCATATTTGAAATGGTAATACCAATACTTGGCTAGATTTGTAAATTTCTAAGCAATCCTTTGATGAAAGACTATGTATAAGTCATAAGTACAAATATGTTTCTGCTGTACAGTGATGGTTCCAAGGGACCCCATTGTGCTGTGCTGAGTAAATGTGTATTTTGACATGCATATTTATTATAAAATGTGTATTTAGGCATTTATTTAAAAGTGGCTTTGTGATTGATAGTCTGTAATGACTTTTTTAGAAGTCATTAGTGTCTATTGTGTAAATCCTTCTTAGTTTGAAATTTAATGATCCAATAGAAAGAACCATTACAGTATATTAGGTCAATTTATCCATGTTCATGCACACTAAATTTATGTTGCTTAGATGTTTCAGGGGTGTGTGTGTGCATGCACGTGTGTATGCTCTTAGGAGCAATGTTAGCCAATGTTTACACCTTCTTATATTTACACCTTCTAATGTTTGTTTTAAAAAGTTGCAGTATACCAAAAGAAAATAAGTTACATCGATTGCTGTGCTCAGATTTTAAATCCAAGCTATTTTCAGTGTTAAAAATATTGACAAGGTTCAGGCTGCAGTGAATTTATATGCTAGTTTCCTAACACTCCGAAAACAAGGGATTTATATGGAAACAATGACAGACTAATCTATACTAGGGTGAATGAGAATGCTATGATGCACCTAATGCCCGAGAGTGTTAAGTAAAAGGGGTGAATGTATTGTTTTGAGACTGGTTCTGTGATGAATTACCTCCCTTAAGCTGAATGTGTAGCTGGATATAGGAGGGTTTGTAGACAGGATAAATGAGCAAGTTTAAATGATGATGCTGTCAATAATCCCAAGCCTTCTTGCAATCTTTGTAAAAGCTTAACATAAATTACATTGTTATAGTATTTATCACAAGTCTAATGTGTTACTGACAGTTGACAGAAAAGCATCAAAGTAAAATTGCAGATTGACCATAAATCAATGACCACAGAATTGGTGCAAGGTTGAAATAATAGAATAGTGGCATATTTCTAATGGTTCTGATTTGACTTGCATATCTAACACAACTGTGAAAATGTTATTCAGGTTTTCATGGCATGGTGGGTGCATGCATGTTCTGAAATGGGAGACTGTCAATGAATCCTGTATGCATTCAAGCCAAAAATACACATGCCATTGTCAAAGGTCTTTGTACTGGAAGCTAAAGAACTCTATTAGGGATCTTTTAAAAGTAAAAGTCTCTCTTCTGGCTAAGGATATAGTTTTTGTAAATTATTTTTTAGCAGTGATTTCAGTTTCCTGGAGCATGCAGAGTGTCTGCTGGGGTGCTTGGTCCTGAGTAGTTCCGACCACACACAGGCCCCAGTCTGGCCATCATTTATGCAATCATTTATCATTTATACTTCACTTGACACATTTGTGTTGTCCCTTTGAAGTTGGAACTAGTAACCTGCATAAAGTTAAGCATGTAGATAAGAACTTGCAGGATAAAATGATGGCATATGTCCGACCATGCCTAGTAAAGAACTGGTTATGCATTGGCATAAAATATAAGAAAATATAATTTCTGCTAAAAGAAGGGATATTAATGCCTACTGAGGCTTTCTGGCCCTTATTTATCAAGGTATTTAAGCACATGCCTAACTTAAAGCATGTGAGTTGTCCCTTCAGCACATTGAGACTATTTGCATGTTTAAAGTTAAACATATGCTTAAGTACTTTACTGAATCGCGCCTGCACTTTTAAACCAGGTATTGTGTGTTTTATTGTTCCTCAGTCCACTCCAGAATGTTTCTCTTCTCCTTTTGCATATCTTCTATCACATAGTTGTTCGGTTTTTTTAAAAAAAGAGCTTCCTCTAACTGTTATATATGACTGTTTCTAACAATTATTTCTGCAATTTTAATGTTTTTCTTCAGGGAAAATACAATTTGAAATAACTTGAAATCTTGCAAATGAAAAAGTGATTTTTGGGAAATACTTGTAGTCTTAGAACCTTACACATTATTAAAAAATGTTAACATGTATGCCTCCCATGTGAGTCAGAAGTGCTGAAATATGAGCAATAAAATAAGAGGTCAGTAAAAAAGCCCAGTCATATTTGATTTGAAATGCAACCACAGAAATCTTCAGTATTCCACAGAACTTGAAAAATTATGCTATAAACTTCAGAAGCACAGAATGGTCATTCCACAGTACGAAATGCTCTTGCACAGAGGAGCCTGCACTGGAAATAAAACTTTTACAAGGTTTGTTAGGCTACCATATGCTTTTGAATGAAGTTGGAGAAGTTCATTACAAAAGTTTTTCACATCAACAGTTATTCTTGGCATCAATGAAAGTGTGTTAATACAAATTCTGTACTTCTTCACTGTGAGGTTGTGCACAGAAGAGAGACAGATACAGCAGTTGATAAAGCTTTTCAGAAAGTGCTGGAAAAGTAGAAGCTAGAATAAAAGGGAGAGAGGCAATACTGTTGTACCATTATATAAAAAAAGTCTAATTCCACCACTGTTTATAGCCTCAGCTGTTTTGCCCATGTCTTGTAACTTTGCATTCATGATTACCGTGCTTTCTTTAGTTAGCTTTCGGCATTAAACGTTATTACTACTAGCCAGCATGTAAGTAGCCTACTCAGTCGCTAGTTAATACAAGATGATGTTAGTTGCTGTAATCCAGGTTTTTATGTATTGAAGTATCTAATTGACTGTAGCAGGTGAGTGTATACATGTGCCAGGAAATATACTGTCACATCACTGACTTTTTCCAATAGAATATTGAGACCGTAACGGTTCTGCTAAAGCTATTGGAAGAATTAAGAGAAATTGATGCATACCAAGCCAGTTTCTCTGTTGCTCTATCAGCTATATGGATGGAAAACAACACCACTAAACTCCCCTGTGTTCTTGGTGATGCTCAGTCAGATGAAGATTAGGCAAATGGTTGTATGATGGTCTCATGCTATGTGCTCTATCCTTTTTAGCTCAGATGCTAGTTGTTGTGATGCCAAAGTTGCCACTCAAAGCACTACTGAACAGTTCCTAAATAAAGCCAATATAATGTCTGTAGAACAAAATAAAAACTGAAAATAGAGAATAAGTTGTCAGACTGCCCACCAAGAAATAATGCAGGAAGAATGAAATACTTCTTAGCTGTTGGGACATGACATGAGAAAATTGCAGTCCTCAGTTTCCTCAATAACGGTTGAAAATGAGCTGTCATTCTATCAGAACCATAGACGTCTGTCGCCCTACAGAACATTGCCTGTTCAGTGCTATCAGGATTCTAAATCTTGCAGGTATGGCAAGGCCACTCCAAACACTCACTCCTGAGGAGCTGTGCTGCATTGCTAAGGTGTCTATGCTGATTTTATTTCAGATTCCCTTGTCATTTTTTATAACCAATAAAGTTTTGAGAACAATTTGTGCCCATATTTGCTGCGAGTGAAAGGTTTCAGCTCTACCTCTCCAACTTAATTGAATCCTGTGCTCTCAATCCCAGCTATGTTTTGCCATCCCTGACTCCTGCCTCTCCTTTTGCCTTCACTTGTTTCTCTATACGGGATCTTCCTTGGTTTCTTCCAATAAAAAACTGACTATATAAGAAATGACCTTCCCTCTTCCTTTGGCTCACCCTCTTTCTCCCCTGTCATGGGTGCAGAAGTTTCTTGACTGCTCTTCTCCTTTAATTCCTCCACTTGCTTCAGTGACTCTCTGCTCCATCCCATCCTATCTTCCTCGTACCCACTCCCCTTCTCCCCCACTCCCATCATCTGGCTCTTTCCCTCAGAGTACAAACATACTTAATCTCTCACATTTTAAAATTCATAGTTGGGGCCCCCACTCTTTTTTGTCTGTCCCACTACTGCCTCATCTTCCTTTCCATTTTATCTCTAAGCTAATTGAATGCACTGTTTACAGTCATGGTCTGGAGTTCCTCTCATCTAGTTTCATTCTCGACGCTCTTCAATCTGACTTCCATCCCTTGTAATCCATTAAAACTGTTCTAATCAAAGTCTCTAATGAACTCTTCTTACCCAAAGCTCTGAATCAATACTCCATCCTCATCCTCCTTGACCTGTTAGCTGCCTTTGATGCAGTCAACTGTACTTCTTTCTTAAAAAATATGGTCCTTTTGGCTTCTATGAATCTGTCCCCCTCCTGGTTCTCTTTCTTCATCTCTAATTACTCTGTCAACTTGTCCTTCAGAGGATCCTCCTCATCCCCACTCCAACTTTCTGTGGGAATTCCTCTGGACTCTGTCCTTGGTTTCCAGTTAAAACTCTTGTCCAGACTCTCATCATCATCTTGTGTTTTTGCTCTGCCCTGCTCATAAACATTGCTGCAAAGATTATTCTGCTGCACCGTCACTTTGACTGTATCACCTTCTCTTTGCCTCTCTCCTCCGGCTCTCTCTTTTCTATCACATCAAATGTAAGCTACTTGTACTCATTTCTAAGGCCTTTCGTGACTCATCCCCATCCTACTTATCTTATTTGCTATTGAAACGTGGACTCCCATCTCTGATCAGCCATTGATGTCAGAATCTATCACTTGTTAAATTTTCAAACAAGCACTTCTGTGCTTTTTCTCGTGCTGCTACACACACTTGTGAGGAATTCCATGTAAACATGATCACACTGCCAACACTGACCACAGTTACAAGAGTGTGCTCTAGAAATTGCTTTACTACTTCAGTTTTCAAATCAGAAAACCCCGTGAAGAAGCAAAGTGCAGCAAGCACATGCTAACCCTCACCCTTAAGTGGCCCTTTAACCATGCTGGTTCCTAACTGGAGTATTTCTTCCAAGAGAAAATGTTCTGAGAACATTTAAAGGAAGAGATTTTGAAATGGGATATCCCTTTGTTTTGAGTCCTCGTAATTTTATCACATTCTATCTTGTGATGAAGTAATGAGTTGTGTTAAAGTAGTTAGTCTCTACTGGGTAGCTCTGGCAACTGAATAAGCAAGAATAGTTTGCTGGGTGGCTATTGCTAAATTTATTCATTGAGAAATCTCTGTAACTGCCTTAAAGATTATTTTTGGTGCAGTCACTTGGATGGCTAAGGCCACCAAAATCCTTCCTGGAATGGTTGCAGTCAGGTGGACAGTGCCCCATTTTTTACTGGTTTGTCTGCCTGCCTCGTTTTAGAATATGTGAGCTCTGTTCATTCCTGTATGGCTATTTGGCATTAATGACTTGTTTATAATGGAGGTTGCTACTAGATGGCGGTAGTAATCTCCTCAGTTGAGAGCTTGTGGTTTCTTACAGATTACAGGAAAAATATGAAGACACCTTATGCTGATGTGAACTAATATTAAACTAATAAGAGATTTTATTAGAAAGTCTCTAAAAGGGTGAATTCTGCTTTTATGTTAGGCCTGAGCCAAAGTTAATTGAAGTTGAAGACACATGTTGACTACAGTTAGCCTTGGCTCAAGCCTCCAGTGAGCAGGATGATGTGGAAAGGGAAAGCAAGAGAGTAGTAGGCTTCTGGTGCTAAGGCAATTCTGCAGTTGCAGAGCTGGACTAGTATTAGGTGACTTGCTATCAGGGACTTCATTCCTGCTCTCAAAAAGAGCACTGTGCACTCTTGGTTAGAATGCACTAGCCTTCCTCCCCCTTACTATTTTCAGTAGCTAGCTATGGGGGCAGGACATCCACCAGATGACTGTCCTGTCTCCCTCTGAGTCATATCCTACCTGCTTTGGTAGCTGCTTCTCCTTCCTAGTTCTCTCTCTTTATCTGGGGAGAAATTTTGTCCTGCTACTTGGATGCATTGTTTGAGAGAGCACCTTTACACCTTCTCTCTTCTCCCTGTGCAGAACAGGCCAGGATTTTGCCCTAACTGTACTTAATTAGGCGGTATTAAACATTTAATTAAAAACTAAACTATCATCCAGAACAATTCCAACAATTAGCAATTCATAGTGCGCTGAGTTTCTACCAGATTTACCTTCCCTTTCCCGCCTAGTGGAATCATAAAAGAGTGGGTGAAAAAATACCTTCAATTGAGACAACATATGCCATATTTCTTTCTTAAAAGAAAGGAAACTTAATGCCAGATGTATGGTGCACTCCTTAGTTTTTAGGCTTTGACCCCTTATAAGACTTCCATCCAGAATAATTTTTTTTATCATGCATATTTGGTCTCTGTTTATTCTCTGTTTCCTACAGTTTTCTTGGTTTGGTCTTTACTGTTTGTAAGTTTACTCTCTATTAACCTAAAAATGTCTGTGACAGTTGTCATTGACCACTCTATTATGTGAAAAGAAATACTTATGAAGAATGGACTAGATGAGAAAGGAGAGTGAACTAGACACTGATAGCTGCATATTGCTTTAAAAGAAAAAAAATCCCAGCTAGTATAAGACCAGTTCAGAAGTTATTTCTGTGAGACTACATTTTTTTATTTATATATGTATATTTTATGCTGTTAGCCGTGTTGTGGCTTAATTCACTGTTGTAAATGTATCAACTCTATAGAGAATAGATGGAATTTAATTCTAGTTCCGCTAAGTGTGTTGTGGGTATCTCTGCAGCACAGCACCTGAGTGAAGAGTCCTCCTGTCATAGCAGCATTAGGTAATTTGATTTCATTGGTGCTGGGATTATGGGATGCAGCAGTACTGTTTGTCAATCAGATTTACGCATGATTATGAAGAATCTGCAGCTGTTCCTTATCTTCTTTAGAATCTTCTTTGATAAGAGATTCTTTATCTTCTTTATCTTCTTTATCAGGGGGTTGACTTGATATGGGGTTCATGTTGATGTCATCATAAAGGTAGGGGAAGAGAAAGCAAACAACTTGTTCAGAAAAACTTCCCACCACCACCAAAACAGCAGGGACCACAGGGCCATTTACAAATTAGCAGAGAGCCTCTTCTGCCAACATAATTTTTGATCTTTATGGCTATTCTCCAGATATGCAGGAGAGTGAAAAATAGACCTATCTAAATTCTGTTTTAGGACCTGACCTTGTGAGAGTCTGATGGCCTCCCCATCTGGCAGGGCTTTTCAGGGTTAAAACTAAAATGTAATCAGCTGGCTACAGAAAGATTTCCATATATAAGAAACAGGACTTCCTTACTCTTTTATAAAAATTCAGCTTCCCCATGATTAAGAAAAATTGTCAAGTCAACCTTGTGATAGATTCAACTATGTTTGTCCAGGGGCAGGGTGTCTCAGCATTTTCATCCTGCTCACCATATATTCACAATTTGAATGTGTTCTTTGTGACAAGTATTGAACTCTAATTTGATGTTTACTGGATACTAGTAGATTATAAATGAACAAAATAATATAAATTATGAGACATGCATGCTACAACATCTGGTTTTGCTGTGCTCAGAGAAAACACTTGATCTCTGTGGCCAAGATTTGTTTTTCATAATTCATATTTATAATGGCTTTTTCCATTGTGAGGAGTAGATAGCTTGTTTTTAGCTCGGGCTAGTGGTGGTGATAATAAAATGAACTTCAAATGTGTTGAATAGTGTAGAATCATTTTATGCTTTGTGTAGTATTATATAACAGCTTTTGTCCCGCTCAGCTCCCTTGTTGTTATTTTCTTTTTACTGAAGGCTTATGTCCCCTTGAGGTGATATTCACCCGTGTGGGGGGTGGGAGCAATGTGAGGCCTGTGGACCACGTTGGTTCCTCTTAACCATGCAGTGTAGTTCTATGTTGGCCCTTTGCACAGGGGTGAATTTCACTCTTAGTGCCCAAACTCACTCTTAAAATCTGTCTTGGTATTTTTAGCTTTCTATTCCTCTGTAGCATCCTGTAGCCACTGCACAGGAAAACACTAGAAGGTCCTGTGATTCTTCTCCCGTAAACAAGCAAAGGCCAAGTGTTTTTCAAAGAAAAAATGAATGAGTCCTTCCTCATCACAGTGGTTTGAGCCCCTGTGGTTTGTTGTGGTTTTTTCAACTTAATTGTTACCCACAGGTATTGTGGGAGGAAATGCAAAAAAAGGTTGATCTGAGAAATTTATGCTAAGCTGTTTGGGGTCTAATGGGAATCCTGCTCATTTAAAATAAAAACAACCACCTTGGGTTTACTGCTTTGTACTGGAGAATCCTGCTCCTACATCTAGAAAATGAAGAAGGAAAAAGCCTGATACTCTGTGGCAAAGTTTTGTCAGGCACAGGCAGCTGTATACTCCCCAACTTTTTTACATCAATCATTCTCTCCAAATTTGAAGCTGACAGTAAGTGTTTGGATATGCACAAAAGTGTTATTTTTCTTCCTTAAAGCATTTTGCACTGTTGCTTTTAACTTTGGAAGGTTTACTTTTCAGGGGTGTGTGTGTGTGTGTGTGTGTGTACACAAGAGAACCCTACCCCAGAAGTAAAATATGAAAAAACCCTGAGCTGTTAGGTTGGATGATACAAGAACCAAATATGGGAATTGGCAAGAACGTTTACCACTAGCAATAGGATTTACTGATTTTTAAAGCTAAAGTGTTCCCCTGGCCTTTACAAGCTGAGCAGGTCACTCCTGTAGTCATGAGATTGAGACTCCTTATAGCTGCTTGGATAATCTGATCCACTGCTCTGGGTGGAGATGCGTCCTTGGGAACCTCAGTGGATACAAGTACAGCAACATTTTTTCATGTGGCCAGAGAGTACGCCCTTTGGATGTGGCTCTTGGATGTGTATTGTGTAATGTTATATATCTGGCTATACATTGTATATGTGTATAAGTACATTACATTCTCATAAGTGCTGATCCCAGGAAAGGTAACTGAGGAAAAATAACTGTTAGACACACAAATGTTTGTGTAACACTGTGATGTTCTGGAGTGCAATCCAGACCAGTGAGGGGCTGTCACCACTTGCCCTGCTGCCCTGGGTGGCTCACAGTGTTTTGCTGCTGTAGCTGTCAGCATGGGATGCTCACAACCATCCTACAAACATGCAGGCTGCACTCTGAGTGTCTGTGTGCTAGACAGTCCTGTTTAGCAGCTCTGACCTCAGTAGCCTGTCTACAGCTCTGCTCTGGCTTCTACCAGCTTTGATTACAACTAGCAAGGTTTCCCAAAACATTCAGTCTGAGTTTTCCCCAAACTGTGTGTTCTGTAATGTCCAGGCAGTCCAGCCCTCTTCTGGGCAGTTCAGAGAAATAAAGATTGTTTGTTTCTCTAAAGACACAAAAGTACATTACAGCTTATGAACTTAGCTGTAGTAAATACACCCTTCCACTTAAACACAGCACTGAATTGGCTTACAGTAAAAATAAAACACATTTATTAACAACAGAACATAATGTAAATGATGCCAAGTAAAGAGAATGAAGTTAGAAAGGTTTACAAGCAAATAAAAATGAAACTTAATCTAAAACTTAATTTAGCAAGATGATGGTTTCTCACCTATATTCACTTTCCAGCTACTTCAGCCCATCTTGCTCCTTGGTTGAAGGACCCATCTCTTTCAGCTTGCAAGAGCTTTGTTCCCTTGTATCTGTTTAGTAATCAATGCCAAAGAAGGGTTTTGTCTTTGCTTGTATCTTCCAAAGTTCTTTGTTCAAGATGCAGAATGATCTCGTGATGTTTTTACCCACCAGTCAGCTTCCCATTTCCTGTTCATTTTTATGTAAATAGGGCTTCCATTGTTTCTCCTCACACCTTACTTCATTTACATCGCTGTTGTCTTTCCTGTATGGGAGGTAGGGGACCTGTTTGGCCACAGACTTAATAACTTAATATCCCTAAGTATCCACAGTTCCTCATAAAATGTACATATAGTTTAGGGCAGGCGTGGGCAAACTTTTTGGCCTGAGGGCCACATCAAGGTTAAAAATTGTATGGAGGGCTGGGTAGGGTAGGGAAGCCTGGCCCTGTGTCCTATCTGACTCCCTCCCACTTCCCACCCCCTTCAGAACCCTCAGCCCATCCAGCATCTCCTGCTTCCTGTCCCATGGTTGACCCCTCGCGAGACCCTGCTTCTAACCACCCACTGGGACCGCATGCCCTGTCTAAGCCCCCCTGCTCCTTGTCTCCTGACTGCCCCTTCCTGAGGCCTCCCCACCCTAACTGTCCCCCCAGAGCCTCACCCCCTATCCAAGCCCCCCTGTCCCCTGACTCCACTCCACACCCCCGCCCCATGACAGACCCCTGGGACTCTCTGCCCCTTATCCAAGGCCCTGGCCCAACCTAATCCCGACCCCCTTACTGTGTCGCTCAGGCTTGTCGGAGCGAGACACGCTGCCCCACAGGAGCTCGCAGCCCTGCCCCCTTACTAGGACGCTCAGAGTGGCAGGAGCTCAGGCCCCACCGCAGTCAGCCTTGCTGCTGCAGCGCTACCCGATAGTAGCCAGAGCTCTGCTGAGGCTGTAGGGGAAGCAGGAGGGATAGCAGAGGAGGGGCTGGAGCAGCCTCTCCTGCTGGGAGCTTAGGGGCTGGTCAGGAAGGGCCCGTGGGCCATAGTTTGCCCACCCCTGGTTCAGGGGGATAAATATAACATTTCACAATTATATTAACCACCAGTGTTGTCATTAGCTTTCAGAAAAGACCTCACTCTATACATTTTTATAATACACTGACATTGTGTACAATCAATTGATTCAATTGCTTATCACTTGAGGTTCATCTTCTTGTTTTTACAGACCAGTAAATCTTTGAAATGGATTACCTCTCAAAGTTATTCAAGTGTGAGGAAGGTAAACTGGAATCTGGTGGCGAAGGAAGCTTCATATTCTTTCTTCCCCCACTTGAGTTTGCTGAAATGCAAATTGCTCTGTTCCCTGCTGTCTTGAGGGCCCTGTTTATTGCTTATATGTACACTGAAATAAACACACATTCTTTTGTTTAGAATAGTCCTGTTTATCAACTCGCCTGAAAATACTTGGTTTACACACACTTCAATCATTATTCCAGTTTATATTCATAACTCTTAACACACTTCACATACATACATACATCATGCAAAAATATTAATGATCAGTGGGTTATTTTCAAATGATACCTCACAAGGTATATTTTGTACAAAAGGCTAGTACAGGGGCTTAGTGTCACAGTCACTCTGCAAGGCATCTAGCATAGAAATCAGTATTGAGGCCATTATAAGGTGGATATGGATTTGGATAAAGAGGAGAATACAAGGAATTGCACTGAAAGATGTATTCTCAGACTGGAGAAGGGTTACTAGTGGAGTTCCTCAAGGATTGGTCTTGGGACCAATCTTATACAATATTTTAATTAATCACCTTGGCACATTGGGTCGATAGAAAGATTAACCTAAATAATCATACATAAGCCCCTGGAGCCCCATAAGATTTGTTTTCTAATCCATGAACTATTGGAACTCATTTACAAAACTTTTCTTAAACATTACATAAATATATTGTCTCTCATAGAATTAGAATTTATAATCCCTGTTCCATGATGCAATATCTTTGAGCTACAATGTATCTTAATTAAAACTGTCTTTAACTAGGTTTTTTCCTCAAAGTGTTTTATCAAAAAAATCCAGATTTTTTAATAATTTAAAAACCCCAGAGATATGATCATATGTTTTGGAAGTAACAGAGCTGACAAACAAGGAAAATCCTCATGATAAAGAGGAATTAAATGTAACAGTCATGGAAATAAAATCCTCAGACATACTGAAAATTTAAAATACACAGCTCCCCAAGATTTAACACACACATTTTATTTTAGGTTTTAGCCTGAATATGGCAATGGCTGCCAAACTGAGACGCTAACTGATTGTTGATGTAGATGGATATAATATTATTCCTTTGAAAGTGCTGTGCAGAATAATTCTAAGATTTCAACAGTAAGCTGTGGTCAATACTCAGTTCTGTGCAATCCTATTGAGTTTGGCCCATGCAGTTTAGTAACGCTTTCTCAAAGCATGTGGTGATAAGCACCTAGATAAATATTAATATTGTACAGATGTACTTCAGTTAACACAATTTTTATTTTTTTTGTGATCTTGGCTAGTAATGTTTCAGGGTTTCTTTATTTGTAGGATTTTTCTTGATTGTTTTCCATGGAATTCTGAGGTTGAATGCTTATCTCTCAACCAAACTTAAATCTTCCAAACTTCTGTTGGAATATAGCCCTTCCATAGCTTGTTCGATTATTTTTGCCTGACAAAATGAAAGCACAGGAGCAGGCATGGTGAATTTCCGTGCTTTATTCGTCCCTTTGCTGTTGCTTCTCTTCCTTACAGCAGGATAATTTATTTCTAGTTTCAGTCAATTTATATGATAGTAAAGGTCAGTGGCTCTTCGTGCGGTGTGCATGAGGGTAGGGTCAGGAGCACTGTGTACAATAATCAGCACTATTTCCTCTGGATTCTGAAAACCTGCAAGAATGTGTGTAGGAGCCAGAAAGAGGCTCTTGTCCAGTTATATCAACCTGTAGATTTCAGATGTCTTGGTTTTGCAAACCCACAACCAGGGATTGTTTGGATCCAGGTCCCATTTATCTGAACCTTCATGAACTATGGGTGGTGCTGAGATAAGTGGCTTTTGTTTTAGCCCATCTTTGCTCATCACTATATGTACATTTGAAAACCATTAGGAGTTCAGACTACAGTTTGGAGAGACTTGTTTATAGTTCCTCACTGCTTGATACCGAAGAATCTGTATTTCACCGCCTCCACTTCCATGAATTTTTTTCTTCTCTTCAGTATTCCTGATTCCTTCAAGTTTTTACTTTAAGAAAAATGCTTCCAACTTGTAATGTCATGCTCTCCAGCAATCTGTGAACCTTTGTATTACGGAAATGTGATCCTTAGGTTTGTTGACATTATGGAGTATGAGCAGACTCCTAAATATCTATCCTTATTTTACCATAAAGTTATTAAAGGGAGGGGTGGGGGTTGTAATGGTGAAAGCAGAGTGGAAAGTTTTGTGTGGTTGCTCTGCAATATTCTATCCAGCAAAGCTTTCTGTGGAATCGGGAAGTTATTCCTACACTTCTAAAAGCCCTGAAAAGATTAAATCATTTGTACAAGACAGGAAAATTTGAATGGGAGATGAAGCCAGAGCTAGTAGCAGAGATGGGACAGGACTAGGGTGAATTGTTTGTTATGTTTATATTTTGGTTTATATTCAACCCCCTGCCCTCCCTCACTCAAATCTCCCAATCTTTTACTAGTTTATTTTGAGCAAAAGGTGTAGAGATCCGGTATTTTTCTCTGTACTAAAATGTCTTTTAATTTGTCTTTGAATGACAATGGGGCTAAATATTCTCTTCTGTGCAGAGGAAAAAAAAATTAATCCTAAAACAGTGTGGTGCCACTTGTGAGTAAACCAGTATAGCCCCTGTTTGGGAAGAACTGGTATCTGTGTGGAGAGCCTTATATATCCTGGGAATCAGAGTTGTCTTTGGTGGTGTGGCCAGCAATCCCCGAGAAGTCAGGACATATGCTCTTCTGGTCTCTCCTTAGCCAGTGCCAACCTGACTTGGTGAGATATCGGCTATAATTGATCCCTGCGTCAGAGCTTTATGGTTACCCTATTTTGAGGGGAATAGCGTGGGATGGAATGGGAGCGCTAGTGACAAACTGAAAGTCAGTATGGTCGGCAGTAGTATTAGCAAGACATTTTACACCTAAAATACCACATTTCAAAGATGTGTGTATTGTGTAGAGTGGCAATTACCTTGCTTTGCCTAACTTCTTGTCAGCCATTACTATTCATTTATATTTTGGCAGTTCCTAGGGGCCTCAGTTAGCTATGAGGCACAACAGTGGTAGGCACGGTACGTATGTGTATGTACATATGTATGTTCGTACACATACACACATGCAGGCACTGCACGTACATGACTGTCCTTATCCCAAAGAGCTAGCAATCTAAACTTGCCTTGGAATTAATTCTGAAGCATCAAAATACCATTCTAATAGAACAGGAGCTGTTGTTACATACAACTTCAGTTCTTTAACTCTATTTCCCCATATCTTCCTCATATCTGTGGGAAACTTAAACTCCTTCCCTCCATTTTAAAGCATATTAAAACAGTTAGAAATACAGCTTTCTGCTAAAATTTGAAGTGGTTCAGAAACATAAAATTTTAAAAACACAAACCAACAGATCTTTTGGGTGTGGGTGGCAGTGTGTGGGTTGGATTGAGTCACCAAATATTTAGTGTTTAAAAAATGTTTTTCTACCCTAGAACAGTCAGTGAAATATTATACACTAAAAATGTCTCCCCAGTGAAGGATTATTTTAAAACATTGCTGGCTTTCCCTCATTCCCTGCAGTCATAAAGGAGCTTTAAAATTGTAAATATTCGAATGTTCTACTTGTAAAGTAATATATATTTTCCTCTCTAATGCAAGCAGGAGACAGTGTTGGCAGAAGCCAGCTCTTGCTTATTAAATAATATTGCTCTGGCTTGTAAAATAGGGAAACTGCATATCTGAAGCTGGAGCATTAATTTTGATATATCACTGACTTTTACACCTTTCAGAATTATAAAAGACATACTTAAGTGTGTATCAGGGAATAATGTCAGCGGAAAAAATGCCCACATTTTGGCAGCAGTTTAAAATATATTAAACTCCACAAATGTTCAAAGGCAAGTGTTCCCTTTTTATTTATTTCCTTATATTAATGCCAGCTTTTAGTGAGTAGTGTGACTACTTTTTTGGAGAATCCTAAAATGGCTAATTTTTGGTGGGTTTACTCCCATTTAGTACACTTTTATGAAATAATTAGTAATACAAGAAAACATCTTGTTCACACATCAACTGGAATAATTTCTAGTCCAATAAATACATAAAAACTTCAGACTAAAAGGGGACCAGAGAATAGAGTTGTGCAGAGAACGGTAATTCCATTCTGTGGGGGATTTTGATGTTTTGAAATTTTGGTTTTGTTTTGATTGGCAATGAAAAGCAAAAATTTCAAAAGGAGATGAAATTTCCAAGAGCACAGTTGGGGGAGCTGGCAGGAGTTTCCAACAAGTTTCCGATGGAGCCTTCCTTGAGTTTCATTTGAACATATCAAAATTTGTCTCCATGAAATGTTCAGATTTTGCTAAACTGGGAAATTCTGATGAAACAATGTTGCATCTGAATTTTTCCAGCTGTCTCTACTAGGGAATTACTAATCTTCCCCCCCCCCCCCCGCCCCAAGATTAAAACAAACTGCTTTCTAACTATATGCCAGCCTTCCAAAATACCAGTGTAATGCATTCACAAGGCTGTGGGGTGGCATTTAGCCATGGATATTTGTGAATGAAGTGGAGGCTGGAGGTGCGTTAATGAGCTGCATTCCTCCAAAAGGCTGGAACTGCATTCCTCCAAGAGGAATTTTCGGGGGGGGGGGGGGATTGTCTCAAGAATCTTCCATCTCCACAGGCTATTATGAATGGTGGGGGTGGAATCATGGAACTGCCTTCTCCCTCCAAGTTGTAGGCACATAGTATCACAAGCAGCTTAATGTTCTAGTCTATTTAAGTTCTTACAAAATACACATCAAAGTGGTATGTAAGCACCTCTGCATCTGGATTCTCTGATGAAAGATGCCATGTAAATTAGAGATGAGCTGGACCAGAGGTGTTTCAGATCCAGATCTTATTTTTATGTGAACACTTGAATTTTGGTGCGGGATGTGTACTCCAGATAAATGGCTCCTAATAGAAGCACAGAGTATTATTTATTCTTAGTTAATTTTGCAATATGCAATATAATCTCATGAGCAACAACCAGAAATGAGCAGAAAAGACCAGTGTATCATCTCATCTGGAGGGGAACAACTCTAACAGTGTACTGTCCTTTAACAGCTGAAATTCAGTGTTGGCATTGGATCTGAGTCTGAATGACCTCACAGTCATAGAGAGCTGATCAGATATGATGTATAAGGGATGGTGTTTTTATCAAAATTGATACTGCAAGTTAATCAACCATGTGTGTGTTCATCCATAATTTTTTAAAAAACCTGTAAAATAAAGAGCTCATACTGACTTTAGTTGAAGTGAAGATCAAGTGTATTATTATAAGAGGTAAATGTTGACTTTCTTCCCCAAGGGACCATACATTTTACGGTGTATTGGAACATGTTTATTATCAGGAACATTTTGTGTTTATCAGACATACCTGCTGATATTTTAATAATGGCTATTCACTTTTGAAGTATAACAGATTTTTTTTCTATTATGTTTAACTCTTAATGGGAGATGATAAAGGGATAAATATATTAATTTCACTCCTGAAAAGCCGGTTATGAATCAGAAAATTGCATATGTTATGAGTCTTAATGTTGTTTCAGGCTACTGAAGAAGTAAACACTAGCTATTTCTTGATGTGTATAGGTGTTTTCAGCCAATTATGAGGCAGAGTTCTTGTCTTTAAATAAAAGACTATATGGCACACAGAGATGTTTAAGACTAAGATCATGACAGTCCATTACAACTAAGTAAGAAAGTTTGATATGTCTATCAAACTTATTTCAGTGCAGTGATATTGGAGTGTGATTGATTTGCATTCTTGTCAGATGCAACTCCTCAGACAAGATTTACAATTGTAAATTTAGAAGAAAACTCCAAGTGGGATTAGATACCTATATCTTTAATCAAATAAAATACTTTTTTGTAGAGGCAAAATCCATTAACTTTCTAATTGTGACCGTGGTTGGATTGATAGCACTCACCGTGACAGTGTTAACAGATATAGTGTGATGTTACTCAGTGTAGATGAGCTGAAGAGCCGTTGTCATTGTGTTGATCTGTGACATTATTCAAAATAATTGCAGTGATGCCCTAGCAATTCAGTGCTCTGCCACCATACATAAAGATGTAGCATTTTGACGCCAATATTGTGGTATGCTGTCAGAACATGGTGATTTTTGTTGTTCTTTGTTACTACATTCAACGTCCCGCTCTCTCTCTCTCCTTCCTTCTTCCTGCAAGTTGTTGGGAGTGAATGGTGGTTTTTACCCTACCTCTCTGTTTTTCTTCTTACTCCTCTACCAGCTACTCCTACTGCTGACTTTAGCAGGATGGAAAGTGATCTTGGTTGTGTCATCTGTCTGTTCAATCTTTACATGTTGCCTCAACTCTACATGGTTTCAGGTACAGTGAATGAAGAGTGAGGGCCTGCTTATATTGGGAAAGATGCATAATATTAGAAAACATGTTAACCAACACAGCATTAAGCATGGCTAACCCGTTAGTGTTGACAAAGACAGTGATTTTTAAAAATATTAGCTGATGGTGATTAATCTTGGAGTCTTGACCCCCCCCCCCCCCCCGCCTCCCTCATAACCAGTTAATATGTTTTGTGTCATGACTATTCTTCTCTACTCTAAGGGTTAAACTGTGTCTGCCATAATTTTAGTTAATGTTCTCTAACACATTTTCCTAGTGTAGACATATGGGAATAGCCCTGTCTGAATCTACATATTACATTAAAGCCTTCTGAAATTTCCGTATGAGCCTCCAAAAGAATAATGCTGATGTGGTGTAATCTGGTTCCTTAAAATGGGTATTTTACATTTCCAGATTCAAAACTCAATTAAACTTGAGTACTCCAGGCAGAGGACAATTTTATATATCCATCCCAATACGTGCTCCAAAAATTAACAAGCAAAAAACCTAATAAATCTTCATAAAATCCATCAAGTTCTGAGCATGGGACACAATAATGTTGATACTGGTGGCTGTTAAAATTTTGTTGGGAGCAGCATTGGGATTCTCCGAAAACCAGATAAAGGGCTGGGAATGGCTAATGAGAGCCTGGAAGGGATCTGGGTTTAAAGATGAGACAGCAGGAACAAAAATGCTGTTGTGGCTGAATTTCTTTCAACCAAGGTCACAAGAGATTCTGCACCAAAGGCTGATTATTAAGAAAAAAGCATTCATAATTTAAATAAGGAATGTAAGAAAAAAAATTAAAATATTTTTTAGATTTCAAAATACCCATGATTTCCTTAGGCTATATTATGCAAACTTATGTTTTATGCCCTAAATAAAAGTTAATGTGGTTTAAGCCAGTGGTTCTCATGCTTTTTTTTTTCGTGGACCAGTTGAAAATTGCTTAGGGTCTTGGCAGACCACTTGATGATCTTTCTAAATGTTGTTTGTACTGTTAGCAAGCTACTGTAAAGTGCTTTGGATAAAAGTGCTATATAAAAAAACCCCTTTAATAATTAAACTTTTTCGTTATACAGATACAAGCAGACAACTCATATTTTAATATCAGTAGTCTTACCCTTCTAAAGTGATGGATGTACCCTCTCTCCCCCACCACAGCAGCCCTTGAGCTGGGGCTGGAAAGGAGGGCGGTCTCTCCATCTCTTCACACACACACACACCTGCAGCAGCCCCCGTGTTGGGGTTGGGAAGGAAGGCTGTCTCTCCCTGGTAGCTGCAGCTCTGGAGCAGGGGAAAATAGCCTCTTTGGCTGCTATAGTCCTGCAGGCTCCAAATTCCCCCCCACCCCCTTTTCTTACCCCCACTGCCCCCTCCCACCTACCCACTATTTTCCTCAAGGGCAGATCACCTGACATGTGCGCCTTCTCTAGGGTTCAGGCACCTAATTATTGTAACGGCACAACTACTATTATACATACACATCAACATTATCCATCATTAAAACTCACTTGGATGCCTGCCCCTCACAGAAAATTTGCCAACTCTAAAAGAACTGAAAAATTACATTCAGACAAAAGCCTGGATGGATGGAGAAACCTCACACCATGATCAGAAATGTGTGAAATTCAAGTTTTGACACACTGTAGAATCTGTTTCCCCATCTTAGGTATCTTAACACCTTCTTGTCAACTGGTAATAGGCCATCTTGATTATCACTACAAAAGGGAAGCTATTTGAGGCAAGGCACTGAAGCAAGGTCAGTTTGTCTCTTTATTCTGCCTCCTTTTTGCCTGTTCCCCCACTTTGAACATCTTACGTTTTCTTGCATTTGTTATACCATTTTTTCCTGATTTAAAGGATCGAACACTGAGCAAATTCTGAAGCTGCCTGAGATTCTCAGTAATATGTCAGGGAGGAGGAACTTAAATAATACTAGTAGACGTTACTTGTTATATAACTTTATTGCATTCTATTTATCTCTCTCCATATGAATCCAGTAGTGACAGGCACTATGTGGAATAGCTCGAGAGACTGACATCTCGACCTACAGCATTTGTGCAAGACAGGCTTCTCCACACTTCCCTACTGACAGACCTCAACCATGGCATAGAGGGACTGCCTCTGGGGTACAGAAGGCAGTTTAGTCATCATGCCCCAGTTATTGGACTTGGCTGATCCTCTGCTTCACTTGATACCACATTCCACCATTATTATGGTATCTTATCTATGGTTTATCCATTTTTTTTCTTTCACTCACCTTACCTTTTCAAGATCTGTTCTTTTATTTTGCTTTCTGTTTTTCCTCCTTATTTGTTCTCTTCTCCATCTTTCCCCCTGCGCTCTTCCCAATTTCTGATCCTTTTCTTCTCCTTTCTGACCTTCTGTGTCAAGTTCCAAGTTTCTCTCTCTCTCTCAAACTTCACTTCCCTAACTCTTCCAATTCCTTGATCTCTCTCTCCTTTCCAACCCCCCCATCCCACTTTCCTTCTCTGATTTTGCTTTTCTCTTTTTGTCTTCTCCTGATGACATCTCTTTTCTGTCCCTTTCCAAGTGATCCATGCTGTGTGGGTTATGGGTTAGTAGGCTTTAAAATAATCTCTAGCACACCTCTGTCCTGTGTTGCATTTAAAAAATCATTACACTTGCTGGACTTTTACATCTATATGTTATAATAATACTAGTTATTTAAAACAGCCAGATGTGAAACTAAAATTATAAATTAATCTTTGGTATAGCATAATTATTTACTATACATAATGAAATTTACAATCTTTGAATAAGAGAATGAATATATAAAAGGTCTGGCTGCATTCCTTTAGTCTGCTGCATTAGGGTCCTTTTACAAACTACCATTAATATTCAACAGAGACTGATCATTCAAAATGCCTCAACACCCACTGATCAATCAGCATTTCACAGGAAATACTCTGGGCATCATAGGACTCAGTATTAATCACCTGCAACTAAATTGTCGTCCTGTCTTTAATCCAAACATTCTGTGATTAGCCAAATTATTTTTACAGTAAATCAAGCAATCATATGCTTTCCTTACCACCTCTGAACTTCTTCCAATTTTAAGTTTAGAAACAATTTTTTAGAAAGCCTGGTTTAATTGATATCCAGAGCTAAAGGGATACTTTTCAACAGAGAGTACAGCAGGCTTTCTTCCTGCCTACAGAATGAAGCTCTCATCAAATAATTTTTAGGGCATATACAGTGAGTCACAGCAAGCTTCCTTGTACATCAAAGGCTTTATTTTAAATAGTGTGATGGGACAAGGCCAGATGGCTATAGGAAAGTGATAAGGAATAGATATGTTAGTCCCAGGCTAAACAAATCCCTGGTACCATTGGAACCAAATGGCAGTTGTTCCAGGTTAATCAAGACACCTGGGGCCAATTAAGAGCCTTCTAGAAAGCAGCAGAAATAGCTAGCCTGATTGGGACACCTAAAGCCAATCAGGAGCTGGCTGAAACCAGTTAAAAAACCTCCCAGTTAGTCAGGTGGGCGCACATGTTAGGAGCTGTGGGAGGAAGTTGTGCTGTTGATGAGAGTAGACACCATAACATACGCAAGGAAGAAGGCCCTGAGGTAAGGGTGACATGGAGTTTGAGGAAGCGGGGACTGCTGTGGGGAAGTAGCCCAGGGAATTGTATGTGTTTTTGTTCCAAAAGGTCAGCCATCATAGCTGATACTATTAGGATTCCTGGGCTGGAGCCTGGAGTAGAGGGTGGGCGCCGTCTCCCCCCATTTCTGCCTCTCCTAATTAATCACTGAGATTGGGAGTCAACAGAGACTGTGGAAGGAAGGATAGCTTCTCCTCACCTCCCTCGCTGGTTTATGATGAAAATGGCTCAATAGGCTGTGACCCTTGTCTCTAGAGAGAGAAGGGCTATGTGGAGGGTCACAGTGAGCCTCTGAGGCTAGTGAAATCTGCCAGGAAACGCAGGATCCACGGAGACAAGGACAGAGCTTTGTCACAGTAAATACAGTGCACAAGCTATGGATTTAAATTATTAGTTATTCTTCCTAAAAATACACTTGTGAAGTTGACAGGTTTCACATTATCCTATTCTAAAATAATTTTAAAATAGCTTTCTTGATTGGAAAAAAAAAATCTATCTGCTCCTTCAAAATGGTGGCCACAGCATTGTTAAAATGCCAAGTAACTCCGCTGGCTTATCCCACCAACCAGTAAATCAAGATGCTATGGTTTTTGCAGTTGTAGGCACAATCAAATACATTGTGCTGCCTCTTCATTCTGCAAAAGCAACAAAGAGTTCTGTGGCACCTTATAGACTAACAGACGTATTGGAGCATAAGCTGTTGTGGGTGACGAAAAGTGGGTATTTACCCACGAAAGCTTATGCTCCAATACGTCTATTAGTCTATAAGGTGCCACAGGACTCTCTGTTGCTTTTGCAGATCCAGACTAACACGGCTACCCCTCTTCATTCTGTCTGCCTGCCTTGCTTCTGTGAGCAGTTAGACTACTGAAACCCTTATAATATGTTTGTATATGGTTATATTTCAGAACTGTGTATGTTCAAAAGAATAGTATAGGTAGAGAGATCAGAAGGAAGATGTATACACAAACGCCCACAAAATGAATATTAAATGGCATATCTAATTTTAGGTCTATCCACTTGGCAGATTCTTTTTAGTAGACTCCTTCTTGCCCTATAATTATAAGTTTACTCAGTTTTGGAGCTGTCAGCTGAGAGTTCTCTTCAGCCCACACTGGGCCAGTCTGTCTCTTCACTTGTGGTTCAGTTTGGGAGGAATTTGCTTTCCATATTCTGCTTTTTGATGTGTGGGAGAGGAGGACTTGTCTCCCTTGAGGTCATCCCTCATTACTCCAAGTCCCATATTACATTTGAGTGACTGGGGTATTCTAAAGTTGGGCAGGGTTGAGCATCAGTGCAGAGACAAAATGCCTACCTAGAGGTGTAGCTCTAAGGATCTACTTAGGCATCTCTAGTAGTCCTGGATTTCATGTTACAATATACTGTGTGTGTACCATACTGGTTTTCAATCTTGAGATGAGACTTGGTTCATGAAGTTGAAATCTTATAGTATAGAGCAGGGGTGGGCAAACTATGGCCTGGGGGCTGCATCTGGCCCTTCAGATGTTTTAATCTGCCCCTCAAGCTTCTGCCAGGGAGCGGGTTCCGGGGCTTGTCCTGCTCCACGTGTGCTGTGGCTTCATGCGGCTCCCAGAAGCAATAGCATGTCCCTCCTCTGGCTCCTACGGGTAGGAACAGACAGGGGGATCCACACACTGCCACTGCTCCAAGCACCATCTCCACAGCTCCCACTGGTCTCTCTCCAAACCCCTTCCACCTTCCGAACCCCTCGGTCCCACCCTCCTGCATCCCAGAGCCAACACCCCAGCCGGAGCCCACATCCCCAGCCTGCACCCCAACCCCCTACCCCAGCCTGGAGCTCCTTCCCACACCCTGAACTCCTCATTTCTGCCCCTGAGCCTGCACCCCAGCTGAAGCCCTCTCGCCCTCCCATACACCAATCCCCAATTTCATGAGCATTTATGGCCTCCCATACAATTTCCATACCCAGAAGTATCCCTCCGGCCAAAATGTTTGCCCACCTCTGGTAGTGTCTATTTAAAGACATCCACTTAGCCCTGTTTTTCAGAGCTTACGCTGTTTTGTGCTCCTTGTCACAGCCCATACTTGTGATACAGCATACAAATTCACTTTTTAAACAAATAAACCTGTCACAGAGTAAATACATTTTCTTTGCAGCAGAACAAAACATTAGAAACGCCATGTTACAGTGGAGTCCTATCACATGAGAATAAATCAGTTAAAAATATAAACAACCTATCTACCAAGATGAATCATGGTAGTAGAATGAGGTGTTTTAGGAATTGGCATATTCAAAGAATGCTCCTCAGTGCAACAACATCAACTTAAATACAAATCAATTGAAATTCAGAGAGAGAAACTATGGGGCTCCAGCACTGCAGAATGTCATCGTGATGGCTCAGCAGGTAACGATCCGAAACTGCTGCCACTAAGCTGCTTATTTGTCTCCATTAACAAAAATAAACAAACATCAATACCTAAAAATTATGCAAAAAGTATGTATGAGAAAATATGCTCCTATTTCTGTTACCCAGCTTGCCTTTTCCTTACCCCTATTTGTTTGCCTCAGACCTGCTACCTGTTGTCTTAAACTAAGATTGTAAGCTTTTGTGGTCTCTTACTATATGTCTAGACAGTACAAAGCACAGTGGGGCCCTTATCTCCTTGAGGCCTTAACAGGCTTCGGCAAGATAAATACATAAATAATAATAGTTGTTAATATTCCTGAGTTGACACAAAGAACACAGTGAACTAGGGGAGGTCCTCTGTTAGGAAAATCCCAAATGCAAGGAAGAAAAGAAAGACATATGGTAAATAAGAATCTTGTAGTTTAACTTCACCCTCAGAAAATTCCCAGTTGCCTTGGTAGAGTGATTACTAAATCACGGCATGCAGAGAACTTGCTGGTAATTCGTGGGCAGAGGTCCTAACTACTCCTTGTTTTTATTGATGAAATTGTGTTTAGAATATAGCTAAACATCTTTAAATAAATTTCTGAGATTAATTTTCCACATGAGCAATTCCGTGGAGTTGCATCATAATGTGTGTTACATGACTGTGACTAAGAGGAGAGGTGGCAAACGGTAGGGAGAAATTTGAGATTCTCTGCCTTGAAGAATGTCTTACGCAATTAAAATGATGGTTTGATAGTTTTAGGCTTGTTTAAACTGCTTATGCTGCTTTAAGGCCATTGATTGATTTAAAGTGCAAGCAGTACAGTAACTTCTCGCTTAATGTTGTAGTTACGTTCCTGAAAAATGCGACTTTAAGTGAACTGATGTGTATATACGCACACACAGTATACATTTTGACACTAGTCAAGCCCCTGTCTCAGTTTAGTACTGCTCTAAATTGTGTCTATCTGCTCACTGGCCCAAGGGACTGTACCAGTTATTTGTGCCTTTTGTAGTGCAGAAGCACTCCAGCCATGCCTCTTTCCTTCCAATGCCAGGAACTTTAAAGAAAGAATGGTCTGTGAGGGGAAATCTCCAGTTAGCTACTCAAGTCAATGCTGTGGCACCTTTGTACTGTCAGAATGGCGTAGAGACACAGCAGAGCTGAGGATCTGGCCCCATGTCTCCTCTTTCTGTTTTAGTACAGTTCAGATTACTGTAGGTATACTGTGACAACAGGATTATGTAAATTGAAAAGTTAGCATTATTTGTCCCAAATATCTGAGCAACCTTGGTAATCATTTAGAAGTTTGTTTCAATTTAATCAACTTCTTTACTTGATCCAAAAAATCTTTTAATTTTTAAATTACATTGGAGAGATTATTTGAATATATGCTCCTTAATAGCAGGTATGTCATGTAAATTTATGCTCTAAGAAGGATGCTGATTACATTAGAGAGTCTATTCTTTTCTTTGCTTGTAAGTGATTGAAAATTATTTTTCATATATCAGCCAGTCCATGGAGCTCTGTAAGCACTCAGCAACAAATTGCTTTATTTCAAGTGATAAATAGTTGATCTGAGAAAATAAATGACACTTCAGAATGCTGCCTTTTTAAGTGGAAATTGGTTGTTTAATTCGGGTGCGTGGTGGAATGGGAAAGGTTGAGAGGGACAATAAATTAAGCAGTAAGTCTGCTGGACCCTCTTATGGAAGCATTGAGGGACATTTGGGAAGATATCATAAATACGCCCATAATAAGTGTAAACATTTCCAGAATTATTTTATGTTGTAGTGTTTGGTTACAGTTCTCCTCATGTTAAAATGATCACATTGTATATATAATGCAGAAGCATGACATTGTTTTTAGTTTTCTTTATGTATACTGATGTGAAAAATTGCATATAACATCCCTAGTTATTATTTCAAACCTGAATGACAGAACTGGGATCTGGCATGTAATCTCCTGGGGGAAGTCAAATGCATGCTAGTCCAGCAGGTATGCTAGCTAATATTTGAGCATTTTATTTTGAAGCATAAACTGTTGAAATTTTGAGCAAAGAAAAAGAGGAGCCAATTTATAAATGGTTTAAGCCTATTGGCATTTCAGTATGACTGTTTTAGAGTTTATTTTCTTTACACATTTTTTACATATCCTGTACAATGTTGTATGTAGTCGAATTTTTTTAAAAGGCTTTTTAACATATGGGAATCTGTTGTCCTACTGGGGGTTCTAGAGAGGATGCTAAGTGCTTCTTGTAGATACTTTTATCTATTATTTATAATCCACTGAGGTCAGGAGTAGTGATTTTTAACACTTCTCAGTTTGCCATCACAATATACTGCAAAATTAATTGCACTCATTGTGCTGCCTTCTCAATACTTCAGACCACCTGAAACTCCAAAATAACGTGCCCATATGAGAGGTGAAATGGATCTTTTAAACATCTAGTTTAGATAAATATTTTACAAATTAAAGTTTTTGGGACAGACTGGGTAGGATAATACAGGCGTATATTAATGCAAAATTTGGTCCAATTTTAAATCATTTATTAGAATACTATGCCAGATTCTTTGGTCTGCTCCATCTTTTTGGGACAAAAGTGGACAGATGCTGGCTGTAGCTGTACAGCAGAGAATGTGGCTTGTAAAAATGAACTCTCTTCTGGTGTAAAGAGCTTGTTTCTGCACCAGCCTGCCCCCTCTCGCCTGCCTTTTCCCACACTTACATCATAAGGCAAGGGAGGTGATGATGTTCTGGGAGGGGAAAGGAGAAGGAAATGAGACCGAGCAGAGCTCTGCTATGCCTATGTGCCATTGGAACAAGGCCCCTTAGGGACCATGCTGCTCTAATTTCCTTGGGAGCTGTGCAGCACAGGATCAGGGAGTCACTACCATCTCCCTGCAGTGTCCCCTCAATCCCAACTTGATGCCTTTATGTCAAATTCAGCTGTCATACTGGTGTGAATCCAGAATAACTCCTGTAACTTCTTTTGAAGCTATTGGATTTTTACTTTGGAATGACACTGGGTAGAGCAGAATATGGCTGTTTATCTTCCAGACTAGGACTCTCCTGTAGAAATCAGAACGGTTACCAGCTTTAGATGTACTATAGTTGATGTCTGTCTTCTGTGGTTTATCAGAGGAATACAGAGCACCTTACTGAGTGAATCATATATATTCTTTCATCCCTTTATAATTTTGAATCATGGTAAATTTCATCTTCAAAGATTTATCTGATGTCATAGGAGATTGTCTGTCTGCTTTTAGGATAAAGGGAAGTTCTAAGAGCTACCAGTTGGTGCTGGAGAGGAAAAGTTGCCAAAACAGTCATCAGGTGTTTCAATATCCTCTCTCTGATGGTTTTTCTCCAACCTTCAAAATATCAACCTGCTCCAGAATATCAAAGAAGAGACTGAAATTAACCTAAGTCAGCCTTAACCCACCGTAGGTCAGATTTTCATCAGAGTTTCTTATATGCTTCTGAACATGTTGGATAATTATGTGCACAAATGTGAGGTTTTCAAGTACAAAATGAATGTATCCATAAAAAGAAGCCAACACTAGCAATTACAGATTAACTGAGGATGCGATAAAATATTATTGCTTCTTAAAGAAAAAAACATTTAAAGTAATACATCCAGTACTAGGAATTAACTTTCCACATGATTTGGCTCTCTTCATTCTCAGGAGCATTTGCATGCTATAAAGGACCTGGGCTGTAGTGAAGAAAGGATGGTTTTCCTGGTAGCCAGGGAACCACTGTTTGGGGGGAAAAAACCCAAAAAACTGAAAACATCTTTATAGTGATCAAATTATAGATTGAATTGGTTATCCCAATGTTGGTTCCTTTCCATTTAAACAGCTAGAATTTGGTACAATGGAAGAACTTCTGCACTGAGCTAAGCCCCATGGTTATGCTAATATTCCTTTCCCCTCACCTCTCCCACCACTGAAGATAGTTGAATTGTACAGCAAGGCAAATCTCTGACCATTATGTGGATGTCTGTTCATTTTGTGGATGTCTATGATTAATAATTCCCTACGTAATCAAATCACAGAGTAGCCTTAAATTCTGTGATAAGCTCCAGTGAAGTGACTGACATATGCAGTAATCTATTAATATTTTCTACTCTGTATATGTATTATGTATGCTTTTCCTATTTTCAAGGCATGAAAGAGAAAATAAATCAGCTAGAGTGCACTACTTTAAGAGAACTTGTTCAAGACCAACCTGGATCTCAAATTTGGTTATCTGATTAGAATATACAGGTGTCCTGACTTTGTTTGAGCCAAATAGAGTTATTGTTTTAATTTGTGTTGTATGTCTTACTTTAAAGGACCAGCTGTTGGCCTGATCTGACTTGCACTGAACAATCCAAGGTGCATTGATTGACCATTTGCATCAGACCAGAGGCTGTAAATGAAAAATGGCCTTCTGCCTCAGTTTCCTGATAAACATTACCAAACAGCGTATTTCACAGTAATGGACTTTGGAGAGGACACTTACAAATTTACTCCTCTGCACTTTTGCAACTTGAGTACAACTGGCTGAGTGGATCCAGAGCTGGAATTTAACCGCATGCCAAACCAGTGGGAAGAGGACTTATTTTTTTCTTACTTTCAGGAACAGTGATAAGGAAGCTGAGTCTGGAAGCCAGTCTTCATTTCATTTTCACCTTGAGGTAAGAAAGCTGGTCAGACATTGCATACAAGATGATTAAATACAAGTATCATGATCTTAAGCAACTTGATCTGGACAAGTTAAATTTATGCTGACCTGGTAAGAAGCCAGGTGTCCCAGCCCCTATGAGAGAGGAAGGGTGATTCAGTTGGGTGGGGCGCTAGCCTGTGCCTTGGGAGATGCTGATTCAATTCCTTGCTCTGCCAGACTTTTGTGACATTGAGCAAGTCACTTGACCTCTCTGTGCTTCAGTTCCCATCTGTAACATGGAGATGCTAGTATACCCTACCTCTCAGCGGTTTTGTGAGGATAAATACATTAAGGATTGTGACGCACTCAGATTCTACAGTGATGGGTCCATATAAGTATCCTGAACAGGTAAAAGTAAATGCATTAGAAGAATCCTGGTAGATCTCTGAATTCTAGGAAAGTTTACACCACACAATGTCTGTGTCTCTGTTCATGAAAATGGTTTTAGGATGTCTCAAGCAAGGTTGTGAAAAACTTGGATTTCTGAGTTCAGTCCACTATTTTATTTTGTGGCTATGGATTTTTTGTTCATTCTCTGAAATAATCACTCAAGAATTTGCATGAGCAGAACATACATTTGAAAAGGAGGGTCCTCAGAGAGCCCCCTGCCCTGCTTCTTCTAGAATAGACAGCATATCAAGAATGGTTAGAACATGCTATGCTTAGAGAAGACTCCATCCACTAGATGGAGATATAGCTGATCTGTGGAGGGGCAGAGGGCGATTTAAAACTGGCAAACAGTTCCCTTGGCCCTGCAGAGCCAAGCATGGCTGAGAATCTGGGCCAAATAAATGTTTGTGGTTCATTTAATATAACTTTTGTGTCTGTGTGTTCAGGTTTTTCCACTGTTTTTTATTCATCAAAAAACAGAGGGTTTTTCCTGGATAGGGAAAATCACAACAATCCTTGTTCCAAGTAATTGTTCTTGACCTGGGGGAAAGAGCTGTTTTTCTCTAGACTGCTTTATTATAGTAGAGAATTGTGAATTGCACAGATTTTGTTCCAGAAATAATCAATTTCTTGCAAAGCATCTGCATGGATATTTCAGTTTGGAAGAAATGTACCCTTTTGTACATGGTGCTTTGTTTTTCCCTCTCTCTTTTATCTAAAGGTTTAAAAGAACAAGCCTAGGAAAAAAAAAATTTTGATCACTCCGTTTTTTGCCTTTGAGATTTTGCTGTATTTATTTATTGTAGCTGTAAGTGGTGAAACTATTCTGACTGGTAACAATATCCTTGTCTTTTGGTCAGAAGTTATATCATTTCCCTAAGCATCTGATGGCCTTGAGGTGAGAAGCCAGGGACTCAGTCCTGCTCTTGTGGAGGTAATTGACAGAGCTCCAGGATCAGGCCAAAAGGGTTTTTAAACCAGTCTTCAGTTGCATCCTAAGAAATGGTGGTGGGGAGCTTGTTATAGGAGTGTAGGGGAATTAAATTACTATACCTAAATGGGGTTTTAATACTTGTTTCTGAAGCCAGTCTACTAGGCCTTGAGATTAGGATTAAATAGTTTAAGCCTCTCAGAATATACAACTTTAAAATTACAAAGTAGCATATGTTGATGCCTTTCTAAAAGAAAATCTACACACTAGAGGATCCAAAGTCACTCCCTTCCTGGTATTTGGCTTTACTAGCAAGGAAATAATAAGATAACAAAGTTCCTCTCATATCTTCTCCTAAATCTTGGCTTCGCCTATGGTTCATACCTCAGGATTACTCAGCCTCCACTCTTTTTTTCTTCCCTAGTTGTGTGGAATAAAAAGTTACTTGCCTTTGAGAGTCAGTAGTTTGTCTTAACTCTTTCCCATCAGGATCCATATCTGCTATTAGGATGGGCTGTGTCCAGGTAAACATAGCCCACTTGTTACAGATTTATCAGAGATACATGTAAACTTTTTCCCACCCAAAAGACACGGTGCTTGTTCTTCTAAAGCAGTAATGAGAGATCAGTGTAGCCTAAATATGATGCTCCTTGGGAGGAGAGTTTCCTTATTGCTTCCTTTTTTGTGTGTGTGTTAGGTTTTTAATTGATGATTGTGGTCTCCATTTTCAAACATAGGTGACTAAATACAGTCAGCTGCCTGATGATAGGTACACAAGTGCTGAATTAGACCTCTAAATATAATTGCTTGTGGCTAAATCAGCTCCTAAGATCCTAAATACAGATTTAGGCACTGAACAGTAGGCACCCTCCTTTGAAATTTGTATTTTGTAATGTGATTTTGTGCAACACATAAAATTGTGATGAATGCTATAAGTCAAAATAAATGGAATAGTGAAAATATTTCTTACAATCCTTCTTCAAAAACTTGAGCCAACAAGTTCACCACAGCACTTCTTAATATTCTGTATATTACAGGGTGCGAGATGTTACTCCCAAAATCTAAAGCAGAGAATTGCAGTCTGGTAAACAATTTCATTTGCTATACAAGAGATCTCAAAGACAGACTGATAGCTAGTCATTGATTTGGAGACGTTTCATTAAACACCATCCAAACACAAGTCTAGACTGTTCTAAACAAGATATCAAATTTACACTAGATAATCATAGGATAATATCAACTTGATGTCAGGGTTTGTTATATGTAAGATGATTTAGGATAGCCTTGGTTAAATATGTTTCCTGTTTTCATTTTGGGAGCTACAAAACTACAGTTTAAACCCCTCAGCATGGAGTTCTTAAGTATGGGACTCTTTGCTGATAGTGCTATGTTGAAGTGTCTCCTATAGCTCATATTATTAGTATCTTACTTTTATAACCAGTGAGAAAGTGTTTGTTTTTTAAATCTAAAACACTGATTAGACTCTATGTACCTGAAGTATAAGTGTGGTTTTGTGGCAGTTATTTTATAGAAATCCATGTCTTAGAATTTTCTATGTTACAGTATGTTCAGTAGGGAGTTGATTGTGGCCCAGCTGCAGTGGTGGCTCCTCCTGGGTAGCAGTGCAGAAAGAGCAGTGGGATTCATAGAACTGCCACATCCTCACCTAACACAGGTGGCTGGGAGGGAATATGGAATAGAGATAGCCATGGCTTAGTCCCTCAATGTGCCCGGAAGCATAGCCACATTGCCTTTTTCAGTGAGCATACATTGCACTGCACTATACCTGGTGCAGTTCATTCCCCCCTCAAAAGTGGGGAAATCATGAGGAAGACTGACTTCTTCACTCATAATTTCTCTCCCCAAGCTGCTTCATAGGCACTACAACAATGCACTACCCATTACATTGGGCAGATGACAGCCCAGCTTAGTGGAAGTATTTATGGGTGTTGGGACATTTACTGTAATGAGAAATTAAAACAAAATGATGCAGTGAGAGAGAATTAGGACTAACCAAGACAACCCACACTGAAAACAGAGTGACTATATGGTTTATATGTAGGTAGGCACCCTGTGCTTCATTCTAATGTTGATATAGTTCCATTAAATTGGCTTGTTAAGTTATAATCATTAATCTTTAAATTTATTAGAATAAAACATTTCACTGCAATCCTGTCTGTGATAAATGATTGGGAAAGTGAGTACCAGTTTAGGTTTCATATAACTAGTTGTAATGGTCCCTTGATCTCCCATGGAGAGGGAAACCACTCAGTCTGGTCCTGTCTGGCTTGAACCAGAGTCTGCAGGACCATCAGGAGCCCACAATAGGGCTGGAAGACCAATAGTCACCATCAGGCTTTAGCCTGGGTTTGGGCAGCTCAAGCTGCCAGCCCTTACACAGAGTATATAACAGAGCTGGGGGCCTGGGCTTGAGGAGGCTCAGGCTGCCAGCAAGCAAAACAGTCTTGGGGTTGGCTTTAAACTGGACAGAGCTCAGGCGGCCAGCAAACAGTCTGTAAGGGAGCTGGTAAGGGAGGCTCCTTCTTCAGGACTAAAGCTTCCCTGCACAGTGTAGGGAGTCAGCCACCCCAGGAGGGGCTGGCAGGGGGATGCGGGTCCACCCTACTCCACTCCATTTGAGCCCAGGGCTTTGGCAGGGACAGGATTGGCTGCCCCTGCATTGGCAGGGATCCAGCTGCAACACACTGACTGAGCCATACCTGGCTCTGCAGCTGGCTGCTCCGGGCCACTTCCTGCCTTCCCAGGGTTCAGTATCTGCAGCCTCTAGGCCTCTTCAAGCTCCTTGGGGTACATGGCAGCAGGCACTCTGGGCCCATCCTCATCAGCATTTGGGGATCAGGAACAGCCAAGCGTAGGTTCCCCTCAGGGGCACAGCAGAACTGGTGGCACTGCCTTCTCCTCTGCAGGTTGTCTCCCAACTGTGCTGCAGGGACTGCCTCTTATATGTCTGGTGAGGAGGGTGGGGCATCTAGGCTCTGCCCTCCAATGGGAGTGTAATGGTCTCTCACTCTCCCACTCAGAGGGAGGTCACTTGGCCTCACTACACAAGTGATTAATCAAAAAAAAATTCCTATTTTGCTTTATTTTTTGATAGCTCCTAGATGAATAAAAAAGAAATGGAAAGAGGGGAAAGGTTCTAAAAGCAACTGTGAAACTGCAGGTTTTAAATAAACATGACTTCATTGGAAATGATTTTACAATTTCTAGATTATGCACAATTGTAAAACAGTGAGTTTGTATCATGTTAAATGCTAACTGTTTTGATTTTTAAAGAAGCATCCGCTGCACACAGCCAGATCTATCAGAATTCTTGATTACCTGAAGCATGTGATTGAGTGGTCTGATTGGATTCTACTTTTAATAACCAACGGGGTGTTGGAAAATTCCAGGACGATTGTCTCAAATTGTACCTGTTTTCACTATTCTCTAAGACAGTTGTTAGGGTCTGATTTCTCATCAGGCAATCAAGTACAAGATTAAATTACTAGAAACAATGGAAGAGTTGCAAAAGGAATTACTCTCTTCTATTTCTCTGTAACCTCTAGTTCACAGTGAAATGTTACATGGTAACCTTGTTGATTCAAAAAACACCATCACTCAATAACCTATTAATTTGACAGTAACTCTGGCAGTCTCCTTGCCTGTCCCCAATTTCCACCAGGCCTAAAGAGAAATAAGACTTCAGCGCTATTGTTGTACGCATGAATAACTGAATGCCCCTTGAAAAACAATATATTAAGTAGTGATAAGTACTGAAACTTTTTAAAAATAGTTGTATTTCAAAAGTAAAAGTAAAAGTAAAAAGTAAAAAATAAAAAAAATAAAAAGTAAATAAAAAATAAAAATAAAAAAAATAAAAAGTAAAAAATAAAAAAAGTTGTATTTCAGATTCTTTTTCAGCATGTGTAATATACTATTCACAGGTATTCAAAAATATATTTTATGCCGTTTAACTATGTCACTTTTATTTTAAAATGAAGAAAAAAATCAGTATTGTTTCTTTTATGTTAGGGGTTTTTTATGTTTAGGTTTTAAAATGTTTGTGGCACTGAAGGTTTTTCTTATAGCCATTTATTGAGGCTTTATGGTGGATACTCTTGACCATTACATGGATGATTAAATTCCAATGACCAGGGAATGAATTATGTGAATTAAGCATGTCTAAAAAGGGTAATTTAATTATTTGTTGCTTGAATGTGACAGGATAGGCCAGCTTTTTGGTAACTTATTTAAACCATCATTAATGAAAGATCCTAAACATATTATATTGTTTATTTGCCAGACATCATAAAATAATTTTTTCATGTATACATGGAAATGTTCCTCTGGAATAAAAGGTATATTTTTTAGAAAAGCAAATTCTGAAGGGGAACTATACTAAGTGTCTTGGTTCAATTATATTTTTTTTAATAATGGGTTGCATGGCATATTCTTATACAAAAACATCAGGGATTGATCTTTTATGGCTTCAAAATAAAAATAGAAGAGATTACAAATTAATGCTTTTGTACACTGTTTAAAAAACAGGAGGGTTGATGCTGTGAGGGTGTTCACTCGTGATGAAACAATACTGTATTATATGATCTCACAATTTTATATATATTGAAATGGTTATAACTTGGATTGATTGGCCAGATTGTGCCCTATTGTGTTATGATGGCAAATTTGTCAACATCCAGTGTGCATACAGCCCTGATGAAGCACCACTGGCTAACTGCTTGTCTTGTGGTCCATTGATAAAATGGAAGGCTTATACTCAATGCAACCAGTACTCTTAAAAATATCTTTTTATAATTGAGTCTTTTGAAACGGATTGAAACCACGTGGTTTAGTGAGATTTGCAGTTCATAAAATAAGCTCAGATTGGCATTGAACATCATAAATGGTGAGGCCGTGGTACAATTATTATATCTGAAGTAATCATGTCTTTAAGTGACCACATAGTCAATGAGAGTATCAACATTTTGATACCAATATATAATTTACTGTTCACCAGCCCTTTTGCAAGTGTTCATACTAACCTTGGAGATTGAAAACTGGAGGCTAATTAATGGCTGCTCAGAATTTTTTATTGATGCTCAAATTCAATTAAAATAATGTATTTCTAAAGCATATCAATGCAGGATTTTTATTTTGGCTATACACATCAGGCATGATTCTCGTTTACACTTAGGCCCTGTACACTAAATTATTCCCACTTAAGGCCTGTTTACACTGGCAGAGCACAGGCAAATTAGGCCCTTAGAACCATAAGATAGTGATTGGTTTCAATATTCTTAAAACTTTATTGCAAAAATTTTGAGTTTGATGGCTACATTAGATAATTTACATTGGTTGGAAAGGGAATCTTATTTATCATAGCATCTCAAACTTGTATTGCCAGATTTCTTAATGAAGTTTTCTACTTATAACTGAAGCAAATAGCCAAAGGAAATCTGAATTATGTAAGTCTTATCAGCATCACTTTTTGAACCTCTGGAGGAGGTATCACATAGTTCTCATCCATTAAAGTAGCATTTAATATGCAGCAGCTTTGACATGAAGAATCAAGAAATCTGTTAGTTTAAGAACTGATATTGTCGTTTTCCCCCTGACAATCTGATCATATATACAGGCTACAGCTCCAAAGATATTAAGGCAAAGATTAAAATTGATTTTTCATTGACACCATTTTATTGCAATTCCCCCTTTTTGCCTCAATCTATGACACCTTAAGGAAATTCACCTGTTTTATTTTGGTGTTAGAACAGAGGTAGATTTCAGCAGCTCAGGTAAACTGGCATAATCAGGCATTGATGTTCACTGTTTCCAAGTGGGTAAATTAGACATTAAGGTGTCTTATGAGAAGGAAAGGAAGGCTCTATCAGATATTTATGCATAGGTCTGTTCATCATTGTGGTCAGAGAGAAACCAGATTGTGTGTGAGGAAATGTAAAGCTACCACAAAGGTTCTGTTTAATTCCTCCTATGGGCTATAGTGTCTTCCTCAGAGTTCTGGTTTTTTTCTCCCACCATGCTTGTCTTATCTCTTGCTTGAGTGAAATCCACCTGGTGGAGTCCCTCTCTAGGCCTATGTACCACTTAAGTCTTTTTAGAGGCTTAGAGTAGCTTATTCCAGCAGGATTTTCTAATTTATCCTAGGTATAATTTAACCATTATGTAGGGTGAGGCAGTTTATAAGGAACTGGGTAATTTTTAAATCCTCTCTTTAACATGAACAAGTCTATAAGACTCTAATAGCTTTGGGCATAAGCTTCCGTGGGCTAAAACTCAGTTCATCAGATGCATGGAGTGGAGAATACAGTAGATGTGTATAATATATGAAATACAGAGAACATGAAAAGATGGGGTTTGTCATATCAATTCTAACAAGACAAATCAATTAGGATGGGGTATTATCAGCAGGAGGGAAAAAAATTGTAGTGATAATTAGGGTGGCTCAACAGTTGACAAGAAGGTGTGAGTTAACAGTAGTGGGAAAACTAGCATGGGGAAATAGTTTTTAGTTTTTGTAATTACCCATCCACAGAAAAATTTGCAAAGCAAGATCCAGTCCATCACTCAAAAGCGGTGGTAGACTTCTGTAACATGCTGTAGTATTTTGCAGGATTTTACAAGGACCACTTTATTGCAAGCATTGATTTTTATATTTCTCTTTCTGAAGCGTAAATCCACATGGTAACTTTTTTTAAGCTCTGAAAGATTTATTTTATTTAAAAGATAGATCCAACTGGAATTTTCTATTGCCAATGTTTCCATAGGCATAAAATATAAAGCCTCAAATGAGAGGTGTATTCCCTTCTCAAGCAGAATTAGCCTAAACTGATGGTTTAAAGTAAGTCCTTGTAGCTGCTTTGGAAACTTTCAAAGCTTTGTTTCTTGAGTGCCTGTTTGAGCTCAGACACTTTCTGAAACCAATAAAGGAGCAGATTATCTAATCTGTTCATCTCAGTGGAGTCATGTTATAGTCCAAGTCACGAAATGGAATGGAGAATCAGGCCCAAAGCTTTGAAAGATTCTTGAGTGGCTGGGAGTACTCCAGGCAGCCATCATGGACTCATGCATTTTAGGCTTGTTTCTCTCTATCAACTTTTAAATACTTAACAGTTATCTGAATCTAGAAAAACGTTCTTAACAATTTTAAGAAAAATGTGGAAGGGCCCTAGATGGTTGCAGCAATCTGTGTATACTCTGTCTGTATTAATAGTTTTCTTACAAGTGAATTTAAAAAATGTGTAGTTAGTATAATGCTGGCTCTGTGGAAGTGCTAATATGTGGAAGGGGTGCTAATGTGTGGAAGGGATGCCAAGATGTCAGAAATTCTAAGATTTGGATATACAAATAATAAAGACATACTGACTGGAATATTCCTCTATTTCTAGTAGTACTAATGGTAATATTCTTACATAAATCCTCTGCAACAAAAGGTTATAATCCAGATCTTGAATCTTCTATTTTTCTTTTCAGTTATTAGTTCCTCGTAGTGTATGGGTGCTTCTGTCTGTCTTTTTCTTCTGTGTCTCTGTATTGTGTGCCATGAATGCTTCAGCACAAATATTTTATTCTGTGTTTGATTATAAATGCCAAGCAGTAAATCTGCATGTTTTATAGTTTGCAGTGTAGGAAAAAAAGCTTTCATCTTAAAGGTCTGTGTTTTTCCAATTATGAGTTCATTGGAAGAAAACAGATCTGCAGACACAAATAAATATTAAATGATACTGTGATTAAACTGTAAGACTGTTTGGTTTTTTTTTAAGGGAGAGGATTGAGCAGAAATAGTAAACTGAATTACCTTTTACATCTAGAAAGATAGTTATTTTCAGTCACATTGAAATAAATTAAAGAACACTATGGGTTCACCCCCCTCCCAATCTGTAATTCACCCAGATAAACTGTGTAATTTTTGTAACATGACTTGAGTGATTTTTTTTTTTAAATCAGCAAATTCAGTAGCTAATTTCTTCACCTTTTCTATATAAAGTGTAGGCATCATCTGATACATTAGCTAAAGCAAATACCTCAGATATACAATAGAGCGTAATCTGTATTTTTCGCATATCACTGCAATCCAGATTCTGCAGAAAGATAAAATATTACATATGTCATATGGCCCATTTCATCTGATATTTTGAAAATGAAGATCTAATAATTTAACATATTAAAGGTCTGAGAGAGGTTAGGATTTCTTCTGATTTCCAAGTTTGAATAACTGTATAATTATCGTACTAATTTGTGCCTTCTGTCCATTAAATGTGTTCATGTGATTCACTGGATTATCTTCTACAGTTTAGTTAATGGATTTCTTATTCATTTTAATACTGTTTGATTCTCAAGCAGTACAAAATTTGTGTTTTGAAATAATTGCCATCAAATAATAGCACCTTCAGGAGTTTATAAATATTATCTGAATTATCTAGGCAGTGTTTTCATTTTCTCTTACCCATTTTAATGTTTTGTAACAACTGCATCACTCTAAGTCTGTACATCTGTGATTTTGACATTACAGCAAATATCTAATATTCTATATGCTCTTGAGTGATTACTCCATTTTGGAGAGAGAAAAAAATACAATATGTACCATACAAAAATTACTTGGCCCTTTTTCTGCCTGTGCTCTATCCCCAGATGCATGTGCTCTATCCCCAGCAATGGGAAGACAGGATAAATAAGCTTACTTACGGGTATATGTACACTAGCAGAGTTTTTTTCATCGAGAGCTCTGTCATTGATTACAAAAAAAGAGGCGCTTAAAGAAAACCACTGTTGTGTGTTCACATTATCGTCCATTGATGGCATAGCATGTTCACACTTGCGGCACTTGCATTACCAACGAGAGCAATGCACTGTGGGTACCTATCACACAGTGCAGTTCTCACCCTTCTGCCGCTAGGTTTTGTGGGGAGGTGGATGGGATCATGGCGCATCATGGGTCCAGGCTTAATGACCAGTGATGCACTGTTTTCCATCCCAGCATTCCACCTGCTTCCATCTTCAGTTTGCAGCATTTTTCAACGTCCCTTCTTTTCTGCTTTCCCTGACATATCTATCTGCAGGAATAGACCATGCACTGCTCTCCACTGCTCTGCTTGCTCTCAGTAGCACATCATGAGTTGCAGTGGAGTTATTCTTGAGGTTACAAAGGCATCGGCAGTCACGGTTGCGTCATGTGGTGTCTGACATAGAAAGCAGTAACATTAGATCACTTTTGGCATTCACAAATAAGCTGAACACAGGGGAATGTCGCTTTTGGGCTCAGAAAACTAGCAGAGTGGTGGCATTGCATCGTTATGCAAGTCTGAGATGACAAGCAGTAGCTGCAGTACTTTTGGCTGTGGAAAGCCACCTTCTTAGAACTGTGTGGTGAGCTTGCCCCAACCCTACAGTGCAAGGACATCTGAATGAGAACCATCCTCTTGGTGGAGAAGTGTGTGACAATCGCAGTGTGGAAGCTGGCGACTCCAGATTGTTACCAGTCAGTCGCAAACCAGTTTGGAGTGGGGAAGTAGACCACTGGGGCTGTGTTAACACAGGTGTGCAAGGCCATTAATTGTATCCTGCTGTGAAAGACCATGACTCTTGGCACCGTGTGTGATGTTGTAGATGGCTTTTCAGAAATGGGTTTCCCAAACTGTGGATGGGCAATAGATGGCATGTATAGTCCAATTCTGGTATCGGACCACCTTGCGACCGAGTACATTAATTGGAAGTGGTACTTCTCTGTGGTTTTGCAGGTGATTGCAGATCACTGACATTTCATTTCACTGACATTTACACGGGATGGTCTGAAAAGGTGCGTGATGCACGTATCTTTAGGAACACTGTCCTGTACAGAAAGCGGCAAGCAGGGACTTTCTTTGCAGACTAGAAGATCACCATAGGGAAAATCGAAATGCCCAGTGTGATCCTGAGAGACCAGTGTACTGCTTAATGCCATTGCTCATGGTGCTGTAGATGGGAAACCTAGATAGCAATAAGGAGCAGTTCAACATGTTGAGTAGGTGCAGTTCAATGTGCGTTGGGCCGATTAAAGGTGCACTGGGGGTGCCTATATGGCAGGTTAGATCCAAATGAGGAAAATATAACCATAGTTATAGCTGTGTACTGTATGCTATATAATATTTGTGAAGGGGTGGGCTGCTGATTTTGAGCAGCCAGATATCAGGACTATTAGAGGGGCAAAATGTGGGACAATAAGAGTCATGGATGCCTTGAGCAACACTTTGAGGATGAAAACCAACAATGTTCATTGCTGTGTTTGGGACTGCAATGGTTAATTACATTTGGTAGGCTAGGAAGCAGTTCTGATTGTTAATGCCTAGGATTCAATGTAAAGAACTAATTACAGTGCCTGTTGATTTGCAGGTGCCATGAGGTATCAGACCTTGCATGTAAGCAAACAGAGTGCTTATAATTCAAAAACCTTTATTTTTATTAACAAATAAACCACAATACCACACAGAGACACACACATACACTCCCACTCTGTTGGGTGGGGGCCTATTTTTCATAGCTGAGTATAGGTCCTGCTTTCATTTGGAAAGCTGTCTTTGTGGTTGGAGTGCAGAGGAAAGTGTGAAGTGCCAGAAGGTGGAAAGGAATGCCCAGGGGGAGTTTGGCGAGTGCATGGGAAAGAGTTTACAATGCTGTGAAGGGAAGGGTGGGCGCGCGCGCATCTGCTCAGTCTAGAGTGTTTCAAGAGTCTGGAGCATGTCAATTTGAAGCTTCAGAACTTTAATCAGCCTCTCTGTGGCATCCCAGTGATAAGAATCCTTCTCGTCTCTTTCCTGCTTTTCGCTTTCCCTTCTCTTCTTGCATTCAGTGTTTTCTGCCTCTGACTGCTGCAGCACCACATCGAACATGTCTTTCTTGGTTCGTCTTGGCCGTTTTCTTACCTTGCACAGATGCTCAGCTGCTGTTGGAGGGTTGGTTCTCAAGGTGAAGTCTGGTGAGGCATAATTCATAATAAACAGAAGTGTTGTTGTCAACTACACACAACGCGTTGAAATGGTAACATTAATACATTGCTGGTCGCATACCTATCACTTTCTCGGTGGAAAGAAGTGTTATGCTGCTCAGGTGACTGGGGTGTCCAACCGTGTCTGGCTCCCGTATAAGGTTCCCTACCACAAGATGAAGTCACAATGTGAACGTCTCTATATAGAATATATAAAAAAAACTTGGCTTTAAAGCACAGGATTCCAGTGGGCCAGATCTATCTCTTGGTCTACTGTTGTTTTTTCCTGGCACCAAACCTTAACCCAGGGCCCCTCAGGAAGAAAATGTATATGAAAGGGTAGGGTGCACAGCTGCTTTAATCTCCCCTTACAGTAAAGGAAATGGGGGTCAGGAAAGGAGAAGGCTGAGGGGAAGCCATCTGTGTCAAAAAAATAAAAATGAGCAGGAGTGGCTCAGGGGGTGTGGCCCTGGTGGCTGGACTAGTTCAATTACATCTGCTCAGCCTTTCCTGTGGAAACCCCAGATATAACTTGAAGCTTCAGAATAAAGCCACACTTCCTCAGCAGCATGAACCCACTGGCAAAGAAAATATGGTAGTGGTAGTAACATTGTCTGTAGTCACTTGTACTTAAAATCCTCTTGGATGCAGAGGGTTTTGCAGTCCCAGAGAATGGTAATTTACCTGCACCATGTTCATGTCACTGAGTAGTGCTTAATGCTTGCAATGGATTTGCACAGATGCAGTTGAGAGAAAAATCCAAGATGAGATTCTGAGTGTATGAGTGCATTTTCTGTTTAAAATGAGAGAGATGTTACTTCCTGAAAGAATAATAAAGTTTAAATCATACTCTGTCTGCATCTAGTATTTTCACATTCAGTATGAACTTGGGGGTTTTTTCACTTTCCTGTACCCTGTGGGGCATAGGTCACTTGCTGGTTTGAACTAGAGCAAATTTTTACTCCTGGGGGATTTGTGTACCACTAACGTGCAGAATTTGTCCCCATGCAGATTTCTTTGTTTCCCCACAGAAAATTGACTTTCTGACAGGGAAGCTAAAAGAGTGGTCATGTGACCCTCCCCATCAGTATGTTTTGGATGCCTAAGGCAGTTGGCAGAGAGATGAGTCACTGTGGGGCAGGAGGCAGGACTGGAGAAGACCCAGCTGGTGGCTCCTACCCTGTGCGGGGCTCAGCTGCTAGTCACAGTTGGGCTGGGGAGGATGGGACTTCCTCTTCTCCTGCATGACATCTGCGGCTGGGTCAGACCCTCTCCCAGATTTCTCCCTCCAGATGCAGGAAGCTCTGCAAACTCTCCCACCCCCCTACTTCCTGCACCCATTGCTCCCCAGCTGCAGGGGGAGGGATCCTTGTACAGAAAACTGCTCCCCAATCTGCCCAACCCTCCTCCATCCATCCAGACCCCTTCAAACCCAGACACTTCCACCAAGCCTCACCCCGCACACTCAGAACCCCCCGATGAGCCCCACTCCTCTTGCACCTGAACCACCCAGATGAGCCACTCAGATTCCCACCCTGCCAAGTCCCAACCAGTTGCACCAGATCCCTCCCACACCCGGATCGCCCACTGAGCTGCCTGCACCCAGATTGCCCCACACAGAACCTTCTCAACTCATATCTGGATCCCCCCACATTAAGGCTCTCCACAATGGTATCCTACCTTGCTGAACCTGCCTGCCCACAAAGAGGGGCAGGACTCCAGCGTATTTCTGGGGCTGGCTGAGTCCTGTCACTGTGTTAGGGTTGGGTGTAGTCTCACTGCTGAGTCAGTGTCCTAGGGTGGGGAGCTGCACAGGGATCTCCCACCTCTGAGCAGCCAGTGGCCTGTGCTCCCAATGCCAGGCTGGAACCTCCACATTTATTTGACAAATACAATTTGCAGAATTTTAAAATACTGTGCTCAGAATTTATTTGTTCCGGAGTAGTACATGGTGGAATCTCTGTAACAGAAAGTCTTTATATCAAGATTTGAGGGCTTCATTAACTCAGCCAGAGGTAAGGGGTCTACTACAGGAGTAGGTGGGTAAGTTCTGTGGCCTGTGATGAGCAGGAGGTGAGACTTAGGTGATCATGATGATCTTTTCTGATTTTAAGGTCTGAGCCTATAACTTATTAAGGCCCATATAAAAATATGCAAGTGCAGGAGAAATAAATTATGAAACTCTGAGGAAATACATTGGTTTGAGTATATTTTAAGTTTAACCTCCTACTTCTAGAACACCGAACACCATTCATCTATAAATCTCAAAGCCTTTTACCAAGGAGGTTAGTATATTATCCATATTTACAGTGGGGTAACAGAGGCACGGGTAGGTGAAGTGACATGCAAAGGTGTCACAGCAGGCAAGTGGCAGCCAAGAGTAGAGCTCTGGTCTCATGATGTGTCCTATTCTTTGGTGACATCAGCCTTACACTTGTTCTCCTAAATGCTCATTAGGCCATCATTTACAAGACTGCCAGTTTTTCAGAGTAAAAAGTCTGAGATATTTCACACTGATCAGTAAAATGGTTCCATTCACTTACTGTGTATGTGTAGGTAAGTGGCTTAAATAATTAAGCTCATTTTATAAATACAGAAGTTATGTATCTGGAGTATGTTTTTCTATCCAAGATGGAGAAAAAGGTAAAGCATATATATTGTCACCTGCATAAGATGTTGTATCCTTTGAATATGACTTATAATGAATTTTCTAAGTTAGTGATTGGGTAAAAGATAAGTGTTACTCTACAATCTGTAATTATAGAGTTGTTGGATTCAGCCTTTTATCAGAGCAGCTGGCCCAGACAGAAAAGTCTGTCTAGATAATGTCCATTTTGGGACCAGACATTACTATTTTAACTCCCAGAATGCTGTTTGCCTTACCACTTCTCCAAGATAAGGATATGATACTGTGGCACTCTGTGAAGCAATTCATTTGTTGATTCTGAGTGTAAACAGCTGCTGGAATACTTAGCTCTTGCATTGCACTTTTTCATTTGAAAGTGGTTTACAAAGATGGATAAGTATTCTTATCCTTGCAGATGGAAAAAGTGGAGTTTGTTGAGGTTGTGACTTGCTCAGGGGTTATACGTGTCATCAGTCACAGAGCTGAGTATAGAATCTTATTTCTAGTACTGGGTTCTGTCTACTGTACTTGGATGCTACACAAATGACAGAAGAGCCAGGTTCTGTGCTGTGGGTTGATGGCATGGAAAGCTGTATTGGCTAATAATCAGGCCAACCAAATTGATTTTCTTACTAATTTTTATTATGTTTCTTTTTCTTATTTTGTTAATTATATGTCCCTTGGTCATTTTGATCAGCTCTGTCTCTTTACAGAGGAAACCAGATCTTTAGATCTTTTTGTCTAGAGGGAAGGAGTTCTTAAATTAATACAGTAAATGGAACTGGCTGAACTTTCATGAAAGACTGAATTTGTTAAGTAGAGCATGCCCTATTATTGCATGTCTGTCTGAAAGGTGTGTTTTGGCAATTGATTTGGTTCCATGATTAAACTGTGAAACTCTGAATGACAACATTTGACAATAATATCATTTCTCTAATTTTCATGACCTAACTGAGAAATGTTCAGCTGCCTGGGGAACAGAAATCAGAGTAGTTGACTCCATATTTTTTGCAAAGGAATATAGGAAATATTTTTGAGAAGCCTCTGGATTTATACCAGATAGAAAGTCTTTCTGAGTAGTTAAGCAGAATATTGATATCTTTTTTTATAAATGTGATATGTTTTCCTATTGCTCTGCCTCCTTCACTTCTCTCACTTCCTCTGTCTGGCAACATTTCTTTCAGCCAGGATATGCTTAATGTTGGCTGAGGTCATGTAGAAACAGGGAAATGTTTATTGGCTCCATAGGTTGTTATGAATACAGTTCATAAACTCCAAATTGTAAGCCTAGGATACCTAGAGAGAGAAGCAGTGTTTTAGTTTGTCTCCTGGAACTTGTAGTATTGAATATGTGTTTGTACACTTCAAATTTTAGGGGTTAATCTTGTGCCCTGGAGAGACCCACAGAGCTAGGTGGAAGATGCCTTCTCAGAACTCTCTGTCCCCAGATCCTGCCTGAGGACTGTGGTAGCTCTAGCCTTTGCCATAATCTTCGTCTGACTTAGGAGACAGGGGACTAACCTGTAGAGTTACTTACTGGCCTTACTCCTCTTTGCTGGACTGGCATTTGAGAAGTTTGCATTCTTTGCCTAAATTCCTGATATCATACTCCCCAAACCTGCACAGTGATGTAGTGTGGTTATGCTGCAACTGTAGCCTTCTGTACCCTCACGGAGAAGAAGCATTCACAGATTCTGGAAATGCATTCCAGTTCGTGGAAAGAGTGGATGTAGTTGTTTTGTAAAGGTTTGATGTGAGTGGAAACTGAATAAAAGCTTAATCTTATTAAAAGTACTGAATGGAGCCTTAAGATATGTTAACCAGAAGACATTGTTTCTCAAATTACTGCTCTCAACTAATAAACGTACTAGAGTTGTACATGGAAAATTTCACTTTTTGTGAATCTGTCCTAATAATAAGGCCCAAATATGCGTTGCCTGATGGCCACTTTACACTGTTCTTCTGTCCGAAAGGCACCATAAGGACTGAGGTTAAGCCTTTTGTATCATTGGATTCATGGTAGTTTACAAGTGGAGGGTTAAAAAAATTAGTCCCAATACATTTAAAAAAAAAATTCCTTAAAACCATCCTAAAACAGTGTTCAATATTTTTCTATAACACACTACAAAGAATATCTGAATACCACACAATGCCATCACCTATTTCAAATATATTCGCTAATATCGGGCAGTTGAGTAGACGTGTTAAGAAACTATAGTGAATGAACTATAGATCAGAACCATTGCAATATGCAATAACTTCAAAATACTGTATTTATTTTGTTGTTCTCCTTTACCCGTTCAGATGTTCTGGTATAGTCCCTTTCTGCCAGGTGGTGGAGAGAGATGTAGCCTAATCTGCTAGTGGGATTTTGATTCTATCTAACATGATAGGGTTCCACCTCCAGCTCAGCCACAGTAGTAAAATTGTCATTAGACTGAGGACGCTGAGGGGCACATAAGACAGTCTGTGTGTTCTCTGACTTGTAATGTTATATCTTTTTATTATTAAAACAAACAGAATTACAAACATAATATAGCAGAGGAGATAAAGCTAGTTCAGAATGTCCAACTCTTATATTACTCACGTCATCTCTTGCAGGGAGCCTGAAGTAGGTAAGATGATCCCTATCTGTTGAAGGGTATAGCTCTTGCATGTCTATTTTGTTAAAGTTAATTGTTGTTTTATGCAAATGTTTTTGCTATTTATAATGCTAATATTATAATTATTTCCTGGAAAAAAACAGGTGAAGTTGAAAGCAGATTGCAAGCTCACATCACTTTACACCAAAATGAAAGCTTATATCTGAACAACTAGCTGAGAGGCAGATGTTTTTTGACTATACAATGACATCTCAGAGCAATCAGGATTAAGAAGTGTTTTTTCAGAGCCTCAAATGCCACAGAAGCCGCTGACTGCATTGCATGTATAGGACTTTAGTAACTGCTGGCAGCTGTGATTGGAGCACTGAGGTTGTCACTATTCCAGTCATGTGCACAAGACATTTGTTGAGAGCATACAGCTTCATTTTTAAAAACTCTAATAGCCCTCAAGAATTTGATAAAACTGCTGAAAGAGTGGCAGAGACTTGATTGAGGTCCTGTTTTAATAGGAAACTTTTTAATATTTTTAACAATTATAGTAGTACTTAAAATGTAAATCCTTAAAACCCTATAATATCTAAATACAAAAGAACTCCTGTGCTATTACAATGATAAATTGAAATTTTAATAGCAAGAAAGTAAGGAAATTGAGAATTAAAGTTCTCACTTCATCTTTGTGTCTGCCCCTTGTATGTATACCTTACATTCAGGGCTTTGTATGCTCTGTGACTGTGAAATTTAAGGAATGTACCTTTCACTCATCCTTGGCTGCAAAATTCAGTTCCTGAATCTAAGCTTTAATTTGTAGAAAAATATATTTCTAGCTCTGATGGATGAGAGAGAATGATGAAAATGTGAGCTGAATGTAAATCAGGGTGTTGTCTTTCTGAGCCTACAGACAGCCTGAAACTATATCTCCGAGGGATTGTCTGGCCCAGTCATCTCAGTGAGTTAACCCTGGATCCTAAATGCCCCGGTGCTCTGTGGCAACCTGGACCTAAATTCTGCAGCTGGATCTCTTGATTTATGGCATTGTAATGCAACAGACTGGGAGCTGTGCCATGGTTTTATACTTTAATATTGAAAGTTTTTAGAACATGTAAATATGAAATGGATAATAGTCAGTACAGCAGCCCATTTTATTTATCCTCTTGTTAAATACAATTTAGCTACTTTTTTAGTATTCAGTATGCTAACGTTTCTTTGTATTAAAGACTATAACTGCATCATAGATGTCAGGAGAAGTTGGCGTTTTGGCAATGGGTATGGGATGGGGGGCTTCTTGCACGTGATGTTTGTGGCTATGCAACGAGCACTTCAACTGGATGCGTCTACTAAGGAAATAATTGCTTTGGATGTTACAGTAATGTAAATAATAGAAAGCAAGAATACCATTTTTATATAGAACTATTTCTCCATAGTTGCTGAAGGGAAACTAGTAGGTGTGCCAGTTACTTAAAGGAGATCATTCTGTTGATAACAGTATGCATGAAATTGTAGTTGAAACGTATCTCCATTGGGAAGAAACAGTGTTTTATCAGGAAGAATAGCAGCATTTTTTCTATTTTGAACAATGATAATTTAACCTATTCTGCTGAGAAGACATATCTAAGAATAAGGAATAATGCAACTTTCTGGTGGCATCTTCACTATGGTCAATTAGAACAGGCGTTCTGCTTTTATATTGGCTGTTAGGATGCTTGTTGTAACTTTAAAAGTTCAAGAAATTTACAAGAGTTTTAACTTCATGTAAGTTCTATGTGCCAGATTCTTAGGTTTAAATGGAGATGTACAGATTTATAACAGCTGATGATATGCACACCACCTGTATACTGTTGTTCTGCTCAGATACTATGGTGATGGCTGCCAAAAACACCCAGTAAATGTAAATATTATTAAAATGTTTTCTTATGCAAATAAACATTGACAAATTTTATAGTGTAACAGGATTGTGAAGATAATTTTTGCTTTGTATATAATTGTTGCCTGAAGCAAACCTTTAATATATGATACTCCATCTCCATCACAGTCATAGCAGCAATTTTGAAACTTTTTTTATTGCAAACTTTATTATTTTTAAGGGTTACAGCAAGATAGACTAACCATGAAAAACTATTAAAATGTCTTTATTTTAGGCAGTATTGTTATTAAACAACAGAAGGGATACAGACTATAAAATTGAATTTTTTTATGGATTCTTACTTTGTGAAAGTTTTACATACAAAAAGAAAACATGAGAAAGGATAAGAGTGATGTATGGTGGAAAAAAGATTTTTCTTTTTAACAGTGATCACAGATGAGTTATGCAAAACGTTTGGAAGGATTTTGTGTGTGTGAAAGACTGGATTTTATATGTGTACCAATTGTTATGCATTCTCATGTGAGCTGGCAAGCATTGCAAAACTTGCTGTCATATTAACATCACTCTATTTTGTAGTCACTGGGTAGTGACTCTATAATTAAGGTTGCAAGACTCTTCCATTTTGAATTTTAATTGTGACCCACTTCTGCCTTCCTCAGACAAACCTCCCCTCCAGGGTCCTTTCTGTGCTTATGTATAAATGTCAGGAAAGAGTCTAATTTTGCCTTTCAAATTTGTAGCAGATCAGCTGTGCTGTTTTTGAATATTAGTGTAGTGAAAATTGTACATGTTTCTGGGGTGAGAGCCTCATCTCTACTATGATCCCATTATGCCCAGTAAAAGGGCTGCAGCAGCTTAAAGGGACCCTAACTTCCCTGTATCCAAGTGGGGAAGAGTATCCCCAGTGCAGGAAGTGAAACTTCCCATCGGGGTGCTTTCTGAGGACCATCCTCTCTTCTCAGCCCCTACACTAAGTGCTGAGGTAGTGTGTGTGCTGAGTCAGGGCTGTGTATGGGATAGGGCAGCATCACAATATGTTGAGATTGTGTTGAGGGCAGCATCACAATACTGAGGAGACTGTGAGCAGTGCTGTGGCCCACAGGGCAGCCCAAGGAAGGCTGCCATAATTTTAGGCAGGCACCCAGGGCTCTCTAAAGCATATTGTGTACCTCTCCAGCCTCTAGAGGAGCCTAGCTTCAGGAGTTGTAAAATCACCATAGCCCCTGCCCTGTGAGCTGCAAGTTCTGTGCTGTGCCTTAAAGATAATCTCACCCTTGATTTTCTATTCCCAATGCATTTAGTTCTAAGTGAGAACCAGTGCTTACTGAAAGCTTTACAAAATTTAGTTTATATTAAAAGTTATTAAAGTTATCATTGCTTACTGTTTTGCTGTGCATTGGCGACTAATGCAGATGTCTCAATCCCCACCGGATTTGGGTGACTGCAATATCCTACATAGATTGTAGTGGACCAAGGTAAGGTGCTCTGTATTTGGAAAAGAGCACCTTGTTAAGATTGGGATTCCTTTCTGCTGGGTGCTTTACAAATTCACAAGAAAACATGGTCCATGCCGTGAAGAGTTCACATACTAAATTCTCTCTTCCAAACCAGTGGGTTCCTGGACCTACATAAATGAGGTTGATGGATAAAGTTCTGATAAACCTTCATCAATCTTCTTGGAACATATATACCTTTTCCCTTCATTGACCATTTTAATTATTAGTCATCTCTAAGGTTTAAATATAGTTCAGCACTACTTATCAGAGACTTTATCAATACCACTACACATGCACAGAAAAAGAGAAAAACTGAAAAAAAACACAATATAACTTTTTGAGACCAATTATGATCTGTAATATAATTTCTGTGTACATTGCGTGTGTGTGGGGGGGCAAAGTCTTATGTTCTGCATCTGGTAACTTGAACAGGCACCCAGCTCCTGGTTGTGAATTCCACTAGACAGCTGGGCACCTAAATGTTAGGCAGTGCTACACCTAAGTCCCCCTTGTGAATTTATCCCCAAATGACAGTGGTTCCAAGTGGCCACAAGGGGATGAGTGGAACTGGGGCATGGATGGGGCAAGGGGCAGGTGTGAATCCTCCTTCAGAGGAAAAATGCACTAAGGACCACATAAGTCTACTCCAGACTTTAGACTAAAGTAGTGTCTGTGGGGTAGCTTTGACCTTACCATGACCCCAGGTATTTCCCAACAAGTAGCCCATCAGCTCTCACTGGACATTGGAGGAGATGAATTTAGTCCTTAATGAGTGTCACCATGTAACAGCTCTTCAGTGGAGCACCAATTGCTGGTCTGTGCTCTTTTGGAACATTGTAATAGATCACCCAAATTTTGGGCTTTTTCAATAGTAGTTACATGATTCTCTTTCAAGCCCACACTTGAAACCAAACAGAGAAAACAAATATACTTTATAGCTTCACAGCAACATTATGGCTTAACTGATCAAGATAACTTAAATATTGTATATATAAACCTCACATAATTAAGTTCCACGGGCATGTTGTCTATGTCACTAAAAATCACAAGTCAACAAGTTTTTTCTAAATTTTATTTATACATTTTCAAAATGGTTTAAATACACAAAATTACTTGAGCCATAACTTCTTGGATTACCCAAGACCAGGAGTCACCTTGTTCTCTAGCAAGAAGGAGACTTGTTTGTGCTTAACTGGGGATAGGGTGACGAGACAGCAAGTGTGAAAATTGGGATGGTGGTGGGGTGTAATAGGAGCCTATATTAGAAAAAGACCCCAAAATCAGGACTGTTCCTATAAAATCAGAACGTCTGGTCACTCTAACTGGGGGTCACCTTCCTGACATCACCAGCTTGTTAGCCTCTTAACCACTCTCCTCTGGACTATGCCAGCCCATACTTTGCCTTGCTGGTTAAGTAGACCCTGGCCCCTGAGTCCCTTTGAAGTATTCCCCTGTAGTTGCCCAGCTCCTTATCTGCTGAACACTCACAGAAATACCAAGGGAACTAGGGTGACCAGATGTCCAGATTTTATAGGGACAGTCCTGATTTTTGGGTCTTTTTCTTATATAGAGTCCTATTACCCCCTCACGCCTGTCCTGATTTTTCACATTTGCTGTCTGGTGACCCTAAAGGGAACAGAATACACACCATGTTTGTTTCAACTCAGGATCAGCTCTTTGTAGAATACCACAGCACCAAGATATATTTAGAGTGAAAAACAATAAGCTTATCATCAGAGATTCAAGAGATAATGAGATGGGACAGTGGGAACACAAGTGTTAGAAAATAAAATCATAACATGATTTCTAGAGAGTAAACTTAACAGGTTAACCTTCTGCCTAAACATATCTATCTTTCCCCAGTGTCCTTTGCAGCATTTCAACTGTGGTTGAAATCCTGTTTTCATGAATGTCATTGCATTGCCTGATTACTTCCTAGATGCAGAGTAATGGGACATCTTTCTTGCCTTCTCCTTATATCCCTCATAGTTCAAAATTTGTAACCAGATTCAGGATAATTCTCTGTATCTTATTCTCTGATGTGCTGCCTCCCTGTTGACTTCACACATGCCCCCAAGACTTCATATGTAAATAAGACTTCCTTTGTGTTGGCTTATAATGCCTAATTTACCAGCTGATGGAGAGAGAGGTGAATTAAACATCTTTTGTCTGACAGAACACCTGTTAGTCAACTCTGCCTTGATGCAAACTTTAGGAATACATGTTCAATCAATATACATATGTAACTCCTTACATTGTATCGGTACGTATATGTCACACTGTAATAATAACCAGTATGACTTTAGATTTCATTTAAGCCCTCACATGATATTATTTGTGAACTGCCGTGTACATACAAGAATATCCTGATTCTTCTAACTCCCTTGTAGTTGTCATTAAGGGTCACACATTCCCTGATTAATAATGCAGAAAAATACTAGAACCAAATAGTGGTAAAGAGTAAATAGAGGAAATACAGCTAGAAGACACAGTGCTTAAGTGCTTTCCTGAATTTTGGCCTGCGTTTGTACATGCAGGTGAGTGCCCTAACCATTATGCTGTAGAGTTATCACTCTCTGTCTGGCCCAAGGAATATTTAAGTATTTAATGCAAAGTGGAACAGTTTCATTGTGAGAGCTAGAGAGAGATTTGATTCAGAATACGCAATAGTTTTGTGATTAGGGCACTCACCTGGGAGGTAAGAGACCTGGAATGGGGCACCATTATTAGCATCTTTTGTGCAGGTTAGGGATACTCAGAGCATGCCTCCTGGATTGGGCTATGCAAGTGAGATAGCGGGGGAGTGCCTAGTTAAGGGCTTAGGCATGAGTTAGGTGCCAAGCAGCTTGGTGGAGTCAGGAATTAGAGGATTTTCTACATGCCCAGCCACTGAAGTGTTGGTACCTTCGGAACTTTATCGGTTGAAACTTAGGAACCTACAGAATTAGGCAGCTGCTGAGTAGGGGATTTGTGAATGCCAGTGCTGTTTAAATGTTGGACTTTGCCTACTGAAAAGGCAGCTAGGCACCTAAGTCCCTGTTGTGAATCAAATCCTTAGAGTGGCACTGTTTGGAAGTAATGTTATAGTGTTGTACATCATTGTTACCGTCGTTTCATTGCAAACAGTGTCATGAAGTAATGTCTGCATATGTCCAAACTATGTGTTACCAGAATTAGTCAACAATGATAAGAAAAGGTCTCCTAAAACAGTTTGGATGTAAAACACTAGCTTACATCCGTCATATTTTTAAACTATGGCTTAATCTTGCATGTTGAGTGTGTGTTATCTTGATTAACTTTGTGGAACTGGCATTTCACAAAATCTACAGTGTATTATATTAGTGAGCTAATTTTTCTAATAACTTTTTCTTACCTTCAGAAAGGGCAAGGTAAGAAGATTTACAGCTTGCTTTAAACATTTATTATAACTACCCCATATGATTGGAATAGTTAATGAATACTAGCTAATAAAGGAAACAATAAACTAATTATCATGTGTGAATAAGTAATTTTTGTTAATTTGATGTTTTGAAATGTATATAAAGATTATGGAGCAGATTGTGTCATCAAGACTCAGGCTTAAGTGAGGGCAGTGTTGAGCTGCTTCTTTTCAGGGACAGCTCCTGGGAGGCTTTCTGCATTCATCATGAGGTCACTGTGCTGTCTGCTTCTGTTCCTCAGCACTGCGAGGAAGCACATACTGCACCACCCCTTAGGAAAAGTAGTGAGTACTATCTGCACAGTCAGTCAGCTCTATGGCTGGTGTATGGGGAGGGCTGTCCCTTGACTGGTCCCCTGTTCCTTTTGGGATGGTTTTCACTTGCACAAAGGGCTTATCTACACTACAAAACTAGGTTGACTTGAGTTAGGTCGACCTAACAATCCTAATGTGACTGGAATAACAGAGACTTGGTGGGATAACTCACATGACTGGAGTACTGTCATGGATGGATATAAACTGTTCAGGAAGGACAGGCAGGGCAGAAAGGGTGGGGGAGTTGCACTGTATGTAAGAGAATAGTATGACTGCTCAGAGCTCTGGTATGAAGCTGCAGAAAAACCCAAGAGTCTTGGATTAAGTTTAGAAGTGTGAGCGACAAGGCTGATGTCATGGAAGTCTGCTATAGACCACCAGACCAGGGGGATGAGATGGATGAAGCTTTCTTCCAGCAACTAAGAGAAGTTACTAGATCACAAGCCGTGGTTCTCATGGGAGACTTCAATCACCCTGATATCTTCTGGAAGAGCAATACAGCAGTGCACAGACAATCCAGGAAGTTTTTGGAAAGTGTAGGGGACAATTTCTTAATGCAAGTGCTGGAAGAACTAACTAGGGGCAGAGCTCTTCTTGACCTGCTGCTCACAAACCAGGAAGAATTAGTAGGGGAACCTGAGAGGCAGTGACCATGAGATGGTCGAGTTCAGGATCCTGACACAGGGAAGAAAGGAGAGCAGCAGAATACGGACCCTGGACTTCAGAAAAGCAGACTTTGACTCCCTCAGGGAACTGATGGGCAGGATCCCCTGGGAGAATAACATGAAGGGAAAAGGAGTCCAGAAGAGCTGGCTGTATTTTAAAGAATCCTTATTGAGGTTTCAGAAACAATGTGTAGAAAGAATAGTAAATATGGCAGGTGACCAGCTTGGCTTAGCAATGAAATCCTTGCTGATCTTAAATGCAAAAAAGAAGCTTACAAGAAGTGGAAGACTGGGCAAATGACTAGGGAGGAATATAAAAATATTGCTCAGGCATGCAGGAGCAAAATCAGGAAGGCTAAATCACACTTGGAGTTCCAGGTAGCAAGGGATGCTAAGTGTAACAAGAAGGGTTTCTTCAGGTATGTTAGCAACAAGAAGAAAGTCAAGGAAAGTGTGGGCCCCTTACTGAATGAAGGAGGCAATCTAGTGACAGAGGATGTGGAAAAAGCAAATGTACTTAATGCTTTTTTTGCCTCTATCTTCACAAACAAGGTTAGCTCCCAGACTACTGCACTGGGCAGCGCACAGTGTGGGAGGAGGTGACCAGCCCTCTGTGGAGAAAGAAGTGGTTCAGGACTATTTAGAAAAGCTGGATGAGCACAAGTCCTTGGGGCCGGATGCGCTGCATCCGAGGGTGCTAAAGGAATTGGTGCATGTGATTGCAGAGCCATTGGCCATTATCTTTGAAAACTCATGGTGATTGGAGGAGGTCCCGGATAACTGGAAAAAGGCTAATGTAGTGCCCATCTTTAAAAAAGGAAAGGAGGAGGATCCAGGGAACTACAGGCCAGTCAGCCTCACCTCAGATCCTCAAGGAATCAATTCTGAAGCACTTAGAGGAGAGGAAAGTGATCAGGAACAGTCTGCATGGATTCATCAAGGGCGAATCATACCTGACTAACCTAATTGCCTTCTGTGATGAGATAACTGGCTCTGAGGATGAGGGGAAAGCTGCGGATGTGCTATTCCTTGACTTTGTATCAAAAGCTTTGCTAATCTCCCACAGTATTCTTGCCAGCAAGTTAAAGAAGTATGGGCTGATGAATGGATCGTAAGGTGGATAGAAAGCTGGCTGAATTGTCTGGCTCAACGGGTTGTGATCAATGGCTCCATATCTGGTTGGCAGCTGGTATCAAGCGGAGTGCCCCAAGGGTCGGTCCTGAGGCCGGTTTTATTCATTATCTTTATCGATGATCTGGAGGATGGCGTGGATTTGCACCCTCAGCAAGTTTGGAGATGACACTAAACTGGCAGGAGTGGTAGATACGCTGGAAGGTAGGGATAGGATAGAGAGGGACCTAGACAAATTAGAGCATTGGGCCAAAAGAAATTTGATGAGGTTCAACAAGGACAAGTGCAGAGTCCTGCACTTAGGACGGAAGAATCCCATGCATTTCTACAGACTAGGGAACGAATGGCTAGGCAGCAGTCCTGCAGAAAAGGACCTAGGGGTTACAGTGGACGAGAAGCTGGACATGAGTCAACAGTGTGCCTATGTTGCCAAGAAGGCTAACGACATTTTGGGCTGTATAAGTAGGGGCATTGGCAGCAGATAAAGGGACATGATCGTTTCCCTCTATTCAACATTGGTAAGCCTCATCTGGAGTACTTTGTCCAGCTTTGGGGCCCACACTACAAGAAGGATGTGGAAAAATTGGAAAGAGTCCAGATGAGGGCAACAAAAATTATTAGGGGCCTGGAGCATATGACTTATGAGGAGAGGCTGAGAGAACTGGGATTGTTTATCTACAGAAGAGAAGACTGAGGGGAGATTTGATAGCTACTTTCAACTACCTGAAAGGGAGTTCCAAAGAGGATGGATCTAGACTGTTCTCGGTGGTACCAGATGACAGAACAAGGAGTAGTGGTTTCAAGTTACAGTGGGGAAGATTTAGGTTGGATATTTGGAAAAAAAAAGTCACTAAGAGGATGGTGAAGCACTGGAATGGGTTACCTAGGGAAGTGGTAGAATCCCCTTCCTTAGAGGTTTTTAAGGTCAGGCTTGACAAAGCCCTGGCTGGGATGATTTAGTTGGGGATTGGTCCTGCTTTGAGTGGGGGGTTGGACTGGATGGTCTCCTGAGGTCCCTTCCAATCCTGATATTCTATGACCTGCAGCCACTGCAGTAATTAAATCAGCTCTTTACAGTACCCTCTTTCTGCTGGTAGTGTGTGTCCTCACCAAGAGTGCTTGCACTGAATGAAGTGGGCCATTGGGAGCCTACCAGCAGTGAAAATGACATTTTGTCAGTTTCATGGCTGCTATTATTTCACATTTCCTCTCCCCTTGGCCCAGGACAGACAGTCACAGCTCTCAACCATAGGCAGGGGTTCACAGCTGGAGCTTCCTGTCTCTGGAGCTGTCAGCCAGAGCTGGAGACTAAATGTGAAATAATAGCAGCTATGAAATTGACATTTTTTTCCATTTCATTGCTGGTAGGTCTTTGCTGAGAAATTGAGCCCAAGGCTGGGCTCAAAGCTTTGGGCTGTTAGTCCCGGGGGCAAGTGGGGCTCCTGATGTGAGGCCCACACTGGGGCTGACATCCAGGAACCCCACTGCCATCTTCTGAGGAGGGATCGGGGATGTGGGAAGAGAGAGCCAGGACAGCAGCTGGGCTCTGGCCATCTTTCCCTCCCCCCACCCTAATCTGTCACTGGAAAGTTGCAGCGGGGCTCTGGGCTGGCAGTGGGGCTGACAGCCACTAGGTGATGTCAGTAACAGTGTCTACAGAGACACGAAGTCACCCTAATTACATCAATCTAAGTGCTATGCCTCTTGCAGAAGTAGAGTTATTAGGACAATGTAATGGGCAACTTACATTGGTGGAAGCACCATTCTAGTGTAAACACTTACATAGTTAGGTCGACGTAAGCTGCCTGTAGTGTAGACCAGGCCAAAGCTGCAATTGTGCCAGGCTGGTATGTGGAAATTGCAAACATGGGGGAGAATTCTTGGACCTTCCACCATATACAGCCATGTAAGGGCCAGACATAATATAACTTTAGAGAAAAAACAACATGAATTTTTGTGTAACATATGTCAGGTAGATTTGATTTAAATCAAATTGATTTAAATTATGCTTTAAATCACTACTCAGGAAGACTTGATTTCTGCATAAAAGAGCGTTCTTGTTGGTAGTTATAAACTTAATACATATTCTTCCCAAATCAGAGATAGATGTAGGTTTCATTTTTAGATGGTACATACTATATATTTTTTAAAAAACTTTTCAGATTAGTTTTACAGCTATATCAGGAAATGAATGATTGGTTATTCCATTTAAAAAAGGTAATTGAAGCAGATATTTATGAAGTCATTGGGAGGTGAATTATCTCCAATTCGACAGGTTAATCATTAATATTTGGAGGATTTTCTTGCCATGCTGTATTAGGAGGAGAACATCACCAGGCGGACAGTTAAATAGTTTTATTTAACTAAAACAAAAACGTTATGTACTCTGGATTTTCTCTTCAATACCCAAAGTATAATATTTTAACAAAACAAGCATATGAATTTTTGAATTTAATTAAACATTTAAGTTTTTTAAAATCAAGTTTGTTTATGTTAAAATTGTTTTAACTAAAATAGTTGATTTAATTTTTTAAAAATATTTCATTTAACTATGTCAGCCAGGTCAATATGCAAAACTTAAAATATTGACTTCTGCAGCTAAATCAGTCATCTTCACCTTCGTTTTCCTGTTTGTTCATAATCTGGAAAAGAAAAACAAGCTTTCCTGCTTTTTTGGGTCCAAATGATTTCTCAATTTGGAATGAATTAGTCCAGAGGAAGAAAATATTCTTTCTACACTGCCAGAAGAAGCAACTGCTGTTAAAAGTGAGATTATCACTTCAACAATCTCTGAATCCAAGTGCTTAAGTGACTTCTACCGGGTCACTGGTATGACTTTCTTTGAAACATTATCAGCAAACGTGTATTTCTTGAATGGTTCACCCTTAGCTCTGAAGTTTATTATAGTTGGCATTATGAAGGGATGATTGCTGGATGTCCATGTGATAGCCAACTCCTCTTCTTCAGCCGGTGAGGTTTGACCCGAGCACCAAGTATTGAAAATAATTGCAAGAAAATGAACTGGAAATAGTGCTTGTCCCATTTGTTTTTTAATGCTTGTCATTTAACTCTGTCATTGCATATTTCTCTTTGAGTTCTCACTTAGTTCCTTTCAAATATCAACATCGTAAGCAATAAAACAGTTATTTCCTTGCATTTTGTTCAAGGCTACAAAAATAGGCTTCAGGGTACTCAGCATGTGTGTTCAACATTTCTCTTAAACCGAATGTTGAGAACTTTGGCTGCGACAGTGCCATCTGTTTTTTCATGATTTTGTTCATATACTGTCATCACATTATGCCAGTTCTTGATACAGTGCTCAAAACAGTCCGCTCCTGAGTTCCATCTCGTGTCTTGTGGGAGAGTTAGCTTCCCACTATTTTCAGAGCAGCTGCTGCAAAGTAGTTGTTTTGCAAGTATCTTGCAATTTCAATAACATTAGCCTTTATTTCAGGAACACTGAAATCTTTGGCTGGGAAGTGGATCAAATGTGCACTGCAATCGTATGTTATTAGCTTGGAACTCTCCTATAAATAATTTCTTCTTATCATGGGTATATTTGCAGCATTGTCTGTGACCAAGCTGTGTACTAAACATTTGAATTTTTTTCACAGTTTGTTATAGCTTTTACTGCTGCTTCCTGTGAGTATTCTGCTTGTGCATTTCCCGATATATCAGTTGTTTCTGTAAGGAAGACATTTCCTTTTTCTGTTGTCACACAAGCACATACAACAGGATCATTGTGGACATTGCTCCACCCATCAAGACTCAGGTTAACAGTTTTACCCTCTAGACTTTTCTCACATAGCTCAATTTCTCTTTCATATACTTTATCCAGCAATTTGCCCACAACATCTGCTCTGTTGGGTCTACTGTATCCTGGTCTTACTGGCTGAACCATGTTAATGAAGTGTGGGTTCTCAATCATATGGAAAGGAGAGTTTGTTTCATAAAGAAACCAGGCAATTTTTTCATCAGTTACCTCTTTCTGTAATCTGTTGGTTCTTATCACAAATTTATCTGTGGTTGTTTCTGGATGATGATTTTTTTCTTTTTGCTTTAAGTGATATACTGCAGCTATGTAACATATTTGTGATGTGACTGAAACTCTATCACTGGCAGATAACTTTGAAACTATAGAAAATGATGGTGATCTTGAAGGTCTTCAGAATTCTGTATGTTGAGACTGGATTCTCCTAAAAAAAAAAATAAGTCAATGCAGTTATTTAATTATTATTACCATTTTGCTTATTTAGTATTACATACTCATTGCATTCACTGGCACTCAGTACTTCTTTAAAGGTGATATTGTAAAAGGAAGATTTGCCTATTTCAGCTATTAACTTTTTTATGAAAACTGTATCTAAAATATTACCCTAGAGTAACCACCATCATTTTTGCTTAAACCTCAGAGTTCAAGAATAGTCCAGAAGAAAGACAGGCAGTCCTTAAGAAAGAAGTATGAAATAAAGAAGTTTACCAACCTGAAGATCTTGCATGTTCAGACATGTTACTTTCATAATCTTCAACACAGCTTCCCCTTGAGAAGGAATCGTTCTCATGATGTTTCATTCGGGCAACCAGTCCTTGCATTTCTTTGTTGCACTCTTTGCTTTTTACACACATGCCTGTCTTACCCAGAAGTAGAGGAGCTTCATTAAAATATTCCCAAACTAGGTCTCTTTTACGGCCTGCTGCTGTTATAGGTTTTCTCTTCTAGTGAGAGAATGGTATGGTATGGTAGATCTCAAATCAATGAAGGCTACATTCAGAAAGACCTCAAGACTTCTGGAATATGCTGCTCAAACAGTTTCACTTCTGTTTCTACTGCCTGTGCCTTGCTTTTCATGTTTATCTCCAGACTTCTTCTCCTTGTCCAGATCTATTCCACCCCCAACAATCTTCTATTAATTGAACTTTTTTAAACTTTGCACTTTTAGGGAAAGGTAAGGGATTGACTCTGTGTACACAATAGGGTTGAAATCTGTTATTTATCACCTCTATATATTTATTTGTTTAAAAACATTTTTGTTGTTAACAAGCATGTTATCTCTGGAGACACACATACGTAGTTTGAGAACTGCAAAACTAAGCATCTCTGATGGTAATGTCTAAACTGAGCACTGAGTCCCATAGGGTCGATAGATTAATTTAAATAATCTATACAGAATCCGCTGGAACTCAATAAGATATGATTTCTAATCCATGAACTATTGGAACTTATTTACAAAACTTTTCTTAAACATTACATGAATATATTGTGTCATACTATAGATAGAATTTATGATCCCTATTCCATGATGAGATATCTTTGAGCTATAATGAATCTTAATTAAAACTATCTTTTAGCAAGGTTTTTTCCTCAAAAATCATTTGATGATTAAAAAAATCTGATTTAAATTAAAAAATCTGGTTTTTTTAAGTCATTGATTTTTATCCACCCTGAACATATGTATGTTTCCTATATAGAAAAGAATAAAAATGCAAACTGTATTATGTGTAGTGGAAGTGCAGTGATCAGTTGTTGTATGTCTTCAAACATCTCCAATCACTTAAGTCTTGAAGGCTTAGAATACAATAGTGATGGAAAACATGGAGATTGTATTCTTATGGGAGGTAGTATCTGTGTTCTGCAGGTTGTAAACAGGAAGGAAACAGAAGAGGATAGAAAAATGAGATGTGTGCATTAGCTGAATACAATAACACTTATTTCGTTCTGTACTTGGTCACAGAGCTGCATAAATACTAATAGGCACGTTAGATTTATGATATTGATACTTCACGTTTTTAAAAATGGTTTATAACTGTATATTTTAAATTTCTGAATAATTTAAGTAAAATGGCATAAGAACTATCAAAGGTGTAAGCGTGGGTTTGTATTTTCAACCTATGACCTGAGGATCCAGTCTTGCAAGCCATCTATTACCACCATCCACGCACGAGGTTTGTTCATTGGACTCTGGGGAAGAGGTAACTTGGAGAATCAGATCTGCCTGAACAGATAATGAATTGTAATTCCTGGAAGGAGTAACTATTTGACAATATTTTGGTGTTATATATAACTTAATTATATTAAAACCATAAAACCTACATTTACAAAACCATGGTTAAGGATATAGTAATAAGTGTTATAACATGGCTAAGCAATAATTAGGTAAAATCAAAGTATATGGCTAAACTTAATTAGAAATAACATTTATTATTATTTAACTGATTTGCAAAGTTTTAAAAGGGTAACAGTAACACTGTATTTTCACCAGGGATTTATGTATTTGAATGTGAATATTATAGTGTAATTAGCAAGTACAGGCAAAATATATTTTGAATAGTATATGTCAAGAAAACTAATAGCAACCAACTTCTAAGCCCAATAAAATCATTCTACACCATTAATGTAAATTTTGAACTTTTTTTGTAGAAAATGTGAAATATCTTAGTTGAAACATTATTTATTTCTAAAATTTAATTCCTACAAATAAAAGTGCCACTTCTGCATTTTGCAATCAGTGCTGCCCATTTTGTGCTATGGGAATTTACATTGTGCAGAATAATTTTAAAAAACTAAGCTTTTTATGAGCACACATTTTATTTTATCTGAAAATGACTTCTCTTTCAGAAGTTTGGGGAAAATTCTAATTTTATTGATGCTCTGTGAAAGACTTCAGTGGTTTATTCCTATCCTTTAATTGTTTCACAGGGAAATTAGCTCCACACTCATTAAAAACAGTGCACAAGAGCCTACAGCCATGAAAATCAAACTAATTTTTCATAGAGAAAGTAAAAATCGCTTAATATAATATTGCTGTTTAATATTCCATACTATTACCCAATATTCACTTGGGTGAGATTTCAGATTTGTCTTAAGAAATTGCTAGGAGTAATTCATTTTAGATTATTCAAAAATTAGCTGCACTTCTCTTTAATATTGCATTGGATATGATCATGATAATTCCTTCAATGGTGAACAAAGAGTGATCATATGTATCAATGGCAGCGGTTGTGAGAGATAATAGGTGAAATTAGTCCATTTCAAGTTTCCTTTACTCAGAAATGACAAGCAAGTGGAATCCTTAGACTAGTTTGATTATAGCTACAAACTTCAAAAAAGATACTTAAAATTCTAAATGTAGGTTACCTTCTTTAGTTTGTTGACCATAAATATAGCCACAGTTATACTAGAGAGATTGTATACTAGGGAATACTTAGCCATGCCAGTTTAGGTAATGACAGGTTAAAACAGAACTTTTCATCATTTGTTTTTGCTCTGTATAATTCACTGTTATACAAAAGATTCCTCTATTAATGTCTTCAGGTTTAAATATTGTATCAATTTAAAATTTATTTTCTCTCTCTTCTTCACATTCTCTTAGTTCCACATTCTTTCATAATCTCTGTTCACATGTTGCTTCACATACTCATTCTTGATGTTGTTTTTCATTTCTATTTAAACTATGTAAATGCGTTCTCCACTGGCAACTGTTACAGCTAGTGTTAGAAGTATGCACAAAGCCACAAAAGCGTTTGGAAAGAGGGTGGTCATCCTATTTGTACACATGTATTCCAGAACAGCCTTTGGAGTTAATCCTGCTGAAATGTATCTTGAATAGGCTTTCAGTTCATCACCTAAATCACTTGCATCAATATCGCGCATATCATCATGTGTCAACACTGTCTCCAGTGCCCTGCATTGCTGGTGTAGGTCTTCTTCAGGTATAGTGTGACGTTTTGGAATATCATACAACATCCCAAATATACTGCTGTGTCCCTTGAACTGCATGAAACTTTCTTCAGCTGACTGTATTGCACAATCTAGCACATGGTCAACAATTCACAGTTGAATTCTTTATTCAGGGTCTCTTACGGGATTATCCCATGCCTCGTAATCAAAATGTCATCGTTTTTGGTGACTCTTGAATGGGTGGGAAAATAGCTTCAGTGTGAGGCTCCTCTGCCAACTTCTGTGCACTCCTCAGAACATTTAGAAATCCCTTGTCTGACTGGTAGGACTGTAGGTATGACTTTGCTTTGTCCAGTTTTTCCAATGCTCCAGATATATCAAGGTTAACACCTTGGAGTCTCTTTCTTACAATATTTATTTCAAACAGTATGTCATGCCACAACACTAAGCCACACAGAAATTTGAAATTATGTATGTTTCTGGTGATTCCATTTCCCTCTGTCACTGTTCTCCCATGAATAGTTCCTGTCATAGCAGTATCCTCCATAGAGGCAACTATGGCATGATCTATCTTCCCGATTTGGTGTTTGATAGGCTTTATCGCCTCCACTCGACTTTCCCATCCTGTGGCACTCAGTGGTTTCAGTGTCAGAGAGATGTTCACATATGTTGCTTCAAAATTTGCTGTTTATGAGTTGATGCAGAAAAAAATACATAGATGCTTTGAATTACATTAAAAAATTCAGCAGTCTCCTTAGAAGCTGATGCTGCATTACTGACCACCGAGTGCAGTGAATGAGAACTGCATGGGACAAAAAAACCCTCAAGGGTTTAACTCCCGGATCAGTGTCTGCACTCCTGTTTTTTCCCCTCACATTGTCACTATTATAGCCCTAACCTCTCATGTCAGCTATCGCAATTCCTGTATCTTCCAGCTTTTTTAAGAAGCACATTTGTCATACCATCACCTATAGTATCATCAATGTCAATAAATTCTAGAAAATGTTCTCTGACAGTCACCATTGCAGGGACATTTTCACTAGGCTCTGCTGTTGTTACAAAATGCACCATTAAAGTAATTTGTTCCGTATGGCTGATGTCATGTGTGCAGTCCAGAATGACAGAGTAATATCTTGCTGACTTCAGATCTTCCAGAATCTTCTGTTTGACTTTTGTTGCCAGTAACTGTATGATCTCTTTTTGAATTGTTTTTCCAAGTTAGTGTTGTGTGTATATTTCTTGGGTGGTGACTCTCTTCTTAGATGCTCCTGGGATACAGCATTAAACTCAGCCACCAGCTCCACAATTTTAAGGAAGTTTCCATTGTTTGGCACATAAAGATGATCTGAAGTGCCATACAGTGCTAGGTTTTGGGTAGCAACCACTCTCACAATGCGTCAGAGTCTCTTTACTGGCAATATGTTCTGAAAAGGCTCATTTCCTTTTGCCAATCTTCTCTTGAAGCTGATCATCTATGGTGGCCTTTAACCTTAGTCTCATCTAAAGTTCTTTAAACCTATGGAATGCTCTCTGGTGATTTGCTGCCTTCTCATGGCGTGGCAGATTTCTAACCAGATTTTTCCAGTCCTTAGTCCTGTAGAACCCAATGTGGCTGGAAAATTAGACTGGAAGAGTTTTTGCAACAAAAACAGTATGCAGCATGCTGGATTTTTGAGTACATAAGTCATGGCCTTTCCAATTTGTCACCATTGGGGATTTCACACCAGTAATGTGTTGGATGGAAACTTCTATTTTCATTGTCTTTGGGGGACGTGAAGTTTTAGTCTTGCCGTGGCCCATGCAGTACAAGAAAGTCCCTTGGGCTGCTGCTCAAATGGATCCACAGTCCTGGGTCATCTAAGACTTAAGGAACTAAAGTCAGCAGCAGCTGTTTCTTGCTCCTCCACCACACTCTTCTCTGATCTACACTTTTCTTCAGGAATGTGCATGGTTAAATCCATTTGAGATGGAGATATGGATGCTGCAGTAGCTGCCAGGTCACCCGCACTCTGGCGGGAAGATCAGGCATCTCCTCACCACTCACATCCTCACTGGGGCCAGAAGGCTCACCGTGAACATTTGTGTCTGTGTATCTCAGGAGAGCTCCTTCCTGTTTAGATAGAAAAGCTTCCTTTTGCTTGCTTTCTTTTCTGAATGCTGCCCTAGAGGGCCATCTTCTTATTTCATTCATGACTGCTGATCTGTGCTAGTGATAGTGACTGACACTCAGTTGAAGGGGACAAATGAGCAGGCTGGTAGCATGGCCTGAGTGAGGGAAGATATCAGCATCTTAAGGGCCTAAGTGGCTCCTACTACTTTAGTTGACTGCCTGTTCTCCTCAGGTGGGTTCAGGGAAGCAGCAGGAAACAGGAAACTCCCTGAGAAGCTGCTGTTAGTCCAGGCTTCTGGGAGTGCTAGAGAGACACATAAGAGGCTCCTCCTCCTCCTCTCTCTCCCTGCAGTTTCTGCTGCTTTCTGTTATTCTCTCTCACCTTTTCTCCTGCTTGCCTATTATGTCTCTTATGATCTCCTTCCTCCAGCACAGCACTCCACCATCTCTGTGCATCTAGAGCAGAGAGAATACAAATGCACCAGCAGGAGACACTATTTTCTACATTCTGAGACCTAGTGGTGCCCCCCTCCAATCTGGCATCTGCGGCGGCCGCCTCAGTTTGCCTCATGGTAAGGCCAGCCCTGCATATTAGGTACTAAATTGAAAGTCACAAATACTTTTACAGGGTTTCCATTGTAACTGAGGATTTAACAGTGTACTATTTCTTTAATGTGCTCCCATTTTAATTACAATCTAGACTGTTGGGTGCCCTTTATGTCATGTGGTTTTGATCAGTTCTGTGCTGAGTGTCTAATAATCTGTTAAAAGTTTAAGGGATGATATTCATAGCGGAATAGTATGCAAGGCAGTAAATGGCTTTTGCAGGTGATTAAATGTCAAAGAGAAGGTGAGGTGCCTGATAGCTGAAAAGGCTTTTTTTTCTGAGAGAGAATATTCTAACACTTTGCTTACTACCAGACAAAACAAAAGGATATTCAACAAGTCTCAGTCTTTTAAAAAAGGATTTCAGGGTTTGCTGTTTCTGCTCCTTATCTTTCCAATTTGCGGGTGGACTTTTGAATAAAATCTGTTTGAAGGGTTTGCCAGTGTAAGAAAAGGAAAAGAAATGATTTAATAAACCAAGGGTCAAATGTTTAACATTAGGTTCTAATGTTGCACATACGCACATTTGCAAATAAGTAATTGTATATACAGCTCCATATTTATTGTGCACAGATCCCTTCACCTATTTTTGGAAATATTGCCCAGAGAATTACTAATAATTTCCTTGTCATTTCTTAGAAAATATTATATTTTTGAGGGCTGTGACTGCCTGAAATTATCTTTTGGGATGTATAACATATGTTTAAATGTACTGAATTGCTGACTGAAGTCCATAACAGGTATGTTAAAAGTATTAGACATTTCAGGAATATTGTCACATTTTTGAGACTTAGACATCTGATTGCCAGACCGTAAAGATCAGGGTAAGCCTGAACTTAGTTCTGAATAATGTTTCTTAGCTGTTGTGACAGTATAAGCATTGACATTTCCAGAAGATCATAAACTTTTATCACATTTTAGCCAATGTTTTATGATAGTCCTTCCTTTTAATAACAGCCACAGGATATATTATAATTTTATTCTGGAAATATTTTTGTGAAAGTTAATTATTGTTATCAGTGATCAAATGTTCGAAATAATCAAGTATCACAAAAAGAGAGTTTTGAGTTTCTGTAACTAAAGAAAAATGAAACGCAAAAGAGGAAGATAAAGGTTATAGTAGCGTATGCCTGCTCAATGAGCATGAAGTAAAGTCATTGTGGGATGCCAGTGAACTTTTAAAATACTTCAGATAAACACATAAAAATACAATATAAAAAGCAAAATGGAAGTTGAACTTCCTGCCCTTCCTAAATCTACCACAATGGAAACTACTATATTTTATTTCAGATGGAATGAGTTTGCTAGTAGATGTTTTATTACAGAGAATCCAAATTTAAAAAGTCACATCAAAGCAGTTTATTTTTTGAGATTTGTTTTATTCTGTGTTTTGATTCCACTGGGTGGACTAATGGCTATCTCTTCCCATATGTAATTAGACAGAAAGACAGTCAACAGGAAGTTTAGCTTTGGACGGTGGCTCGACCCATTTTTCTCCATTCCACTTCAATTTTCTTCCCTGGCCTTTCTGTGTAGAGGAAACTTTAGCCAGCTGGTATAATTCATTCTCTGGCATTTATGTGTGTTGACTCATTCTTTATCTCAATAAGTTTTACATTTTAGGCCTGATTCTTCCATACATTAACACTGCTTTATATGTCTGCGGGAGAATAGCTGAGAAATTTGATTACGGGCTTACATCTCCATGGTGAAGAGATTTTCAAAGGAAGCAAAGATAGAACACTAAAAGGATATGTTGCCTGAAAAACAACTGAAACTTGAATGATCAGGAAACTGAGTTACATCTATACTACCCGCTGGATTGGCGGGTATTGTTCGATATATCGGGGATCGATTTATTGCATCTCGTCTAGATGCGATAAACCAATCCCTGAACATGCTCCCCATAAACTCTGGAACTCCATCTCCGCAAGAAGAGGAAGCGGAGTCGACAGGGGAGAGGCAATGGTCGACTCGTCTCCGTGAGGATGGTTGACCTACAATACTGCGACTTCAGCTATGCTCTTCATGGCCAGGTGTAGACCAGCCCTGAGAGACGGTCTAGTCTTAGCAACACAGTGGAAGACATGTAAAATGATGGGGAAAATATGACTTGCTAGCCAATAGTTCAACAGAGGTGCACCAATGGGAGAAGACTGTCTGTCTATATTCTAAGATGCTTTTCTTTTTGTTTGGCTACACAATCTCCTTTAACATTCTTCTCTCTCAAGCCAAACCTATGAAGAAAGATGACTTGCATTGTAGTGCAGAATAGGGCATTGAGACATGTCCTTTTTGACATGGAAGCTGAATTTACTGTCTCTATAAAAATCTCAGTGCTGTTGATCAAAATACCAAGCCCTCCAATAGCTAGTATGGTACTAATCAAGGATGATTCTTTATTGGACTTACTTGTTCTTACTTGGGTTTCTCAAGCTGACCCAAAACTAGAGGCTAATAAAAACAGTGGTCACTTCTGAAAATGTTGCCCAGTTATAAGTGTAAAACAAGTGTTAGAGAAACAGTTGCATTCAAGGATGGAGCTGTAACAGAGTTTAAAAAAGAACTAGATAAATTCATGGAGGTTAAGTCCATTAATGGCTATTAGCCAGGATGGGTAAGGAATGAAGTCTCTAGCCTCTGTTTGTCAGAGGGTGGTGATGGATGGCAGGAGAAAGATCATTTGATCATTACCTGGTAGGTTCATTCACTTTAGGGCACCTGGCATTGGCCACTGTCAATGAACCGGATACTGGCCTGGATGGACCTTTGGTCTGATCCAGTATGGCCATTCTTATGCAATTCTTTGTCAATATATTTTTTTTTTTCAGCCAGTAGGTATTGATCATAATTTTGATTCCAAAACCAAAAAGCTTAGTTTGTAAATGCTTTGTTTGATATTTAAAACATTAAATCACAGGAACTGACAACACTAAGTGTGCAATATCCAGTGTTTATTATATCTCCTTTTAATAGGTGAAGTATACACTATCCTTTTCATGTAAGCAAAGATGGAAATGCAGGGCTATGATAACTATTCCAAACTGCCTGGGTAATGCCTTTTTACAAAAATGTAACATTCACAAGATAAGACTTGATAGGTCATTACTATGCATTTCCTTCAAAGTGCTTGGGTTTTGAAAATTGGGTAAGCACATTGTTGCTGACAGCAACCCTACCATTTTTTTAAAAAAATAAAGGGGCTGGGTTTTCTGGCCAGCTATACTTACTCTACTCTTTCTGAAAGGTACAACAGTAATGGAAACTGACCACAACTCTCCAGCTGAAAGTTAAATACCAGCTAGGGTAACCAGGTGTCCCGATTTTGTAGGGAGAGTCCTGATTTTTGAGGTTTTTTCTTATATAGGCTCCTATTACTGCCCCCCCTCCGCCCCCACCTGTTCTGATTTTTTTACACATACTGTCTGGTCACCCTAATACCAGCAGATATAGAGCCAATTTAGCCAATTTTTATGCTACCTCCCCATAACTCTTGATATAGGGGGTATAGGAGGGGCGGAGAGGAGGTCTGGCTGGGTTAGGGTTAGGGTTAGGACTCCAACAGTCCCCTTGTTAATGCTTTGTGATTTGGAGACTACCACCAGCTGATGGAGTGTGCCGTGACCTCCTTCCCCACTGGGACTGTAACAGGTACTAATACTGGCCAGAGAATCAAGGCACTGCAGCCTAGTTTCTGAGGGCCCCTTGTCTCTGATGTGCTAAGTGAAAATTCATCTAAGCAGAGAATCCTGGCTCCCATATCTTTTCTAAAAATTTCCCAGGATTTTTAATGTTTTTCAGTTTTTCTTTTATGAAAGTAAATGGAGATATAAATTTTAAAAAGTTGAATGAATGAAATATTGGGTCACTAAATTATTAAATGAGCTGGGCTAATAGCTGAAAACTACCATCCATGTTAGTTAATAGCTTTTAAACTATTGTGGAAAGAATCTGTCAGAGTAAATACACTTTCTGTATGCAATGCTTCATTTCAATGAGCTTGTAATGATCAAGGAAAGCACTTGTTGGTAAGAATGCACTCTCTACCAACAATACATCACTCCAATATCTGTGCTTTGGTTGTTTTAAAAAACAACAAAAACAAAAAAAACCCACTTCCATGGCAAGGATCAACAGAGAATATATTCTCTGCATGCTTTTTGTCATCTCCAGCAGCTTTAGTTATGGAGAGCTGTAGCAAGTTTAAAAATTGCAAATAATTTGTTACAGTGATAACCCATAGTAAGAGGCAGCAGCATGGTCCCTGGAGCACATTAGGGGATAAACTGTGGTAAAGTCATATCCAGCCCTCCTCAGACAGAGAAAGGTTCGCTGTAACAAGGGGCATTTAATAAAGGGAACCTGGAGGATTTCAGAGAATCTGCCCTCAAAAGTATGGCTTCAAAACATTTGCAGATTTATTGCATATGTATTCTCGTTTTAGTTTCTAATTGAAAATAGGTTTGTATTGCATTTCAGTACTTCATTCCAAAATAGTATCTTTCTTTAAACAATGGAAAAAGATGACCCTGGTGAATTATTGACCAGTCAGCCTAACTTTGGTACCTGGAAAATACCAGAACAAATTATCAAACCACCAATTTGTACGTCCCTTGAGAGTAATAGGGTGATAAATAATAGCCACCATGGATTTGTCAAGAACAAGTCATGCGAAACCAACCTAATTTTTTTCTGTGACAGGGTTATTGGCCTAGTGGATGATGGGGGAAGCAGTAGATGTGATATATCTTGAATTTGCTAAGGCTTTTGACATAGTCCCACCTGGCGTTCTCATAAGCAAACTAGGGAAATGTGATCTAGATCAAATTACTGTTAGATGGGTGCACAACTAGTTGAAAAACGTAGCTCAAAGAGTAGTTATCAATGACTTGTTGTGAAACTGAAAAGATGTATGTAGTGGCGGGGGGGCTTGGCTGTTACCTCTGTGTCTGTTACTATTCAATATTCTCATTGATGACTTGGGTAATTGAGTGGAGAATATGCTTATAAAATTTGCAGGTGACTCCAAGGTTGGAGGGGTTGCAAGCACTGTGAAGGACAGGATTAGAATTCAAAATGACTGATAAATTGGACAATTGGTCTAAAATCAAGATGATGAAATACAGTGAAGACACGTGCAAAGTGCTACTCATAAGAAGGAAAAATCAAGCGCATGAGTCCAACAGGCATTATAATTTTTAGGCAGTAGTACTGCTAAAAAGATCTGGGGGTTATAGTGGATCACAAATTGATGTACGAATGTGATACAGTTGCAAAAAATGCTAATATTCTGCAGTGTATTAACAGGTGTCTGAAAAGTAAAATGCTGGAGGTAATTGTTCTGCTGTACTTGGCACTTGTGAGGCCTCAGCTGGAATATTGTATCCAGTTCTTGGTGCTACACATTAGGAAAGATGTGAACAAAAAAGGAGAGCAACAAAAAAGAAAAAAGATTTAGAAAACCTGACCCCAATGAGAAAAGATTTAAAAATACCTGCCAGGTGTGTGTAATTTTCAGAAAAACATACTGAGCAGAGACCTGAGAAGTTTTCAAGAATGTTAAAGGCTGTTATAAGGAAGACAGTGATCAATTGTTCTCCATGTCCACCGAAGGTAGGACAAGAAGTAATACAGTTAATCTGCAGCAAGGAAGATTTAGGTTAAATGTTAGGAAGATCTTTCTAACTTTAAGGGAGGTTGTGGAATCTGTGCCATACGAGGTTTTTAAGAATAGCTTAGATAAACAACTGTCAAATATGGTCTAGATTTACCTGGTCCTGCCTCAGCAGGGAGGGAAAAAAGCTACTGCAAATGAATAGTAGCTGTCTTTTTAAAGATGTGCCTCTTGCGAATCTTTAACTACTCCCCCATTTCCTCCCAAAATATTACCAAAACAGATTCAATGGTGTTTATGTATGAATTGCCCACTGATTTTTATTACAAGAGAAAAATCTGGGTTCCCTTACTCATGGTACTTGTTATACTGTCTGGTGTGTCTCACTACTCTGAGTAGGGAAGAATGTGCCTTAAGGCAGAATATCAGAAAACAAGGGCAGAAACCCCAAATTGGTAGTATGTTCTATAATTAGATTTTCATCAAGCCAGTAACAAATGTGAACTCCTGGATATCTGTACCAGTCTTACCATGGAGTCATAAGCAGTCCCCTTAGACTCTCCAGTCTATCCTGCTACCCAAGAAAACTGAACTTTGTGATAAAAGGTCTCTTAAAAAATCACACATCAGATTTCTCCCAGTCCCAAGAGACCAGTTACTTACTCCAGATCAACTGGTACTCCAGGTTTTACACCAAAGGCAAAACTGGCAGCCAATTCTATAGTAAACTAACTAAAGGTTTATTAGCTAAGAAAAAGAAATGAGTTATTGAGAGGCTAAAGCAAGTAAAATATATGTTCAGGTGAATCGTAGTTTGTAACTCCAAATGATGGCAATGATGCTATAGATTGCCAATTTCCCATAAGTCTTTCAAGGTACTCAGATTGTCTCTGGGGATCTCTGCTTTGCATCTGGTGTGCTTCCCTGTAAGAATCCAAACAGTTCAGAGATGAAGAATCTTTCTTTTAATCCATTCTTATACCATCTTCTGACAGAATCAAGCTGACAGTGTTTCTACCCACATGGTTTTTCCTTTGAGGACAGTAAGTGAGAAATGCACTTAGAATTTTGATCTCCACCATCACACACAATCACTACTTGCTTTGAAATTAGCATTTTCTGTTAAAGTCCTTCATTGGCATTTCAAAAGGTTTCTTTGATGGGTTATTTGGTATAGGGGTATACACAATGTAAATGTTTGCTATTACATTATAAAAGGAACAGATAAGGGGAAACAATTCCAGGAACATTCCACTAGTTTTTATGAAGTTTAAACACCTGAATACACTTTTATATTTACACTCATTTTGAGCAATACTAATACAGAAGTGAATTGATCTGAATACTCTCTTGCATGACCTGGTCTGCCAGCATCACAGTAATAACCCAGCTAAAGTTTACAGGGCCACTCCTATGACTGTAATGACTGGGATTGGGTCCATTTTACAGTTATATTGCATATGTATTCTTTTTTAGTTTCTAATTTTAAATGGCTAAATCATTTTCTTTTTGCACTTGTTTTTATTTAAATTGCTTCTTATCTGAGGCTTTCTGTTTCTGTCTTTGTAAAATTTCTTTTGTCAGTGAATTTTTATGATTGATTTATAAACCTCTGAAAATACAGGTGTAGCACTGGAACTGACACATCTTTGGCTATAGCTGTGTAAACACAGTAGTGTTATAGTACTAAGAGGGCAAAGGCTCTTGCCTGTCCTCACTGTGTGTTGCATAAAAGGGGTGTATTGTCCGTAATATCAGAATTAGAATAGAGGCCATACTTCTATGAAGGTACTTTTTGCATCTTCTCATTACTTGTTTGAACAATAAGAGGAATATATTTGATTCTGCTCATTACTTGAAATATTCCATTTTTAATACCTTTCATATATTTTATTTTTAATATTTTGTTTTTGCTGCATTATTGGTATTTGGACAATCAAAATGTTTGTATTCAAAATGCACTTGAATGACAATTTCTACTTCGTCAGTAGCAGCTATGTACACCATTTAAGCAAATGAATAATCCACATCATCCCTGAAAACAGAATTCTTTCACTTTCAAGCCTACATTGTAGACGACTATATGACTGATTGATTCTGTTTACTGTATATACCCTAGAGCCTTTCATACTTAACAGGACACTGTCAGTTTAATTTTTTTTTTAAATAGATTACTATAACTGAAAGAGTTGAGTGGCAAAACAATATTTTTATCTATTTTTCAGTTTGTTGACTGTGAGCTTGTGACAGCACTTCATGCATAGTTATTTCATTGTTTCCCCTGTGTAATCAGTTTCCCCTGATTCTGTGGATTTTACATAGCAGTATGGGTGAAAAATAAAGAATAGGAAAATGTGATTATGAAAACACAGATATTGTCAGAAGCATGTATAATACCTTAAGCTACTTTTAATTCATTTTTAAAAATTGTCTTATTTCAAGCTGATGGTGTCCCTTTTAAGGCACCTTCAAACAGTTTACAAAGCAAATCTTTGACACTGTAGGAATTTGTATAGCTGTATCTTCTGCTCTGTTTAATTATGTAAAATGTGATATTTTATCCTTTTATTCTTCCACAGTCCTTTATCAGTGTACCTTTTATGTAAACTAGAGCTTCTATAAGGATGATATTATTTAAAGAAAGAAATCTTGCATGTTGCTATTTGTACTTTTAATTAGAGTCTCAATCACAGGAATGTATGTTATAATGATCAACTTTGAGGAAACTCAATATAATATTCAAGAAATAGACAGTACTGTGGCATTGTAGCAAGCAGAGGTCAGGGGTGTTTGACAGCTAGTTAGCTTACATTCAGCAGCCAGCTGTTGTAATATGACAAAGTTGGCATAGTTAAAAGAACTGATGGGAGGATATTAACTCACTATTAATGACTACTTTAATAAAATGATTTCATGTTATTACCTATAATAAAACATTTTTTTAAAAAATAAACACTACAAAGTGCTGTATTAAAATATTAAAATACTAAATACATACAGAACAGCTGATAGCTCTGTGTCGCTTACAGTCTATTACTGGTGGGTATATGAGATCGTAATACTCATGCAACGTCATCTAAACCACCAGATTATATTGCAAGATTTTACCAACATGGAGCCTGCAGTAATGCCTTATATCTATCTTCATTTAGGATATGGTCAGCTTGAGTATTATAATTCACTCTTTTGTGATTGGGATAAATATGTGACCGAGAAGCACTGTAAAGGAAAATAACAGACTTTTAAAAAATTATGATAAATATGTAGATAGGAGACTTTTCTTTGCAATTGTCTGCTAATGTAAAGAAATGAAGGTGGTATCACCTGGTTTATTCAAAAGGAAGATTTATGTTTATTGTGCATTGGTAACACATTATATGGAATTACTAAGTCACTCATCTGAAAAACTACTGACAGCTGGAGCCACTTACGATATATCATAAAATTCTAGATTGTTTATTTTTTGGTTTGCTGTATTAGATTGCTGCCAATGGCTGGCAGAAAGAGAAGAATCTTGGACCAAATCCTGAAGCCTTACTGAGTCCAAAACTCCTACTGACTTCTTTAGGGTGTACTTCTCATAAAAGGCTGCATTTCTGAAAACATTGAAGTTACACATTTTGGATGCACTTGAACATAAAGAAGTGGTGATGATTGATTTAATTTTTTTTAAAAAAAGCTTGCTACCTGTAGTCCCTCCATGTGACTACTATTCAAAATGTCGAACCTGTAATGAAACAATAAGAGACAACTTTTGCTGAATGAGTGGAAATTGGTGAGATGAATAGGTTAATCTTTAGTTAAGTCAGTGCTTTGCACTGAAGAATATTTATCTGAAAAAATTCATCATGCAGCCTTTGTACTTTTACTCCCTTCTCCCTCCCCCTTGCTCTCTATGTCCAGACAATTGTTATTTGTTTAGCTGTCTACTTGTAACAATCACACTTGAGGAGTGAGTAGGTGTCACAATCGAGGCTCGGCCATTCTCCCCTCCACACAAGGCAGCAATGGCCAGCTGTGGAGGAGAGTGCATTTTGCACCCTTAAGGAGTGTAGTGGCAGGTCCCCTTCTCTTGTGCATAAAGCAGTTCTGGAAGCAATAACTTAGTACTACCCTAAGGGTATGGTTACACTTACAAGATTATAGCGCTATAGGTTATAGCGGTCCCCTTATACAGTAATATGTATAGCGCTATTGTATGTCCACACTCAGATGCTCCTGCGGTATAGCATGGCCACATTTGGGGCACTTAATGCGACATTAAGAGCAGCGCATTAGGGCAGGTATCCCAGCATTCAGCTGGGTGCAACGTGCTTTTTAAACGAGGGAGGTGAGGGGGGACGCGTTGTGTGTATGCGGAGGGAGAGAGACAGTGGTTTTTCCGTTTTTCTGAAAGCCTGTCAGTGAGCCTCCGTTCACAGAAGGCTTTGTTTTCACACAGGCTCCCTCTTTAAACATTTGCATTGCTTATCTGCCGAGTTAAGAAAGAAACTCTAAAGAGGTACTTCCGCATTCCTCCAGCCGAGTTCAAAACAAAGGGAAGAGACGTCAATTGCCTTAAATGGCTCTAGGCATCTCCAGAGATTACTTGTAGCGCAGTGGGTGTCCACATTCTTGCTGTAGCACTACAGCAGCTGTGCTACAGCCCTTATTCCCCATGAGGAGGTGGATTTATAATAGCGCTATAACTCCGCAGTTATAGCGCTATTAGTGCCTTGCCAGTGTGGACGGGGAGTAGGTTATAGCGCTCGTGGGGGCTTTATAGCGCTATAAAGTGCCAGTGTAACCATGGCCTCAGTCAGGCTGTGCCTACTAGTGAGTCGTACATTTTATTCCTTCTAGAGCCCGAGTGCATGACACACATTAGGGCTCCTAGCACTCTCCATTCCCCCCACAAGCTTCTAAGACCCTTATTTTTTTAAAAAAAATGACATCCAAGAAGTGGAGGAAGAGACTCAAGATAAGCCATGGTTTTAATAGTATGCTTTTCAAGGTATATTTTATGATAGGATAGTAGATAATCACACCAAGATATAACTAATAAAAAGTGAACTAATTTGCATTTGAACTGTATATAATTATCTTTAGGTAGGTATGGTAATTTGAGATGGCATTTCAACTAAGTGTGTAAAATATGGAACAAGTTTAGTTTTCCCTTTACTTATATTTATGTATAATAAAATGAGAAAATGAGGTATGAATTAATCAATTTAATATTTGTAGATTATTTTTGATTACTGCTTTTCGTAAATGAAAAGAAAATTACTAAAGCAAAATATTCACATTTGTTAAAGGTAATAGTCTACAAAATGGTACTTGTCTGTTTTGCAAGATTTCTTCAGTGACATTGCAATTCAACAATGTCTTCTAAAATGGATGTAGATGACCAATATTATGTTGTCAGCATGATATTGGTAGCTGGTGGCATTGTGTGATGGATTAATCACAGTGGTTAGGGCATTGTCTGGATAAAATGACTGAGTATCCTTCCGTGAGCTGACAGTCTGTAAAAGAGATTGTAGCACCTAGCAGTTCACTCCCTCTCTAGATTAATTAAACCACTTCATCAGATATTCTGATAGGGTACTCTCTCTTACCACATAGTTTGGGTCAAAAAGTGTAAAATACTCAGGATACCAACTCAAAGTGTGAATGGGTTAGCACAAGGATATAGGGTTAAAGTTTGTTAAAGAGTAAAATGTGTCTGATACATTGAATACTGTTCACAGAATGTTAGGTAGAGATATTTAACTGTACAATTTAAATGCTTTCTTATAATACAAACAAATGATTGCATGACATTTTAAAAATTAGAACAATCTGTATTGATCTTCATTATTCTTTTAGGCATATTAGTTTTTGAATGCATGGATTCAGTCATTTTTACAGGATTCTTTTTAAAGCAAATTTTGTGCTTCTGAAAGGGGCCAGCCTGACAACCCCATGGATTGAATCTTTCTATTTATAGACACAATATGATGAGCAGCAGCAATTCCCTCACTACAATGTGTCCTATCCCTCTTCTTGGAAAATTCACTTCTGGGGGAATGGTTTGGAAAGGAGTGTAATCTCTGGGCCAGATTTGCAACGGTGCCTAAAGATGCAGATGGACACCTGTTAGGGTTTTCAGGCGCAGCTAAGTGATTTAGATGCCTAATTCTCATTGACTTTCATGGTCGTTAGTTAGACACCTAACCTGCTTATGCAATTTTGTGAATCTAATTAGGTGTCAGAATAGCATCATCATTCAGACATACAAATCATTTAATTTTGTCTTCAAAACAGCATTTTAAAACAATTTCCTGACTGTGCAAGCCCGACTTCTCAGCTACCATCAGGATTTACCTTTCTGAGAAAGGATTGCTTTCTTCCAGCATGATAAAATAGAACAAGACCAACCAGTTGCATGGGATCTGTGTTGATACAATGAACCACTGATCAATTTCCAGAGTAGTTACATTAGGGTACAAATAGTATCACTTTGGATACCAACACTTTCTTTAGGCCTAATTCTGATCTTATTTACACTGGCATAAATCAGATGCCACTCTAGTGCTTGCATAAAAACAGTAACTGCATATTCTCTGATCATCCACTGTGCTTAATCTTGAAGCTTTGAAGGCCAAGCATACTCCTTTGGGGTTGCAATGTTGTTTCATGCTGGCTTCTAGGGTGTGAGTGATGCAAATTGTATTCATATCTCCAAGGAGACTGAGAACAGCACTTTTACGATGCTACAGCCCTCACTTTCCTAAAAAATGCTTGAATTATCCCGAGCCTTGGTTTCCTAGGTTTATAGTTCATCACATACACCAACTGAACCGTCAGCCTGGGCTGCTTTTTAAAATAAACCTCTCTGATGGGCAGTTTTTGTTGTAAATTATACACTACTGATACCGCTTCAGTATTGATTGATGTATACTTCTTTTCCTATACAAATCCAAATATCAAGACCATGAATCTTAGTAAGTAGGGCCCAGCAGTACAACTGACATTTTTAAACACATAAAGTTGAGTTAGAAACAAAGAAAGCTAAGTTGCTCATATTGATTATACTGGTATGTATTATTACTGATTGCCAGTTAGGCTGATAAATTATACCTTTTATATATAATAGGCTTGATTCTTGGTTATCTTCCACCATCTTTACACTCTTCCAAGGGAATTCTCCACTGGGGAGATCTGACTTTCTAGACCCTTTATAGCTTCTGGAGCAGTACAAATGGACCACAGAACAGAAGAGAATTTGGTTAATGTATGTGTTTTATTAAGGGCTAGATTGCTGTTGGCCCATATATGTGGACACACAGGGCAGGAAGATAATACATGGAGCCTTATGAGGATAGGATTTCCCCAAAGTGAATGATATGGCAATGGGAGGAGAAGAGGAATATTTCTCCTCCATAATATGGGAACAATCAGTGTTGTTGTTTTTTCCCATAGTACATGAAACCCTGGAATCTAGGGTTCTGTGTTTCTATGCTGCGTCATCTCCATAAGCTGATACTGAAAAGAGGTACAACTTCGTATTTCCACAGCACAAAGTTGCTCTGAAAATTATACAGCCTGCAGCTGCTGTATTACCTTTCATTGGATTCTCTGGGAGATGTTGGGGTAGGAGCAGGAAGGAATGATGTGTATAGTGCACCATTCCTCAGTCCGGGATCTTCCAAATTCATGGCCCTCCAGAAGGTAGGGGATGGGAGATGTTATGTATATAATGTCTGTTATTAATAGACTGAAAAGCCTATTTTGGATTAGAGACCCATAATGAGGGATACACTAAGCCCATATGGGAATGATTCCTGATTGCCTTAATGCTGGATTAATCAGGCACCTACATGGATAGTTCATGGGTTAAGTAGTAACCATGTTAAACTTGTGGAGCCTAACATGTAAGGAGAAAGAAACCTCTGCAAAACAGTCACAAAAAATGGGCAGTATCAGCAAATTACCATGGTATTTATGAATGGTAAGTTATGTTTCTCACAAATACGAGTCCTGATACACTGGTTTTTCTCCATTGTTTAATCATATGTTATCACCGTAGCAGATGAATTTTTTAAGCAAGCGTATCTGAAAAAAAAATCCCGCACAAAGCAACATTTCTCAACTTGGTAACCAAAATGATTTAAACTGAGATAAACGGTGGATTCTCTGTAACTTGAAGTCTTTAAATCATGATTGGAGGACTTCAGTAACTCAGCCACAGGTTAGGTGTCTATTATAAGAGTAGATGGGTGAGGTTTTGTGACCTCCAGTGTGCAGGAAGCCCTGATGATCCCTTTGGCCTTAATATGTATGAATCTAATGCTGCTTTTCAGGGACTGTTTGTTTATTTATTTTAAATGTGTACCGTGTACCACACAATGGTGGCCCAATGTGATTGAGGCCTAGAAGTGCTATTGCAATAGAAATGTTTAGTAATAACAACTGACTTAGAAATGGAATTGAAACAAAGATTTCAGTGTTAAAATTACACTTCTGAAAGAAGAAAGCATAACCAAAGCTGCTTGGTTTATGGGATTTATAAACCTGAAACTCTGTGTTGTAGGCTGTTTTTTCTGACGTGCTGCAAAATCCTTTTCAGTGGACAGAAAGCCCTTTCTCCCTTTAACATTAGTGGTTGTTTGTTGCCATTTTGTGCTTAAATCTCACCTCAAACTGCCTATCTACCTCTACCAGTAATCAAATCATTAGTGCTAAAAGGATTAGTACAGCCCATAAACAAAAGTCCTGATTTTTCCAGTACCTTGCAGTTTGTGCAGTCATTTACACGTGGGTGCTGTGCGTATAAAGCAACCAGATCAGAATTCATTTATTTGCATCAGATATTCCATTTTACATCCACTTTGCATAAGTGTAAATGTAACCCAAAGCCAAAGTTCTAGGTCCTCATCCTTTATAGTTTTGGTCATGACTATGGATGGGTATGAAATGCCCCAAGGGCATCTCCCTGCACCATCAAATACAAGTGCTGGCTCTATTTTTGATTTCTTCTTTCCTATTTAGCTTTCCTTTAACTTTCTGTCCATAGACTTATTACCATGTTCTATATTTTTGTATTTTTTTTTTTATTTTAAAAATTTGAACTTGTACAATTTTATTTTTTCAAGAGCCTTTCTAGTTTCTGAGAGTGGAGCCTAACATGTTATTTTTTAAATAAAGATCTGTATCACATTTGCTTTAGTCTAATGTTCTGTCACCTACAGTAAATTCTGATGTAGTCTAATTTTCTGTTACTTACAGTAAATGTAGTGGGTTTCATTCTTTTTGTAGTATTGTCATGAAAGATGTCAAACTGACTACCACATTTGCTATATTAAAAAAAAAAAGTCCAAGGTGTCAAAATAGTTGTCTTCCACTATAAGTACCTCTTAAGACTTTTCCATGCATTAGTTATGTGCAATTGTTTATATATCTCTTTGGGTTAAATTAAATTTTTCTTTCTTTCTCTCTAGCTTTTGCTCATACCATAGGTTAGAGCTGCAAAATGCTTAACTTATCTCTTCATATTTCAAGAATGAACAGAATCTCAGAGCATTTTGCAGTGTGTATACAAATACAAAGGCCAAATTATATGCTTCTTGACACAGAAATCTGGTCACAATTTTTAATAGCTAGTGATTTCCCTTATTCACCAATATGACTTCCTCTTAATTGTCTCACACTTCCACTATTTTGTAAAACAAAACTTCTCCTTGCAGTTTTATGTCTTCCCAAGTGATGGCATCTCTTTAGAATGCATCTGCCTCCAAATTCCTGGAAGGAGCATTGCCTGGAAAAGTTAACTATTGTCCACAGCCCGCATCAGAATCCAGTAGTTGGATCTGACATTCATTTTACAGCTTTCTAAGGATAAATCTACACTGCAAAAAAAAAACAAAAAAAAACAAAAAAAAAACACCTTAAACAGACTCATTGTAGAGTCTTAGAACAGGGGTCCATTGATTCAGGCTTGCTGTGCTCATGCTAGGCGACTTAAAACAGCAGTAGAGATGTCCTGGGCAGACTCTAAAACTTAGCGATAGGAGCGGGGCTCAGAGCCCAGACTCCAGCCCAAGAAGGAATGTGTATTGGTATTTTTGCACCGTAATGCAAGCTAGAGTCAGCTGACCCGGGCTCTGAGACTTCTTGCCACTGTGTATTGTGGGATTTTTTTGTTTGTTTTTTCACTGTAGCCATACCTTTTAGAGTTTCTTTAATTAAATCTCTTTGTTTATTCTATTGCTTTCCTGAAAAATGTGTAGGTGTGCATTTTTCCAGGCTGGCTCTCATTGTTCCTCATTGCTCTCAGTAAGAGTTGGATTGAGTCATAGATCCTTTTGCGTTTTTCTTTGATTTACAGGAGGCTTCCAAGAACTCTGAATTTGATTAATATTTGGTTTATCCCTGGCTTCCAGCTCATTAATTTTTTAAAAAAAGTTAAATAAAATATGCTTAACACAGTTTCTGAAGCACCTACTATACCACTCCTCTCACTCAATATATTTCTATTAATCTTATTTTTTACAGTCCATTAGCTGGTTTTCAATCCAGGTGGCAGTGCTGCTGTCTAGGCCAAACTGAATAATTTTCTAAACAATCCACTATACTGAATGCTTTCTCTATATTGATATATCACACCAACTGCATTCTCTTGATCCATTAATTTTGAATTTTGACCCAAAAAAGAGATCTCTAATTTGTCTGGCATATTTTTTAAAATAAAGATCTGTATCACATTTGTTTTATTCTAATGTTCTGTCACTTACAGTAAATTCTAATGTAGTCTAATGTTCTGTTACCTACAGTAAATGTAGTGGGTTTCATTCTTTTTGTAGTATTGTCATGAAAGATGTCAAATTGACTACCACATTTGCTATATTAAAAAAAAGAGTCCAAGGTGTCAAAATATTTGTCTTCCACTATAAGTACCTCTTAAGACTTAAGAATCAGAGAGGTAGCCATGTTAGTCTGGATCTGCAGAAGCGACAAAGAGTCCTGTGGCACCTTAAAGACTAACAAAAATATTGAAGCATAAGCTTTTGTGGGCCAATATCCACTTCGTCGGATGCATGCAGTGGAAGTGTGCAGAGGCAGGTATAAATAAGTAGGCAAGAACCAGGTTAGAGAGAACAAGGTTAGTTCAATCAGGCTGAACTACCTTGTTATCTCTAATCAGGGACGATGAGGTCCTCTTCTCCAGATCAGCTGCTAGGTGTGAACACCGAGAGAGGAGAAACTGCTTTTATAGCTAGCTAGCCATTCATAGTCTTTGTTTCATCCTGAGTTGGTGGTGTCAAATTTGCAAATGAACTCTAACTCAGTAGTTTTTCTTTGAAATCTGGTCTTGAAGTTTTTTTGCTGCAGGATGGTTACCTATAAATCAGTTATTGTGTGCCCAGGGAGATTGAAGTGTTCTCCTACAGGTTTTTGTATATTGCCATTCCTAATATCTGATTTGTGTCCATTTGTCCTTTTACATAGGGACCGTCCAGTTTGGCTGATGTACACAGCAGAGGGGCATTGCTGACACATGATGCTGTATATTACATTGGTAGACGTGCAGGTGAATGAACCGGTGATGGTGTGGCTGATCTGGTTAGGTCCTGTGATGGTGTCACTGGTGTAGATATGTGGGCAGAGTTGGCATCGAGGTTTGTTGCATTGATTGGTTCCTGAGTTAGAGTTATTATGGCGTGGTGTGCAGTTGCTGGTGAGAATATGCTTGAGGTTGGCGGGTTGTCTGTGGGCGAGGACTGGCCTGCCTCCCAAGGCCTGTGAAAGTGAGGGATCATTGTCCAGGATGGGTTGTAGATCACTGATGACGCATTGGAGAGGTTTTAACTGAGGACTGTAGATTATGGCCAGTGATGTTCTGTTGTTTCCTTTCTTGGGCTTGTCTTGCAGCAGGAGGCTTCTGGGTACACGTCTGGCTCTGTTGATCTGTTTCCTTATTTCCTCATGCTGATATTGTAGTTTTGAGAATGCTTGGTGAAAATCTTGTAGATGTTGGTCTCTGTCTGAGGGGTTGGAGCAAATATGATTGTACCTCAGTGCTTGGCTGTAGACAATGGATCATGTGGTGTGTCCGGGATGGAAGCTGGACGCATGAAGGTAGGCTTAGCTGTCGGTAGCTGTAGTTTTGGGGAAAACTAGCAGAAAACGGGGCATGTTCCAGTCCTTGGGATCTCCTTGGATAAAGAAGCAACTGGAATGTATGGAAAACTTAAGTTGTGCATTTCTGAAGCTCAGTGAAAGAGAGGAATGGCTCTGTGAAACACTAGGATCCTAGTAATAAGAAAATATGTAAGAGAGTAGTACTCTAATGATTATATATTATCAGATGCTGAGGATAAAGAATGGATGATAAGGACTTCAAGAAAAGAAGAAATAAAATGTGAAGAAGTTGGTAGCCTTACTTCTCTGAATAGGAATCTCATTTTTAAGCTGAAAGAGGAGGTCTGTATCCTTACAAGGAAGCAGCTGGTAAAAAAAAAAACCATGACCCCAGTAACTTCAGTTTTGTGCCTTGCAATGGTCCAAATCACTTATATGTTCTGGAATATAGTGTTAGTATCTAAGGTTTCAAGTGATCTCAAAGAAATCCTTTATAAAAGGAGATTAAATGGAGATTTCTATTGCAAGATCATGTATTTTGTGTTGCTGCTAAATTCTGCTCATTTGAAAAGTTTACATATTTTAATAAAATTCCAAGTTTCAATCTATTCAGCTGATTAACGAGTTTAAATAGCATTAGTTAGGGGTAGACGTTGGAAGGAAACAGATCAGCTGATAGTTTACAAATTAGTTGGCACATAAATACTGGCTATATTCACAGGGAAGAAAAATCTGACTACTATATTTTTCTTTCTGTTTTTTTTTCCTAGTATGATCTTTTTTAGTGATTTTTTTTTTGCCCATTCTAGTTCATTGAACTGCAACAGATGACAAAGAATAGTAACTAAAGGATGGCTACATACATTTGCCTAGCGACTGTTAAGCTTTGTTTCTTTTATAGCTGTAGGCTGCATCAGTGTGTCAGATATGTTGGCTGTGAACATATCAACAGAAGGACTTTCCAAATGTTGCAAATCCTAACATTTTGTCATCTTTGTCCCTTACAGAGTTCTGAAGTCTGTAACATTATTCTGGAGTGGCGCTGTGTTGTGGAATTCAGAAATAAAACAGATGTTTCAGTAGTTCTCAGTAAGTAAAACACAACACAACATGTTTAACATTAATTTTGTGACTATATCAATATTTAGAAAATCCATGAAACATTGCTAAACATTTAGACTGAATGTATCCTGTTGTCTGATAAAGAAACATACAGCTAAACCTCCCCTGCCTTTATCCTGATGACTGAAAAATGTATCTCAAAAGGCTGCAGTTGCTTTTACTAAAATTTTGATTGAAAATATAGCTCCTCTGACAGTAAAGATGGGTTTGATGTTTTGGTTCATTAAATATAATGTACAATATGGATCTAGAGATGGTGCATGGCTATTCCAGTTTCCCCTCTCACCCAATCATCTGTGCTTAATTACGACCATTTTTCATGTAATATGTTTTTTCGTTTATACTTTTGTTTTCTGCCTTATACTGCTAATTCATTTAGTGAATTGATGTTAAGGACAATAACTAAATATACACGAGAGTTATTTCATGCAAATCTAAATAAGAATTTGAATGTAAAGATTTTCATTGGGATCTGATATGAACAGCGTGTTTTTATTGTAAATTCTAAAGTATAAACCTTCCCTCTGTAGAAATGGCTTACAGGATTGATGTCAATCAGCTATGATTGTGTTTGAAATTATTTATGTTTTGGAGTTTGTCCAATATTGCAACCAAGTTTCAAAGCACCTTATATCAATTTCCCATGTTAATTTAGCTCTTAAGGACCTTGAGTCCTGCAAGAAAGTTAACTGTGCCTAACTAGATTGATGCATTATGATGATTTCTTATTTTTTGTGAGTACCTGACCATTTTTTCCACAGCACTAACCATTTTAAGATGTGTACTGAAACTCAGGTGACTCTCAATGGTCAGTTACAGTTGAGAGGTCAAATATTTAAAACTGATTCATTAAGGTTTCTGTCCTTTTATGGTTATTTTTCTGAAGATCTGTTTAATTTTGCTTCTTCTGGATTGGAATTAAACTGTGTATCATGCACCATATGTGAAGAAATCAGTCAAAAAGGACTCTTAGGTTACTTATTTCACTTAGTTTAACAGTAGGAGCTAGAGGTTTAATAATATAACTCTCTGAATTACTTGACTTTTCCAGTTGTATATTTATTGGCTATAACTGTAGTCAAATCTTAGCTGCTTGGGAGCCTGCGGTTGGCAGATCGCTCAGGAATTTTAGGGCTGCTGTGCACAATGCTAATCAGCTGTCCGGTGCAGCCGTACTGTAACATTACCAGTAGTTCCCCACTTGCAGCAAGGAGTGCTATTGACACAGAACTACAGGGACTGCCTTCACTTGAGATCTACATACCTCATTAAGATCAGTTCTAAAAGATGAGAAGGGAATCTTCCTCTTCAGGCTGTTACCTTCACAGAGTTGCTCTGTGCAAGCTGCTAGCCTGACCTTGTTGCCACAAAACCTTCTTTGAACTGTACTGTCACGTGGCATGAATCCAACCCTTCTATCTAGTGAGGGTATTCATCCTTCATGTGACGATTTAGGAATGCGGCCATCAAAATGTGAATCACATTTCATTTTGTGAACCCCATTTGCGATTGTAACCATTGTGAATTAGAGAATCCATTCTGTAGAGAAGACTTGACACCTAGTGGACAGACTATGTCTAAGAATCTGTCAGAGCAATCTAGGGCTACCAACATTGAATGTCTCTTCCTTACTGAAACAACAGGACATGAAATGACGCTCTGTGCAGAAACTGGCTTGGGGGCTGGAGCTAAGTCCTTATCCCCAGTTTGCAGCATATGAGGGGAAAGGGTACAAAGTGTCAGTTTTAAAAGTAGTAGTTCACTAAGCAATCAGAGGCTAACCAATACCAGAAGCAAGAAGATCAGGCCAGGCAGTCAGGATGAGCTTATGGGCCAAAGCATTAGGAAGCAAGCCCAGAACTCTCAGGAATAATGATAATACCCAACAGGAGGGCTTGCGTTCGGGAGCTTATTGCTGTCCATAGACGAGTAACTCTTCCGTTTTTTGTTTTGTTTTAAAAGTAAAGTGTTTGCAGCTAAGGAATTCCTTTGTTAAGCATCCGTATTCTTGCTTTTCTGCCAGTCTCCTTGCATGGTGTAACTGGGAAAAAGAGCGCACTCATAGGTAGGTGAATGCTTGTGTGGCGAACGTGTCAAAGCAACTGAAGACTTATGAGGGTTGAGTCACTGGTTCCAGGATTGAAGTGGCTGGACTGGGAAGTCACATTGCCTGAGGTCTGCACCTAGGAGTGCATTTGAGGGACCCACGGAGTAACTAGTTATTTTCCCAACCTACTGGACCAGATTGTGACATCTCATTGTTAACTTACCCAGGGTTCCTCCCTGTCTGCCAGCCTTACTGTCTCCCTTTTGCATGGAATAATTTAGTCTTTTTTGCAAGTAGCTGCCAAAAGCTATTTATGACAGTACAAGGATACATATTTTAAAAACATTTTTGTTGTTTTTCTTTGTCTGATTTTGTGGCACACTTTATGGCCTGGCCCATTATGGGAGACCCCGATAGAGACATGATTCAAGAAACATGATTCAGTATAGTGTTCATCTTAAAAAAGAGAAGAAGGAGAACCCAGGGAACTACAGATGGGTCAGTCTCACCTCAGTCCCTGGAAAAATCATGGAGCAGGTCCTCAAGGAAACCATTCTGAACCACTTGGAAGAGAGAAAGGTGATCAGGAACAATCAACATGGATTGGCACACCAAGGGCAAGTCATGCCTGACCAACCTGATTGCTTTCTATGATGAGACAACTGTGGATATGGGGAAGGCAGTGGACATGATATATCTTGACTTTAGCAAAGCATTTGATAGGATCTCCTACAGTATTCCTGCCAGCAAGTTAAAAAAGTATGGATTGGATTAATGGACTATAGGGTGGATAGAAAGCTGGCTAGATTGTCGGGCTTAACGGGTAGTGATCAACCGCTCGATGTCTACTTAGCAGCCAGTATCAAGTGGAGTGGCCCACGGGTCGGTCCTGGGGCTGGTTTTGATCAACATCTTTATTAATGATCTGGATGATGGGCTGAATGGCACCCTCAGCAAGTTCGCAGATGACACTAAGCTGTGGGGAGAGGTAGATATGCTGGAGGGTGTGGATAGGGTTCAGAGTGACCTAGAAAAATTGGAAGATTGGGCTAAAAGATTGGGCCATTCACCACTGTAGGCTGGGGACTGACTGGCTAAGCGGCAGTTCTGAAGAAAAGGACCTGGGGATTCCAGTGGTTGAGAAGCTGGATATGAGTCAGCAGTGTGCTCTTGTTGCCAAGAAGGTTAGCAGCATATTGGGCCCCATTATTAGGAGCATTGCCAGCAGATTGAGGAAAATGATTATTCCCCTCTATTTGGCACTGGTGAGGCCGTATCTGGGGTATTGCATCCAGTTCCCCCACCCCCTACAGAAAGGATGTGGACAAATTGGAGAGAATCCAGTGGAGGGCAGTGTAAATGATCAGGGGCATGAGGCACATGACTTACAAAGAGAAGCTGAGAGAATTGGGCTTGTTTAGTTTGCAGAAGAGAAGAGTGCAGGGGGATTTGATAGCAGCCTTCAACTTCCTGAAAAGGGGTTCCAAAGAGAATGAAGCTCAGCTGTGTTCAGTGGTGTCAGATGACAACAAGGAGCAATGGTCTCAAGTTTAAGTGTGGGAGGTCTAGGTTGGTTATTAGGAAACACTATTTTGCTACGAGGATGATGAAGCACTGAAATGGTTACCTAGCGAGGTGGTGGAAACTCCATCCTTAGAGATTTTTAAGGCCTGCTTGACAATGCCATGGCTGGGATGATTTAGTTGGGGTTGGTCCTGCTTTGAGCAGGGAGTTGGACTAGATGGCATCCTGAGGCATCTTCCAACCCTAATCTTCTATGATTCTGAGTCCTCCACTCTCCCTGTGAAAATGTTGATTACCAATGGCCATAACAAATGTCATAATCATAGAATATCATGAAGCATACTTGTATATGAAAAAGTGAATTTCTTTTATTACAAATAAATTATGATAAGAAGTATTTCTTATAGGTATAATTCAGAGTTCAACAATGATGAGCAATTCATCTGATATTTGGCTAGTGTCCAGTAAAACACTGGGACAAGATGACTACACAGTGAAGAGAGGACTGTCTGCAAACTACCGTCACATGCAAACTCTAATAAAGCCGTATGCAGTGGGAAATGTAATATATGTCACACTTGTTGTTAAATATTGTGTCTGATATACCTGCTCATAGACTTCAGTAGGGTCAGGATTTCATCATGCATGATATCCATTAAGATTACTACCAGCAGGTGGTATTAATTCAAGAGTAGCAGGAATTTGTGAGAAAATGTTTGTGTTAGTGCAAACTTTCAGTGCTCTAGAGCTGAAAGTGAAAGAGTCGATACTTGTTAAATTATGTTTATAACTGTCATGGTTTGCTTGGCGTAATGCAAGTGTGGGGAACAAGACCTACTAATATTTGCTGGCCTTACCTATCATAGTTGGGAATTCTCCAAGGACAGAAATAATGATGATTCTTAATAGTACTGACAAGTGTGGTTATAATCCTGAGGTGCTGAACACTGACAGTTCCCTTTTGACTTTATTGAGTCTGTCTCAAGTCACATGATAAATTTGAGAGAGGAGAGGTGCGAATGGGTTTGGGTATACCTGTGACTGCCAGAATGTGTCAGAAAAGGAAGGTGTTTTGGGAGTCTAAGCTCTTCTATCACAAACATTTGTATATGTATGTTCCTGTCATTTTAGAATAATAATATCACCTAGCCCTTTTCATCGATAGACCGCAGAGTGCTTTACAAGGAAGGCCGGTATCATTAACCCCATTTTACAGAAAGGGGAACCGAGGCCCAAAACAGTGAAGTGACTGCTCAAAGTCATCAAGTAGACCTGGAAATTAAACCCAGATCTCCTGAGGTCACGCCCAAGTCTCTGTTCTCTAAACCACACTGCCTCCTGAGTAGGCTGATGTTTCTGGTGGAAGTGGATATTATTCCCAGCTAGAAGAGCAGTCTACTCTTTTGCAAAGACAATATTTAGTACATTCCGTGAATCTTGCAATATTTATGTTGGTTATTCTTATATCATGGTGTTTTATAAATAATTATATGGTCTCCCTTGCTTCCAGAATAGGTGTGGTATTGATTTAATGAAGTGTGTGAAAAGTGAAAAGGATATGGTGCAATTTGAGAGAGAAACTGCTGGTGTTAAAAGAAGCAAATTGTTATGCTTCAGCAATGTGAGAAAACTAAGTTATGTACCATGTTATATTCATTTCGAATATCTCCAGGCGCTCTTCATGAGGGATCTAAATGGAGATTATAATTGCAATTTATATATGTTTATTCTCAGCATTGCCTTCCCTGCCAAAAAAAGATAAAATTTTTAATTAAATTCTTTATCTTTGATTGAAAACTTAACTTTCAAAGGAAGATTACCACAGCATCATCAATAACCATGGGATGATTTCATCACTGCTAATTTGAACCTGAAATGCATCAGTATCTAGAATTCAGTCAGCTTTGTGAATTAAGAGCCTCAGATGCCTGTATTAGAAATATCCTGCAGATATAATTTACGTATCAAAGTTTCCATTCTACTTTTGTTACAGCATATGGTGGTTAGCTGTGATGGTGCTTTATATTTTAGAATGACAGTGGCTCATTGATATTCCCAACCATTTCCCACTGCTGAGGTAGAAATTCAGAATTACTCTTTGCCAGTGAGTGTGAAAAGAGAGAAAAACCTTTAAACATTGTGACCATTAAACCTTTAAACATCTTTTTTTATTAAGTATTTGGCATAAAAAACATTTTAAAATATGCTCTAGAAAAGAATAGCTGTCACTTGACAGTATAGACAGTGAGCATGTGTTCTGTACATAGCTGTCCACTACATACTCAAAGGAGTTTTCATAAATATAAATCCTTATGCATTAATATAACTCTCATGAACAGAAATAAAGCAGGCTAATGTTTGGCACAGTTTTCTTTTTTTTCATGTCATTTCTGCATGGTTAGTTTAATAAAGGTTTGTTTAAAAATTGGATTGGCTATTAATATGAAGTGAGGAATTGGAAAAAAAAATACTTGGAAGCTTAAATTTACACATTGTTGAACTTCAGCCTTTTCAGTGACAGTATCTATTCCAGGGAGTTTTCAATGCTTTATTCTGATTACCTATTTCACATCATGAATATAATTTACTGATAAAGTGAAATATCATCCAGATAACACACACAACACAGGAATTTGCAGAAATATCTACCTAAAGAGACATTGTCAAGATTAATCTCAGATACATATTTAAAAATGAAAAATGCAATTCTGGACTTTAAACTACTTTGCAAGTATCACTTTTTAATCTTTAGGAATCAAGAAGAAAGTGCTAGCTACTGTTAAATATGGGTGGAAGAGACAGGGGTAATGATTTTTCAATAAACTTATGTTTACTTGAGGGTGGAACATAGCCAGCACCAAAAGAGCCTGGTATATTGTAGACAGAGGGGATGCAGAAAGGCTGTTCCTATTCCTAAGGGGGTATTTCCATTTTTCTCTGTGACACTTCTTTATTTGACAGCAGTTCTGTTGTCAGGTTCTTTGAATTGTTTGTTTGAATTATAGGAGTCCTAAGGGACCATCACCCTTTATATTTTTATATAGGCCCTGATAAGAAAATAATGGCATGACTTTAAATCTGTTATAACACCCAAAGGGTGAGTCCTGGCTCCATTGAAATCAATGCAAAAGTCTCATTGACTTCAGTAGAGTCCAAGAGTTCATCCGAAGTGTGTGCCGTGTTGTAAGATGCTAGGGTAGACATCATTGTGCCTAATATTGTGTGGCTTTGCCACTCTAGTTTTTTACAGTTCTTCCTTAGCTGTAGAATATAAAGTCTTTTGTTATCCACGCATGGAATACTTACTGTGTGGAAATATATTGCAACATGAATATAATAACCCTGCCACTTGTACCACGCTATGGATTTAATGAAATTTGAGGTTTTTCCACAATAAATCCTTATTTTCAGGAGGTTTCAATTCAACTAAATATTATTTCCAGACTGAAACTTGGCATTAAAAATCTAAGGCTGAGAAGTATTTTACTACTTACATTTGGGGAAAAAAATGCTCAGAAATTTGAGATATAAGAGCAAAGAAAAACTAGAAATGTTTATTATATTAATACAATTCTACTCTACTTTTTTGCCTCTAGTGTGAATTATTCACTTTTTGGTATTGAAAAGGAGAACGCATGACTTCTTCTGTTTTGAAAATAGTTTACAGTACATGTATAATTTTGGGTTTTTAGTGTATTTTTTTGCACGGATACATAGCATGCATTGACACACTAGATAGAATACATAGTCTATCAAGTGTTTGATCTGCAAACTAAAATGTCTTCATATTTGCATTGACATGGAACCTTTGTACGCTGTCATGACAATTGCACTAGGCTTATCTGACAGACGCAGTTGTTATGGTCAATGATTTTAGAACTGCAAAATCCTTGGTACAAGTTAATCCTAATCTTTCTGAAATGTAGTTTGGAATGAAGTTTGAGGCCTCAAAATTGGTTCGTATCTGTCCAGACTGCATTGAATAACATCTCTCTTCCCCATCCTTCAAACACACACATCCATTTCATGGTGTCCATTTTAGGTTTGCATGTATATAATGATACAATATGCCTTAAGTGCTTAGCATACAGCATTTCTGACTGCTGGAGTTAAGGGATAAATATAAGTAGGGTGGTTCCAATCCCAAAAGATGCATTTCCTCTGAAAGCAGATGTTTTCTTTCTGGCTGGTGGCAGAATGCTTGTATGCAAAATCGCTGTCCCTGTTTATGTTCAAAATAAGTATATTTTAATAGGTTTGCATTTTAGTTATAAAACTTGTTGCGTTTGTTTTTTGGCAACCTTTTCTCAAGTAGGCTAGCTCTACTATAATTAAGCTGCCTTAATTATATTTTCTCTACCTTTCTAGACCTGTTGTTATAACATTAATTGTGTTTTCCCTAACTGTATTGTCCACTTGTAACAATTTGTCCATTTTATACCAGTGTTACCAATACTTGCCTAATTTCAATGACTTAGCCCCTTTCATCTCATTTCTACAGCTGACTCGGTCAGATTTTTAAATACCTAAATACTTTTGTTCTTTGCTAACTCTAATTAAATGAGTGGCACTTGCTATTACCTGCATTTCCTTGGGAGCCTAAGTGGTTTTTCTTCCCTCTTCTTAATGTGATCATTAAACAATTTACACTTTTATCAGGCAGGACAGCATAGTCATCAGGTTGGAAGTTCCTATAGACAACCTGTTGTCTCCTCCTGGAGGAGCTGTATCATCCTAAGTCATCTCCAAATATTGATAAGCAGTATTCTGGCAAGAATGGATGAGAGGCTGAGTGTAAAGTACAGTTCTAATAGAAGAAATGGACATATTCACCCTAGAGGGTCACACCAGTCCCTTTATCAGAATGCTGTGTGCTGCCTCTGCTAAATAGAATTCTCGTTTAAGTTGGTTCCCCTGAAAGCTACCTGCCGAGCAGTAGAATCCACACTGAAAAAGGATTTCCCATTTCAATTTGATAATTTTGCCACCTAGTTTTCCAATACATTAACTGCTTTGGGAACTGTTGTGTAGCATAGACTTAGTGGTTCACTGAATGGGAAGCAACAGGGGTTTGATTCAAGAGATGTATGAGGTGTGTGGTTCTGTGACAGAAATAATAAATGTATAATAGTGTGTATTATACATAGTCTCGATCGTGCCATGATCTCCAAACCATCCCTTAATGTCTGCATTCCTCAAAAGTGTCTTAATATTTTCTGAATGCAGAGTTTCAGAGTGGAGAACCAGATCTTTACTGTGAGGCTGCGTCTAAACCAGACGGTGAATTGAGGGCTGTGGCACTTGAAGAAGCAAACTTGGAAAATTTACAGAATAAAGTTCAGCAGCTCCAGCAGTTGATGATGGAAATCAAAGAGGAGAAAACATCAGATGAAGCACAGCACTTTCTTCCTGCAACACAGGGAGACAATCTTAGGGAGCCTCAGTTTACAAGTAAGTGTGTATATTCTGTATTTCATGTTACACAGTAAATACTACTTTAAAAATGCCCCAATTTCTGTAATTGCACAAATCAATGGACATGTTGGAATTATAGTACAGTTTAAATTGTTGACTACTAATTGGCTGTACCAATACACTGATGAGGAAATAAACTGATGAATATTTTATTTAAACATTATTACTGTTTTAGATTTATGCAAATAACCTCCTTGGGGGAAACAACAGGTGTGATAACTACATTCTGATTTTTATTTATTTTTTATAAGATTTAAAAACTGTTAAATTAAAAGAAAAATACATGAACACAAACTACAACATAGCACAATATAAATTTGATAAACTTAAGAACGAGAGAGAGCTAAATCCATCACCAGTACTATGGAATGGTTCCTTGAAAACACCTTACAATATGTTAACGCCTGCTCCGTGTACTAAATTCTGAAGATATGCAGTTAGCTATGAACTGAATCCTTTTTAGAGGATTTCGGTTGCCCAGTTACTTACACATGTCAAATGTACATCCAACCTTCCCATTAAAGTCATGTTATTGACCAGTCTGCTGAAAGTGGGGATGGAACGCTTCAGTTTTGTGAAATCTAGTTGTCAGAGCAGTTAATTGTTATAGTTATATTTTTCAAAAACATATGTAGTTCATAAAGGCATTTTTAAATATTGCTATTCTAATCTCTCCAGGATAGTTCATTCTGCAAATTTAAATGTTTGCAGAGGGCATACAGTTATACATTCTTTCATATACTCTCTCATTTCATAGCCAAAAACTCCTTCTCTGTTGACTTCCATACAAGTTCCTCTTTATGTTACCATAGCCCAGGGGTGGGCAAACTACGGCCCGCGGGCCACATCCGGCCCGCAAGACCGTCCCATCTGGCCCACGGCGGGAGGCTGTGCCCCCATCCTGAGCTGCACCTCAGGGGCAGCACTTGCCCCTCCCCTGGAGTCGCGCCGCAGGGGCAGCGCTCTGGGGGCTGGAGCTGTGCGCTTGCCCCTTCCCAGAGCCGCGCCGCAGGGGCAGCACTCTGGGGGCCCAGGGCTGCCCCCTGGCCCCCCCCCCCCCGAGCCACGCTGCAGGGGCAGCTCTCTGGGGGCCGGGGCTTCCCGCTGGCCCCTCCCCTGGAGCCACACGGGGAGCGCTCTGGGGGCTGGGGCTGCGTGCTTGCCCCTCCCCCGGAGTCGCACGGCAGGGGCAGCGCTCTGGGGGCCCGGGGCTGTGCATTGGCCCCTACCCCGGAGCCGCGCCACGCGGGGAGCACTCTGGGGGCCGGGGCTGCATGCTGGCCCCTCCCCCAGAGCCACGCCGCACAGGCAGAGCTCTGGGAGCTGGGGCTGTGCACTTCCCCTCTCTCCCAGAGCCACCCTGCACGGGTAGAGCTCTGGGGGCCAGGGCTGCATGCTCCCCCCACAGCAGCTATGGTAAGGGGGAATGGGGGGGTTCCAGGGTGGTGGTGGGAGCTTTGGAGGGGGCAGTCAGGGAGTCGGGTGGGTGTGTTGGGGTGGGATTCTGGGGTGGTTAGGGGTGGGAAGGTGGATACAGGTTGTGGCAGTCAGAGAACGGAGCAGGGGAACTGGTTGGGGAGTGGGGTCCTGGGGGGTGGTTAGCGGTCTGTGGAAGGGGCAGTCAGGGGACAAGGTTGGGGGGTTGGATGGGTCAGGGATTCTCAGGGGGCGGGAAGTGGGAGGGGCTGGATTGGGAGTGGGGCCTTCCCTACATGGCCCTCGATATAACTTTGCAAACCCGATGTGGCCCTCGGGCCGAAAAGTTTGCCCACCCCTGCCATAGCCCCTTCTGTTTGATCCTTTCTTTAGTAATGCTCAATGGCAACAGGAGGCAATTTCAGTATGTCTGAATATTGCAGCCATATTTCAGTTACCTTCTGTGGAGGTTGAGCAACGCACGATTGCTTGAGCTTTTTCCCTCATTATCCCCATTGGTCAGCTTTGCAACTTAATGGTCCCTCTCACACCCTGATGAATTAGGAACATGTCTCCATTTAAAATACAACAAATGATGTGCAACATTAAAGCACACTCCTATAATCTCTTGCATTTTAGTATACTCATACTCAGTGTAAGAGAGAGGGAATTAATTTCCCTTCTTTATGTATAAACTTAGGGGTATTTTTGCTGTACTTCAGTTTCTTGATAAAATAATATATGGTAACGTTCTATTTTTATTAACCTGATTTATATGCTTTGAGTATATGTGGATATTTTTGTTGCCGTTTACGGTGTGATGGCTTATGCATTTAAAATGAACAGTTGCATACCATATTTTCCAGAACTATTTAGGTAACTGGGCAGTGTTGTATTTGTAAACTTTTTAAAAAATAAATCATATTTATATATCAGAAAGGGTACATTAATAAAGGTTTTCTATTTTTGTTTTGAATTTTTTATTCTTCTACGTATACACAAGGTAAAAGTGGTGTCATCTCTCAAAAAATGTAAATAAGTCAAAACATAGGGTTTTGTTTCTATATTGGCACTTTGTGGAAAGGTCTCTTCTACAATATAATTTCCTTTAACATAAAAAAAAAGGTAGATGCATCCAACAGTGGCAAGAAGATATTGATATATAAGTAAAGCAAGTTGAGATTACAGTATATGAAAGTAGAATTTACATACTTTCTAACTTATTTTTTTAATATTAAAAGGTATCCAGAGGATTGCGAATGAGTCAAAACTGGAGTTTGTCCTTGGTAAGACACAGTTTTGATTTCTGTATAGAATGGACTGTATGGGCATATTCTGTATCTATAATGTTACATACTAATTTTAAAAAATTGACACCCGTTTATAGTAGATATTGTGCATCTATACTGGAAATATTGGGGCTAGATTCTCAGCTAGTGTAAATTGCTGTGATGCCATTGACTTAAGTAGAGCTATTCATTTTATATCAGCTGTATGATCTGGCCCATATTGTTTTATAAAACATGACATATTCTGGGCTAAGGAATTGAAAATTCCTATGTTTAAATTATGGGCAGCTCTATATTTTATTTGGCTATAATACTGCACCTATGAATAATGTATACATTTATTTAAAAGCATAACTATTCCTTTGTGGGGAAAGGTTAATATCAATTTGTCTTTCTACTATATTTCCCATTACTCTAGTGCATTTACAGGGTAGCAGTCTGTTTCGGAGGTGTTCTGTTAGTACATACCACTCACTGTAGTCAGATATAATATATATATATATATATATATATATATATATATATATAATGACAAAGCTCCAAGTTTGTACTTGTGGGTCCTGCGCTTCCTGGCAGATTGAGGGGCCTCAGAAACTCATCTAGGCCCCAGAGTGACCTCCCTTTCTCAGTATAATTGGCAAGAGTCACTGCCTAGTGGGTTACCTTCATCACAGGCCAGTATGGAAGATGGAAAAGGGGGGAGCCCAGGCCCACCCTCTACTCCGGACTCCAGCCCAGGGACCCTAATAGTATCAGCTAAGATGGCTGACCTTTTAGGCACAAAACACAATACAATTCCCTGGGCTACTTCCCCACAGCAGTCTCCGCTTCTTCAAACCCCACTTCACCCTTACCTCAGGGCCTCCTTCCTTCAGTATGATATGTTGTCTACCACTCAGTCTCACCAACAGCACAACTTCCTCTCACAGCTCCTGACACCCACACCCACCTGACTAACTGGGAGGTTTTTATCTGGTTTCAGCCAGTCCTTGATTGGCTTCAGGTGTCCCAGTTAGGCTAGCTGTTTCTACTCCTTTCTAGAAGGTTCTTAATTGGCCCCAGGTGTCTTGATAGGCCTGGAGTAGCCTTTGTTTGGCTATCCAGGGAACAGGGACCTGCACATCCTGAGACTAATATACCTGCCTTCCAGCACTCTCCTATATCCTTCTGGACTGACTCCATCACTATATATATATATATATATATATATAATATACGGTTAGAAGAGTTTAGTCAGTCAAGCAGACTAATTGGCTCAACATGTCTCCTCATTGTTAACTTGATGTTTGGTAGCAGAAAGAATTTATATTAAATTATTTCCCACTGTGAAGTCTGTCTTCAGTTTTTCCCTTTTCCATATTTTTCATTATCTTTCTCAATTTATCCATTTAGAAAATCATTATAAACAGAAAAAACTATTTTCTCATGGTTTCATAAAATGGCATAATATTTGTAGCATTAACAAAAGCATCATCTAGAAAGTGGAAGACACTTTTTATTCTTATTTTTCAAAAGATTAAGAGAAATAGTTATACAGTGTACTAAGTGTAACTGGAACATATCACATCTCTGGAATTTAAATAATTCCTAGTTTTAGGCCTTCATTTTTCTCCATACTGATGTGTACAGGAAAGATACGTAGATTTAGTAATAAAACTTTGAAATTGTGCAATCCAAATACAATACATAGTATTTTCTGAAATAATTAAAACTAATCAACTACCTTATTGTTATAGTTTTTTATTGATATAATCAGACAAAATGCATTTGACATAGTGTAGATATACAGTGAGAAAGCTTGAATAGTGATAAATACTAGTCAATGTGATCCATCACAGTAAATATACATGTGTGAAATAATATTATCATGTATTTTAATTATACATTACATTTTACTTTCTGGTGTATATATAGTTTCCTACGCAGAAAATGAAAACAGTTTTTTCTACTGGCAGATCCTCAGACCATTAAGTACCATGGTGATGGTGCTCAGATATCACGATTCATGTGGTATAAGAATCCAGGTAGATAGTTGGTAAAGATTGTGTCAGATTTATGTAGATTTTGTGCTGTCACATAAGATAATAACTCTAGGGGCAGTATTCAATTTATAAGACATCCCTGAAATTTTGCAGTATGTCCTGAAATGTTTCTGAGGAGTGAGGTTTGAAGGACTGTTTCATATTTATTTATTGTATAGCTTTCACTTATTTCCAGCATAATAGTAATGGTACAGTAACTCCTCGTTTAACGTTGTAGTTATGTTCCTGAAAAATGTGACTTTAAGTGAAACGACATTAAGCGAATCCAATTTCCCCATAGGAATTAATGTAAAATGGGGGGGGGGGGAGTTAGGTTCCAGGGAAATTTTTTTCACCAGACAAAAAACGATAGATACACACACACACACACACTATGCATTTTAAACAATTTAACAATTTAATACTGTTCACAGAGATGATGATTGTGAAGCTTGGTTGAGGTGTTGAAGTTAGAGGGTAGAAGAGGGTGAGAAATTTCCCAGGGAATGCCTTACTGATAAATGATGAACTAGCATTTGACTGAGCCTTCAAGGGTTAACACGTTAATGTAGCCTCTCAAGCTCTACAAGGCAGCACGAATGGAGGGAGGGGAAACAGCATGGCAGACAGACAGAAACACGCACCTTGTGTGGGGGAGAGGGGGGAGAGAGAGAGAGATGGACATTGCCCCTTTACGTATCTGACCCCACTCTTAAGTGCATTGTCTTTTTAAGTGGATCAGAAAGTTCACAGCAGCTGCTGCCCCAAGCTCACTCTGTCTTTCTCCCTCCGTGTCCCAGCCCTGCTCTATATGGAGAAGAGGTAAGCAGGATGCAGGAGGAGGGGGACACACTGACATTAGTCCCCCCCAAACCCCCTATACAGCAAGCAGGAGGCTCGGGGAGCAGTTCCAAGGCAGAGTGTAGGAGCAGCACATGGCAGAGAGGGAGGGACATCTGAACTGCTCGGCACTTGATAGCTTGCTGGGCAGCTGCTGCACAGGGAGCGTAGTGGAAGGGGAGCTTATAGTGGGGCTGTCATCCACCCTGGTTCCAAGCCCCTACCAGCTAGCTCCAACGGGCTGCTCTTTCTGCAAGAAGTGGACAAAGCAGGCGGCTGCCAAACGATGTTAGAAGGGAGCATTGCACAACTTTAAACGAGCATGTTCCCTAAGTGATCAGCAACGTAACAACAAAACAACGTTAACCGGGACGACTTTAAGTGTGGAATTACTATATAGTTGTAGTTACTGATGTAAAAATCTAATTGAACAGAATCTTCCACAGGATTCAGAGGGAGTGTGATACTCAGTGGGTTAAAGATGAAATTGAAATCTATAGGGCACTTGTATTTTTTTTCCAAGAGGGGTTTGAAAGTGGAGCTGTCTACCTGAACAAGTACAAGGTTTTGTTCTTTCTGTCATAATATTTCCACCTGAACAATATTATGATAGTGCTTAATTGCAGAAGGTCATGATGCTGATTTAACTCTGCATTCCAAACTCAAATGTTACACTGCTCAAATACTCTGATTTAATGTTTTCTTCAACTCCGGTGCACCGTCTGTAGTTCTTTAGGCAGCAGCTCTTGTCACATGAGTGGTAAGCAGGAACATCATCTTAGCCATGCCAAAATTTGATGTCAGAATCCTGGTCCTGCCACTACTCCCCCAGTCTTTGCAATGCCTTGTTACACCATGAGTCTTAGAAACAGATGACAAAGGAAGTGTTAATTAGTCTAAAGCAGATCAATGAAAACAAAAGATGGAAAGAGCCCAGGCAATAAACATTTATTTAGCAGAGAGCTATACCAGCCCACTGCTGCTGGATGTATTTGGCTTTATTGGTCTCTGAACTATGTTTGTCTCCTGTCTGGGTTTTGTTTTCTGTGTCTGGGTGCCATTTAGGGTTGCCGGGTGCCCGGTTTTCGACTAGACGTTCTGGCAACCCTAAATGGCACCTGAACCAAAAGTCCGGTTACTAGAGGATTGGAGGAGATACTGGGTTATAAGCCCTGCTCAGCTGGGGCCGCCTTGTACCTACAGGCAGCTCCTGAGCCCATTCAGTGAGCAACGGGGGGAGGGGAATGAGGAAAGGGGGCAGGGCCGTGCAGGAAGAGGTGGCGCGGGGCAGGACCTTGGGAGAAGAGGCAGGGAGGGGCAAGGCCTTGGTTGTCTGCTTACCAGCAATTAGAAGGCTGGCAACCATATTCTGAACCTTAGAGTGGGAGATCTTGGAACTGTGTGTTCTTTTGAGAGACTTAGTAACCGACTGCTTTGGTAAACCTGTCTGAGCGCAGAGAAGCTTCCTGAAAATGTAGGAAACACTAAACCCAACCTACATCTTTTTTTAAAGAGGTTAATTTTGATTTAAAAAGTCCTAAATGTTTTTAGACATAGCTACTTGGGAAATCACCTCTTTCCCCCATGTGTTGTTACATTTGTGATGAGCAGAGGTGCCTGAGCTAACTCTCCCCTGGATTAAAAGTCAGAGACTAGTGATAGGACCTTTTCCACACAAAAAAAGACATTAGCTATGGAGCATACTCCACTCTTGTTGATGTTCAGGGCATGCTGTAAGCTTCTCTCTTCTCTAGCAGCTTTTTTGTGATAGAATGAGTTGAGGCATATGGGGTGGGTGCATAAGAGATTTTTCTTGAGTGATATTAGCCTCTCCATTGCTAAGATTAAAGGTTGTTTCCCATTATAAACACAGTTAAGCTCTACAGCTCCTTCCTCCCAAATTTCTGCAAAAGGAAACCAATCTTCATGAATTTTATACACCAAATACTGTCCCAGAGTAGAGAATTGTTATGTGCTCTCCATCGGTAGCATGATTAAAATCAGCTGGACCACACCACATACTTTGCCTGCTTTGCACCACTCCAATGCTACAAATTAGTCATCATCCATCACTGCAGTTGTGTGAGTAGTTGGAGTTGTATCAATGAATTGGCTTTTACATATTTTGCTTTCATCTTTAAGGTTCTGCATAATTCTTCTCTGGCCTACACATCTCACTCCTTTAGAAATTGCCCCGTCCCACCTCTCATAGGTCTCCTCCACTCTCCTAACTACATCAGCCTAGATGCCCTGTTTGTTCTTTTTCATTCTGTCTGATAAGGTTTCTGCCTGTCACTTGTGATGAGAAAAGCTGACCCAAGAGTCCTAATCTGGAGTACTGGAGGAGGTGAAACATCACCTTCAGGAACAGGTTTGAAAATTAAGAAAGAAAGAATTGTTTCTTTGTTCACATCCCACCTTCTATCCAATGTAACCCTACTCCTGCTTGTTCCGTTTTAGCTCATTAGCTTTCATCTCAGTAAGCACGTCTTACTGTTGAAAGAGCTGCTCATAGAAAATGTTTTCACCTTGTATGCCATCTGTTGTTACTTAAAGATATTTGGAAAATGGGAACTGCCTCGGGACTCTGTTCATTGCATTGTTATGATTTGTGTAAACTCAAATTCCATGTAGGTTATAGGGATAAAAATCCCACACCACACCTTTCTGTGTAATTGGTGCTTGTCAACACAGGTTTCTTATTGAGCACAAGAATGCTCATGTGCTCTGCAGTGGGTCATAGTATGTGGTGAACCTGTGTGTGGGAAAGTGAGAAATGACTGATAGACTGATACCAACAAAGAGGATGGAAGAGGACAGCTGCCTTTTTACGCACCAGCAGTAGCAGAATCAAGAGCAGACTGTTTTGAAGCACTTATCTTCCATTTGTACTATAAACTCAACCTGTTTTCCACTGGTTTGCCAAAAGCTGTTGCTTCTTTTATGAATAATTTCCCCCGAACTAATTTGTGCGGTCCAGGCATACAATATGTGACAGCTTTGTAAATTCAAATGTGTATAAAACAGGGCGCTGAATGAGGAAAACTTTTATCTTAAACTCAGTAGCATAAAGCCTTTACTACATATACTTGCTTACTTATTTTGGAATAAATTCATGCATAAGGATAAATTTTGAATAGCTAAAGCTAATCTCATCAGAGATCAGATTGTGGATATCTGAACTTGAAAAAATATAACAGTTGAAAAGGTTCTGCTGGGATTTACCCATTTTAAAAAACAGAGGTTTATCACTGTTGTTCTGGAGTGATGCAGCAGATAATGAATGAATACTGACAGATCTGTGAATGTTGGATTTCTGGTTGCAGATGATGGATTTTTTTCCATTTCAAGTAAAGGGGAAAGTGCAGAGGAGGACGGGGGGAAAGAGCTTTTCTTTTTTATCTCGTATAAAAATTTTCTTTACACTTTTTCAGTAAAACCATCTTCTCTTTGACATTCTTTTATGTGGTTTTTTTTTTGCTGCTTTACATGTTCCCCATAGTCCTTAAATGTAAATGTTAAGTCAAATTTTCAAAAGCACTCAAGTCCCATTTTCATTTTTAGAAGTCAATGGGCTTTAAGCACCTAAGTTAATTAGGGACAGCTTGACAAAGGTATTTAGGCACCTAAAGATGCAGATAGGTGACTAGTGGGATTTTCAAAAGTGCCTAATAGCAGGTTAGGTGCCTAACTCCTACTGACTTCGTGCTTAGATGCTTATTTTTAAAATCTCACTAGTTGCCTATCTCCATCTTGAGGTGCCTAAATACCTTTGTAAATCCAACCCTTAAGATACATCTGTACCATAAACAAAAATCCACAGCTTTGAGTCTGAGTCTGGATCTGGAAGGTATTGTGGCTCAGGCCACCCCTCTCCCCTGGCTTATGAGCCCAAGCTCCAGCCTGAGCCACACTGTTTACGTAGCTTTTTTTTTTTTTTTAGTGAGAGCCTAGGTCTGTAGACCCATGTTCTGAGACTTGCTGCCATGGGATTTTGCTTGCTGTGTACAGCAGTTATGAAAATTTTACCTAAAAACTCTTGAGTACATTACGGTATGTCTACACTACGCAATTAAGTTGATTTTATAGAAGTCTTTCTTTAGAAAGTGATTTTATACAGTCGATTGTGTGTCTCCACTAAGCGCATTAAGTCAGCAGAGTGCTTCCTCAATACAATTCCTAGCACTCTGGGATAGCTCCCAAAGGCCAATTCCATCGAATTGCATAATGCTGCATCTGCACTATCCCAGATTTGACCCAGCAACTTCGATTTTAGCACTATTTTAGCACGATTTTAGCACAATTTTAGCACCTGTCGCTGTGGAGGAGTATAGCAGTCGATTTTTAACAGCCGTTTTGGATACACAATAATAGGGTTGTTCATGTAGCTGCATTGCTTATAAAATCGACTTAACATGACTAAATTCGACCTAATCTCGTAGTGTAGACCGGAGCTAAGATGCTTTGAAAATGAGGCTTAGGCTCTTAAGTCACTTAGGGTAAAATTTTCAAAAGTGTCTCTATGTGTCTCTCTCCAATTTTTGTGATTCTACAAATATAGGGAGATTTAAAATTATTATTTCAGCTAAATATAAAAATTCAAAGTTAATTCTTGGTATAAAAATAATATATAAGAACACAACCAGTGGGCTCAGTTCAGGTATGAAACAGCCACTTCAAGTTGTGAAAATGATAACCAAGTACTCTCTTGAAACCCATGGGTTGTTCTTTTGTTTACAGGATAAAGTCAGTGCACACTGCCATTGAAACACATTAATTCTGATTGCACTTCCATAAATATAAATCAGAAGTAACTCCAGACATGCTGCCATAGGTGCAACCTCAAAAAAATAATTGTGAAGAACCAGGATGGATAGTGTTGTTCAGCTTAAACAATCAATCAAACAGAAAACAGTTACGTGAGGGACATGATGGATACACAGGGTTAGATCTATGCAAATTTCCCATAGATTTTGAAAATGCACTTTTAAAATTTGATTATTTTGCATGTACGCTTTCTTTTCATTAACTTCTTATATATATTTACTTGGTTCCTCTTATGTTTGTTGTTTTCCTTTACCACTTCACCGTGCATTTTTCCTTTCCTCTTTATTTTCCTACCTCCCCTAAATTTTGAATCCTCTTCCCCCCTCCCTCTCTTGTGTTCCCCATTTCCTAACTCTGTACTCTACCCACTTTTATCTTACACACACACACACACACACTCTGGTCAGCAGTTTTAAGCATGTTCTCTTAAGATGGCCCCAGGGCTCGTCTTCACTAGAAGACTATAAAGATCCTTTTCAATGCCCCTGACCCTCATAGATGTGAAAGAAGTAGCAACCAGCGAAACCAGCATGAGCTACTCCCACACTATTCACAGGAAGCTTCAAAATCTACTAGCCTTCAGCAATCTTTCGAATGGGAGGGCTGGCACTCTTTACCCTGCCAGCCCTCCCTTCCCCCTAGTATTCCTTTTTTGACTCCCACCAGCCAGACTTTTCCGAAAATGACTGGTTGGCTATTCCCCATTTCACCTTTTCACAGTCAGGGACAAGGCAAGCCTACTCCCACCTTCATAATTTTCCTGATAAATATCTGCAGGAGGAGCAGTTTTTCTGCCTACTCCCATCCTACAGCTAAAGGTATTGAAAACTCACTACTAGGTCCCACTGTTGCTGGCCTTTAAAACAAAAGTTCTCACCCTGAAAGCTGCACTTTCAGCATCACAATACAATAAAGTTAGTAGTACTATAATATCAAGCTGGTTTTGTTTGAATATTAAAAAATAATTATAGTTACACTAAGGGTGCTTTAGAGTTGAAGTATTCTGGTTTCTGTGGCACAGATGACTGAAATCTCTTACAGTTTTCTCCTCTGCTGCTGGCTAGTGCACCTGCAGTCCTGACTGTTCTTACTAGACGGAAGAAATGTGTAGTATTTTGAAGCTGCAGAACAGCCAAGCCTAAGCCATGCAGGAAGCCAAGGAAGATCTTTCTCTCTGCCACAGGGATATTTACAATGCGTCCTCTTCAGGTGGGCAGTTGAGGGAAGCAGATAGAAGAAGATGCTCAAACTTCTTTCAGCACTTCCCTTAATTCCTGCTGCCTTTGACTTTCTACTCTTTCCAGCACCCTATCCCTATTATATCTTTCCCCTCTTTAGTTAATGATGGTCTTTCAGACTAGTGAGGCCCTCTCCTCATAATGTGCTATTTGGCCTCTCAGAGTTTCCTGGACTCTGCTATTTGCAGGATGTGTTACCTAAAAAGCTTTCAGATGCTTTGTCTCATGCATTATTAATAGAGCACATGCTGCCATGTTCCAGTAATCCTGGGATCTCTCAAGCCTCATAATTATGTTACAAATGTAACTCTTTTAAAAATTGTGTTACCATATAGTTGAATGCAATTGTTAAAATGATGGTTCAACTGTAGTACGAGTGGCTGGCTGGACAGGCCATTCAGTACTGCTAAGCTATTACAATTTGTAAAGTGCTTTGAGAAATCAGAGGGTCTGAGAGCAATAGTTTTCACAGCTTTCTGAGACTAAGACATCTATGAGTGTAGGAGTATTAGGAAATTCCATTCTCATTCTGAGTGAATGCATTTGGTTATATTTAGTGTGCCTATATAAAGGATGTCAGAATGTGTTGAATTAATTTGCCAGTTGAAGTAGTATGAACAAGTTAGGCTACCATAGGCTGGAGGAGAGCTGAACAAATAGGAAATAAATTCTGAGAATCCCTTTTGAGAATTGCTGACTGACATGGTTTTGTGTGTGCTGTGATGGGTTTCCCCCTGGGTGCCACTCGGAACTGAGGTACCAGGTACCACTGAGCCCACCTGACCCACCAACCTGGGCTGCCTTTACACTGTATTGCTGAAGTAAGCCAGCCAAGCCCGCCCTCAGGCTTCAGACTGCACTTAACCAGTAGCGATACACCCACCTGCAGCTGTACACACACATGCTGAGATCAGACCTGCATGGGAAGGCTCAGCTAAGAGACTACCCAATACTTAACTGCACACCACCCTCTATAGTGTAAACCCAAAATTATACCGTGTTGTGCTGCACAGAGAATTGTACAGTGTAAACCCATAATATTCGCCCCCTCCCTCAATGTGGAGAGAGAGAGAGAGATGCAACAGCTTTTGGCCTCAAATTATTATTTCCACACTCTGGTTTTAGACAAAACAAAACAAATTTATTAATGACAAAAGATAGAGTTTAAGTGATTATAAGTGATAGCAAACAGATCAAAGTAGATTACCTTAGTAAATAACAAAACCACAAACTGAGCTTAATGCTCTAGACAGGTAAGATATGAATTAGCAAATTCTTACCCTGAGTGATAAACAGGCTGGCAGATTCTTAAGGCACAAGCTATCTTGGCTTTCCCAAGTTTTCATACACAGGCTAAAAATCCCCATAGCCTGGGACCATCACTTCGCACAGTTCAGTCCTTTGTTCCTCAGGTATTTCCAGGTGCCTTGTAGGGAGAGTGAGGTCCACTCATGATACCATTGTCCCCTTTTTGTATCTTCTTCCCACTTGCTTGAAAGCTATTTTGCTGTGACCTGGGTTAAACCATTCCTATTGTACTGTCTCAGAGAGGTTTCTATTGTAACCAGTTCCTGGGCTAATCTTTGTGCTTGTGTGCATTTCCCCAGTTAGCCATGAACATGGTTTGGCCCTTTTACTGTTGTACCTGAAAGGTTGCTTGTGGGTGTTTTCAACCTCACAACATGTTTCAGTAACACACATGTAGCCAAACTTCATAACTTCACATGTGACGATAGCACATACAGTTCAATGAGATAGTACTGCGTAGCAGATCAAGACTTTTAGAGTGATACCTCATAAGGTGTACTTTGTACAAAACATATCCTAATTGGTGGTGAATATTGGAGTGCCATGGTGTCACGTGCTTGTTCCTTTTTTGTGTTTATTTTCTACATATATTCTAGCAAATAAGATTTATTATTGTGAATCCTTAGAAAAAGAATTTTAATTTCAACATTTATTGGAAGCATATTTCAAAATGCATAAGTACCTAGCAGTATGAAAATCAAATTGCCACTTTCACACTCTCAGATAGACACATGAAACTTCAGTTAACATAACTGCCAGTAGCCTCAACTTAAGTGGATGCAGCTTGTTGGTGGAGAAAATTTTTAAGTAATGGAGTTATTTCCGGTTGTTAATATTTTTGCATCATGATTCTTGCTATGAGTGCACAGTATTGTACTGACCCATGAAATCATTAGGTTTTGATAGGTCAGTAATATAGTAATGAAACTATTTTTAAATAAACTTTGGCATGAAAGATTGTGATTATTTATTTGGCATTAACAGCACTGTACCTTGTTAACTGAAGATTTGCCTGTCAAATGTAACTGTTAAAATACATATCCAAATATGCCTACTAAAAGGGTTGCATAGTGCATTAAAATACTGCTCATAAGATTGACTTGAAATCTTTGTATATGGGCAAAAAAGTCAAATCAAAAGGGGGAAGATGACTTTAGCCTTCCATTATTTAGATATTTTTCTTTTCACTATTGTAGTTAAATATGTAGTTATGTTGGATTTGAACTGTGAGTCCTGCAGTGTCAGCTCTGATCTGAAAAGTAAAGTTCCCCTTCAGGGCCTAGAAGATTTGGAATTTTCAGATGAGTATCAGCTACAAAATCCCAGCTAACATTGTTTCATAAATGGCAGGATGTGCTTTTGTAGTCTGCTTATCTATCAACTGATGGAAACCATTTGTTTTTCCTGATCACTCCAAATGTGATCTAATGGTGGGGGGAAGATATGCAGTGGTCTCATCTGAGATGCTTAGACAGGGCCTCCTTTGAAAAAATAAACCTGCTTGGCATTATCAGAGGAGGATACAGGCACTGTTTTGAAATTTCTAGTATAGTTTTGGCTATTGGATCATCACATACATGGAATGAACTATTTGAGTTGTCAGAGGTTGCAGCAGAATTGTTTTCAAAGCCTTCAAGCACTAGAATATGAGATCTTTATAGTAACATATTAGCAATGTTGGCTTTGTGGCGATCTGAGTTAACTCTCATTCAGATCAATGCATCCTTTGCTATTAACTTCATTGGGAGCAGATGCTTCATAGGTAAACCGTTTCAAGTAGTACCTAGAAGTAACTCTCTGTACAAGGAAACAAATGAAAGACTTTTTTTATCCTTAACTATTAATTTAGTTGTTCTAGTGAGTTCAGGTCAATTAAATATTATTTCAGTGATTCTTTTGAAAAGAAAAAGGGCCCATTGTTTAGTTACATCAGATAATAAACACTAAAGTAATGAAGCAATTTTAAGCATGGTCAGTATTCCAGCATGAACAGTGTTTTCTTTGACCTTTTAAGGGACTTCAGATGGAAATGACATTCCACGAAGGTTACTAGGATCAAAATATGTTGTCTGTGTCACATTAAGATTCAGTATCTTTTGGTGTGTGGAAGGTCATTGGTGTGACCTTCAGGATGTTTTCGTGGCTCCTAACAAGGGATATACACTGATCCCTTTTTGATCAGTTTTAAAATGTCAGCTACAACAATATATGAGATGACAATTTAGAACAACACCCTTTCTAAGAGCTTCATTAGTTTTGAGGAGATGAACAGATTGTTGACCTAGAAGGTCCTGAAAGTTCAAGAATATAAACTATTTTAAACAGGGTTATTTCAAAATTACCTTTATACAGTTTTGCTAGAGCTACAAGCAGGGCACCACCATTATGCCATTTTTTCACACAGTGTACTGTCAATCTTTGTAACTCCTTGCCAGAGGGTGTTGTGAGGGCCAATACTATAACAAGGTTCAAAAGGGAGCTAGCTAGATTCATGGAAGATAGGTCCATCAATGACTATTAGCCAGGAATGGTGTTCCTAGCCTCTGTTTGCCAGAAACTTGGATTGGGTGACGGCATGGATCACTTGATGATAACCTGTCTGCTCATTCCCTTTAGGGCACCTGCCATTGGCCACAGTCGGAAGACAGGATACTGGGCTTGATGGACCTTAGGTCTAACCCAGTATGGCCATTCTTATATTCCTTTCCTGAAACTCTTTATTTTACCTTTCTGGGATCTCTGTTGTTTGGTGTTAATGATGTATAGTTTTCCCCTTCCCCCTCTTAGTCTGATCTCTTTCTCTTAATAAAGAGACAACACTTTGTTACCTCTTGCAGCCCCTGTGCTATTAAATTTCTATTTCTATTTAATATCCAAAATGGCTTAATCTCTGCCACAAAGTAGAACAGCAGCTCTTATTTCAATTGCTCATTTAGCTGTTGTTCCAGAACACCCACCTCTCTGACAAGTGTTAAAGGTGGGCTCTCTTGTCCTTTAACCATCATCTGTATGCAGATTACTCAGCAGCTTCCTATCAAGTGTGTGCTGGTTAGGAAATGTAATTATTACATGGCTCTCTTAATACAAAGTATATCATTCTCTAATTTTCTCTGACCTGGAGGTGTTCTTCATTTTGCCCTGCTTTAGACATGTCAATAGGCTCTTTTAGCAAAGGAGTGAGCTCTGACACAGTGGCAGCACTGATATTTTACTTTCCTCACACCTTGGTTTTTGTACCTACACTTGGTTCTTTTTTTAGATCTGCAGCTGATTTATCTTTGATGTTTTCATGGCTCCTAACACAGCTGGTCTCTAATCCAGATTGGGGGCTTGACTGTCACTTCAATACCAATAATAAATAGATATTAAATAAATCTGTTTGAAAGTACTCTGACCTTTTCTGGTTACTTCACACACAAAGGAGAGGAGGCAAATGTAATGTTAAAGCTTTCCCCCATTGATTTCTCTTGGAAAATCTTTCAAGTATTGTTTGTGGAAGTGATCCAAAGTGAGTCAGTTGGCTTACCCTCTGTCAAGCTCCGATTCCTATAAATTAAAGCTTATAAGAAAAGAAACATGAATCTCTTCAGTCAGATTGATCTTAAAAGGTTTTGGGGTGTATACTCGAATATCAGCATTTGTTATAATAATTTAGTTGCTCCAATGTTGATCTGCCTTTTCATTTTTAGATGCTATTTTAATATATTACCAGCATTTCATCACATCTTTGTCCCCTCTGATACTTGTTACAATTGCTATATACAGGGTAAACAGAGGTCTGTAAGGGAGTGTACAGCAATCTGCAATGTCATTGCCAATATATTTATTAAGAAGCTGCTAAAGAGCAATCTTAATTGTGATTAGCTCTGAGGTGCATGACTTCCTCATTGTAGTCACCTTTGTAATACTATTGTTGTAATTTTTAACAACATCTATATTATAATAGTACCTAGAGGCCAACCAGATCTGAGCTCACTGTGCGAGGTGCTGTACAAACGTACAGTCCCTATGCCAAAGAGCTCTTAATCTAAAAGATTTCCTGAAGAAAGGTGACTGTGCCTTCTAAAGGAAAGGAATTTAATATACTACTTAGGTTATGTATTGTTTATTTCTGGTTGCTTTATTTTGGGAAAGAATTTACTTTCTTTGGCAAACCTAAAATATATGCTGATGATGGTGTGTGTGTGATGACATAGACATGGCGATGAGGGAAGAGAAGAACTTTGTATAAATTATTTCTTTACTTATTAGAGAATTGCTCTCAGGACATAATTTTCTTTCCATCCAAGACATTCAGATTAGTGGCTTCTCAGAACTTCTTTCAACAGTGCTTATGTTCTTATAATGTATTGTGCTTTCAGAGTGAAATGAAATCGCACCTCCTTAGTTGATTGCTACCAGCATATAAGCATTTATGCAGAAGAATGATGCCATTGTACCAAAGTTGGATATTGTGAACAGTGCACACCACTAAAAATTTCCAGCCTGGAAATCAGTTGGAGCTCTTATTTTAATATACAGTTTATTTCCTCTTTTGGCAGCAGTGGTCAACCTCTTTTCATTTCTTTCAGCCTAAATGAGTGTGCATTTAAGAGCCAATAGAATACTTTATATTTTGAGAATCTAAAATAAATGACTACAGAAGCTATGGTATAAAAAGCACTGAAGTAAAAGGTGAAAGTTTACTACGAGTGTCCTATCTGCTTTTCTCTGCTTCTCATTTAGAGCTAGATCCTGCAATCACTCATTATTAGTGATGCCAGCCACTTTACAGTGTAGGGACAGGAAGTGAGGATAATTAAAAAAATTTAAACCTAACACTTAAGTTCTCTTTACTATCACTATTTAAGTCATGATCTAGCATTACAGATTTCCGTATGCTGATACACACATTCTCTTCAGGTGCCTAACAGCAGTGTGGAGAGATTTTCTTTATAGGAATGAAATTATTTTATTTGTTTCATTTTGTTTACAGAACATATAGCTCTACTAAAACGATTAACATAAACACACATCAGTCGTTTTCTAAGTGGACTGAATTTAGACCATTCATCTAGTGCACAATATTCTCCATTTTACAGTTTGAAGTGACAGCCTTATTTTGAGCAAAATTATGACCTGACTTAGATCAGCATGCTAGGGAGCATAGGAGGATAAGCGGCACACCCGCAGGTAGAAAGTAGACTTGCGTACACATTGTGCAGAGAAGGAATTGCGCATTGTGCTCAATACTGCAGAGGCTGCACAGCAGGCCAGTGAAAGAGCCAGATGCAATATGCAAATGGAGGCAGAGATCCATGCCCAAAGGGTCTGGTCATATAAATGACTTCTCCCCTCCTAGAAAACAAAACAAAAAAGTAGCAGAATATGCAGCACCAAGGCTGTTGGTGGCAGCTGCAATGTTAGATTATGATCTTGCCCTTTAATTCATGGTATTTTTTTCAGATAGCAGAAATCTAGCATTTGGAAATGGAATAGCTTGTCATCTGATCAAGTTTCAGGCACCCAGTATTGCCCAGAACAGATTAAAAGATGTTACAAAATATAATTTTCTGAAGTATCGCAAATGCCAACCAAAGTAAGCAGTGAGTGTTCTGGGATAGAAATTTTGTGGTATTGAGAATGGTAATTTGAACTGACTTTGGTCTTTTCCCATGTAAATAGGCTGTATGGATACAGCAGGCATCACGTCTCTCTCACGCTCATTCCCCCACTTCCCTTCACCACAAATTTATAGCATTTTTCCAAAGCAGCCTTTGTTTTTTGACATATGCTTGCCTGGCTTTAATGTTAGACTCTACAGTGACACTTAACTGTTTCTTAAAATTGTAAAGTATATATTGGTTCCAAAGTTCTATGGATGATGGTGACTTTCTTTCCGACTAACATACCACTTACTATTTAAGGTGATCAAAATTTAAAACATTGTTTCTCCATTTCAGAAATCGCAGGGATTGCTCTTAATGTCCCCAGTCTAACTGATACAATCCCACTTTCTGCTGCTTTTACATGAACTATAGATAGGAGCCACGCTCTCACTGCTAACTACAGGCATCACCCGGTAAAAAGTTAGCTATTTTATATACTATGTATTTCTGTTGAACTAGGTTATTGTAAAAGCGACAGAGTCCTGTGGCACCTTATAGACTAACAGACATATTGGAGCATAAGCTTTTGTGGGCTAATACCCACTTCATCGGTATTAGCCCATGAAAGCGTATGCTCCAATACGTTTGTTAATCTATAAGGTGCCACAGGACTCTTTGTCACTTTTGCAGATCCAGACTAACATGGTTACCCCTCTGATTCTAGGTTACTGTAGTATCCAGTTGTGACTGGCAGGAAGAAGTCATGTATTTTTTTTCTCTCTCTCTCTCACATTCCCCCTCCTCCCAGAGGGTCAGCGCGCGTGTGCACGCACATACACCCCTCCTCCCAGAGAGGGATAGGGGCAGCTGTATGAGGCCCGTTACTGAAAGAGACAAAGAGGTATCTGATTGGGTGGCTGGTCCAGCTGCACAGGCTATGTCTTCACTGCAGAGTTTACCCAGGTCAGGCAAAGCACAGCTCTGAACATCTACACTGTCAAGTACTTGTGTAGCTGCGTCCACATTGGCACTGCATTAACCCAGGCTAGGAGTTCTGCTGTCATATCCCAGAGTTCTTAGTGCTGCACTAAGCTGCATTGCTCTGTGAATTGTTCTCCCAGAAAACACTGTGACACATATCTGTCCTTCCCAGGCCCCTGTGCAGAGGTATACTTAGCCCACCAACACCATAAGTAAAAGCACTTCTGGTTCTTCATACTCCTCACTTCTGTCCATGACCTCAATTTCAGCTAGTCTCAAGGCATTGACCCAGCTCTGGAACGTGACCTGTTCCAGTTATTGGCACTGTTAGTGCCATGCCTGTTTCCACAACTGGTAGCAGAGAGAGGGCACGAGGCATGGTAGAAGGCATTTTGGCAGTGGTTTGTCACCTTCCTTTGTGAGGAGATCATACCAGCCACATGTAGACATGGCAGATTGGAGACAGCTGACTAGTAGATTTGAAATAAGGCCAAGCACAGAGTAGTGGGACTACATCATCATGCAGAATTGGGATGACCAGCAGTGGCTCCAGAACTGCCTCACGAGGAAGGCCACCTTCATGAAGTGGTATGAGAAGCTTTCCCTGACCCTTCTGTGCCAGGACATGCAGAGGAGGGAGGACATACCAATCCAGACTGGTTGCTGTTACCATCTGGAAGCTGGCTACCCTGACGGCTAACCAGTTCGGTATTGGTGCTGGCGTGATGGAGGCGTGTAAGGCAATTATTGCTGTGTTTTACGCACAGTTGGTAGATGTGTCTTCTCCTCACCTAGAAGACATGTCTAGGGAGATACCAGAAAGGGTATCTACTTGCTCCTTATTCTGGTCTTTGTCCCAGCCATGGCAGGAGGTTCATGGGCACTGTGGAATGCACTAGCAATTGCATGATGCCAGGTGCTCAGGAGGCTTGGCGTTTATCTGTTTGGACAAAAGGGAATCTATTTCCTCCAGACAACACAGATATCAATGGGGTGTTGTACCCACTGATATTTTAGGCGTCCCAGCCTATTTTCTGCTGTCCTGAGTCAGAAAGCCCTTCTCAGATGTGAGAGCATTTAGCCTGCTGAGCAGTTGCTAGATGACAGAGGAATCTACGTTGGGCCAACTGAAGGCAAGCTGGCGTTGTATAGTAGCCCATTTGGATGCCATTGTGGATAGGCTATGCATTGCACAACATGTGGGAGGAAAAAGGGGAGACCTTTCACTAGGAGTGGGTTGAAGAAAATGTTGGTTTTACAGGCTTGGTATAGGCAATCCAAAAGTGCCCCTCTGGTCACTGGGGCCAGCACAGCAAGGGAAGTAAGGAATGCCTTGTGTGCCCACAACCTTCCTTTATATGGGGGAAATAAAAGGGAAATGTGACGGTTTATCTATTATGATGAGACTTTATTATCAGCTTTGGTTTAAACATTCCGCCTCTGTTGTCTAAGCACTCGCACACTAATGGATTTTACAACCAAATACTTTATTAAAAGTGAAGAGCAAACAAAATCAACAGTAGCACCAAGCAGTGTAGATGGATAGGAAAAGCTATATCTTAGAGATGTTTTGCAGTAAGGATCTGCAAACCCACAAAGTCTCTAGCTGGGAATGTGTTAGCAGGGCCTCCCCAGCATGATGGGTCTTGAAGTTAACTATCGGATTCATGGGGTGTTCTCACTACTCACCTCTGTTGTTTCTGTCTGTCTACAAACTCCAACAGATATCACTGGAATGATTAGCCTGGGTTTGTTTTCAAGATTTTCTCTGCAAGCCCCAGGGCTAGAAACTTCATTTTGTTTTGTTTTTTAAATGAAAGTTTAAATTCTTATTTGACTCCATAAGCTGAGACCCAAGCAAGAGCCTTAATCCTGGATGAGCTATGTAATCAGTTTTCCCCTTGCACAGTCCTGATGTACACACAAAAAAGACCTCCCCAAAGAAAAAAAGCAGAACAATGTTAGTGCAATATAGGGAACAGTATAATATTGAGTGATGACAGAACTCAAGTCTAAAGCATGCTAATGTAGAAGTATACATGCACCTTGAAAGAGACAATGTGGAATAGGAATAGTGCTACTAATTGAAGCACGCTAGCAGAATAGCAGAGAATTGACTGATAAAGAAATGCATTGCTTCTGTTTATTTAGTTTATACTGCATATTGTGGAAGGATAATTTTAGTGTTGTTAGTAGAATAGAAATGATTAGTTATGGAAACAGAACAACGTTTTAAGTACTTCCTCTGTACTTTTCTTTGAAAACGAAGTTTAAATGTTGAAGAATAAAATCAGTGAAATGTGTGTTTGAAGACGTTTTGTACTGCAAACCAGTTTCATCTAAGGACCACAATATTTTGTATAATGTATAGACATAATCATATTCTAGAGCAATGCCTCTTTAGCCATTCATTACCCCTCATCCTCCTTCACGTCAGTCACTTTGAACATCCCTGGGCATTTTTTACACAGTGTATATGTGTTTTTTTTTCTTGGCTCAATATGTATGAGACCATTTTCTTTGTATATGTCTTAGGTGTTGTTTTTTAATTCCTAATGCACCTTCTTCATTAGGCTTTCATTGTGCACTGGTGCACTTAGCAGAAATGTTGCATGTTACACATTTGGTTAAGAATACACTCCTAAAGGACATGTCAGGGTTGTTTTATACAAACTTTTTTCTGTAGAATATTTCAATTATATTAAATGGCTACATTTATGCATAAATTTGTGTTCTATGTAGTAAATTGGTGTTAGTTTCTTGAGTCATTCTGTATTTCTGTATATTAAAAGAATGTTAAAGAAGCTTGGAGAGAGCAGCCAACAAGATATTGGATTTCCCAGGGATAGAGCCAATACAACAATTCTAACGGCAGGAAAGCAATAGACATCTGTGGGATTTTCCATATTGTAAATGGAATATATTGAGCTTCTCCCAGTCTCTTGTATTGACTCCACAAAGTTTCACAACACACCTCCTGAAAGGTGGTTTGGTTTTTTTAAACCTCTTAACCAGACCATTTTTGTGGGTGGTTGGGTGATACTTTAAGGTTCAAAGTGGCACATTTGAATGAGATCCCAAGCTTCTAGTATTAGAGGAGGCATAGGTTAGTGCCGTCAGTGAGATCTTCATGGGATAGCAGATCTCAAGAGAAGTCCTCTATAGAGTTCTTTGGCAATGATCTGGGCAGGGACTCACTTCAGTGGTATGGCCTCTGGATAACAAATGGTGTAATTGACCACCATTGGGGTGAATTGGTGTCCCATAAGAATCCAATAATGTTTATCTCTATGTGCTCAGAGGGCACTGAGGAGATCCCAAAATTTCCTTTTGTTGCCACGTGTTGGCATCTGAACAGGAGGCGCAGACACTGATTGTCTTGTGAACCCCAACCCAATAGAATGTGGCTTGTGCACATTACTAAGTGTTGTTTCTTCCTAGATAGTCTAAACAAGACAGACCTTGAGCTAATGGCAGACTCTCTGGTTGGGTATCTGTTGGTGCTGAGAGCTGGTTGTGTACTAGCTTATCTGCAGTCTGAATGTACCTAACAGAGCAAATGCCTTTGTTTCAAAATGGGGACATTGCAAAATTTGAAACTTGCAGATGATGGACCCATTATAGTTAGCTGTGGCTAGACCACCTTTTCATGTTGTTCCTACATCAGATCATATGTTCCTGACAAAAGGTCTGAGGTGAGGTCTAGTAAAGATATAACACCGTGGCTAGCTTCTGCATTCTTGGGGGATTTCACAAGCTGACCTGAAAATAAACATGCCTACTTTCATCTCTGACTTTTCTGGGATCAGGAATGGGTGTTGTAAATTTTGAGGGGGTCTTGTCCAGGGTAAAACTGTCAACAGTGCCTAAGTGACTTAGGAGTCTACATCCCATTTTCACAAGTGACTTAGGCACTTAAGAGCCCCAAATCCACTGACTTTCAATGTGACTTAGGTACTGTTAAAAATGTTACCCCAAATCTTAAATGACCATTTCCCAACCTTGCTATCACCTGGTTCATCCTCATCAGTGTTTGAAACCCTCCTAATGATGATCCAAGGTACCTTGCTAGCAATCTCAGTCCCAAACTTCATTGCTCTGATCAGGATGCTTGTAAAGATAAGACTACTTGGACACAGGTTATCTGCACAGGATCTATACCAGGATGGTGTTTGGGCACAGCCTGAGTCTAACTCAGACATGAGTTACTTCTGAGACTACCAAATCTTCTTTGGGTCTGTGTAGACTTGATGTCATTTTAGCTTTTGTCCACTATCCCATATGATCCCACAACTAAAACAGTTAGTCATTTGGATCCCTTTGGTCTCTGTAATCTGACCGTTACTTTTGTAATTGGCCAGCGGAAGGTTCCTTGGTAGTGTAACCCTTCTGCCCATCAGAGTTGGCAGCAACAAGGGCCGGGTTCAGTATCCAGGGGTTCCATTCCAATAGCACAATACAAAACCGGCTCGAGCCCCCACCCAGTGACCTGGGACAACCATATACCACCCCTCTGGGCGTCTGTAAGAGACAATACTTCCCCTCTCGCAAGCACAGAGTCTGAGTGTACCAAAAGCCTTTTAATAACAGGGAGAACCAATGTGGCATAATATTGGGGAAACACCACAAACAAGGTTAATAAACCAAACCATGAACCAGGAGCCCCCTCCCAGCAAATAGGCCGTGTCCTTCCCTTTGGCTCTTGAGTTCCACAACCCCAAAGAGTCACTCAATAGTCCCAAAAGTCCAACAGCCCAGGAGTCTCTGTTCTTGGTCACTGCAGAGTTCAAAAGTCACTCGGCAGAGTCTTACCTCCCAGCCTGGGTGGAAATGGAGGGTAGGGCACGGGGCACCTTACGTGGTCCGAGGCCGACTGCGCTGCCTCTCTGTGGGGTTCCGCTGCAGCCCTCACCGCAATCCGCTCTGCTCGCTGATACTCGAACCGCTCTACAGCGCCAGTCACTCTGCTAGCCCGCCCTGCTAGCCGACACATGGACAGCTCTGCAGTGCCGGTCACTCCGTCAGCAGCACAAATGGCTCCGCTAGTCAACACACGGACTGCTCTGCTGCGCCAATCACTCCGCTAGCCATCCTGCTAGCCAACACACAGACAGCTCGGCTGCACCAGCCACTCTGTACTATGTTCAGGCCCCCCAGCTTGAGACAGTGCTCTCTTTAGCTTTTAAGCAATTTCAGCATATAGCAGGGGAGCCTTAGTACAGGTGCACCAGTGAGCCTAAAGTGATTTCAGCTCAGCAGCCTGAACCCAGGCTCCTAATGGAAGCAGAATTTAACTCTGACATTCCACAGTGGAGAAAGGCAAGGTACAATAGGCCTGTGGGGCCCTCAGACAAAACCCTCACCAAAAGGCATAGATGCTTATTCTCAGCCTCTCTTAATCTCAGACTGTTCTGAAACTCATGGCCCTTGCCCAGTGAGTGCCACCTAGATGATGGCGAGTCCCTCCGTCATAACAAGGGCCAAGTACGTGTCCATAGTCCTTCATTCACCAAATCAGGGTAACATCACTTTATATTTCCTGCCCCAATAACATAGAAACTGGGGCTCCCACATCAGCCGAAGTGGCCATGTGGGCTGCTGTGGGCTCAGGCTAGGCGCAGTGGGTGTGTCTATGCAAATTGATCAGCCCCAAAGTTATTTTCCATAACTCACTGCAATTCTCATAGTTCGCCACCAGATGTCAGAATATATCTCATTCCTGACACTGCTTACAGTAGGATTTTGAAATCTCTCCAAGTATCTGTCTATTTTCACCTGTCTCCTCTGATAGCCTAGTGATTTTTTCCCCATCATCTCTGATGCTCATCTTATTTCCAGGGGGCTGGACCCTGCTTTCAGGACTGGTATCTGGGCTGAAGTGACTTGCAAGTTCAAGTCAGAGCATGTTATTCATTGCCTGGAATGCTTCTGACACAGTGCCATATTATGTCAGTGACCCGTCTTGAACATTCCCTGGAAGGATATACAGGTATTTTTCTAGAACAGTAGAGTCCCTGAGCTATTCACAGACTGGTGTTAGAGGATGGACTTGCCTTTTTGGGTGATGGCTTGAGATCAGGACCTTGCAAGGAATGATTGTGACTGGAATTTGCATTGCCACCTTCAGCTACTCATAGTCCTTGGAAGATTTGTTTGTCAGGGCCTTGCAAACTGCTTTACTACTTCCTTCAAGAAGGGTGCAATTCAAGTAGGCTGTGTCTATCTGGCCCACTGGGATACGATAACCACTCCTTCCTTTAAACATAGTGAAGTAGGCCTTCAAGTCAGATAGGGTGGTGCTGGTAGTTATAGACATATCAGTGAGTTGGTGATCTTTTAAAGCAGTGGCTCCAGAAATTGCTGCTGAGTTGATCTTGGTCTCTGTTGCTGTTATATCAGCCATTTCATGGGGTCTTCGTCATGTAGAGAGATTGTCCATATTCTTACTTTCAGTACTAAGATGTGGTAGGACCAGTGTGACAGTGTCTAGCAATAGATTTCACCGGCAATCCAGATTTAAACAGAAACTTCAAAATACTCTCTGGGGCTTATGTTTTTTATTATTTCCAGGTTCTGATTTATCCATAATACAAAAATGATGAAAGTTTCTGGCTGCTTTCCTTTTATGTTGTCTATAAGGCATTCCAAACACAATAAGCTCCAACCACACAGCAGAAAAATACAAACCAAATTAGATATGTTTGTGTTTCTCCAGAACTCCTCATTTGCTTCCTCATCGGAGCCAGGTAACTGTCTTGTCAGCCTGCTCTGTGAGTAACCCAGCTCATCTTAAGGTGCTGAGCCTGAGGGTCAGAGGCATTTAAATGAGTTCCAAGCTAGAAATAATTTCCTGAGATCACCCTGAGCCTTTGATTGGAATTAACTTCTGCCTGGTGTGGATACCACTGGGAGACTGAAAAATCTATAAATCCCATCACACCCCACATTGTAGGAACCTTTGTTCACTGAAGAGAGCTGGATGGGTTCTATCCAGCTCTGGAGCCAATTTATGTCACCATTGACAATTTTGGTTGGTGCAGAGCAGCTCAGCTGTGCTCCTGCTCCTCACCACTGAAGGAGGTGAGAGGCACTGTTTTTGCAGCCCTTTCTGCTCTTTCTATTAGAAGACATCAGAGACGGGGTCTGGAAAGTAAACTCTTTCACTCACTTGCATGGCTATGTGAAGCACTAATTGCATAGTTTTCAGCCCAGACTGAAAACTCATTATTAATTAAAAGCTGAATTCCTCCATATTTATCCAGTGAAATGAGTTTTAATAATGATGTGTTATAGCCAGAGTGCAATTATTCTTTCCATTTATATCTGTCAATCACTGACAGAACAGCTGATTCTTGTTGTTGCTTTTAAAAATACAGCTTTTTACCCTATGATTGATACTAATCAAGAAATTGATAATGTGGTGTTAGCACATCTAAACCAGTGTAATCAGTGACCAATTTTAATTGGTTTAGAATATTCCTGTAACAGTGAAATACCATAAAGTTTGTCAGACAAAAGATGACCAAGTAAGGCTGCCTCAGAGAGATTTCATGGCAAAGTAGCTGAAAGCTGATGTTTTAACTTTGAAGTTGCGCAGTGTCACAGAGTGTGCCTGTGCATGCACATGTGTTCGTATAAAAAGGCTGATAAGCCTCTGGCAGGAAAGTCCTGCAGGGGCTGCAAATGTGGTTAGTGGAAACAAAATCTCAGTTCAGCTCTGCAGCATGTGACTTCCTATTTCTGTAAACTACTTCCAAGGGACTTCCTTTGCTAAATCAGCTCAAGTCTTTCAGAGACTGAATCCAGAGCTGTAGTTTACCCGTCTTTGTCCCATGTCAGAGTTTTCTCTCAGATCTGGTTTTAGAGATTTTTTTCTTCTCTTGTGCCATTTCCAGCATGCAAGGATTTAGTGGCTACTGCCCGTGATCGGAAGCTGAATACATTTGTACAAATCTCAGTAGTACATCCAGCAGAACAGACTTTGACGAGATATTCAAGCACTGAAATTGTGGAGGTGAGCTTTCTTTTATTACATTATAAAATTTAGTAATGAATGGTATTATTTCCTTAGAAAGTAAATGAACAGCTGAGACAAGTTAGTGCACGGTCTTTAATAGGCGAGCTTAGCTGTACTGTAGCTATTAGCAAAGCATACCTGAGAGTGTTCTGCAGTTCTTGGCGTGTAACCAGGATAAACAGACGGAAATGAACTTGCCTGTTCATGAAAGGTCTATTTTTCCAACAGGAGACATAAAGAATAGTCTGGTTCTTCAGACATAGCTTTAGAATGAGCTGGAGAATATTTACTCTCATTAAGAAACAAAGCTGTGTAAAAATAAGCTAAAATATGAGTGCAAATGTTTTAATCACAGAAGAATGCACTACATATTATGCAGTGTGTTAACTTTTCATTTTTATTTTATTCTCCCAATTGGAAACTTGACATTTTTGCAGGTTTAAAAGTGTGTGTTTTGTTTTTTGATTGGAAAAGGAGAGGTATGTATAGAGTTGTTAATAATCTGCTTTACATTTTGTAGCAAAAGTTGCATGCTTGCTTGCTAGTACTTGTATTTCCTCCCCCAAAATTTTCAGTTTCATAAAACAATAAAGTTTATATTTACTTTGATAATTACATAAGTTTAACTATGTAGCATAAACATAACTTTTCATATATAAAATATTGGAGAAGATTATTAAAAACAGGAAAGTGTCCCCTGAAATACAAATTCAAAATTACTTTAACAGATAAAGTGAGCTGTTTGAAAAATCTAAGCCATAGGAATATTTCATAAGCACTTTGTGTGAACTTCTGATTCCAGCTGAGTGCTAATTCAGTTGTCATGATTTGAACAGTCAGCCATCCTGAAACTGCATCACTCAAATAGCCTGCAACAGATCAGGATGGTTCAGTGCAGACTGTCTAGCTTGATATACTGTTGAAGTTGGAATACATGATTCAGACAGAAGAAGACTCATTTTCTGTTATGAGGATGACCCAGATTGTGAACAGAACTCTGAATTTGTCATGTTCACACTCTGGGTGTCTGTGGTTAGGACACTTCCTTTTTAGTAATTGGTGGATTTCATTAAAAATGGAAGGTACAACAGACAAATGTTATGTGAATTATGCTAAAAACTTCCTCTTGATTATTAGAAAATTTAAAGATATATTTAAAGTAATTTTCAAAATACATTTGAAATTTGTTTTTAATAAAAATTTTCTATATACATTTATGCCAAAGAAATGACAATACTGGCTTCAGATGGTATGTTTAAAAGTTTTCATGTATTGGAACTTGCTATATTGCTAGTGTGGTGCTATTTTAAATTGCTAGAGCTAATCAGAAAACTACCAATTTTCTGGATTTCATCACACACCACTGTTTGTACTATTTTTTAAAAGAAGATAATCTAATATCCAAAGTCTGTAGCCTAAAAATGATGATTGGGGGATTGCATATTTTGTACTAAACATTTTGATCCAGATATTTAGGAACAGAAAGTCCACTTATGTAGGTATAGAGTTATTTTATAAGTCAGTCTAAGGTAAGTTTGGAGTTGAACCTGGAAAAATCAATGCTTACGTTTTTAACATGAAAGATAATCATTGGTTAAGAAATTGAGTTAATTGTCAGCATGATACTTAAGCTGATCAGTTTTTAAAGAATGGTGTTGCTATTATTGTAAGCCCTTTCTTTTAGGTGATTTAATTAAACATCATCTTCAGTTGTTTGCACAAATTATATTTATGTCCACAATAGTAACTGTTTTATAAACAGATATGCATTTATAAAATGTCTTACTTTTAAAATGAATTGTTTATTACTCAACACTGTTAAGAGTACTGATGTATGGTGACAGGGCCACATGAGGGCATTAGTCATCATTTGCTAGACTCTTGCGTATCAGAAGCACCTCTTTTCAGTAAGATTAAGTTTTTATGCCATTAAGTTTTATGTTGCTGACTTTGGTAGCATTTAGCAGTTCAGGTTTCTCTTTACTGTAGCACATATTTTTCCTTTAGAACTCCATAGTTTCTGCACACTCGTCCATAATTACATACTACACAGTACACAGCTGCTACCTTACTGAATCTGATCTTTTACTTCTGCTACACAGGGAACAAGGGACCCACTGTTTTTGACTGGTGTGACATTCCCACCAGAATATCCTATCTATGAAGAGACTAAAATAAAACTAACAGTCTATGATGTCAAAGATAAATCTCAGGACACGGTAAGTATCTAGCTCCTTTTCTTGCATAAATATTATTCAGACTTTTTCTCATAATGTTTGCTTCTTCTACTTCACCCCTCCTTTAGTAACATTGGAAACTGAAGACTATATATATTGATTACTCAGAGTTGCTTTTGCTTTATTTCAGATGGACCATGTACTGTTATTTAACTTGTTCTGTGAAACTATGTAGGTATTTCTGGGGAAGAAAAGATTACTGTTGTGTGCCTTTTTATTGCTGGCAGAGAACATATGGAATAGATTGAGATAATAAGACTCTAATCTTTGCAGAAATATGTTACTGATCATATAATACTAGTAAAGTAAAACACAAAACAATGTTAAAGCCTGGTATTTGAGGTTTAAGAAAGGTAATGGATAATCACATTTTGGATTAATGTTTTGTATATTGATATCTGTATCTCCTTCAGCACAACCATTGTGATCAATAGTCAAGGATATAAGACATACTCTATGACACAGGAAAATCTAAATTAAATCCTATAGGACCAGATTGAGAACCCCTACTTTGTGAGCAGTTGCATGAATAGACTGTTGAAATTAGTGGAACTGCTTATGTGTGTAATTAATCATTAATATGAGTAACGGTTGTTCAAGCTGATATATAGTAATAACAGTACCCAATCTAATTGTTTAGAGTCCTCAGGTAGAAAATAAAAATACAACTTACAAAAATACAACAATATCCTCATGATGCCACAGGAGTTACTCGAATGAATGAACTACTCATGTGCATAGGTGTTTCCTTAAAAAGAAAGGTAGTGATGTTTGTTGTTTGTACACATGTAAATTCAGTTAGGCTGGTGGAGCTCCAACAGTAAGTCTGGGAAGAGTTTTGGTCCCTCAAGATCTGTTTTTTCTTTTGAATGTGGAGTGTATTTTAAGAATAGTGTTTGGAATTTTTTGTATCTGCATAGATTTCATGGATTAAGGTTCAGGGACAGGGTTCAAAAAAGAACTAGATAAATGTATGAAGGATAGGTCCATCAATGATTATTAGCTAGGATGGGCAGGGATAATGTTCCTACCCTCTGTTTGTCAGAAGCTGGGAATGGGCGACAGGGGATGGATCGCTTGATGATTACCTGTTGTGTTCACTCCCTCTGGGGAACCTGGCACTGGCCACTGTCGGAAGACAGGATACTGGGCTAGATGGACCTTTGGTCCGTCCTAGTATGACCGTTTTTATGTTCTAAAGTTATTTCTAATATATTAAAGGTATTGAACCAATATAACAGGGGTTCTCAAACTGGGGGTTGGGATCCTTTGAGGGGTCACGAGCTGTCAGCCTCCACTCAAAACCCTGCTTTGTCTCCAGCATTTATAATGGTGATAAATTATATAAACAAGTGTTTTTCATGTAAAAGGGGGGGTCACACTCAGTCTTGCTGTGTGGAGGGGGTCCCCAGGATAGAAGTTTGAGAACCGCTGCAATATAGTGATTTATAAAATTAATTTAACCTAAAAACAATGAAAGGGCTTTTTACAGATTGGGCACAGAAATCTGGGTTTGCTACATCAGTTATGAATGTTAAGAAAAAAAATAGCTTGAGCTCTGGTTCCTCTTCCATTGCAGATTAAGTACTGCATAAAGGGGAATAAATGGTGTTCCTGCTATTTCCCAATCAGTACAATCTTCGTCCTCTCTGGAGGCTTGGGTGAGAAGTGGATAGGGAGTGATGAGGACTGGGAGTGGTAGAGTCTTGACTATGCCTCCTCCTCATCAGTGCATTAGACAGAGCGGATGAGTCAGTATGGTGGGTAGTAATAATCTGCTGCTGGTATGGGCAGTATGATATGAGCAAGGGGATCATCCTAAGGCACAGTGCTTTCCCTGCCCCACTCCTTGAGTGACACAACTATATGCTACTCATTCAGGGCAGAGTGCACAATCTAGCCCATGTAATTAACATTACTTGATAACTTGTCCATGTTTTTTAAAATGAGTCCATAGAATTCAGTACTTCTCAGTGCTGTGGAATTCGAGAGGATAGTTCAGAGAAATTCTTTCCCTTTCTTAAATTGCATAGGTTTTTAATTTCAAAGACCATATGATATTCCTACTAAATTGCTATTTCAAAAACGTTATATGTACAGATATATGTAGCAGTTGTAATATACATTATTACAACTGGGGCCCAACATTACAAAAATGAAGCAAGTTGTGAGACGTATCTCATCTGTGGGTGCTCCACACTATGATGATTCAAAGTGTCTTAAGGTCCCAGAATGACTTGAAACTTACATACATGCTGGTAAATAAGCTAGAGAAAAAAATAGTGATTTGTCTGTACTGGAACAAAGGAGAGGTGATCATGTTTGCATCCATCAGTGAACAAAGTTGATTTTGAGACCAGATACTTGGAAGAACAGAAACCAAAGCTGCTATCCTCCACCATTATAGTTATTCTTTTATTGTTTCTCCTCTACTTCACTTGAGGCTGAAATAGTTAAAATAAGATAAATTTATATTAAAATACTTGAAATAAATATAAATAAAGATAAATTTGGCATGTATTAAAGTTTGATGAGTTTGGGGATTTAACTGTATGAGAGCTAAATGGATGGAAGAATTTTTATTTATTTTTGCCCAACCCCCCAAAATAGATGTTGGCTCTCATTTTCAAAGATCTGAGATTATCCCTGCAAAGTCTGTATTCCTGAATCAGAAAGCAGTTAACTTCTCTCTGGCCTGCCATTTAACTTGCATTTATATAAGAAGTGCAGTTTAATTATATTTAAGTACTATGCAGCTGGTACCACATTTATTGTACTTGACATGCCGGGTGTTCTGGCCACACTTTTTCACATTTTTTGTGCATTTGTCTATTATGTTGGCCACAATTGCATCTTGGCTGTGTGACATTTTCTATAATCATAACTTCTTAATGTAATGAAACAGAATCTTTGTTGTTTAAAAGGCCTAGGTTAGGAAGAATGTTTTGTTAATGAAGGTTTTCATACAAATGGAAATTTCAGTAAAAATAGGGCTATTTCTTCTTTACTTTGAAGATGTAGCTGGAATAAAGAAGTTAATACAATGTGTTCAGGTTAACACTGAAATTCAAAAGCTGTAATTTTAAATTTAGCAAGCGAAGCCATGCATACAAGGCACTGGCTGCTGCCACATTCTGAAAAATGTACAGTGACATCTGTTTCCATGTCACAAAGATTTTTTTTCCATATTGCCATAAGCCAGTTTATTTATGTTTCACTGACTTAAGTCAGACTGTCTTTAAGATTTGATAGTTGAGTTTTGTCTTAATGTTTGGGTTGCAGCTGTTCTATAGATCATTGTACTAGAAAGGCATAATATGCAGTGTTTTAAAATACTAGGTTTTTCCTTTTAATATAGGCATACCATTCTTAACTTTAGCAAAGGTTTTTAAATGGATTTCAGGATAGCAAGCCCATGTTTGCACAAGTTGGTCTAGCAAATTTTAATGCTGAAAGGGATTCATTCTTTTCAGAAATACTGTATAGCAGTAGTCAGATAATGCTGTCATATGCCCAGCAGAGCTGCAGAATATAGAAGGTGTGAAACGCATTAATGTAAATTACAGCTGGGAAGAGAGCATATCTAGTTATTAGACTGAGTCAGGACTCCTACTCATATCAAAATTAAAAATACTGCATTGATTCTATAGTTACTGTCCCAAACACTACAGCTTATTACAGTGTGAGTGCACTGTTTTAGGCAATTACTGTAAAGTATTGTATATAGTTTTTATAAGGGGGTTCTTCTTTTCCTCTGCTGCTGACTTGCTTCACTGGTGTGATTTTATGCAGGTGACTTAACCTTTCATTTCCTCAAACTTCTGATCTGTGCAATGGGTAAAATCACATCTACTTACCTTGTTTTTAAAATGCTGTGAGAGACTTGGAGGAAAAGTGTAATGGAGAATAAGTATGACATGACCTATAGACTCATAGACTTTAAGGTCACAAGGGACCATTATGATCGTCTGGTCTGACCTCCTGTACAATGCAGGCCACAGAATCTCACCCACCCACTCCTGCAGTAAACCTCCCACCTATGTCTAAGCCACTGAAGTCCTCAAATCATGGTGTATAGACTTCAAGGTGCAGAGAATCCTCCAACAAGTGACCTATGTCCCACAGTGCAGAGGAAGGCAAAAAAAACCCAGGGCCTCTGCCAATCTGCCCTGGAGGAAAATTCCTTCCCAACCCCAAATATGGCGGTCAGCTGAACCCTGAGCATGTGGACAAGACTTACCAGCCAGACACCCAGGAAAGAATTCACTGTAGTAACTCAGATCCTATCCAACATCCCATCACAGGCCACCAGGTCCATCTACCACAAATAGTCAAAGAACAATTAATTGCCAAAATTATGTTATCCCATCACACTATCTCCTCCATAAATTTATCGAGCTTAATCTTGAAACCAGATAGGTCTTTTGCCCCCACTACTTCCCTTAGAAGGCTGTTACAGAACTTCACTCCTCTGATGGTAAGAAACCTTCATCTAATTTCAAGTGTAAACTTCCTGATATACCTGTTTATATCCATTTGTTCTTATGTCCGCATTGGTACTGAGCTTAAATAATTCCTCTCCTGCCATGGTTTTTATCCCTCTGATATATTTATAGAGAGCAATCATATCTCCCCTCAGCCTTCTTTTGGTTAGGCTAAACAAGCCAAGCTCCTTGAGTCTCCTTTCATAAGACAGGTTTTCCATTTCTCAGATCATCCTAGTAGCCCTTCTCTGTACCTGTTCCAGTTTGAATTCATCATCCTTAAACATGGGAGACCAGAACTGCATGCAGTATTCCAGATGAGGTCTCACCAGTGCCTTGTATAATGATACTAACACTTCCTTTTCTCTACTGGAAATGCCTTGGCTGATGAAGCCCAAGACCACATCAGCTTTTTTCACGGCCATATCACATTGTCGGCTCATAGTCATCCTGTGGTCAACCAATATTCCAAGGTCCTTCTCCTTCTCTGTTACTTCCAATTGATGTGTCCCCAGTTTATAACTAAAATTCTTGTTATTAATCCCTAAATGCATGACCTCACACTTCTCACTATTAAATTTCATCCTGTTCCTATTACTCCAGTTTACAAGGTGATCCATATCTTCCTGTATGATATCCTGGTCCGTCTCTGAATTGGCAATACCTCCTAGCTTTGTGTCATCTGCAAACTTAATTAACACATTCCCACTTTTTGTGACTAGGTCAATAATAAAAGATTAAATCAAATTGGTCCCAAAACCGATCCCTGAGGAACTCCACTGGTAACCTCCCACCAGCCTGACAGTTCGCCTTTCAGTATGACCCGCTGTTGTCTCCCCTATAACCAGTTCCTTATCCACCTTTCAATTTTCATATTGATCCCCATCTTTTCTAAATTTAACTAATAATTCCTCATGTTATGGGGCCAGGAGATATCCTCCTGACCTATATGTGGAGGGGACCTTCAACACATGGATCTGAACTTCTACCCATGAATGGGAGGCTCAGGAGCTTCTGCAGCATGGTGCTGCAGTCTCTGGCCTCTGCAGAGACCCCTCACCCAGGGTCTGTGTGCAGGAGGACATAGAGAAGAGGAGGTCTGAGGCCAGAAGGGATGCTGTTGATCCCACCTCTAGCTCTGCAGAAGTTACCTGGAAAGTTACACAAAGTCAAGGAACTTGGGGACTGCAATTCACCTGGTAGACGCTGACAGCATGTCTGAACTGGACCCATATTTCTGGGGACCTACTGGAAGCCATTGTGCACATGTATACTAGGCCTGGCCTTCTGTGGATCCAAAGGATCTACCAGCAACGGAGGAGGCCCAGTGGTGTTACTCTCATTGTTCAATGGGATGCTGTTGGAATTTCTGCAAAAGAATTTTTGTGGAGAGTTCTAGGACCAGAAAAGGGGAGGAACAGAATATTCTGGCCACAGTTGTCTGTTAATGTTTATGTAGCCTTGTTTCCAAGTCCCATATTCATTTATTTATAAAATGTACGTGGAATGAGGTTACACTCTTCTCATTTTTTAAAAACATTTGGAAGTATGAAATCTATGTAAAACTTCAAAAGGAGGAACTTTATGTATTCTGGGATTAAATCTAAGTGAACCTATGGTTTTTATGCAGAAATTAAATGCTGGCTTACTGAAATAACTCCTTTGGGTAGATTCAGCAACTGGAATTAATGGGGGGCTTGTAAAATACAAACAGCCATCCTAAGATTGCATTCCCAGAGCAATAAGAAACAGGAGGCATACAAGGCAAATAGGACATAGCACGTTCCACCTGCCTTGGATCTGTCATTTCTTGTATCTCAATATCTCCATTTATTATTAACAGCACAAATAAAAATAAATCAAATTGTTGAACAACTTAAATGGAAACTGGAAAAAATATGTTTCTGATTGTAAAACATATTTTAAAAGGGCAATATCAGCTTGTTCATTTTCTTTCCATTACAAACATCCCTTTTAATAATGAATTGCATTGGGGTAATTGGAAATGAAGAACTTTTATGGTTTAAGAGGCATTTTAAGATAAGTAAATTTTGGAGCCAAATCCAAACTGACAATGTTCCATATTCCCTAGTGGGCTTTGATCTATATCACAAAACCACCGCACAATTTGTTATCTCTGCTAAAGAGGCCCAAGGCTGGAATACCAGAGATGCTGCAGATCAGGATTTGAAACTTATTAGCAGAGATGTATGTGAAAGCTTGCACATCACCTGCCTGAACTACGCCTGCCTCTAGCAACTGGTATTTGTTCCTCACTTTTGTGAACACCACATTCACAGAAAAGTTTATTTTTAAAAAAAAACTGCAAGAAGTATTGAAGCTGATAGGCACAAAAGTTAGTCTTCTTTTAAAGAAGGATATTAGGTTTTTAAAAAAGCTTCATTTAAATTATCTGTAAAAGACTAAGGCAAATAAATCTCATGCTGAGGCTCCCAAAAGGTGTAAAACTCTCACCTGGATCTTGTTTGGATTTGACCCAGTTCTGTGTAGCTCTGTTCAAACAGGTCTAGACATTGCAGACATTTGGGAGATTGATATGTGTACTTATTAAAAACGGAATCATGAATTGCTGAGACCTTTACACTTCTTCCTGAGTAAATTATAGGAGAGTCTTATAGAAATTGGCTAGAAATTTAAAAGGTAACCAGAAGGAGCTGACACATGAAGAAATCATTACTGATGTCTTCATGATTAAGTGTTTCAATCTATATAGCTCAAACCAGAACCATATTTATGTGTTGGCCAATGACCTGATCCAAATCCATTGACATCAGAGTATTTCTATTGACTTCAATGACTTTGGATTAGGCCCCAAATGGGCCCAGGCCATGGGCAGTGATAAATGAGGGACAACATCCATTGGTGAAAGGCAAAAAGGGTAAAAGAAATATTTTATCCTAAAGAAAATTCCATTTTTGTCTTTTGGACTCTCTTTATGGGGGTCTAATTACCTGGAGTTCAACTTGCTGAGCTCCCTTGTTGATATGCTGAATGCTTCAAATTCCCAGTGGACATTGTGGTCCCTCAGCTCCTTTGAAGGGTCAAGGCCTCAGATTGTTCCAGTTCATTCCTGATATTTTGTATATTTGTCAAATCACAACAGGTCCTTGAGGAGTTAAGACATACAACTTCTCTTTTAAAAAAGGCCTCTGTGTTTACAGAGAAAATGTGTTGCTATGACCTTCTGTATTCACACCCAGAGCATGAGTGAAACCAAAAAGAAGCAATTGTAGGTGTCCAGTTGAATGCTACTTTTTGTTCTAGCATCATATGTTATTTCCATTTTTCCCCAAAAACCAATTTTAGACTGAAGGAAATAATTTTAATTTTCCTCCTAAGTATTTTTTTCCATTTCTTTGAGATTTATGATTTGAACTTTTTAGCACCATGAAAGGTCAAATGTTGTATTTATCTTCTCAAACATGTCCTGCTTTTACAAAAGGGCATCAATCTAAACAAAGAAAGAGGCAAAAATATAATTTATATGTTCAGAACTCAGCTCTTCAGTTTGAAAATTTTTGGCTATTCTATCTAATATAAAGTATATTTAGACACAAACTTTGACAGAATAAAAATAATCATACTCTGAATGGCTGGAAGAGTCTGGAATTCAGCTATTGCTTTATTCTTGTAAAAGTAGGAAGCTGGGACCATTTTGAAAATGCAGACTAATTGTCTTCTAAAGTATTGGATTATAAATTTCTGAAAGTAGAAAACAGAGCAATTTAAAACAAAGTATTATGCAGTTCTTTTCTTTTTTTACAACCACAGATACATTAGCATCTGAAATTGTATACCAGTACTGTAAAGCTGGGTGAATAGTTGTTAAAAATTCAAGCCAGCAAATGACAATTGTGGTATAATATAGGATTTTCTTTTCCTGGGAAGAAGCATTCAGTAAACCGCTCTTGGCTGAAATCCTCTATTCTCATTCTGATGATGGAGCTGATCTTTTTGTTTTGTTTTCTGACTATAAATAGAATGGATTCTGGGAACCAGAAGTGAAAAAAACTTGCAACTTTTTAGTGTGTTGTTTTATGAGCTGTTTGTGGAAGGTGAGACACAAGCAGGGCTGTGGTGATGACCATAGAACAGTGGAAGGTGCAGAGAAGAACATGTATATGACCTATATACAGAGTCTAATATTTATGCATTTATTTCAGTTTTTATAGCATCTATCTGATGTAAATACTTAGGGAACTTTGAAAATATTATCCTAAGTGGCTTAGGAGTCTAACTCTCACTTCCAAAAGTGTCTGAGGACTTGTCTACATGCAAGTCCTGGGGAAGTTAGTGTAAAATACCTAGGGGGTCTGAATTTAAAGTTCAATAACTGTTCAACATTAACTTCCAACGTAGACACTCTTATTAAGGGCCTGTCTAGACAAACAGTGTATGGCAAGGTGGGGTGTAAATCTACAGTACACTTAGTGTCTATGTGGACTGTAATGGTGCACACTAACTATTCCCTCATGCATACTGACTTACTCCTGTTTCAAAGTGAGGCAAATTAAAGAACACAAGGGAATGTTTAGTGCATAGCAGCAGGTTCCTCTTGGACATTTAGTGTGCGCCATGCTGGAATGCTGTAGATTTACACTGCAGCTTGCTGTGCACTAAGTGTTCATCTGGAAAAGCCCTAAGAGTGCCTTTGTGCAGTTTAGATTAATCCACTTCCAGAGTCATACTCTTAGTGGAGAGTAAATGTATCTACATGGGGATCTAATGTAGAATAGCTAATCAGCACGACCTATTTTGCACTAGTTATTCCATGTTTTTTTCCCCCATGGAGACAAGCACTTAGGAGTCTAAGTCTGACCGAAAGTCATTCGGGTGCTTTGGATAAGGTACCTTCAGTGATTTTACAACATTAAAATGATCATAACAATATTTTTATGAAAAATAAATAAAGCTAGCTGTACATGATCATCACCCTAGCTATTAACAGCTTAGTGATGATAAGAGTAGCTCTCAGTCCAACCCACTGTATTCTACCCATTTTTGCATCCTATCCCCCAAATACCTAGGAAAATTGTGGGTGAGATGTAATGTTAGCTCTACCTTTATTTCATGTACCGGAGTAGGCTCCATTTTCAGATGGCACATGCACAGTGACTAGGAAGTGATACATAGTTTAGTGAATAAAATGTGGAATAGTTGGGATCAAATGGCTGATAGTTAAAATATAGAAGAAGTGGCATGTGAATCTTTTTATCTGTAGAGGGGATACACAGTGAAAAGTCAGTGTTTAAACATTCTCAGTATTAACTTTCTCAAATGACAAATATGTATTTATAATCACACCTCTATCTCGAGGAAATTTTTGTTGTTGTTGGGAATAGGCTAGTTGTTGCTGGTATCCTTGTCTTTCCTGGTCCATGAGAATCTCTATTAAACTGTATTTAATTATACCCTTTTTGAACCTGGTCAGAGAAAGATGACAGATTTATTAAAGCAAACCCTAACCCCAAAGTGCAGAAGTGTATAGTTGATCAAGGGGGATAAATATTTCCCTACAGTGGATTTTTTTTATCCTGATAACCATTGGTACAACCAGATGCTTGTGCTCAATTTATTTCAGGTGATATAAGGAGTCCAAAATACACTAAAAGTGATTAAATATTAAAGTTACTAGAGGAAAGTTGTCATGAATAAATGTCTGATTTAGAAAGTTGATTCTACTTCCTTCAACCCCCAGCAATTTCCCACATGAAACTTGAAATGCCAAAAAATGCTAAATAAAATTTACTTTACTCCGGTACTAGCCATATTTTATTCTGTTTGAACAGAGGAAAACAAAACATCAACATTTCATCCCTTCTGGGAGTTTATGAAGGAATCCTCCAAATAGAATTAAATTATACTAGTTCATTATGCATTGCATAAACGTGTTTATATTTAGTGTTTTGGCATTTGTTTTATTATGCGTAGGGACCTGAGCTTTTTCTACTGACTTTGGTTCACCACACTCCTAGTTTTCCATAGAGATCTCATAGTAGGCACGTACAAGGATTTTTATGATGCTATTTATCTGTCGATATGCATTTCAGTAACTTACTGAATTACACGTAGATTTTGATGTCCTGTCTGCAGACTCACATCTCCCCCACCGTCCCCACCACCAGGAAAAATTATTTGAACAACTGGTCATTCAAATGATTGTTGTTTGTAAAATCAAAGTTCTACTGTAGTGTTTATTGTAATATCCCTGTTGGGCCAATAAACTACATTACTGCAAAGACATCAGACAAAAGATTTTAGCTGTGCTTTTGGAGAGCAAAACTTCTATTAACCTCAGTGGAGCAAGACCATGCACCATGACCACAGAAGTGTGGTCAGCCCAAAATCTAGCAAGCAAGGGGAAACTGGCAGTTCTAGTGAGCAAGTGCCTTCTGCAGAAAGGTTTACAAATGAAAAGTGACATGTAGCATATTGAGTTGGCTTGACCTGTGTCATTGTATTCTGTTAGGGCTGCATTTTTCTTGTATTTCACGCACCTCATGGGATCTAGTTATGTGCAACTGCCTATATTGCTCTTTGTTTTGGCTGTACAGTAACTCCTCGCTTAACGTTGTAGTTATATTCCTGAAAAATGTAACTTTAAGCAAAATGATGTTAAGCGAATCCAATTTCCCCATAAGAATTAATATAAATGGTGACGGGGTTAGGTGCCAGGGAAGTTTTTTTCACCAAACGAAAATATATATATATACATACACGCAGCAAAGTTTTAAACAAACAATTTAATACTGTACACAGTGATGATGATTGTGAACTTTGGTTGGGGTGGTGGAGTTAGAGGGTGGGATATTTCCCAGGGAATGTGTTACTGCTAAATGATGAGCAGTAACTCCTCAAGAGTTAACCTATTTTTGTTAATGTAACCTCACACTCTACAAGGCAGCACGAATGGAGGGAGGGAAGACAGCATGGCAGACACAGACACACATCCTGTGTGAGAAAGATGTGCATTGCCCCTCTCAGTAAGCTTACCACACTCTAAGTACATTACCTTTTTAAGTAGATCAGCAAATTGAGACAGCAGCTGCTGCCAACAAGCTCCCTCTGTTCTGAGACCTGTCATGCCCTCCCATGAAGATAGGGTAAGTGAGATGCAGGAGCAGGAGGAGGGGGAAATCTTGACATTAGCCCCCCTCTTACCTCCGCCTCACAGCAAGCAGGAGGCTCTGGAGAGCTGCTCCAAGGCAGAGGACAGGAGCAGCACATGACAGTGGGGGGAGGGACAGCTGAACTGCCCGGAAATTGATTGCCTGCTGGGAGGCTGCTGCACACTGAACTTAGGGGAGGGAGGATCTGATAGGGGAACTGCTGGTCCATCCTGGTTCCAAGCCCCTACCAGCTAACTCCAACAGGCTGCTCTTCCTGCAAGCAGTGGACAAAGCATGTTATAAGGGAGCATTACACAACATTAAACGAGCATGTTCTCTAATTAATCAGCAACATAACCATGAAACAAGGTTAATTAACTTTAAGTGAGGAGTTACTGTATATCCAAAGTTTGGCCTTCTGTCTGCAATTGCTGTTAAGGAGGGTGGAGGGGAAGTCAGTATGATTACATGCAATGGACGTCAGGGCAGAATTATTCCCTATTAGCACATAATTGTCTGTGGTTTTGTGTCGAGTGTATATGTGTATCTGTTCCGCCAAAATTTGTGAGCGGAGCCAGAGGCAGTAGTGAGTAGGGCAGACATGATCCCTGCAATGTTTCCCTCTTTACCCTTCAGAAACCTGAATGGGTGCCTCAGAAGGAGTGAAGTGTCTCAAAAAGTGTGGGGTTTTTTTTGAAGTCTTGTGTCATTGTGGTGCAAGGAACAAGAGTGTCTTCATCTTTCTAGCATCATCTGAAACATTCTAATCAGCAAAACCATTCTGGATAGAGAGCAGTCTTATGAATCTGAGTTGTCTTCACTGTCAATATTATTTTTATTTATTTTGCCAGTGAGATCACTTTAGACTGGATTGTCTGCATCTGTGATAGCAGAACTATGTCATGTGGGACAAAAGTGATTTCTTCCCTGTCTGAGCTTCAGCCAGTGTCTCACTGAGATCCTTAGGGAGGTTGAGTTACAACTTAGATTTTGATCCATAACCTTCTTAGCTGGTGAAATCCAGCCTGGAATTCTTGGTCTATTATTTTGACAGATTCTCAGTGCCTCCCTGCAGGAGAGTAACCCTATGCCTTCTCAAAAATCAGCAATTATTAGGCCCTTACTCAAGAACCTATCTCTGAATACTGATGATCTGGTCAATTGTTGCCATATAAGGAATGTCCCTTTTTTGGAAAAACTAATTAAGACAGTTGTGATGAGGAAACGCGAGCAGTTTCTGGTGTCCTAACTTCTGTCAGACTTCTGTCCATTCTAATGTTTGATTTCGGTATGAAAAGAAAGATTGCATTGGTCTCACTGTTCAGTGATTTTTGCATGATGGACAAAGAAATTGTACATACGTCTAAAACAATTAGCATCAGTAGTAGCCTTCAATAGTAGTGATCATGAGGCATTGTGGACTTAATCAGGGATAGTCGTAATTACTCATGAGTGGCTCTGTTCTTTCCTTCTGAGAACCCATTAGGGTAGTATCCGATCTGCCCCAAGAGCATTCTCACATGGGACTGCCACAGGACTTCATTTTCTTACCCATGTGGTTTAACGTGTATGTGAAGTGTTGTGAACTACTGTGCTTTCAATGTGCAGATGAAACCCCGTTGGTGCAGCTTTTCTAATGTCTGATCAAGATAGAAGTTTAGATGTCTGCATGTTTTCTTATATTCAGTTTGGATAAAGCTGTGATGACATTGAAGGCATGGGGGAGAAAATTATGGGGAATGGAAGAGAATGTATCAGCTATCTTGATTGATGGAATTTGCTCTTTTCTCATCATTGCGGTTTGCAATTTGCTTTCTTGTGTATGTTTAAGCTTTTTGGATTTCATATACATACAGAGGCCAAGAATATATTTTTCTCTGTGCTTGGCTGGAAGGTTGCAACCTTTTGTTTTAGATGAAGAACTTGCTAGTTACCTATGTCACCTCTAGCTAGAATTAGTGGAGTGCATTCTACCTGCAGCTACTTTTACAAGTGCTATCTTGTGTAGAATCCTTCAGTATTCAATGGTACTTCTCCTGGGAAGCATGTTAGGGAGCTCTGAACTTTGGACTAAATTATTGTTAAGCCTTTTGACCTGACCAGGTAGCCAAAGTTTGAGGTCTTGGATGTTGTTTCCATTAGGAAGAGAAATTGGTGATGAAAGTCAAGTATTTCTTTAATTCAGTCCTGTTTATGTATAAAGACCATACATTGTCTTTTTTCCTGGAACACAATAGGAATCAAACAGCAAGAGAAAGTTTTGCATTGCTCCAAATCGCTTTCCAGTCAACATTCTATCCCAAAGCTCTCCTTTCAGTGTTTTCTCACAGTCATGGAAAAAATGCCTCTCCATCTGTGATTGGGGCTTTCTTGCTGCCTTTTTCTGTTTAACTTTTGTGATGTTTCTGGTGCTTCTCTCTCAAAAACAAACACTCAGCTTCATTCAGATCAACTGGCAGGCCCCTGCATTTCTTATAGACAACAGGAAACTCCTTGGACCATGTGGCCCAGCCACTGCCTAGGCTTCAATATGGTCTAGACCCTGGGTAATGGTTTTCCATTGTTTCAGGTATCACTAAACAAAGGAGCTTTGAATTGTTCAGCCTGATGTTATGCCGAAAAGCTTCAGTGAGCTTGTACGATCATCCAGCCACCAACATGCAAGACAAGGTGTTGGTTTTGACCTGCAAAGCCTTAAGGTTTTGGTGCTGGGTGCCTGGCACTCTCCTCATGCAAGTCTGCAGCACTAAAATCAGCCAAAATGCTTAAGCTAACAGTTTAAATAGGAAGATGCTGATGGCTAGAATGAGTCCTCAGTTTGGAACTAACTTCTCTGATCATTCACACAGAGACAGAGATTGTTGACTTTCAGACAATTTTTGTAACATTTAATTATTTTTCAGGTGTTAGCAAAGGGAGTGAGTTAATGAGATGTTTAGAGATGCATTGGAAAGTTGGAGGATTTAATTATCAATTTCAGTTCAATTTGTATGCTTTATATGTGCCTTCTTAACTAAAACTGTACTAATGTATAGAGGATAGATTGAGTGCCTTTTATAAAGCAAAATAAATACATATTTGAAAGAAGCTTTTCACCTGCAATGCATCATCCCATAAGTTAACATCTATTGATTGGCAATATATTGATTCTTTCTGCTAACAATTCATAGTGTACAGAAATATGAGCCTACAAAAATTGGGGTCTGCTTTGAAAATCAGGCCCTAACTCACTTGCCCAGGTCATGTAACAGGGCTGTTGGGAATAGGACCCAGGTCTCCTACTTTCCAGTCCTGCAATCCTCTACTGCCTCTCCAGTTAATGGTAGTGAGAATAATAGTATACTTAGCACTTGTATAGGCCCTTATATCTTCAGGGTGTGTTATAAATCCCAACAACTTTATTAATAGCTGGTAGACAAAGTAAATGACTTCTGTAATGCAACTGAAGAAGACATTTTCAAAAGAGGGATTAGAACCCAGGAGTCTCATCAGATCAGATATCTTGCCTTGAATTTACAGTAAAACAGGCAGTTGTAGCTTGAGTGCAGAAGGAGAGGTACAAAGAGAAGCATCAAGAACTGGAGTAACACAGCTCAGGTAAAATGAACAAGACAGGTCTTTTCTCTTAAATTTCTGTATTACTCCAGAGTGGATTAATGATAATACCGTCTGTAGGCCCAACCAAAGGCTGCGTTATCTGTGGTGGAGCTCCATTTGCTCCCATAGTTACTGCACTACCAATGTTGAATTCAATACTTGAACTATAAAACCCTGAGGGACACTTTAAGTGTGAAAGGTACCAGAAAAAACAAATTCAGTGTCATTCTATAAAAAACACTGAACCTGGTGATTGCTAATGTTCTGCATAATATGTCATGTGTTTTTGTTTTCCTCAAAGAAAGCAGACTGGTATATGCCAATATTATCAATATGCCCAATGTGCTGAATTGTGCAAATAATTTATTTTTTTGCCTGTGACACTCTAAACAAATAATATTTAGCTATCCATAGAATGGTGAATTACATTTTGCCCACCTAACACCAACACAGTAATTTCAGGTAATTGTACTGCACTTTATTTGTGGTTGCTCATTCATGTGATTTATGTCTTTTTGACTGGTGCACATTCCTAATTAATGAGTCCTAGGAACTATGAAAGGCTGCCTATAACATTATATTAGAGCCATTTAGCCTTTAATATTTCACCAAAAAATGTAAAGTTATCTCTCATTTGGGGGAAGGGGAGAGGGATGACATTTTTATTACTGTTGAATGTAATATAATACTATTGTATAATTTGTATAATCAGGAAGCAAGGTCAGGGAAATCACACTGAGTAACTGCAAAAAATGGATTGCTTTGGCTAGCATTAATATGCAGAAGACATCCATTACCAAATGTCTTGATAAACTTTAAAATAAAAAAATATTCAGTAAATAAATATATAGCACACAGTTAAGTGTGTGGTGTTAGGTATCAATGAACCTTGCTGTATTTGCTGTGCATATGCATTGTGATGAGTTGCTGTATGAAACAGTTAATTTAGTGAATGCATATTGCATTTAATTGGTGAATCCCCACATCTGAAATAATGTAGTTCCATGTAGTTTCAAGTGTAATCCTGTACAAATTGTGTGAAGAGCCATACTTTTAACTCTGGCTGCAAAGATTGTAATCTAAACTTGCTGGGTTTTCTAAAAGTGAAGACTGCCACTTGGTCCCATATGTTGTATATAGGAATTGCTCATTTGGCACTGAAATGCTGCCACTCTTGGGGGTAAGTGCAGCAATTGTTTGATGAACAAACAGCAAAAATACACAGCAGTGTAAGGTATGAACTGAAGAAATACCTTGTTGAAGTCACAGAGGGAATTTTTGTCTGGCAGAATATAGCTAGCCAGTTACGAATTTGGCTAAAACACTGGGATTAACGCTTTTATTCTTAGGTAAAATGCCATGGGGCCTGATGAGCAAATCCTTAGCCTATGTAAATTGGTGTAGCTCTGTTGACTTTCTCCTTTGGTTTATGTATTGGCTTCAGTGGTGCTATCCTGATCTACTAGCTGAGGATCTGTCTCTTGGACCTACTGGCACTTTATATCAGAGTAGGTGCTCAGGAGAATGTTTTTCTGTCTAATTCAAATGCCAAATAAATTCTTTGAGTTATTTCTGTTCCAGGTAAAATGTAAAGCTGAGGTCCTGATCGCTTTGAAGGCGTGACCGAATTCCAAACTGAGCAATTGCATTCTGCTGAATGCAATTCTCCTGGCAGTTATAAATATAGTTAGCATTCTTCAAAATGGCATTTACAACAGAAAGTGATAAGTTTTCTGTACTCTAGCAGTAGCTCTATTTTCTACAAGGGAAGAATTGTGAATCTATGTATAGCTTAACACTGAAAAGTGCTTTATGTGTAGGATTTCCAAACAGAAAACGGGTCATAGCCCAGGGCTGGTCCGAGGCCTCTGACTCCCGCCCCCACCCTCCCATGGATAGGGTCACTGGAACCCTGCCCCCTCTCTAGGCTGAGGTTGCTGGTTGCTGAGACCCTGGTTTCCCCACACACAAGGGGCTGGCATGGCCATTCACCCCACTGCACATTCCTCCACACTGCACCCCACTTTTTGACAAAAGTTGGCATTTGTCCCTATTGCTCTTGCCAGCTGATCAAGTCGGCAAGAGCAAAGGAGACAAATGCCCACTTTTTCCAAAAAGAAAAGTCAGGATGGCCAGGATAAGGCTTAAAAAAAGGGACTGTCCTGGCCAAAACGGGACATATGGTGAATTTATTTATGTGAAAGGCTGTGTATGGTGAATATAAAAACATTAACAGAATGTCAATTTAAAAATATAATTTGTATTGTGACAGAGTCAGACCAGAAGGGTATAGGAGAGTGCTGGAAGGCAGGTATATCAGCCTCAGGATGTGTAGGTCCCTGTTCCCTGAATAGCCAAACAAAGGCCATTCCAAGCCAATCAAGACACCTGGGGCCAATTAAGAACCTTCTAGAAAGGAGTAGAAACAGCTTGCCTGATTGGGACACCTGAAGCCAATCAGGGACTGGCTGAAACCAGATAAAAACCTCCCAGTTAGTCAGGTGGGCTGTGGGTGTCAGGAGCTTTGGAAGGAAGTTATGCTGTTGGTGAGACTGAGTGTTGGACAACATATCGTACAGAAGGAAGGAGGCCCTGAGGTAAGGGTGAAGTGGAGTTTGAAGAAGCGGAGACTGCTGTGGGGAAGTAGCCCAGGGAATTGTATTGCGTTTTGTGCCTAAAAGGTCAGCCATCTTAGCTGATACTATTAGGGTCCCTGGGCTGGAGTCCGGAGTAGAGGGTGGGCCCAGGCTCCCCCCTTTCTGTCTCTCCTAATTACTTACTGAGGAAAGGAGGTCACTCTGGGGCCTGGATAAGTTTCTGAGGCCCCTAAATCTGCCAGGAAGTGCAGGACCCACAAATACAGACTCGGAACTTTGTCACAGTATCCAGTAAATAGAAAAGTATCTGGACAATGAGTCAGAAATTTATCCTTAATTGAAAGTGAATAGAAATTTGCTTTTAAAAAAGAGAGGACCAACCCTCATGGAAACTGTTGAATACTCAAGTAAACACAACAAATATGTTCACCTTTTTTTATTTGTTTTTTGGCTTCTGTGGCAGGGAAGGGGTAAAAGCCCTTGAATGCCCTGCCCACTGGCTAAACCCTGCTTGCTGCCAGGAGGGCCCGGAGCAGGGGCTTGAAACAGTCAACAGAAACTGCAGCTGTGGGCCCTAACGACGGCTGGCTCACTGCATCAAAGGGGTAGCCGTGTTAGTCTGGAATTGCAGAAGTGACAAAGAGTCCTGTGGCACCTTAAAGACTAACTAAAATTTTAGAGCATAAGCTTTCGTGGGTTAATACACACTTCGTCGGATGCATGCAGTGGAAGTATCCAGGGGCAGGTATAAATAGGTAGGCAAGAACCAGGTGGGAGATAACAAGGTTAGTCCAATCAGGCTGAACCAGCTTGTTATCTCTAATCAGAGAGGTTGAGGTGTTCCTCTAGCAGCTGAACTGGAGGTGTGAATAGCGAGAGAAGAGAAGCTGCTTTTGTAGTTAGCTAGCCATTCAAAATCTCTATTCAGTCCCAAATTGATTGTGTCAAATTTGCAAATAAATTGCAGCTCTGCAGTCTCTCTTTGCAGTCTGGACTTGAAGTTTTTTTGCTGCAAAATGCTGACCTTTAAATCTTTTATAGTGTGTCCAGTGAGGTTGAAGTGCTCTCCTACAGATTTTTGAATATTGCCATTCCTGATATCTGATTTGTGTCCATTTATCCTTTTTCATAGGGACTGTCCAGTTTGGCCGATGTACATAGCAGAGGGACATTGCTGGCACCTAATGGCGTATATTACATTGGTAGATGTGCAGGTGAATGAACCAGTGATGGTGTGGCTGATCTGGTTTGGTCCTGTGATGGTGTTGCTGGTGTAGATGTGTGGGCAGAGTTGGCATCGAGGTTTGTTGCATGGATTGGTTCCTGAGTTAGAGTTGTTATGGCGCAGTGTGCTGTTGCTGGTGAGAATATGCTTGAGGCTGGCAAGTTGTCTGTAGGCCAGGACTGGCCTGCCTCCCAAGGCCTGTGAAAGTGAGGGATTGTTGTCCAGGATGGGTTGTAGATCACTGATGATGCGTTGGAGAGGCTTTAACTGAGGACTGTAGGTGATGGCCAATGGTGGTCTGTTGTTTTCTTTCTTGGGCTTGTCTTGCAGCAGCAGGCTTCTGGGTACACGTCTGGCTCTGTTGAACTGTGTCCTTATTTCCTTGTGCGGGTATTGTAGTTTTGAAAAAGCTTGGTGGAGATCTTGTAGGTGTTGGTCTCTGTCTAAGGGGTTGGAGCAAATACGATTGTACCTCAGTGCTTGGCTGTAGACAATGGATTGTGTGGTGTGCCCGGGGTGGAAGCTGATGGCATGAAGGTAGGCATAGCTGTCGGTAGGTTTTCGGTACAGGATGATGTTGATGTGGCCGTCATTAATTTGCACCGTGATGTCCAGGAAGTGGACCTCCCGTGTAGACTGGTCCAGGCTGAGGTGGATGGTGGGGTGGAAGCTGTTGAAATCATGGTCGGGGTTCTAAGGGTATCTTTTACCCAAGATCCACAAACCTGGAAATCCTGGACGCCCCATCATCTCGGGCATTGGCGCTCTCACTGAAGGACTGTCTGGATATGTGGACACTGTACTCAGACCCTACGCCACCAGCACTCTCAGCTATCTCCGTGACACCACCGACTTCCTGAGAAAACTACAATGCATTGGTGACCTTCCAGAAAACACCATCCTAGCCACCATGGATGTAGAGGCTCTCTACACAAACATCCCACACAAAGATGGAATACAAGCTGTTAGGAATAGTATCCCTAATGATGCCACAGCACAAGTGGTTGCTGAGCTCTGTGACTTTATCCTCACACACAATTATTTCAAATTTGGTGACAATATATACCTCCAGACCAGTGGCACCGCTATGGGCACCCGCATGGCCCCACAGTATGCCAACATCTTTATGGCTGACCTGGAACAACGCTTCCTCAAATCTCGTTCACTCACGCCCCTCCTCTATCTACGCTACATTGATGACATCTTCCTCATCTGGACCCATGGGAAAGAAACTCTGGAAGAATTCCACCATGATTTCAACAGCTTCCACCCCACCATCCACTTCAGCCTGGACCAGTCTACACGGGAGGTCCACTTCCTGGACATCACGGTGCAAATTAATGACGGCCACATCAACACCACCCCGTACCGAAAACCTACCGACAGCTATGCCTACCTTCATGCCATCAGCTTCCACCCCGGGCACACCACACGATCCATTGTCTACAGCCAAGCACTGAGGTACAATCTTATTTGCTCCAACCCCTTAGACAGAGACCAACACCTACAAGATCTCCACCAAGCTTTTTCAAAACTACAATACCCGCACAAGGAAATAAGGACACAGATCAACAGAGCCAGACGTGTACCCAGAAGCCTGCTGCTGCAAGACAAGCCCAAGAAAGAAAACAACAGACCACCATTGGCCATCACCTACAGTCCTCAGTTAAAGCCTCTCCAACGCATCGTCAGTGATCTACAATCCATCCTGGACAACAATCCCTCACTTTCACAGGCCTTGGGAGGCAGGCCAGTCCTGGCCTACAGACAACTTGCCAGCCTCAAGCATATTCTCACCAGCAACAGCACACTGCGCCATAACAACTCTAACTCAGGAACCAATCCATGCAACAAACCTCGATGCCAACTCTGCCCACACATCTACACCAGCAACACCATCACAGGACCAAACCAGATCAGCCACACCATCACTGGTTCATTCACCTGCACATCTACCAATGTAATATACGCCATTAGGTGCCAGCAATGTCCCTCTGCTATGTACATCGGCCAAACTGGACAGTCCCTATGAAAAAGGATAAATGGACACAAATCAGATATCAGGAATGGCAATATTCAAAAATCTGTAGGAGAGCACTTCAACCTCACTGGACACACTATAAAAGATTTAAAGGTCAGCATTTTGCAGCAAAAAAACTTCAAGTCCAGACTGCAAAGAGAGACTGCAGAGCTGCAATTTATTTGCAAATTTGACACAATCAATTTGGGACTGAATAGAGATTTTGAATGGCTAGCTAACTACAAAAGCAGCTTCTCTTCTCTCGCTATTCACACCTCCAGTTCAGCTGCTAGAGGAACACCTCAACCTCTCTGATTAGAGATAACAAGCTGGTTCAGCCTGATTGGACTAACCTTGTTATCTCCCACCTGGTTCTTGCCTACCTATTTATACCTGCCCCTGGATACTTCCACTGCATGCATCCAATGAAGTGTGTATTAACCCACGAAAGCTTATGCTCTAAAATTTTAGTTAGTCTTTAAGGTGCCACAGGACTCTTTGTCACTTCTGGCTCACTGCAGTAGCTGGGCTAAGTGGTCACAGCTGGGGCTACAGACTGAGAGGGCTAGAAAAGCCCTGAGCTGAACTCAGTTGGGAGGGGAGCCAGGAGTAGGACAGGAGCTGCTGCTGCCTGTCTCCTCACTGCAGGCAAGGCACCTCAGGGATCTGGAGACCCTATATTCAGGTACAAAGAGGGTAACCATTGGGGGACAAAGGGTAGCATTTTCTTGCACTGAAGCCACTGGTATACACTGTAAATAAAGGACACTAGGGTGAAACACCAGAAGAGGGTGTGAAGACTTTTATTTCTATCAGCCAGGGCACAGGGGAAAGAGAGAGAGACCCTGTGACAGCTTCCTAGAGCTGCAGTATCTGCAATTCAGGAAACATTAGAAAATCATTAGTATATTGAATCCGATTGGATTTACCATAACAGCAGCTGTTGATCATTGTGGATGCCAATATCACCAGCATGCTAATACCTTCAAGAATCTGAGTTTAAGTGCCTGTGTGCTGGGCTCCCAGTGTGACTGCTCTTGTGGGGTACAGATGCTGGTCCCTGCACAGAGGCAGCAAGTCTCAAGGTCTTTTAAGATACTGTATGTGGGTGTTTTTGCCAAGGGAGTTCAGCCACCTTGCTCATGGGTTTGAAACTGGGACAAAAACCTGTTTTTAATATAACTGCGCTCAACAACCCAGTAAAATTAGAAGATTAATCGATCAGTGAGGGATGGGGTTGGAAGCTTGGATCTCTTGGGTTTATAGTTAGCCTGCCCAATGGCATAGGGAGAGCTTCTCTTGTCAATAATGTTGCCATAAGCGTGCCACAATAATATTTCAGCTGACACTAGACCACTGTCTGCAATATCGTTGGAGGATGCAATATATATCTGAGTGTGATAAAGATATATTTATTGTTGGGTGTCTGTGTTTGTACTCCATCCTTTTGAGATTATATTTACATTTCTGTGTTCCTCATATATATTGTAACTCACTGTCATGTCCTCTCAGTTGTAGAGAAGTTCAGTATGGAATGCTTCTGTTCCAACTTGGCAATTGTATTACTAAGTTGTTATGTAACTAACAATTCAGTACACAAATGGCAAGATTCCATTGTTATTATGTAATGTAGTATTCCCAATTTCCTCTTCATACTATTGGTACAAGTTTTGTGATGGATATTTATATTTATTTGTTTATTGGCATTTAAATTAAACTCAACAGAGCATACAGGGCCAGTGATCGGAGGTTCAGTGAGTCTGGGCAGCCTTTCAATGCACTTTTCAACATACTAGCCATTCTCATTTTGAGACAGGTGAAGCAATAATAAATATTTAGGAAAGGAAGTGTATTTATATCCAGAGCATTTTAATAAAGAAAAGGATTAAAGCAAAGATCAACGCAGTCTTGTTGGCTCATACCAGCACTCTATTTTTTAAATATTGACAAACGTTTTATTAATGTTAAAATGTTTTTAAATGATGTATGAAATGTATTTTCATTTATATCCATTGCTGAAGCCAAGTGACAGTCTCTTTATAAATGATGTAATCTTCTGCTTCTAAATTTTTGCTGTATAGAAGCACTGGATAAAGGAAATTAAAAATAAATGAAGTGTTTGTTACAGCAATGAGAGCAGACTTTCTAAAGTTAAGCCTCTGTCAACATTTCCTTTATACACTCCCATTCGCAGAATTTTATAACTTGGGCATAAAAACTGGCTCGAGGCTGAATGTTGGAGAATTAAAGCTAAATTCTTATATCAGTGCACAGGGATTTTGATGGATAAATATCTGATTTGTGGAGATCACAATCTCTCTCTCTCTCTCTCTCTTTTGGAGTAATGTTTGTTTATTTTTGAAACTTTAAAAAATATCTTTCAGTCATTTTTTGTTACTTCCTTTTATTCTTTTATCTTCCCATTTAAATAATTTTGGGAGGAAGAAAATATTGTAAAGAGAAAATGAAGACTACAGTGTAGAGAAGACAATATTGAACTCTGACTCATCCCTCCTTTATCATGATAGTAATATGGTATGTAGTAGTGCTTGTTACATATTTACAAGCCTGAAAGCATAGTTCATACATGTTCTTAGACCATAGGGCCAAATTGTGGTATTTTGGAAGTGGCTTGAACAGAAGGTAGCATGGCACATCACCAAGCATCTCATTGCACATTGAGTCTGCCTGGACTGCACCATCCTAAAGATTGGTGCAATCTGCTCGCTGTGGCTCAGACAGCCCATTCCATGGTCCAGTGAGGATGGCCGGGTCATGGCCCTGCCACTGTCTACGAACCTTCCTTCTGGGGCCCATTGGCAAAGTGTGGTCCTAAACTCCCGAGAGTGAAAAGAACACTAGAGTCCACATAAGGTGGGGAGGGGGATGGGGAGAGGGAGGATAGGTCCTTGTATGCTTCTCTTCTTCCCTGAACAAGGTTGGGCACAATTTGACCTGGAATGGCTGAACATGTGTGGAGTAATTTTTTAAGACAGTCTTGTTGATGTGTGCCATTATGTGAATTTGTATGTTGTGTAATTGTAGTTGTGTCAGTCCCAGGATATTAGACAAGGTAGATGAGGTAATATCTTTTATTGGACCAACTTCTTTCTTTCTGGAATTTGTTGGATTAATTTCCATGGGAGATAAATTCAGTCAAAATACCACTTGTCTTTCAATTGATTTAGCATCCTCTTATGTCCAGATATTGATTTTTATCCATTTTTTCTGAGTATGCCAAGAATTTCTTTTTTTACAGAATATAAATTGGTTTGGGTTGGTCTTTTGATGTAAAAGTCTGTTGATGATTATTAGGTTATGCAAGTAAACAAGCTGTCCCTTCTTGGAAGGGTGTTCATAATTAGGCTAAAATTCTGGAACTAAGTTGAACAGGGCAAGCATTATTGGTACGAAACCCTACAACTTAGGAACGCAGAGTTTGAGAATATCATCTAGAGAAAGCTCCATAAAGAATTAGCAATTACTCCCAAATATTTTTGTTTCAGTTTTTTACTTTGGTAAATCAACAAAATACAGGGTTGAGGTATGCACGCCTTACAATAATAATACTGCTGTAAAAGAGAAACTGCAAGTTCGTTAATAGTCATCTAGAGCTTCCTCAGACAAGTATACTACAGTAGTTTATACAGCTAGCTTTGTGAGAAAGATGCCTTCACTTTGTGGTCTCCGGCTCCCTGCAGAAAGGAAGCTTCAGTGGAAACCATACTTCATTAGCTTTTGTTGTAGCATGGGAAGTACACACAATTAGTTTCTTGAGATAAATTAAATTAACTTTGCTACTTTGCTTAAAAAATATTGGAGATTATTTAAAAAAATCAAAGATCTGAAAAAGAGGAAGGATCCTTACCCAAGATTCAATTAGCTAATCAACAAGTCTGTCTTTAGAGAGGAAAACAATTAATTAGCTAGTCAGAGCATTACCTCTGGAAGCAGGTCTAGTGCCAGCAAGCAGAGAAAAAATGCAGTCCATAGAGAAAACAGATTATTAATTATTCCTTATTAACCACACAACTGATGTTGTGCAGTATTTCACGCTATATTGCATTCATGTCTACAGTATGCTCAATTATTGGCAAAAGAGTTATGCCAGCATAAAATCTGACCTATTGTCTCTAATTTGGTCCCTTGCTATTGGATCTGACATAGGCTTGAGAGGTACTGGAGCTATGAGCAGAGCTGCAAATAAAGAATGTCAGCAGCTGCTGTGATCTCCTCCTGGCTTCCTCCGATGCATTAGACATTTTCTCTCACCTGCTTTGATGCAGAGTGATGAATAGGCTGACAGTTAGTAAGGGAAGGATAAATATGATCCACTACTGCTATAGTGAAATGCATTTTAAGAGCATATGGCAACATTGCACAACAGTTTATTTCATGCCTAAAGAAGAAAATCATCTTCAGTTGAAACTGCAAGAAGAATTTAAGTAAGTGTGTGATGGGATGTACCTGATCTTTGCAGCTCCAGAAAGCCCTGTGGTCCTACTGCCTCCTGCCCCAGGAACAACGAAGTGGCAGGAAAGGAGCAGCAAAGGTGGGACATCAAAGCCTGCCTAGAGAGGCCTCATGGAAGCAGCCAATCAGAGCCCAGCAGGCTCAGATAAAAGAAGCTGTAGGGCCTTAGCAGGTCAGTTCCTGACTGGGACCTGACGGGCAAGGAAGGATGCTCTGCTCTGGCCAAAGGAGCTTGAGGGATAGCCAGAGTTTGTTTCTGGCTGCATTTGATTAAGCTGGGTTTGCAGGGAGAAAGAGGACTTACGAACCTTAACCCTGAGCTAAGGCTGAATCAAAAAGGGGCCAGGTAGGAAGAGGCCAGGGGAAGAAGCAGCAGCAAACTGATTCAAGCGGGGCATGGCTGCTGTTTTATAGAGTCCCTGGCTTGGAACCTGGAATAGTGGGCTGGCCTGGGTTCCTCCATTGTCCACAGTGGCATAAGCTCCAAAATGAGGAAAAGGCTTATATGAGAGCCTGAAAAAAGCACTGAATTTAAAGGGCTTAGAACCAGGGCTGAAGATTTATTGGACTCTTTACTACCTCGGAAGGGATTCATTTGGACTTAGTCACTTGGCCAGAGGCCTAAGCCGCTGAAGACCCATCAAGGTCAGCCAGCAGTCTGCAGAGGACACTGGGGTGAGATAGGGACTGTGGTACCCCATGCAGGCACTTGATGCCCAAGAGGTGAGTGCCCCCATTGCAAGGTGGAATATAATTACTTGAGTTGGACCAGGACACCACTGTTAACAATTCACTGTTAAGAAAAATAAATGTTTAGTTGCCTCAAGTGTTGAAGAACAAAGTGGATAGGTTCGAAGGCTCTGCATAGAAATACTGAGCTCTACTATTCTGAGGTTCAGAGAGTCTAAGATATAGTCTTGTCATATAGTCTGACCTGCTGTACATCAGAGGCCATGAATTCATCCCTTTACCCTTCCTATAGAACCCAATAACTTCTTTTGATTAAAGCATAGTTTGTGCTTGGCTAACATATGTGTTTTCACTCTTAACTCTGGCCCTAAGAGAAGTGTACAAGGTGAATGTAGAGGGCTAGTAATGACAAGGAAGGAAATATTAGACAGCTAAAGGCACTAAATGAGATGCTGCTTGCAAAGGATGTAGAAGAGAATAAGAAAAATCTTTATAAGTACATAAGTGAGACTATGGCAACTTAACATGGAAGGGGAACACATAATAGATGACAAGAAGGTAGCTGAAGTATTTAATAGCTACTGTCATATAAATATGCTTTAGCATGGAAACCATACGTTGTGGATTCAGGTAGGTCAATGGGCAAAGGAAAAACAGAGACCAATCTAGGTGACTTGCTTTCTTCAGAAACAGTGCTGTCTATTTACAGTGCTACAGAATTCACAAGGTGGTTTGGTTTACCACATGCAAACCCAACTGCTTTCTACAAACAATAGAATATACATCTTACTAGTTCCATTCTGATGCTTCAGGTGTTTTTCAGCAGCTCTGTAAAGAGATTTTAGGCCTGATTCTACTCCTAACTCTCTTAAGTAAATTGGGAGTAATTCCACTCAAATCAGAGGATTTAAGCCCAATTCACAATTATATGAGAGGAGAACTAAGTGATAAATTTCTAATTCTTTTCCTCGAAAATGTAGAATAATCGTTGGGGATGAAAGTTTTTTGTGAACAATCAAGACCATCCTTGAAGATATTATTCAAGGTCCATTCTAGGTTTTGCCAGCTGTCACAATATTATTATTAGTCTTACAGTATTTGATGTTTTTTCTTAAAACCGTTGGCTTTAATTTTTTTATGAAAAGTTGCTAGCCCTCATGACTGTGAAGAAAAATTTGAAAACCAACCAGAAGTCAAACTGAAAGATGCTGTAATTTATTTGTTTTTAAAATCATGCAATTTTAAAAAATGTTTCATGATTTTGGGGGCTTGAATTTCAGTAGGTTGATAGTATTGCTGCAGCCACCCAGAACTGGGTCTTTAGAATCTGGGAAAGAAATGATCTGTGCTTATGTAAGTTTTGGTAAGATCCCAGACTAGTTTTTGTAAATAAGGTGCTCATTAGACTGACCACTGCACGTTGCTTCCTGCTCACTGCTGGCAGGTGAGTACCCCATGAGTAGTCTAGCTACTGGGAGGATGAGATCTTTTGCGTATAGAAGTCTAGACATGGGGCCAGTAAAATGGGAATCCTGAAATTCAGTCCAAATGATTCATTGATTAAGGGCCTGAATCCAGATTTTGTGCCGTTGAATGTTTTAGAACCTTTAAAGTAGCAGCTTTTAGGCACTTTTGTCATCAGGAATGGGCTTTCTCAGCCCAGAAGCCTGACATGCAGGTTTGGCTTGTTCGTTTGTTTCATTTAGTTGTGCCCTAACTTCTCGAGTGTCAGCTTTTTTTCAAGGTAAATACATTATTCAGGAGTTTTTGAAATATGAAGCATAGCTTATGTTTTTTCTGTCATGTATATCACTCTCATTTTCTAAATGGTTTCTAATGTAACTTGGATGTCAACATCTCTGCATGTACCAAATAGCAGCAGATGGCTTAGGAGGCAGGCAGCTGAGCAGAGACATGAAGTGGTGCTAAATGTTAGTGTCCTTCCAGCTTTATTTTTTATTTTAAGTTTTGCACGTTGTTAGCAACATTGAATTAGAGCTGGCTTTGTGGGGAAAATAACATTCGCCTTGTCTAAACACACAATTATACCGATTTAAAGTTGTGTTTTAAAAATAATTTATTTAAACCAATGCAAACCCACATGGGGACTCTCAATTTTATTGAAACCTGTTTTATATCAGTTTTGCTTAACTGGGTGAGGAGTTGACTTAAGATAAATCAAGTATACATTTGATTTACGGGTTTTGTCCATGCAGGAGTTTCAGATGGAGCTGGACAGGAAATCATCCATCAAATGCTGTACTGTTGAGAGTTCAAAAAATTTTCCTGTCTGGAATTGGGATAAAAAGTTGAAATCTTGAAAATATTACTGAATCAAAACACTGGAGAAAAAAAATCAGTTGGAGTCAATTGAATCATAGAACTGGAAGGGACCTGGAGAGATCATCTAGTCCAGTCTCCTGAACTCAAGGCAGGACTAAGTATTATCTGGACCATGCTTGATAGGTGTTTGTCCAACCTTCTCTTAAGAATCCCCAATGGTGGAGATTCCACAACCTCCCTAGGCAATTTATTCCAGTGCTTAACCGCCCTGACAGTTACGAACTTTTTCCTAATGTCCAACTTAAATCTCCTTTGCTGCAATTTAAGCCCATTGCTTCTTGTTTTATCCTCAGAAGTTAAGAAAAACATTTTTTCTCCCTCCTCCTTGTAACAACCTTTCATGTACTTGACTGTTTCTCCATAATTCTGAATAATTTCCTGTTGCTTTAAACCTTTTTTTACCTTATTCAACTACTTAGCATAAATTTCTGAACAAAAAGTTGTTAAATTGGAAAACCAGTATTTTCATTGAAAAATGTTGAAATGTTTTGACAATTTTGAATTCTTTTCCAATGTTGGTTCAAGTCAGGAGATCATCTGAATCTGTTCTGTGAACCATTTCAGTTCTGACAAATCAGTCTTTTTCAATTAAAAGACTTTTTATCAAAAAATTCTCTCTTAGCTATATTTTTAAGCTGATTTTAGTTAAACCTATGTAACTTTGTTGATGAAATTCTGGCAGCATTGAAGTCATTTGCAAAACTCCCATTAACTTCAATGGGTCCAGGTCTTTATCTTGTCAGTTCTTCTTCTTAGTGTATGCTTAACATGCCTCAGGTGGTACATGACCAGTGTTCATGACTGAATTTGGTCTGCTGGCTGGATCATTAGCTTCTCCATCTTGGGCTTGGTTCTGATGGGGAGTGCAATGTGGACCCTGATCCATGCCCCTTTATTTATTTGTGTGTGTGTGTTTGAGTTAATTTAAAAGAAGTAAAGGGTCAGTTTCATTTAAAGATGAAGAAATCTCTTTGGAAGTACAAAATAATGGACTCTTAAATTCTCTTCCCACTCTGGGTACACAAAGTGGATCATTCCCTCTTTCCTCCAATATTTGTTAAAACAAAGGAACCTGCCCTCTCACATAATGTTGGTAACAGTATTATAAGCTGAGTTTACAAAGCTACATAGTTCAACGTTAAGGGTGAAAATACAGGCCAACAGTCCTTAATATTAATTTTGTGTCAGTTGATGTGGCATTTTACTACTAATCTATTGTAGAGGAGCATCACAAATGTGTGCAACATATGTAGATTTTGAATGCATTGCAGTCAATGAAATGTAAAGTATTTCTTTTTTAGACCAACAGTTTCATATTTGCTTTACCTGAGCACCATGGCTTTGATCCAGCATTTGCTGAAGAAAGAGTCCCATTGACTTAATTCGTGTTGGATCAGGCCTCAATAGGATTGCTAGTGTTGCCAGTTTTGGTTGGATGTATTCCTGGAGGTTTCATCACATGACATAAACTTTAATTAAAGATTTATCTTTAATTCTGAGCGACTCCAGGACAATCCTGGAGGACTGGCAACCCTAGGTCTTAAGATTCCACAGGTTTTGTATTATGTGCAAAATAACAGAATCACCCCCCTCACCTGACCTCCTACCAAAAAATAATTAATGCTGCAAAACCTGGTTAAGCAAAAACTTTTGTAAAGATACTCTGTAAATAGTAATGATTATTTCTGCAGAGATCTCATGATAACAGTTCTTCAAAGTAGCTTTAAAAAAGCTGAATCACCAAATTTTTTTGGTAGACTAGTCATCTGAGATTGCTGAAAAAAATGTGATTAATCAAATATAACTAGTACAGTAACAAAAATAATTAACCTGTCTTAAATTAAACCTATTTGGAAATCCAGGTTTTTATTTTATAACAAGTGTATGTCCATAGGTCTATGCAACTCAAACTTCTTTAAATGACCATATTATCTTAATTCACTCAAGAAGCCAATCGCATAGATACAGTATGTTGGATTTGAAACAGTCGGGAAGTTATATTTCAGATTTTGCTGCATCTTTCCCAGCTCTATGACTTGATCTAGTTATGGCTCTAAGACTTGCTTTTTGGACAGCTTTGATTAGGTCTTGGACTCTGCAGACATTTAATTAAAAGAGTGGTTAGGAATACAAAGAAATTGTGTGTGCTGGAATAAAGGATGGTCTTGTGATTAAGACCATGAGCTAGGAACCAGGAGATCTGAGTCTCTATTCATGATTCAGCTGCAGGCTTTCTGTGTTATCATAAGCATTTAGTACAAAATCTTCAGAAGCAGCCACTTTAACTTCAGTTGGACTACTTGCTGTGCATAAAATGAAGTATTTGCATGAATCTTCACTAGACACCAAAGCCTCATTTTCAGAGGTCCTGAACATCCCCTGTTGCCACTGAACTGTACATAAATGAGAATAAAAATACTTAATTATTTCACAGGAATATTGTGTGGTTTATTATTTGCCCATTGAAATCTGCTAATGGAACACATCTCTCCTCTCTTTGGAAAAAAAACCCTATTGCAAGAAAATCAGGGTAGTTTAACATAAAATTGGCATTTTTATTAAATGTCACTAGCAGTTTTTAAAACAAAAAATTAAAAGCCATTTATTTAAACAACAAACCTTTCAACATGATGTTTGTGGCTTGTTAGTTGTGCGTAGAGCTGGGTGAAAATTTTCAGCTGAAATTCCCCATCCTCACCACCAGAAAAATGTAGATTTGGATTGACTGAAACATTTTTGAATTTGTTACGTTTTGGTTAATTGGTTTGGCTTCAGAAAAAGAAAACATTTCAGATATCCTCAAAGTTGACATTATCAAACTGAAACATTTTGATTTTTTGGCTGGATTATTCACAAAACCAAGGATGGAGAGGTGGTGACAGAACCCCTGTATACTCGATAGCCTGCTCTTTAAGGGTTGCATTTGGGACAGGCAAGTTCAGATCCTCTCTCTGGAGCAGGTACTTAAGCGCAAGTCCTCCCCTCTTGCAGGTGAGTGGTCCTAACCACCAAGCAATAGGTTATTCTTGGATAGGTCTCTCCCGGTCCATCCTATTGAAACTGTTCATCAGAGAGAGTGAGAATGAACTTATAGCCTGGTCAGGTTAGGGCACTCACTTGAAAGGGTAGTTGCCCATTTCAGTGAAACATTTTGTATGATCTGAAACCTTTTTACTTTTTTGATTTGCTTAATATTAAAAGAAAAATTAGGGTTCAGTTTAACCTGAACTAATTTTTTTCCCCTAATTTTTCAAAACTGCCAGTGAACTGAAAAATCAATTATATGTGCAGCTTTAGTTGTGCATTTTGCAGGTTGATGGAGCAAGCATAGCTTTACTGTGATTTGGTAGATTAATTTTACATGCTTTTCTTTTGGTATAAGATTGATAACTAGTCAAAATAACTTTTAAAGTACACTAATTAGATGAAAAAGTTACAAGGTGTATCTTTCTTCCTACTTTAAGACATACGTTAATTGTTTGTGAGGATCAGAATTGAATTACTGTGCTGAAGATAACTTTTTATAGTTGTCTAGACATTTTTTTCACTTATCTGTGAAACATTAAGTATATGCCACTGCCAGAGGGGATGCTGGAAGGCCACAGTGACCAATGATGAGTGCTGAAATGGCTATTTGAATTTCTCTAGCAAAGCACCCAACCCTTACAGTATTGGAGACTCTTGTCTCTGCCCACCCCAATGACCAGAGGGGACCAAGAGTACTGTAATTTTTTTAAAAAAATTCTTACCAGCTAATCCAAATTACTTTAGGGTCATAAAGTGTCTCTCTCTCGTTCTCAGGTATTTCAGGATAATAGCACATAATAATAAAATCCTACCTCTGCTACTCTTATTACTGTTGCCAGATTTCATTCTCTAGTGGCTGAGAACTAAAACCTTTCCCAAGAGAGTAACTGTTGTAGCTGCTGGATTTTTTTTAACCCTTCATTCCAGGAAGTTAGATATATTAGTGCTGGGAATCTGTACTAGTAATCGCTCTTGGTGCGGAGAGGAGAAACAAGACTTGAGCTGTCCTTGGGTTATGCAATAGTGGTGATTAATTTGAATGTCACTGTTGCCGAAATTTGCTGCAGTCTCTGTTTTCACTTTCTTTTCACATTGTTATGGCTCTCTTTAATACACAAACATCTGGGGAGATTTTTTTAAATCTTGCAGTCACTAGGCATGGCTGTCAGGACCTCCAGATGTATAGTACAGGAATTCCTGTAATTTACTAGAGTACAAAGCAGTCTGTGAGAAAATGTTTTCCATACATGCAGGAAAATAGAACACATTTGTTACAATTAGAAAAGCAAGGAAGTCAATGTTGGCTTATAGAACAATTAGTAATCAGATATTGGTGCATAGGGTTTCCAAGAATATAGATTTTTTTTTTTTAATCAGGAGCATTCAGACTATATTATAGCATTTATGTGTGCATAGCAAGCAATTTAAGTGTACATTGTCATTTGGTCATCAATTTAATATTGCTTATATTCTGTGTCTATTTCATCATATGCTGTAGCTAATATTGAGAGATTGTGTGAAATAAAAGCCCTGTTCTGCAAACTTCTCAGTTTCAACTTTACATTGTATACCAGCAATGTCCAATAAGTTCACCACTAGCCACGTGCGGCTAATAGGCTATTGAATTGTGGCTAATGCATGTGGCTTTTTTATAATGTGGCATATTCATAATGTGGCTAAGAAGAAAAATTCAAAACTACAAGTGTGGCTAGCATCGAATTTCTGTTGGACACTGCTGTGTGCACACATACAATACACATACAAAAAATGAAAAGATATCATTCTGTATGAGTGGAAAACATGTTCCTTTATGGAGTGAACACAATATATAGGTGCTGTATATCAAACATGCTAAGAAATAGATTACCATATATTGGCTAGTTTAGTTTCTATTTTTACCTAAAAAAATAATACGTAGACAGCTGTGTCTGTTCTCTGAGAATTTACTGCAAGTGTAACAGAACTTAGCCTTTGTGTCTCGTTTAGACCCTTTCTTACTGGCTGTGTGCTACTGGACTGCCTTTACCTATTTTGTGTACATGAGAGGAATTACTTTGCTGGATAATTCATAGGTTACCAAAGACACAGGGCTAGTTAAGAGTGTGCTGGTGCCTTTCATTATCAAGGGAGGATGCAGGAAGGTAAGACAGAAAGAAGCTAAATAAAGTTTTTATTTCCTGGGGAGATTTATGCTGTGTAGTTACAAGCAGGTTTTGGTATTTTATACACAGACAACTATTGGAAACGCACTAAACAAAGGTCAATGAGAATGGGATGCTAGATGGCGTGCACTATGTAGAGTTGCTTATCTTTAAAGACATAGGTTTTCAAGGTGAAATGACTGTCCGGCTGTGGACTGTAATTCTTGGAAAGAAGAGATTATTGAGGCGACACTGTCTCTATTACTTTGATTAAATAAAACAAGAACAATAGCTATGCTCTTGAGATATCTTAGCATCTGTAACACTGTTAATTGCGGAAAGGTTAATGAATAATGAATAATTCAGTGTAATTTTTAAAGAGTAGTTCTTAAGAGGGGAAAAAAATCTGCCAGGTTTATGACTTCAAAACCATTTCCCTCAAACTTATTTTATCTAGTAGTGTCAGTAGTAAAAGCACTGGCAGTCAGTTTCTAGCGTCTGGGTACTTGTAAACTGAAATGCATGACTATAAACAGATCTGAAATCCAGCTAAGAATTTGAGGAGTTTAACATGACCACAGGTCACCTATTAGAGGTGTTTGTTGATGGTGATGATGCGCTTCAAATAACTACTCCACTGCAGAAAGAGCTGGACTTAATAAAATATAAACGTATTAGGTTTTATGTTTAAATATAGCTGAAGTTAAAGGTAAGTTGGTAGTCTGTGACTAAAGGTCACTGGGATAGTCTGTGAAAGTGAAGAAGCAATGTAACAAACAAAAACTTGCCATTATATGTTGCATTCAAATGTACTTGCTTAATATTTCTTTTTTTTAACTGTAGCATCTGCCACACTGACAAAGAGAGTGGCTAAATTTTATCAGCCTCAAAGGTGAATGGCTAAAGTCTTTTTTTAAAAATGTATTAGTTATTAATAGATATGTGTGTGTATATGTATATAAAATATATATAATATAATACACACACACACACACACACACACACACACACACCCCTTACATTAATTCCTTTTACATGATAACTATTTTATAGCCTCCATATTAGTTATAATAGTTCCTTAGGAAATTATGCAACCACTTCTACCAAAATGTCATGGACAAAATCATAGAAATGTAGGACAGGAAGGGACCTTGCTAGGTCATCTAGTCCAGTCCCCTGCACAGAGAATGAGCTAAGTATTATCTAGACAATCCTTGAGATGTTTGTCTATCTGTTCTTAAAATCCTCCAACGATGGAGATTCCACAATCTGTGTAGATAACTTGTTCCAGTGCTTAACTACCCTTACAGTGAGGAATTTTTTCCTAATGTCTAACCTAAATCTCTCTTGCCACAATTTAAGCCTTTACTTGTTGTCCTGTCCTCCTGTCCTCCATGGTTAAGGAGAACAATTTATCCCTCTCCTTTTTATAACAAGCTTTTACATATGTGAAGACTATTTTGCCCCCGTCTCCAGACTCAACAAACCCATTTTTTTCAAATTTCCCTTATAGGTCCTGTTTTCTAGAGCTTTAAGCATTTTTGTTGCTCTTCTCTGGACTTTCTCCAATTTGTCCCCATCTTTCTCAAAGTGCAGTGTCCAGAACTGGACATGGTACTCCAGTTAAGACCTTATCAATGCTGAGTAGAATTACTTCTCATGGCTTGCTTACAACACTCCTGATGATGCATCTGAGAATAATCTTCACATTTTTTGGGACAGCATTTTATTGTTGACCCATATTTAATTTGTGGTCTGCTATTAACTACCTGTCCCATTCTTTCCTGCAGTACTCCTTCCTAGTCATTTTTCCATTTTGAATTTCTGCAATTAATTATTCCTTCCAAAGTGTAGTACTTTGCGTTTGTCCTTATTGAATTTCACTTATTTATTTCAGACCATTTATCTGGTTTCAGATCATTTGGGTCTTGGCCATGGCTTAGCTCTCTAAGCCATTATCCAAATAATTTATGAATATATTGAATAGAACCAGGCCCAGGATAGCCCTTCCAGCTTGACTGTGAACCACTGATAACTACTCTTTAAGGACAAATCTATACCAGAGTGCTACATCTGCTGTTTTCCTTCTTCATGTTTCTTAGAATCATGAACTCTATCATTTCATAATCCCTTTCATTTAAGCTGCCATCAGCCTTCAAATTCTCAACTTGTTCCTACCTATTTTCCAGAACCAACTCTAGAACAACCTTTATTAAGGTACTGTGACAAAGCTCCAAGTCTGTACTTGTGGGTCCTGCACTTCCTGGCAGATTTAGGGGCCTCAGAAACTCATCTAGGCCCCAGAGTGACCTCCCTTTCTTAGTATAATTGGCAAGAGTCACCACCTAGTGAGTTGCCTTCATCACAGGCCAGTATGAAAGATGGAAAAAGTGGGGAGCCCGGGCCCGCCCTCTACTCCGGACTCCAGCCCAGGGACCCTAATAGTATCAGCTAAGATGGCTGACCTTTTAGGCACAAAGCACAATACAATTCCCTGGGCTACTTCCCCACAGCAGTCCCTGCTTCTTCAAACTCCACTTCACCCTTACCTCAGGGCCTCCTTCCTTCAGTATGATATGTTGTCCTACACTCAGTCTCACCAACAGCATAACTTCCTTCCACAGCTCCTGACACCCACAGCCCACCTGACTAACTGGGAGGTTTTTATCTGGTTTCAGCCAGTCCCTGATTGGCTTCAGGTGTCCCAATTAGGCTAGCTGTTTCTACTCCTTTCTAGAAGGTTCTTAATTGGCCCCAGGTGTCTTGATTGGCTTGGAATGGCCTTTGTTTGGCTATTCAGGGAACAGGGACCTGCACATCCTGAGACTAATATACCTGCCTTCCAGCACTCTCCTGTATCCTTCTGGTCTGACTCCGTCACAGTACACCTACACTACCGCCAGATTGGCAGGTAGTGATCGATCTATCGGGGATCGATTTATCACATCTAGTGTAGATGCGATAAATCCATCCCCAAGTGTGCTCCCCGTTGACTCTGGAACTGCACCACTGCGAGAGGCAAAAGCGGACTTGATGAGGGAGTGACAGCAATCGATTCGCCGCCATGAGGATGTGCAGGTTAAGTTGACCTACGATACGTTGACTTCAGCTCTGCGATCTTAGGTCAACCTCCCACTCCAGTGTAGACCTGGCCTTAGTTGCTTTCTCCAACTTCTGCAATTAATAGTTGTCTCCTGTGTACTCTAACATTCTATCAAATCAAACATTCTAGTAAGGTTTTCTAAAAACTGTCACTGACTGTTTATCTAGTGTCCTGTGAACTGAAGTTCATCATATTGCATACATTAAGAAATGTAAAAGAAATAACTTTTCTACAGGCTGCAGTTTTAAACTAAGTAGCAGGCAGTCTAGTGTGGTAGCAATTTGGCAGACCAGCCGGGAAAGCTTTCTGTTCACAGGAGTGTATAAATCCTGAAAAAATGACATCTGTTTGTGAGCCTCAATGATACTAGCAAAGCTGAGATGTAAATATCAGCTTCTCTCTGCAGAATCTTGCCATTCTGTACATTGGTCTGGCAACCGAGAACAGCAAAATCTTTCTCTCCACCATCAGAAACTCTAGGGAGTTGGTTCATTTGTGGTTGACATTTTTGAATTATGAATAAAAACAGCGCCTGGTTTTGGATACTGTCTAAAATTGCATTGATTCTCTTAAGAAGAGGACAAATGTCATTATCTCTGTGGGGTGAGGGGGGTGATTTAATGAGAGACAGAAATGTTAGGGCAGGCAAATGATAGTCATGCTTTGCCATATTAGATACTGGCAATTTCTGAACTAACTACTGAAATAAGAGATTGAAGGGTCACGTTATAGTGACAAAAATGAAAGAATATTGAAACCACTCTGCCAACACCCAAGAATTCTAAAGGCAATGGCAAAGAAAATCCTAGAACCCATGGCATAGGTATTTAGTTCCTCAAAGGTTTAAAGAAAAATAGTGGCAGTGATGCAGAGCCATCAGGGGGTCTCTCTTGGGATTAAAATTGGTTATAGGGAGAAATGCATGGATTGTCAAAGCCTAATCAGAGATGTGACTGACCCAATCCAAAAGAAGGTGGAATAGAGAAGGCTTTGATACATTAATATGTAAAAGACCCTTAGATTTAAAGTATTTGTCACTTCATCCTATGAGTGGGTCATTCCCATAGATGGGAAGAAAGTTTATCAAATTTTTGCTTGTATAGCTACCTTCTTATTCTTCTGAAATACTAGTTGTAGTCATGGGAGCCCTGTTTGTCCTCCTATGGATGTAGCAGGGAGCATGACAATAAAAACCAATGGTGGAACCCCTGAGATGTGTGTATATTGGTGGGGGGAGGTGTGGGGGAAGGGAGGGCAGGTCTGTAGAAGCACAGGGCTGTCAGTGAGGAGACCTTGTGTCTCCTCATGAGCTCCCAGACTGTCCTGGACTGCTGTTTTGCCAGTGGCTCCCTCAATGTCACTTCCCTCAGTGTTCTCCCACAGAAAAAAGTGGGTCATTATGAATTTACCCATTAGACTGAGGATGAGACAGTGGACTGCGAGTCAGTCTCTTGAGGTTCCATCCAGCTGTCAGTGACTTCAGCTCCCAGTGGGGGAACTTCACTGCAGCTGCATGCTGGGCAGTATCTTCTGCAGAAGCGCTGTCCTGCAGCAGGTCTAAGGCTTAGTTAGCACTTAAACCTGAATATCAGTGATTTCACCTCTAGTGATCATTTAACAAAACCAAAGACTTTCAATTGAGCCTAATCAGCTCTGTCTTTAAACAATGGAGAGGGGAAGGTCAAATGGTGTCCATGACTCATAGGCAGAGCTCACATAACCAGGCAGAAATGTCCTCAACCTCTCTCCTCTCCACTGGGCTTTAGCATCTGAACCTGCTCCTTAGCAAGTTCAGTTCAGCTGAGGGTGTCCACCTCAATCAGGACAGGCTTAGAACAGTTCTGGTGCCCTTTATTCGCCCTTTACCCTGCATTCAATATTAACGTGATTTGTAACCCACCACCAGCCAAAATTGATCACTTTGGCAATACAGTTCTGTCTGCTGGATACTAAGGCAGAATGGGTGTGTTCATGTAAATACAGCCTGATCCTGAAGCCTTTTGCCCCCCAGCTCATTGCTAGCTGTTGGGGAGACCTCATTCAGACCTTGATTAGACCATAACAAGAAAGGGAGAATAGAGTAACTAGGGCTGCTACATTGTATGCTTCTCCTGCCACACTGTGGAACAGGCAGGGAGAGCAAGATAGGACCTTGAATAGCTGTGCCTGAGACTAGAGGAGTGCATCACAAAGGATGACTGCTCTCCTACACACAGTCACTCAGGGGAAAATTAAGAGAAATTCTGCTTGACTGTCCATCCGAGACCCAGCCGAAGGCAAAATATGGCAGAGAAGTTTTTCCAAAAGACCATACACCAACTGGAAATAGCTGGAGGACAATGCTCTAACCAGTCTCTCTCCCTCCTTCCCCCAGATGTGCACCCTGTACCAAGGGTTGTCGTGAGGTAGTGTAGGAGCTCTCTTCTTGCCAGTTTGTGCCTGCTGAAGTTTCCCCCCATGCGGGGATATTGCCAGCAGAGGACTTGTGGTTGGTCCAGTAGTTGAGCCTAGTCCATGTCGATTGTTGTTGGAAGTTGTTTCAGTCAATTGGTTGTTTAGTGGTTTATGTGAGAAGGATTGTTGGTATTGGTCCAGTTCCTAAAGAATAGGTGTCTTTCTCCCAACACTGAAGTTAATACTAATTATCAGCTTGACTAGAAAGCTCAGGAACTGACTACCAAAGAAAGTGAACAATCCTCTCCCCTAAGCCCATCCATACAAGGGTTGAGGAACAATGGAGTGGGGCACTGCAAGTTGCTTTCACTACCTCACTGTGCCTCTTCTATGGATCAAGGACTTCAGTCGACAAAGGTGTTAGTCTGGAACCTGTTCTGAACACAAAATCCACTGGAAAGTGATGATATGGTTGAAGAATTCATGAACACAAATCTATGCAACCTTCAGGATGTTAAACCGTTTACAGTTGAAGCTATAGCAGTCCCTGGAGCCAACTACTGTTGCCTCTTATAAAGTAAAGAAAATGGTATTTTCTTCTACTCCTAAATTTTTATACCTATCACAGCAACTGAAATAATGAGCTTCAACATTTCTATTGATGGTTTTTGAAAAAACCGAACCAAACAGTAGGATATGAATAAAAACCTGGAGTGATAACAGCAAACTGGTTGTTTTAGCTATGTTAACCCTTATACTGTCAGATTACTAATACATTTTCACAATAAAGTTTAGTTAGAATGGGGAAGGCTATACATTAGATATCCAAAAATTGCTGAATAAGATGTTGGACTAGTTTAATGTTTAATTTATTTAATCTGTAGCATTATTTTGACTTAAAGTATGTTAAGGAGTCCCTCACATACATATTCAAGGAATTAATTATACTTTGGCCATACAAATGCAAATGAACTCTTATCTTTTTTAAAAAAGGTAATTAAGTCAATATTGGACTGAAACTTTTACAGGTTGAATAGCTTTCTGGAATGCTGTTCCACAGTAATAACATATTTTATCCTGATCTTTTTATGTAGCATTCAGTTATAAAAATAGTTTATAGAACTGTTGGAATGAAGCCACTATCAGTTTTTAAAGCAATCCATACAAGGTAGTAACCTATTCGCTGTTGGTACTTGTTTTTTATTGATAATTAAAGTGATCTGAAATCAGACTGAGAATAATAAATGAAGCTTGTATGTAAATATTCCAAACAATATTAGACTAATTTCCAACAATATTAGAGTAATATTTCACACTATCTTGATTGGCAATACTAAACTAATCACACATACCAACCGTGATTTAGGCTTGTTTATCCTGTAAATGTGTATAATTCTGTGTTTAATTATATATTTGTGTTTAATTATGTTCGCATGTGTATTTTTACACACACACACACACACACACACACACACAGAAGCCTTGAACCAAATCCTCATCCTCTTGTACGTAAAGGGTATTAAGGTCCCTTGCTGATTTGTAGGGGAACTTGCACTGTCCTAATCAATTCTGAGGATTGTCAGACTAGTGTAGAAGAAGTGATGAAAATGCTTCTCAGCTTCTCTAATGCTGGGACCAAGAAGCTGCCGAAAGAGTCATGGGGTGGGTGGAGGGTGGGCTTAAGCCAATTAGCCTACTGTGCATTAGTAAGTATGGGCATTTGCAAGGGACTGTACTAACCTGTTTTTTTCACACACACCTCAACCAGCCTCCTGGCTTTCCATGCACACACACACTTATTATTCATTCATTCTACCCAAGTGGATTTATCCTCTCTGGTGGGTAATTCAGTTTTGGAGCTCTCAGTTAGTTCTGTTAAGCTAGAGTCCATTTGGCCACTTCAGGGTCTCCACAGCTGCCATTCATTGGGAAAAACACAGCGCTTCCTCCAAGATGTCAAGGGGGTGGAGATCGTACTTCTGACATCCATCTATCAACTTGTTGCCATTTTGGGCATTAGGGGGCAGAGTCTCTGAGGGAGATTCTCGGCTCATGTAGATTATCATAGCTATATTGACTTCAGTGAAGCCATGACAATTTATACCAGCAAAGGATCCACCTCACTAATTCTATCTCCAAGGTCTAGGTTGGGTGGGCCCTGTATCATCTCTGCAGTCTCTTCTGAGGAATGCATTACTTTGTCAGGACCTGGTTAATGTGCCCTTGGGGCAGAGCTATTCTGAGCTGCAGTACTTCAGCTGTGCTATGAACTGGTAACACTGAAGGATCAGAATCAGGCTTTGGTCTAATAAGAGTTTTTCTTAAGTCAGGATTGACTAAGACTTTCAGGATTTGGCTAAGAGTATTGTTACTCTGTCTGGAGTGGCTCGCGACCATGTGTGCCATCCCCATGACAGATTGTCAAAAAGCAGGGCATAGCCCTACACTGGTTGTATGTTCTATCATTAGATTTCACCAACCCTGTGACAAGTGTGAATTCCTAAAGCACTATGATAGTCTTATCATGGAGTCATAGAGAGTCCCCCTTGAGCATTCCAGTCAGTTTTGCCACCCAGGCCAAGATGGACTATGTGACAGCTGGTCACTTTTCACCAAAAATCACAAAAGATTCAGGTTACTCTCTGGCCCAAATATAGGCGCAGGAACAATTTTTATAGTGGATGTGCTGAGAGCCATTGAATCAAACTGTAAACCATGTATATGATGCAAACCACTTCAAGCCAGAGGGTGCTGCAGCACCCTCAGTTCCAGCACCTATGATCCCAAAAGACCAATCATCTACCCAAGGTCACTTGTACTCAGATCTCAAACCAAAGACAAAGCCTGTAGCAATCCTGTCATAAACTAACTAAAGATTTATTGATTAAGGAAAGAAATGAGATTTTAGAAAGAAATGTTTACAAGATTAAAACAGGAAACAGATATACACACACAAGAGTTAGTCTTAGATTTAAAAGGGTAATATAAGCTTCTTTAATAAGCAGCTCTGTATGTTCTTCAGAGCCGACCCATGCCAAGCAGGAAGGGGATATCTTGCTTATTTTTAAGAATCTTTGCCCCTCAGAGTCTAGACAGCATAAAGAATATGTTTCTCCTTATCAGGGATTTTTTTTTATTCCCTCACCCTACATTCCAAGATGATGGGATGAGTCCATGTGCAGGTTTCCCATTCTGGAGGGAGTTAGGAATGCAGTCAACAAGGTCTCTCTCCTTTAGTAATGATGCCTTATTTACTGTCAGTGGGCAGTCTCTTGTGCAGGACAAGCACTGTAGCTTAAGTAATGCTGCTTTTCCACACAATTACAGAGGTTTACAAAGTAAATGCTCAGTCTGACTGTATACAGTGGGATGCAGATATTGTAAGTAGGATTAATACATGCAGCATCCTACAAGTATTCCATAAAGTCTAAACACTAAAGACATTCTTATAATTAAGGAAAAAACAAAATTCATATTTGTTTAGATGTTTTTTAGAAGTTTGTCCTGGAATGAAACTCCAACTTCAATATTAATTTTAAACATTTCTGTTTGGTTAATAGCTTTCTGTTTTTATAATAATTGGTTGTGGAATTCCATTTATAACATTATAAATGCTATTAGTTCATCACAAAATACATCATTCAGTGATATATTTATATTAGTAATCATAATTCTTATAACATTTTAATTACATCCGCATGATAGATTGTACATCCAATTGATTTTATTATGGCAAATACACTACATATTTCAATCTTTTATTATGCTGTGTGACACTTTAAAACTCTTTAATTATTGTAAAGCATTTCATTTTAAATAAATGATCCATGATAATTAATAACTTAGTACCTTGTTTTAGAATAAGTTTACATATTGGGTTAGTTGCCTGTTTGTTCTGACATTTATAAAATATATTTTTGAACTATAAGACTCATAAAAGGGAGTGTGTGATGTTGTACTCTATATGATTTTATGAAAATATTCTGATAAGTGTGAATATAATGTAACTGTAATATGCTTCATGCAAAAGATCTCTGGTAAGGTATCATTACAAACTTATCTACTGAGTGTGGTCATCCTATTTGTTTTTATGTATGTATCATTCTTGTATCTGAAACTAGAAGTATGAAATATAATTCTGATGTCCTATTGTAATTATGCAACGTGTGAGCCATTAATGGTGGTTTGGAATCTTGATGGCTCCCATTAACCAGAACAATTGACTGTGGATGGCTTTGTTGACTTGCAAGCCTTCCTGCAAGTCAGGCCAGGAAGAATGGAGGCTGGGGTCTCACAGGACATGTGACCATGTCACCTGGAATCCGTCTTAAACCTAGTGCTTTTCCATTTAGAAGGGGGTGGAACAGAACAAAGGGACGCCAGTCATGAGAAATCTCCTAGCTACCACCTGATTTGGAACAAGGACTGTACCGGGGAAAGGATTGGGCCCAGACTAGAAAGGAGTCTAGTTTGTGAAATAAGTTTATTGGAACATCTCTGAGGGTGAGATTTACCTGCATTTAGTTTCCTACTGTACTAGGCTTAGACTTGTGTGTTTTTTGTTTTGTCTTGCATGGTAATTTACTTTATTTTGTCTGTTATTACTTGGAACCACTTAAATCCTACTTTTTATGTCAAGTAAAAACATAATTTTATTTTATTAATTAATTAACCCAGAGCAAGTAATTAATACCTGGGGGAGCAAACAGCTGTGCATATCTCTCTGTCAGTATTCTAAAGGGTGAACAATTTGAGTTTACCCTGTATAAGCTTTATACAGAGTAAAACAGATTTATTTGGGGTTTGGACCCTTTTGGGAACTGGGTGTATGGGTGCTAAAGACAGGAGCACTTTCTAAGCCATTTTCTGTTAAGTCTGTAGCTGTTGGGGGACGTGGTTCAGACATGGGTCTATGTATGTAGCAGGCTAGCATGTCTGGCTCAACAAGACACAGTACTGAAGTCCCAAGCTGCCAGGGAAAACGGGCTCAGAGGTAGTCTCAGCACATCAGATGGCAGTGCCAATGGGGTCTCTGTGACACAACCTGTCTCAGAGTGAAAACACTTTTCTAGCATTTTTTAATACATATAACTTTATATTTAGAAATAACTATTGTTTTTTAATCAAATTTGGATTCAAAATCAGTTATTGACTTTCCATGTTTCCAACTTCCTTCAGTCTTACATGCAACTTTTTCTTTGTCTAATTTTTCCCATTCTCACTTTAGATGAGAAAAGTATCAATATTATGGAGAGCTGATCCAAATCTCTCTGATGTTGACAACACTAGTTACACTGTCATGTTATGTTTGTACATATGACTTATGAAGGATGTCTGGTGGTCACCTTCCAAATCTCCAGGTCCTGACAGAAAGTAGTTTGTTTCTTTTGGGACTCAGATAATACTTACATGATGAATTTGTTGTTGTTGGTCTAAACAAATGTCTTGTCTCAGGTTTACTTCACCATGAGAAAGAGAGGTCATATAACCTTTTCAGGTTGTCTCCCTATTTTTTGGATGTGAGACCACATCCAAAAAATACACAATACAATTTTAGGTGTTGTAGGAATCAGTGTGAATAATCCAGGAGTTGGTAAAACTTCCTCTGCGCCAGTTCTCTACCGATGTGCCTGAATTAGGTTCTGGAACCATAGGCCTGCTACAGATACTGTTTTTCATGTTAAAGCAACAGTGTCCTGTGGCACCTTATAGACTAACAGACGTATTGGAGCATAAGCTTTTGTGGGTGAATACCCACTTCGTCAGACGGCATGCACCTGACGCAGTGGGTATTCACCCACCGAAGCTTATGCTCCAGTACATCTGTTAGACTATAAGGTGCGACAGGACTCTGTCGCTTTTGCTGATCCAGACTAACACGGCTACCCCCTCTGGAGTTTTTCATGTTGGCATTGCAGATCACATGACATTTATTAGAAAAGTAGGAGAGTTAGCCCTGATATTCTTGGTAAATTGAATGGAGTAATTAGTCTCTCCAGAAGTTCATCCATAATTTCAATTAGATAAAGGATATTCACTTTGTTCAAAAAGGTTGTGCATTGGTGCTGTGCGCTGTTTAAAAGCTGCCACCTTTCATCTGTAAGATGGCGGCTTTTCAACAATAGATTTAATTACTACTGTGCACACAAAATTTATAATTATTTTGTAAAGATTGTTGAATGAACTGGAACATATTGTTTAAATGTAATTCATTATCATTATTTTCCGTTAAGGAATACGCCAGTTGTTCCCACTGTTCCTGATATAATCCCCTCTACATATAGCCTGATGATCAAGTTGTGGGAAGGGAAACTGTCAAAAAATTAATTTCTTAGAAGAACTGACAGCAACATTGTCAGCAAACTGGGAGCACGTACAATCTAGTGCAGTAAATGATGTCTGCTCCTCAACTGATAGTGATTAATTTTCATTCAAACTATTTATTAAATAGCATCTCACAAATTTCCAGGCAAAACTCCCTCCCAGAATGTTACTATGTCTTGACATTGCCATAATTAATACCACAAATCCAAATTTTTCTGTGGCATGAAAATGAAATGAATCTGTTCCTTTGATTTGCTTTTTTTATCCCATACCTTTCACTCTCCTTGAATTAGACTCCAGGTGAAAACTAAGCCTTTATAATCAAAACTATAATACTATTTGAATATAGCTCAAATGCACTTTTTTGCTGTTTTGCCATTCATGAATCAACACTTTATGGTGAACTTCTAGTGAACCTGAAATGCAGATTTTTGGTGATGAAAAGTGCCTTTCTATGTGGCTGAAAATAATCTGAGATCCAGATGGAAATGCAATCCATAACACAGCTTGAGCAAAGATCTGTATGAGGACTAGTCCTGGTCCTAAATAAAATATGGGCTACACAGGTATATTCTCCCCTACACAATTGCTATTTAGCAACTTTTAAACAGCATGTTGTTAGAATAAAGCCAGCTAAGAATACATACTACCAGTATTTCCAACTCAGAATCTCACGTTTTGTTCAATGGTGTTGAAACACTGGAAAACAGTGTGTGTGGGGGGCAGAGATGTTTGTTGAAGTTCTTGGTTCCCATTCCTGGGGTCACTTTGTATATCCTGATGTTTTGAAGCTAAATGAAATCTCTGTTGCTCAGCACTTCCTGTGTGTTGTGGAGGGAGCACTGAGTGAGTTAGAGAGCATTCTGGTCTTAGAAATTTTTACTAACACATCCTTCATTCCCTCCAGCAGTGCTTACTTGTTCTATTAGTCAGCAGAGGAGGAGAGCAGAGTTTGAAGGGGAAGGGGAGATAGGAGGGGAAAAGTAGCAGCAGGGTTTCACATTGTACTTTCCTAATCTCATAATTATTGTTAATAAATTTCAGTATCCATAATGACACTCCTTCAAACACCCCATCATGTATATGTGACTTATTGTCTAGGTGGAGTAGCTAAATAAGTATAACATTTCAGGGTCATGTATAAACAGGGTTTATTTTTTCCTTAATTTCTCAGTGACTGCATTTCTAAGTCTCATTTCACAAGTAGAAGTAAAAAGAGATCTATCTTTAAATTCTAACAAATGTAAGCTCAGTCAAATTTCAAACCTAAGCTTCTTGCCAGGAGAGCCTTCTTAATTATTTGGGGAATTAAATTGTAAAGTATTTCACCCAAATCTGCAACTGATGTGTTTTGAGCCAAACCAAAAATTGCTTTTGAAGAGTATTGGAATTAAATTAATGAATATAATTGTGAAATTAGAAAAAAGCACAAGTAACTATTTTAAGTATTTGATACTTAGTGTGAGTCTCAAACATTTGCATGAGAAAAAGGTGGATTCTGAAACAAAAAAAAGTTCACATACTACTTTATTCAGAGCTGTGAAGGAAAAGAATGAGAATATAAAGTAATTGCTTACTGCTGTCAGCCATGACCATCCCCCTCCTGACCCTACTTGTCTGCCTCAAAGTAGAATGCTCATAGTTTATTCATTTTTTACCAGGGGCTCTGCAAAAACTTAATACTGCATATGTAAAAGCTTTCTCATGTTGCATAATAACTAAGCTTAAGACGAAGGTTGACAATATAGAAAAAGTAAAGAGTTTCACTTCACTGTGAAAATATATGCTACAGTGACTCAAATTCTCAAATAAGGAAATCCCATTATTCTGTGAAATGTCTTTGACATAAGATAATTAATACTCAGTATACAAATGTTTAGGAATAACTACTTCTCTGATACTAAAAAAACAAAAAACAGTTGTACCATGTGTTGGCTTCCTCATTATTAATTTATAATGAGCAATGGGAAAAAGAGAGAGATGTCAGGTTTTTCTTAGACTTCCCACATACAGTAGTTCTCAGCTTGCTGTGCCAATAATGTGAGTCCACATAACAGCAGCTGCCCATGTACAGATGTATAGTTCTGCCTTAGACACTGTATGGAATTTTGTAACCTATGTGGTGTTGGGAGATTGACTATTGTCTGGGTACATTGCAAGAGGGACAGGAGATTTGTTATGGATTTTAATCAGGCTGCAACTTTATTATATAGATGGCTGGGACTACCCAGCAGATAAAGTGTACAATGCAGGCAAATCCATGCTTATTCAAATCAATTCTCCAGGCCTTTCTCCAGCCCCCCTTTGTTTAATCCATGCTTATTCAAACCAGTTTTCTGGGGCTTTCACCCCCCCCCCCCTTTGTTTCTTTCTAGGTCCCCCAGCTGACCCATGGCTTGGATCTTACCATTCACCAGCCTCCTAAAAGGATTAAAGAGGGCTATAAGAATGGGGGGAGGGGTTGACTCCCTGCTGTACCAATCATGGTAGTCCCCAAACCCCTCCCCCATTCTGTTCCTTTATCCAGGACCTCCTTTTAAGTTCTTTACCAAGCCACTTGTATATATTATATATACAATTTTAAATCTTTTAGAATGCAGCACGAATAAAAGCTGCCTTATTTGGGGTTTGTCCAAATCTTTATTGCTCCAGAACACTTTCTCCTACAGAAATGTTCAAGTTTGTAAAAAGCTATTGGTAATATTATGGTGATCACGTTTGGTCTTGACACATCATTGTGTGACCAGGACCTACAGTATGCTGTGAGCTTTGTGTTGTTTGGATCTGATGCTGCAGCCTTTACACTAGCATATAATTCTATGGACTTCAGTGGTGGTGCTTAATGTGAGTGAAGTCTGACCTTATTTGATGTGCACAGGGACTGTTTTTGTTAGTAATGTAGCAATTTGTTAGTAAATGTAATTTCTTTCCTCTTTTTGCTCAGTGAACCCCTCTTGTTTTTGCGAACTACAAATAACAGCTGAGTACTTGTCTATTTTTATTCTGTTACATGCCCTTAGCAATATAAGAGTCCTGCACAACACAGAATTGAGCCTTTGACCAGCATTGACTTTGAAACCACTTTATTAAACATTGGATGTGGTTTTATTTTACCTTAAACTGATAGGGCCTACATCTGCAGAAATGCCTTCCCCTCCTCAGATTCTGGCACACTGAAGCTCTCGAAGCATCCCAGCCTGCACATTCAGGAAGGTTAATCCTCATTCTTATAAGGAATTCGTCCCCTTCCTATGGTCAAGTAATACTTCCTTCCCCAAAGCTGTGTGTCTCTGGCCCAACAAGATTTTTATACACTTTGAACTCCTAGATACAGGATCCAGAAACTCCAGGGAAAAAATTCCCTGCTGTCCTGAAAAGCATGTAAATTGGCTGAATGTCAGTAAATTGCAAAAGAAGAAAGGGATATGATCCTAAGTAGTGCTGCGTTTCCTGGCAGCTCTGTGTCTGTCATATTGGAAGGACCATTATCTGAGGAGGTATGACCATGGGATTGGCATAAGTGGGCTCTCCGACAGATATATGAACATGTATATTAAAGAAAGGAAAGCAAGAAATAATGAGAAACTTAAAAATGTACCTCCACATCTGTCTGTCTAACCTTATACCTCCATCATCACCATGATGATTGAGAGGGAATTTTTTTCTCTGGGTTCCAACTGGAGGAGAATTGGGCCCCCTTTAACAATACACCCCACCAACAATCAAAGCCCTTCCCAAAATGAAAGGGTTTTCTTTAAAAAAAAAAAAATAATAATCTTCCCCCAACTTTCTGCAACTACACCTCTAGCACTGCTACTGCCTCTTGTCTGTGAACCTATACAAGAGTTTCTGCAGATTAGAGTTGTCCATTAACTTCCCCTTGACAAACTGGTGTTTGTGAGGGGGTGCCTGGGATTTTGATGGGAGTAGGGGCTGGGGTATTGGAGATTTGATATGTATGTTTTCTATCTCCCAGAAAATTTTGCTACTTGCAGATGAGGAGCTGTTATTTTGGGGCGGAGGAGTTACTTTGGCAGGCTTCAGTTTATGTTGAATATCTTAAGACCACCTGCAGCGCTGAGAATTGTGACCTTTCCTGGCTTGCAGGTCTTTTTGTGGGATCAAGCTCTTTGGTTTATTATTTTATTAATTGCAGGATAACTACCTAGCAATGCTTATACAGTAGCTAACATTCTATCAGTTTAAGTCCCATGAAATCAATCTAAGTTTTTCCTGAGTAGGGGGCAGTCAGAAATTAGCCCTCTATCAGCAGTATTTATAATATAAGAAATAAACCACTCTTATTAGATTTTCAGATGCTTTTCCTGTCCCCCAATATAATCTTAAATGGAAGGAAATCAAGCACATTCCAGGTGATTACCTTTTTGCAGTAAAAAAAACACATTTTCTCCTTTCCTACCTGTCTGAGCTCCTCTGTATTTGATGACTGCTGAGCTTCTGCTTTAAAAAGCAAATGTAAAAGGGTAGCACTTATAAGCTTATCTATGTTTTAAAACAAAACAAAACCTACCGTAATTTGGCAACTCACATATTTGAAACTGTGCTACTAGATTTAGACACAGAAGTAAAATATGTGCATGTGTGTACACATAACATGGAGTTTCTCTCCAGTTAGGCTGAACTCATTTCTTGATCTTGCAGAGCATTCTGACTTGTATAGGTGAATAAAATCCAAAATAAGTATATATTTTTTCTGATTCAAATTTGGGCTCCCAAACACAAAGAGATGTACAGTATAAGTGACATTCTTTTATTATAACTTGTTTTTTGACCAGCAAACATTTTCTAGTATTTTTTTCCTTTGGAGTCACTGGATAGAAAATGTTTATAATACTGCACTTTATATTCTCAGATGAAGCAAAGATGCGTGTGTCTCTTATCTTTAGAACATGCTTACCATTGGAAACGCATTAATCTTTGTGCTGGATACCGCCTACAAACATCGATCAAATTTAACTGATGAGGTGGAGATTTTAAGTATCTGGAGTCCCTTATATAAAAGGGCTCTCAGTGATACAGCTGAACTGGTACTAACTGGTGGAATTCTCTTGCTAAAATTCCTTCTTGTAGACACAACTCTATAAGTGGTTCATCCATAGCAGAGTTCAGGTATATTGGCACAAATGACTGTAAAAAGCTCTCAGTGAAATTCACTTTAAATAAAGGAAATGCAAAAACATTTAGCTTTTTGACTGGGAAATTGTGTTGGCAGTTCTTTGCTTCTTCCTTCTCAGGGAGTGACAACTGGATAGCTCTGTTGCTTTATTACATAATTAAGCTAGCTCACAATGCTTCTGAACTTGGGAATCCTTCTGTAGTCTGATTCTCTAGGCACCCACAAAGCAAGAATACCAACTTTTAAAAGAAGATTAGACAGAACGTGTATAGCAGGGATAGGACTGTTCCAGATGCAAAGAATTTAAAATTTTAAGATTCTAGCTTTCAAGTGCTCCCGCAAGCCAGGAAGCCTATGGAAACCATGTATAAAATATTGAGGTCTTGGATTGCTTAGGGAAGCAAGAATGTTTTTGTGTTTAATGTTTGAATTGCAGTTGTATAATTTATTTGAATTCTTTAATTGAATGTTGGTGTATGCTTTCGAGAACTAGGAATGTTTGGAATACCTACATTTAACACCACTATAAAGTGCCTGTCTTGCTTGCATCTTGCATTTCATTTAAGATGTTAGGATGCTTTGATTTGTAATAAGATTTCTGAGGCTAGAATTTGAATATATTTTAAACAAATAGCTATGGGCTTTGACATGCAAAATGAAACACAGAGAAATGGATTTTATTTTTTCAAAAGTGCTGTTGAAATGCTTTTTGCATTTAGGAATAAGGAAATTGAGCTAACTCATTTCATCATCTTGTGAGATGCCCTGAGTAATAGTGCACCATCCATCAAATTTTAAACAATTCAGGGAGAAGGTTTTGTACTCAGAATTTTGTCTTATAGCATCCTCTTGCTCATTAATTTACTTATCCCTTATTCTAATTTTCGTTATTTGTCATACGTTTGTGTGAAGAAAATTAGCAACATAAAACAAAATACTACTTTTTCTTGAATACAAAATCTACGAGGCATAATACTATACTATGTAAAATTTTGAAACTGAGGTGGCGTATAGAATATCTAATTACTTGTTCAGTATTTTAACCTGGCTGCATTTTGTTCAAAAGTAACTGGTGACAATTGGGAAACCATTCACATATTTTGCTACTCTTAGAAAATCAGGCAATATGATGACAAAAAAAAATGGAAGTTAGTGCTATTCTGAATCATAAAAACTTGTGACTGGCAACCAACTGCTAAGTGAAACAGAAGCATGTACATTTCAGTTAATGATGTAGCTACCTAAGATCAGTGTTGATTTTATCAACTGGGGCTTATCACTGGGGTGAACTCTGAATGATTCACTATGTTCAATGTCACTTCCTTATTTTGGGGATATATGTGTGTGGTGTGAGAGTTCTTGTGTGATTGCCAGTGGCTGCTGCAGGTCAAAATTTTAATTGGATCACAGTCACTTGCTTTAAGATCTTCTGTGCTTACTAATTAAAGACCCTCAAAAGAATACATCATTGCTCTACTGTGGCTGCCAGGCTGTTCACTGAACTGTGGGCACCTTCCATGAAGTTATGATGCTGCTGCTGCCTTGGAGCTTGTGGTATTAGTAGCTATGCCTTTAGGGGCTGATCTTCCCAGACAGAGTCTGGGCAGGATGCTGTGAAACTCTTGTTGTGTGCAACCAATTGGAACCGGATTCAGAATACAGTATAGCTCTTGTACGCACATTAAGCACTATGCGATCATTGAGCACTACAGAGCCCTTCATTATAAAATGTGATAAGCAGTTTGTGGGGCATTTGAGCATCTGTCTCTTTCTGGATTCTTTTTCCAAGAGATGGAAATACTACCATGGAGTTAAATTAACAGCTGTGAATGGTGCCTTTACTTTACTTGAATTTTTCATTTTTCTGAGTGCGCCAGTGTCTCAGGCCCCCAGTGGTTGATCTCTCTCTGGTAGCTGTTTTCTTTTATGGGTGTCTGACACATGCATTGAAGCCACATGGCAAGGTCTTCCTTTACCTGCATCTGCTCCCAGAACCCAACAAAGGTGATTCCACTGTGCCAATGAAGTTGTGGGGAAGCTATTACAGCATGGAACTGTATTTTGTTGTAGTTTTTGCAGGGTGTGATAATGTGTGACCTTCTGTCCTCCGCTGAAGTTAATGAAGCGACAGCAATTTACACCCACCAAGGCTCTGTACCCTGAGTGTCTGTAAAGAAGAAATTAATTAATAACAGTAGGTGAACATCTATTTTTAATGATGCTGAGGCTCAATTGTTAATTATCTTTAATTTATAAAGACCATTTTCCTTCAAATTACTTTTATTCCCTCACATATATTAATTATAGTTTGTCAGATCTTTATTGTTGGAAAAATTGTTCTTTCAAATAGTTAAAAAATGAACATATTGCTCAGACTGTGTACCTTATTAGCAAGTTAAATAAATAGTCTTTTCCCTTGTTTCATTTTTTTAAATTACATATACTGAATACACTTAAATTACTTGGATTTACAGAAATAGATTTGGCAGTCTTTTCATATTTACTTTGAAATATAAATTGAACTTGGGTTCTGTCTTCAAGACTAAGTTATCTGTCATGAATAGCTGTGTGACAGATAATCAGACGTAGGTAATGTGGTGGTGTTCTAACTGTATGTAAGGTATGATTTTCATAGTCCCTGAAATTTTATTTTTGGTCACTTCATTAGTTATTTTATATTGTTGTTGTTGTATGGATTTGGGGAGGTGTTATGGCTGACTTTTTAGCATAAGACTAATAAAAACAAAATTAGGGGAAAACAATTCTCTAAATATGTTTACACTCAAATTTATCTCCAATTGTTTTTTCATTGATGGGAAAAGATAAGCAAATCATTACAGAAAGGATGTTGCTTTATATTTGAGGAAGCATGGAATTAATTTTGAAAGCATCGGAGTGCAGTTTGCCACCCTAACTGTTGAAAATGTATTTGTCTGACCATACAGAAGACATTTTATCAATCCAATTTACTTTTGTCCTCTCCTTTATTTATACATCAAGATCCAAATACTGTTGTTCCTAATCCTGTGAACCTCAGTCCTCACTCAGGGAAATCTCCTAGTGTTTTTCATAGTCTTTGCACTCTTTAGTCGCTGCCCTGAATTTAGTAGTGGTGTAGACACACACTGTCCTTGGGGAGCATTGGGAGCCATTCTACCTTGGAAAAACAGAACGTCTGCAGAGATTCACCAGTTGCATGAGAGCTGAGGAAAAGAGCACTCTGACACACCTCTTTAAACTCCCTGTCCTCCTTTCTCACCCCATCCTCTCTTGCAAATTGCTCCTTAGGGGAGCAGCAAGTCTGTCCATGATTTAGCAGGTTAATGCAGTGGGTAGGGAAGGCAGGCAGCAGTAGGGCGGAAAGTCCCTTACTCTATCCTTACTACATAAGCGGAGCCACAATCTGAGCTTTTAACACCAGTAGTAAACTAGTAAAAGTGTTCAGCTGTATGCAAGTATGCCTGTCCTTTCATTTGGGCACTTCAGGTACATATATTTAGTCTTTTTTGAAATTGTAGCCCTTGGTGTTACCCAGTCCAAACAAGAGCAGGCACATATTCCACCTTCTGCCAGGGCACTGTGGTAGGGTGAAAATACTGGAAAACAAAACTTACAGGATTAAATTTGTCCAGTATTAAATTTTATATTAGAGCCATGTCTCTTGTTCCCAAAACAACTGTATGACAAAGACTGTTTAAATACGTCTGTCTTTGCTGCCTGAACTTATGTCATTTAAGCTGTCCAGTAAAGGGTTAATCTTCTAACTAAAGAGGAAATACTGATGGCTATGTAGTGTTCATTGTTTCACGAATACCTTCTTTTAATAACAAATCTACAAAACATATGAAAAGGGGGCCTATTCTGTAAAAGTTAATGAGCTGGAAAATGCTACATAATTAATATAAAAATCAGAAGAATTTCAGTTGTGCTGGGTATGACCAGCAGACATGCAGTAAGTTACAACCTCCAAAATCTTACCATAGTTTTAGGGAAAATTAATCACCGGTATCTCCAGAATGGTGGTTCTTCGTTTTTGTCAAAAAGTATGATATCATTATCTGTAGTTTCAAGACTTGGGTTTCAGTAATCAACCTTGAATAAGAAATTCTAAAGTTTTAGAAAACAGACCAACAGGAAACATACAGTGTTGCTGAGTTCTGCCACCTCTTCCATTTTTGCGTCGTTAGCAAACTTCTTCACATGTTGCATCTCTTCCTGGTCGTAAGAGCTAACATCTCTAATACTGATGATTATGGCATCACTTTTATTTATGCCAGATCACTTGCATGTACAAGTGAAGATTTCTTGGTGTTTGATACCTGCGCCAACTCTACACCCTCCAGCACTCTTATTCTTTCTACCCCATATATTATGGCAATTACATTTTGTTCTATTCAGGGTAGCAGTAGTATTACTTATTTATATGCCACAATTGACTTGCATAATGTTTTACAGATGTAGCTAGACTGAGGAAAGAGGTATGTAGAGTTGCTGCACTCCAGCAAGGACTTGGAATGGGATTCTGATTGGCTCTGCTGAAACATCAGCTCTGACATCCTAAGGAGAGTGCATCCTGCACTCCCCTCCATCACTGGCAAGCTGTGCAGTGGTGAAGGTGGCATGATTATGGTCGCACCCCCATCTGCACCTTCTGTAGAGGTTAGTGCTGCTGGCTTTGTGTTGAGTGCCTGAACTCCCCAGACAAATTGTCGGTAGAGGAACTTACTAGTGCAGAAAGGGTGCCTGCACAGAAAAGGTGCTGTCTCAGAACAGGTCCAGATAAAATGGGAGTAGAACTGTCAATGAACATGACTGCCTTATCCATGCGAGACTTCCCAGAAAAGGCTAGTATAGCCAAGACCATAGATTACCTTACCCGGGAATACTTCAGTGATCTATCTTATTTTGTCTCGCCTCATGATTTATTCTCATAATAACTACATGTGACAAAAATCTGCTTACTATGAGATGGCTGGAGCACATAATAGAAGGTATGAACGGTATAATTCATGTGCAATTCAGAATAAGTACTATGAGCCACTTCGGAAGCCAGTGAAGTTACTCAAGATTTACATTGATATAACAGAGCTGACTCTGGGCTGTTAATATAACTTTAAATCATCATCATAAGAGAGAAATACACTATGTACAAACCAAGCCTTCAGTTATAAACTGAAATGAAGAGAGGCTTGCACTTAGGTCAGGCATGAAATATTCAAATAAGAAAAGAAATGCTCTTTCGCTTCCACTTTGAATTAATTGCCTATGATATGTTAAAAGGTGTAGGAATAAAAAGTGTCTTCATTTTTAATCATGCTAACTCTTTTATAGCACCGAGAAGGTGTTGGTAATGCTAATAGCTCAGTCAGCTGATCTCCAGCATAGTATATATGTGAAGTAGTCTGCCATGAATGACCAAAAGAGATGCCCTGTTTAATAATACAATACTGTCTTTTACATCTTGGTAAAGGACTACAGGAATGATAGTTGAAACTCGCTTAACGTTTTATGCTTGGCACTTAGATAATTCGGTGGTACGTGCACTAAAAATGGATTGTGTCCTAAAGTTAATACTGATCCTTTGTGTGTGATCTGCGCTGTGAATGTGTGGTAAAGAGATTAAAATTTCTAGTTTGCAGTATTGTTGCAGCAATGTCGGTCCCAGGATATTAGAGAAGCAAGGTGGGTGATCCTTGTCTAATAAATATTACCTCACCCACCTGGTCTTTCTAATTTGTAATAGTAAAAGTTGCAATGTCTTCTGTTCATCTACAGGGCAAGTACAAGCTAGAGAACTGTGCTGCATGTTTACCTTTTCTGCTGTCTTGAAAAAACATATTACAGTAACTTCACATTTAAAGTCGTCCCAGTTAACGTTGTTTCATTGTTATGTTGCTAATCAATTAGGGAGCATGCTCATTTAAAGTTGTGCAATGCTCCCTTCTAACATTGTCAGCTGTCCATTGTCAGCTGTCCAGCAGGCTATCAGTTGCCGGCAGTTCAATTGCCCAGCAGGCTATCAATTGCTGGCAGTTCAATTGTGGTAGTTCATATGTTCCTTCCCCCACCTCAGTCTGCTGCTCCTGCCATCTGCCTTGGAGCTGCTCCCTGAGACTCTTGCTTGTTTGGGGATGGGGGGGAAGGTGAAAAAAATTTCCCTGGAACCTAATCCCCCCCCCCCATTTACATTAATTCTTTTGGGGAAATTGGATTCATTTAACATCGTTTTGCTTAAAGTTGCATTTTTCAGGAACATAACTACAACATTAAGTGAGAAGTTCCTGTATCTCTCAGTGTGAGAAAGTAATTTGTTCAAGCCTTGCTTCATCTTATTCCAGACTAGAGCAAACAAATTCCTTGATGGGTCAGATTTTATTCTCAAATTAGGGGAAAGAAAACACCCTCTGATAGTATATTGTGTATCTGAGATTCAAGTTTATCTTTAGTTGTAGAAAATGAGTTAGAATTGCCCTTATTATCTCCTTGTGAAACTGAGGGTTTCCTATTTATAATAAGATGCCAAAATAGGGGTAGTTCATTTAGTTACAAAATATACTGTGAGATTATTTGCTTTTCAAAATTCTTTTTAATTCTGTTTCATTTTTCATCATGACTTCAATTTAGAGCTGGGTGAACTATTCATAGTGAACAGTTTATTCAATTAATTACCTTTTCTTCCTTTTGCAAATTATCCAGAGACTTTGACGAATGTGCATGGTGTTATTGTTTGTGAAGTTTAATTGGTCACATGCTATTGTTTCTATTTCCTGTTGTCCAAAACTTTTTTTTAAAATGAAGAGTTTGAGCTATTCCAGCACTAGCCATAAATAAGAGAGAAGGTTGGAAAATGGGTCCTGTTTTTGGTGGAACATTTTGATTTCTTGGTGAAGAATGTTTTTTTTAAAAAAACCCACCACACAATATTTTGACCAAAATCTAGAATAGTTGAACTGCAAAATGCCTTTATGGTGTCTCATCAAAACAGTAATTAAGATGCCTCATGCTCCCATTTTTCTCAGTAGGCCGGCCTCCCTGGCTGGACTACATCTCTCTGATGCAGCCTGGTCTGCCCTCTTGGCAAGGGGAAGCAGTGCATCATGGCAGTCAGATGGGAGATGATATCCAGGTGGGGAGCCCAGGCCAGACAGGAGCATGGGTACATTAGACAACCCAACTACAACTCCAGTGAGGCACCATGGAATATCTAAATCAAAATATTTCAGTTTTTGGGTGTCCAGTTTGACAAAAAACTGAAAATGTCCACAGAAAACAGACTTTTCACAGTAAAATTCATTTAGCTGAAAACTCAATTTTTCATCGAAGAACAATTGAACTAAACATTTTTTACCAGCCCTAATAAATACCTATATTCACATGTAATCTTATTAATATAGCCAATGACACAAAAGGCAGCTATTTTCAGGCATTAGTCCTAGCAAAAAAAAACTTTGCATAAAAATTCACTTTAAAGTGATTTTAAAAAGTGCGTGAATATGGCTGAATCAAAAAGCAACTCAAAGTGACAATGGATAGTGTTTGTGAATAATTTTTCTAACTAATCCCTCAGTGTTTATTTAAATTAAAGTTGTTCTTTTGCAATTCTTAAGCTCAACAGAAATTTTCCCTCATTTGATTAATTCACTGCATATGAAAGTGGATATTTTTATCACACTGAAGTCTGCACTGCAGGTTTGCTGTTTTATACATTTCCTCCATCCCTGCCTCATATAGGTCCTGACTGAAGAAAGATTCTCTATCCAGGAGAATGTTTGTTCTCCTGTATTGGGGCAGTATACTATAGAGTATGGGACCAGTCTTGCAAGGTTCTGAGTACCTCCCATGAGGTGTGAGACCTCTCTACTCATATTGACTTCTGTGAGAATAGAGGACACTCAGTATTCTGCAGAATTGACCATCTAGTTAGTTTTTTTTCATCGATGCCCAAGAGAGTTGAACAGTGTGATCTCCCACTTCTCAGGAGAGTGCTCTAACCAGTGAATTATGGGATATTCTGACGTGGGACTCCCTCAGACTCTCCTGTTTAAGTTGTTCAACTGTGAATAATGATTGGAGGAGGCAACTGGACCCTGGGTCTCCCATCTTCTGGCTGAGTGCCTTAAACACTGGACTACAAAGTCATTCTTTCTCTCAGACCAAAGTCAAGTTAATTGTTATCCAATTTGGAACAATCAGATAAGCTACTTTTAAACTGAAGTAAGAGTATCTACACACAATCTTGCACTGGTTTAACTAAACTGGTTTTAAAAAATACCCTTAGTTAAACGAGTCCTAGTTAGGGTGTAGAAAACTCCCAAGATACATAAGTAGCGTGAAGAGCATGGATTTTTGTAGTAGAATCTGCAATATAATTCACCCTGTTACATCCATAAGTCATTGTACTGTTTGAAAAATGTTGGCTCCTGAGAATGATTCTAGGTAAAGAAGCTGTGAGGTATTTTATAATCTAACAGTCATTTCAGTAAAGATCTGAAGTTATGAAAGGAGCAGTTGAGCATAGACCTCTCCCCTGTGGAGAATCAGGAAGTTTCAGAATGATAAATGGTTTTCTCATAAATAGGACTTTGGCAGGATGCCAAAAAAGTTGAAGTAAATTATTAAAATAAAATAGTGTTTAGAAATTGACTGAATTAGCACCAGCAAAAAAAAAAAAAGTAAAAAAGGTAGAAAGCAACGGAAATAAATTCATAAGCAAGTCACTCTTTCTTCCCTTTCAAGTAATACCAACCCCACAATTGATTTGTTTTTCCCAGGTCCGTACCCGTGTCCTGTCTGAACACAAGGAGCCAAGAACAGATGTTGGGGTAAGTAATTTCTGTTAGCTAAGGAGCTGATAATTTTACTTTGCATTAAAAGTTGGGTTAAATTAATAGAGGATCAGGACAGGAGTAATACACTTGGAGATTGATGGATTCTAATGCATTTACTCTGTGAGTCTAAACTTCAGGATTTTTCCTTAAGGAAGATTTTTATGTGGAGACCAGTCCAGTTTTGTAGAGTCTCTGCTAGTGCCTTGCAAACAGTCTGGGTTAGATACAGAGCTTGGGCTCACACTCCCTTGACCGGCATGGTCTTTGGGTTTCAGGAGTAAGATGGAAGGTCAGTCAGCACTGCCATAGCAGCTGTATTTGGTGTCTGAATAAGAAGTGACACTGATAATATTTAAAGGACTCATTGTGTTACTGGCCTAATTTTGGGGGAGGAACAGAGTGTTCCTCCTGGGTGAGAGCTAGCTATGTGCATATCAGATAAACTTGAAATTCCACAGGCTTGAGGAGAAATTGCATCCTGTACAGCAACAGCAATCACCTCTCTAGCGTGCCCCCTTTTCTCTAGCTGATAGTGCCTGCAAACAATCTTCTCATGGGGGAGGCGACACCCACCTCTCATAGATGGCCCCCTTTCTCTGGGTTAGGTGTGAGCCTACTTTTCTTTTTTGGACTTACGTCAGGGTGGCACCTGCCTCTTGCAAGAACCCCACAGCTGCTGGTTCTCTTGGCTGATCTTTGGCAGCTTAGCCCTCTGGCCAAGCTGCACATGCTGTCCCTCCCTTCCAGGGCATAGAGTCCCGAGTTCTTATTGTGGCCCTGGTATGGAGCCATAGTTTTTAGCTTCTTCCCAGAGGCACTGCCTTCTTCAGATACCTAGCTTGGGCCCATCTTGGTACCCTCAACTGGTGTCCTTTTCAGCAGCCCTCCCTGGGCTCTATCTGCTACCAAACGCGTAGGGCCCATCTCGGTACTCTCATCCAGTCTGGCCAGTTTTTATGTTCAGTCCTCCAGTCTCAGCTTGCCCACACTGACCTTTTGGCAGCTCTGCTGCTATTCTCTCTGGTCTTTGGCAGCCTCTCCTGGGCTCAATACTATCTGGTGAACTCTCTGCAGTGAGCTATCTGCAATCCTGCTATTCGCCTAGCCAGCCAGGCACCTGGTCCTCCCTCATCAAGCTCCACACAGCAACTGAACTTCATTACTCTGCTGCTTGTCTTATATAGGGCCCTTCTGTCCCGGGATTGACTGCTTTGTCAGCCCCAATGATTGTCTACTCCTCTGCAACCACTCTAGGCTGTCTGGTGGATTTCTCTTTGCTCTATTCTGGGACAGGATGATGCAGGAGGTGTCCAGTAGGGGCCTCCGGGCCTAGTCCACCCTGACACACATCTCTGTTAAGATTTAATAATAACCAAGGATTTCCCAGATTACATTCTAAAGTATCCAGAATCACTCTTCCCTGTTGGCAGCAGGCACAGCCACATAGACACTCTTCTCTGTGGTTGGGAAAAGGGAATATGGAATTTGGAGTGGGGAATTGGCACTAAACCAAAATCCTTAAATCAGAAAACCTTGCAAACAATTTAGATTGGGACATGTACTGTACCAAATTCATTTGTGATGGTGATGTGCATGTGTGTATATAATAATAAATCCATGCTAGCAAATTATGCTATTCTGGTTTGTTTCCTGCTCTATTCAGCACTGGAATTCAGAGGGGAGGAGGTTCCGCTTTTCTCTTTGTCTGACCTTCCATTATGTGACCTTATCCACTTCTATTATAAATTAATCATGTTTATTACCGTAGAGCCTAATAGGCAATCAGAAAAATGGGACCCCATTGTGCTAGGCTCTGTACAAACCCAGAGTAGTAGATGTTTCCTGCCCCAAAGAGCTTACAGTATAAATAGACAAGACAGACACAGTGTGTGGGAGGATGGGTAATACACACAAGCAGAGTAAACAATGTGATGGCACCAAATATCATTTTAGTTGCATGCTGCTTTTGAGGGATGAATTTACTAAGCATGCAGATAAGCTAAATAGAAAGAAAAGTTAAGGGAAAGGGAGTGAGGAGGACAAGGCAGTGGAAAGGAGAGTAAGAGTGGCCAGTGTAAGTGAAGTGACTGTGAAGGAAGGAGAGGGTTGGAGCAAGCAGCCAATCAGCACAAGCCAGAGAATCTCTAGTCAAAAGTGTTGAACACTCTCCAAAGATCTCCGCTTTGGCAGCTTCTGCTCCTTCCTGCTGGAGTCTCTGGCTGGCTCCTCTCTGTGCCCAACACCTGTCCACATAGCTGGGGGGAAGAGAGTCAGTGTTTGAGTCCTAGTGATCCCATAGTGTGCAGAGGAGACATCTGCCAACTCTGGGTCCAGTGGCATGCGGGAGGGAGGGGTAGCTCTGGCTGGACCCCATTTTTACCCTCTTCCCGCAAGTGCAGCAGTGCTTGCTTTGGCTGCTTTGTGCTCTTACTGCCCGGAGTCAAAACATGTATAAAACATGCCTGTTTCTGACTGATAGCAAAACAAGAGCTGGGGCAGACAGCAGATTATGGACCGGAAAGATTTTAAGCTGATCTTTATCCTGAGGTGCTGATTCTCCTCCTTGAACTACCAGGGATCATACCTGGCATAGTTCCAACAGGTTGCATTTGAAAAATGTACAATATGGCAGCAGAGTTAAATCTCAGTGAGCAATCTGCATTTCAGCCTTTCATGGGGCCACTGCAGACGTGTTTTCCTTTCAAGTTTATTAATTAAGTTTATTAATCAAACCATTAGGAATCAAACAATTTATTAAGTTTATTAAACAATTAAACACAAATCTCTTATAATTTATTATCACAAGTGTCTCCCCTGCACTAGTGGAGTTATGAAGGAGCACTAGCTATTCTATAATTAAGGTTGTTTAAAGCTCAGTTTTCAAACCTCTCTAAACCACACGCACAAAGTTGGATTGGTTTATAAATTGCCATGGCATTTCAGGGCCAGGGTAAAGTTGGCAGATCTATGCAAACAGAAAAGGAGTCCAAGGCCTGGTCAACGTAGCTACATTGATCAGGGGTGTGAAAAATCCACATTCCTGAGTGACATAGCTATGCTGACTTAACCCCCAGTCGGTGCCATAGCTAGCCACAAGGCACCCTTTCAAATTCTTGGCCCATTGCAAGGCCGGGTAACCCATTTCCACTGGATCACTGGGCAATACAACATTTTTTAATTATTATTTTGAAGGTATTTTTAAATGAATTTAAGAATATGAAACAAAAAAAACGGTTTGGAATCTGGACAATTATATTGTGTTAAGCAGTGTCCTATGAGATCTAAGAACCAAGGTGTAGTAGAAAGAGAGAGCCTGAAGCATATGCCTGGTGCAAAGCATGAGGCCTGAACAAAAGTCTGAGTTATGCTATGAGCAGCAGTCAGATCCTGTCAAAGGCAGCTGCTTGCTTGCAAGTCAGTGACTGGTACATGAACTTGGCACCAGTATTGCTAGCATTGCTGCAACACGCTGAATATTAAAACATTTTCCAGCAGGCCAGCACAAGAACACCCCATCCTACCACACAATGAAATGGTTTAACAAAAGTGATGAATAGTTATAGTTTGTCTGAAACATCATGACTAAAAGTACAAACACAGGTGGTGAATAGAAATGTTTTTGTCTGAAACATCAGAAGGAAAGTATCACGGGCGGTAGCAAACATCATGAAACACGTAAGGTGATACACAAGTTGTTTATCCCAGCTTTTCTCAGTCTATAAATGTTGGGATACCTCACTTTAACCCTTTGGCCAGCCTAGAGAGGAATCGAAAACCCCGCCATTCACTGAGCTGTGTCCATTGTCATGGGCATACGTCTTACTATCATCATAGAGTCTGCCAGGTGCTATTACCATGATGCTTCGACGAGAAACCTGCCCAGGCGCCTTTGTACCTTAACGGATCTTGTGGTCATTGGGCCTGCAATTGAGGTCTGCTGTGCCAACTTGCTGCAGAGCTGGGACAGTTCACACAGAGTGCGTACACACAGAGCCAAACATCTGATGACACAAGGATAATTCCAGAGACGTTGAAACCTTGCAGTGGTGTAGGGCTTTGGCTTGTGAGGGGCCACCACAAATGGGCAAAATATATGTTTCTGTTCATACAAGGAATTGCCACTATTAATTTGTATTGCAGTAGCACCCAGAGGCCCCAACTTGAGATGAAAGCCCTGTTGTAATTGGCACTCCACAAGAACATAAAGTTTACCATCCAAATGTATATTAAAAATGCAAAGGAATGTTAAGATTGCAAAGTCAAGCACTCAAAAGTTAGGAAATGCCAGAATTAAGGTTGTATGAGCAACCTTAATTGTTCTTCTTTATGTGTACATACCATGATACGGGCTATGTCTTCTGTGCCAGACGTTGTGTTTTTACAGTGAGATAGCAAACACGTTGCAGCATGAGCCTGCAAGAGGCTTTGAGCTTGGCCATGCTGAGAACCCAGCTTTTAAACTTGAAAGCCAATTGTAGGGCTCTAAATCTGGGCATTTAAATTGACACTTCATGTGCCTAAAAGCCTGGCTGAGCACTACACTTTGGAGCCCACATTTGAAAATTTCAAGGTCCTGATTCAGACTGGCCTTACTGAAGGAATGCAGGATACAACTCTTACCAGCAGCTCAACTGAAACATACATTGCTCTCCATTTTCCAAGGGTTGAATGTGTTTACCTACATACGGCCTGGGCTGAGCCTGGAAGCACGTGACCGAGGTCATGATTTCTACCTGGATTTCGTGATCTGCAAGCTCATCGCATTTGCTGTTAAACCTTTAATTTTTGTTAGCCTTACAAAAGGAATAAAAAAATTAATATTATGCAAAAAAGTGCTTATTTGTTGATGTTGTTTGCATAGTTGATGTAACTTAAAGAAAATATCTGTAATTTGTTTACATCAACTTCCAGTGAGTTGCTGTATATTTTTCAAAAAACCTTCATGAAAGAAAGTTTTATATTTTCTTTCCATGCTCATTGTCCCTAGGGTAAGAAGAACTCTGTTGTACAACTTGTAAAGTGAAGTTTTAGCGCTGAGCAGCCAGAGGTATTGAGAGAGGGTAAAAGGTTCTCTTGAGAAAAAGAAGAAAAAGTTGCATAATTTCCTTGAGCTTGCAAAAAGCTAACATTTGTAGAAAGACAACCTATAGTGTATCAGGTCAACAGAAAATGTAGCTGGATGAATATATTTCTCTTTATTTGTGTTGGAATAAAATTGGTCAACCCTAGGCTGGAAATAACCAAGGAAACAGTCTTACAAACATTGGTATATACTCATAAAATACAGCATTTCTGTTAATAACTTGTATTAAGCCCAACATAAAAATAACTCCAGTGAGCAAATACGTTAATATCTCAAGTTCAAAGATGATAATGCCTGTAGCAAGAACAACATTGGTAAAACACTGAAGATTTAACATTTGTTGTGATACAGAAATCACTTGACTAGGAAAAAAAAATCTTCAAACTAAATGAAACTTTTCCTGCAGGTGTACATTTTACATCCCACTATTTGTCAGATTGTCAGTCTGATTGTTTTTAATGACAAAGATGGGTTCCTGTCTGTAAAATCTGAGTGTAATAAATGACTGATAATGATGTCACTGATGTATGAAGGTATTTTACGGGATAATACAGCAAGCTAGTGAGTTCCAATTTAAATTTCTCTCTTACTGTGAATTCAGATTTGCAGGTATGGGGCTGAAAATGAAACGATTAGAACTTCAGAAATTAATGATGCTGTCCTCCTTTCTCTCTCTTGTCACCTGTTTTCTAGCGAAACTTTCTGGGCTTGACTACTTTTAAAGTAGGAGACTTGGTGAAGTCAAAGGAACAACAGTTGACCCTTACCCTGAGGTAAGTCTTTTGTCTATTGTAAACCATTTCAAACTAATAACCCATGACATTTAATGATTGTTGCTTGGCTGTGTTTGAAGCTCAAAATTACTTCAGGTATATTAGATGTCAACCTCAAGTGCCTCTGTTTCTACTATGTACAAAGCTAAAGAGAAATACCAATTATTTAAGTCAGAGCTTCCCATGTGTCAGGTTAGAAAAGGTTACTCTCTCTTTGATATGATCCCCTACAGAAAAATTGCAGAGCAGTTAAGTTGGGAAAAGTCCTTTCAATGATTGCTACAACAGGGAATATAAATCTTATTCTCTCTTAATTATATATTATGTATTTTTGTAGACTCTAAATGGTAATATCATGAAGTGACAAGGATTTGAATATATGGCATGTTAAGGACACTGGGCCTGATTCACCACTGCCTTGCACATTCTATGATCACTTACATCTGTTTAAAGAAGATATGAAATGCTACAAAATCAAAATTGCAATTCAGAACTCTGCACAAATGTATATGACTACACAAAGTACAAGGCTGTGGAGAATCAGGTCCAGTGTTTTAGAGGTGGCCCTGTATTAACAGGAAGAAAGGATGTCATGGATGGGTTTGTGTTTAAAACAACGGGCTGGGAATCAGGAGAGTTCAATTTCCAGCCCTGACAGAGACTTGTATTTATGATCTTAGGCAAATCATTCAGAGCATAATCCATATCCATTTGAAGCCAATAGAAAAACTTCTGTTTACTTTAAAGGCTTTGAATCAGGCCCCTAGGACTTGATTTTCAGAGGTGTTGAACATCCACAGCTACCATTGACTTCATCTGGAGTTTAAAGTGCTCAACATTTGTACATATCGGGCTCCTGTTGTATTAGATCCTGTGATCTCTTCCTCCTCCTGTTCCCCTTGGAGATGCTGCATATAGATGCACCAGAAGTCCACGCAAAACTAGATTTGGTGGCACATGGGCTGCACACCCTGTCTTGGAGCAGAGAGCCCAAACAGAAATGCATTCATCAGAACAGCAGTGGTTTCATTGCATTACAGGCCTTCAGTACCCTTTTTGGAGAGGGCATAATTTTGGGTTTTATATACCTGTGCTCCTATTAAAAGTTATGGGAGTTGCATGTAGACATGGGGGCAGTGGAAGGTATATACTACTTGGTTTAGAGACCATGATGTGTCGACAGTCTGTGTTGATTTTCAGTCTCCATATTGCATAAAATCAAAAAATCACAATTAGTTTATAGCATTAGCTTTAATGGGCTCCCAGAGGGTATTGGGTCTGAATTGAACTTTTGTAGGTTTACTTTTTGTCAAGTTTTGTTTTTGTCTCGTACTTTTTTTTGTACATCTAATAGTAAAAGACAGCAGTTTAAAACAATTCCAGTTGAGCTCCAGAACATTAAATTGTAGACATCAGTGGGTTGAAATTTAAAAGGTATTTTCAAAAAATAATTCTGAATGTTGAATGTTGAATGTCTGAATGTTGAGTATGGCTGTGGTCCAGATTCACAGAATTATTCTTCTCTCATTGTGTCACCAGGCAGTGCAGAAGGAGACAATACTGCCCATACCTCCTCAGTGGCAGTAAAATCTGGATTCTTGGCATTCCCCTTCCTACAGCATCCCTGTTGTAGGGGAAGTGTCAGCGATGAGGGACAGGCCTGTTGAGGGCATTGCCAGGCGAACTGTGCTCCATCGATTCCTAGCTGTTGTACATTTGCTTGGGAGGAGCTTTGCAAGCTGGTGTAAGTTGGAGTAGCCCCAGGGCTGCTGTAACCTATGCTAGGTCTGGAACAGAAACTAGCTCTCTGTAGTACCAGGTAGATATTGGTCTCATCATATAATCTTGCCCATACTTTCTTTTTATTGATATTTTAGCATTTTCTTGCTCAGGAAAAACACAGACTAAACCATATAACGATGGAGTTTGAAAGAGTTCCCTTGTGCCTCTATAATTCCACAGGTGGGAGGCTTTTTGTAGGGGAGGGGATAGTGAAGGACAGTAGTTGGGGGAGGATCAGGATAGGTCTCTGCTACAAAGAAAAATTTGTGGTGCTGAGTCTGAGCCCAGGTCAACTGACTTGGGCTTGCGAGTAGGTCAGGCTGTGGGGCTAACACTAACAGTGTAAATGTCTGGGCTAGGGCTGGAGCCTGCGTTGTGAAACCCTGCGAATGGGGAGGGTCATGGGGCTTTTCTGAGACCCCTCCCCGTTCCCCAGTGTTTCAGATTCCAGGCACCAGCCCAAGTCCAAACCTCTACACTGCTGTTTTTAGCCGTGCAGCCTGAGTCCTGTGAGCCCAAGTCAGTTGACCCAGGCTCTGATGCTTGCTGCTGCCTGTCTTTTATTGCAGTGTTTACATACCATCAATGCTTTGGTTTCTGAAAACATTCCATTCTTCACCTGTCCTAAGGTATACTCTTTCTCTGCCCTCTCTCCTCCTTTTCTTCTTGGCAGTAACTAAGGATACAAGCCAAGGAACTTTCTTCTGAGACACTGATAGGGTTTTTAATCTGCCCTTTCATTTTGGGTTTTCATTTTTGTTTTCTTTGTTACAGTCCTTAATGTTTAAAGGCTGATATTTTCTAGACTGTCAACTAAATGAGTGTTTTAGGGGAATGTGTGTGTCTATATATAATTATCAAAACCTGCCTGAACGGGTCAATTCGAGGTATTGCTTTGGTTTTGATAAGGTGCAAAATCTGCCTCTCCTGAAGGAATTTAACCTTTTAGCGATTTTGGAGCATAGTTCCTGTTCTGAAAATACTGAGGGGTTACATGATGGCTCATCTGAAAAATTGTCATTGGGTGGTGATATGCTAAATAACAAGGATTGATTAATACAATAATAAATTTGCCAAATATAAACAAATAGTCATCTTCAGCAGGCTGGATATTGCTGGATATCAATTTGACAATATATGTTCACTGGAGATGCATATTCCCCCACTCTGGTGCTGTTGTCAGCAAACCTGAGTTAGGAGCACTGATGGCTGCTTCAAGTATTTTAGACTTGTTTAGTTCATCAGTTTTTAGGTTGTAAGCTCTTCAAGGCTATGTCTACACTACCACGGTAAGTCGACCTATGCCACGTGAATATCATAACTAGAGTCGACGTATCTTAGGTCCAGTTACTGTGGGGTTTACACCGCAAGGAGTCAACGGGAGAAACTGTTCTAAATTTTAACATTTTATTTATCAATGGAACAGTTTGAAAACAGAAAGCTGATTGATATGGGCTTTGTGTTTCACATGACAGACAAAGACGACAGTGTTCATATATGAAAATAATACATTTGTCATAAGAAAATGTGATCATGTCTTTCAAAAGTGGGAAAAGAATTTGTGTTGAACTATGTATTAGTCTGCACTACTTGCTCTGAGATTGGAACAATTGAAAGTCATACATTTTCCTTTTCAGGCAATCTCTCATTTATAATTTACAAGGCTATGCAAATATGCAGTCTGCTTCTCTTTTGCTTTTTGTTCATAAGCCATTTTTATTAGTGAAGTTACGGCCATGGGAACCAATTATTAGTTCTGAGTTCTCATATTCAAAATATTTATTATTAATCAATAAATCTGTAGAGGAGCAAAATGGATTGAAGTTTAAATCCTTCAAGAGATAGAAAAGTATGTTAAGATTTTACTTTGTTGGCATTTCATATGTATATAATGCCATCGTACTGTGTTGCATTAAAGCACAGAAGAGCAATTGTTTTAAAACCTTATTTGACTTGTTTTCAAATAATCCTCAAAGATCTCTTGGAGAGCACCCAATAGTTAAATAGGTAGCACCATGTCTTCTAGCAATGATATGTTCCTTCAGATTATAAAGGGACATTATGGTTAACTCGGGTTTATAGTACCTTATGAAGAGTACAAATGAAAACAGTATGTATGAGAAATGCACATTATTCAGGCAATCTGAACATATTAATTGCATTGGGGGGCCTCATTTTCTTTCTTCTACTGTGGTTTATATACTGATGTAATTTCAAAAATCTTCCTACTTTTTTTGTGGGTGGGGAGCTGTCTAGCACTCCGTAAAGCCTTAGCTGAGATATAGTCTTCAGAACCAAAATGTAATTAAAATGCAACTCCAAAGTTATGGGGGCCAATTCACTGTCCTGACAGCACAAATGAGGAGAAACTCCCTAGCAGATGTAGAGTCAGCATAGCTGGTTCCTCTGCTACCCCACCCTGCAGCAATGGTACACTATGTTCTGGTTATCACTAGCTGACACTCTGACCTACTACAGAGCCAAGGGTGGCATGAGCAGAGAATTAGGGTATGTCGACACTTACTGGGAATTGACGCTGTGGCAATCGATGCACCAGGGGTCGAAATTTTTCACAGCCCTGAGCAAATGTAGTTAAGCTGGCCTGATTTTGTAGCATAGGCCCACACTGGGTCTATCTGGGTATCTGCAGCTAATGAATCACAGAATTCCCAAGTTCAGTGACCTTCATCCTAAGTGAATTTTGAAGCTTTTAGAATGCTTTGCTCCAGAATTTTTGAATGAAATGTCTGACAAAATAGAGTGCACTTTCTGATATTTTCACATTTGTTTGTGAATATTTCTGTAGCTAAAGGCCTCTGGCACCACTCAGGCTATTTCAGGAAGTGGTGCTGGTTCTCATTAAGGTCGGGTCTGCATGAGAAAAGTTATACCAGTATAGCTATACTGATTTGGGATGTAGGTTATTTTTTTTTTTAACCAGTGTAACTTATTTGGTTTCCCAAACTGGTTTTGCTGCTTAACCTGGTATCATTAAAACAACAATCTTTCTACTGTAGACAAGTCTAAAGTGACACACTTCTTTGTGAATGAATGGTGAAGCCAAGCTCCAGCCTTGTGGTAAGAAACAGTTAGGCATTATCTGTTAGAAGAGACAACGATATCAACATAACGTACACAAGTAATGAGGTGTTAATGGGGTCTTTGCAAATTTTCAACTCAGGTAATCACAGATTGCCTATTAAAATTGCCTCTTTTTTTTTTGTTTTGTTAACTTGGGCACATCTTTTTGTTTTACTTCTGTTTCTGTCTCCTTGTTTAGGACTGCTATGTGCTATTATATAGTTACTATGTTTAATCCCAGAGGGAGCTGAAATTGAAGGGATTCTTTTTGCCTATTCTATTTTGGATGCTGATTTTGTAAAGTTTCATTCTGCAACATGACAGGCACATTACACATGCAAGTTATTTATTTGCCCAAGATTTTGAAAAGTGACCATTGATTTTGCGTACCTTGGGTGCTCAATATAACACAGGTTAAAAGGGCCTGAATATCAGAGGATTGATACTCAGCACTTTCTGAAAATCAGGCCCCTTAAGGTGTCTTGATCTGGACACCCTAAAACTGAGGCAACCCAAATCACTGATCACTTCTGAAAACCTTTGGTTATTTATCGTTCTCTGTTATAGTTGTTGTATGTAAAATTATTACTTTTTTTTTTTACCAGTGGGTTACAGAGATTCCATATAGATTCAAACTGAAATACAGAATAACTATATAAAAGTGCAGATGCTTCTCAAAGTATATCCTCATTTCTTACAAAGCCCAGCTTCCAAATCTCTCTGATGGCCAGCAATTCTTGCGAGATCTATACACATCCTGATTTTGGCTAGGCCACAATACGAAGACTTTGTCTAGAAGACCATAATTTAATAGTGTGATGTTAGTATGTGTTACATGGTAAGAGTCTGATGTAGACCTTTAACACATTCTGAGCTGGTTTTTCTCTCCTTGTCTCCACTAGACTTTTATAAGTATTAGTTAGCACATGCTGACATCACGTCTTTAAATACTAGTCTAACCAGGCCCAAGAAAATAACTCTTCTTGAGTTATGTCACCAAACAGGAAACAGAAAAGGCAGATCCAAACCTTCCCTCTCTGCCCCAAAAGTGAAAACACTCATTCGTGCACTGATTATTTCCCATCTTGATTTCCACATCTTTTTTTTTTCTCATCTCTGGGGTCCCTGACACATCTATCATTTCACTTGTCCATTCAAAACGCAGACACTAAACTTATATTTTTGATCCTTTAATCAGTCCACTTCATCCTCTGCCTTCACTCACATCCCATGCTCCCCAACATGGATTTTAAACATCTTGTTATCTATGTTCAAGGCAAGTGTCCATCTCTGATCTCATCTTATAAAACTTGCCTTTATGTCTCCTCCACTTAGCCAGGATTGCCAGTCTCTAAGGCCTGTTCATCTCCTTCTCCCATTCCTGTTTCTATGCCTTTTTCCCATAAGCATGGAATGAATGCCCTATCTGGTTTGCTAGACCTTCACCCTCTTTATAGAACTGTTTGCATGTGTGTGTGCATGCACAAAGCTCAGATTATTCTTGTAGGTTTCTGGTGCATCTCATCTTCTGTGTTTCTGTCATTTGGATTTTAAGCAGTTTATGGCAGGGACTATCATCATTTTGTATCTTATGAGCACAGAGCACACTATATTGGTTATTAACAAGTTAGTATTGTAACTTCTAGCGTAAATGCAATGTAAAATGCAATGTACCGAAATAGGGAAATTCCCTCTAATTCTTCTTTAGTTAATTGTGTGTGTACGTATATATCTGTTCTGTGCACAGTATGATGTATTGAAACACAGCATACTAATTCATTAGTACTTAAGCAAATATCAACAATCAGTTGTTTTAACCTAATATAGGTGGGATCTGTGGTCTTTTTCACTTCTTGTTTGTTTATTTTAGTGCTTCGTTTCTCTCTTTTATTTTTCTCTGTCCAGGCAAGATTTTAATCTAATATTTTGTGTTTGAGTTCTAGATGCATAGCGTGTCTGTCTGAAAACCCTCATGTACCAATGGTACTTTAAATTCACTGTCTGACACGACTAATGATGGTTTCTCCCTGGACATTTATAGATTTGTTGATTTGTGTGCCTGTAGCATTCAAAAATAAGATTTGTTTTCATATTGTGATTTAACATTTCTATTTGCCGTGAGGAGATGAAAAAAGGGAGGGAGTGGACCAGAGTATCAAGATCTTGGTGTGTTCATTTCATTCTGTTACAGTGCATTTCTTTTGTAGTTTTGTATAGTTCTCATGTGTTCCAGCTTGTAATACTGAAGATGTTACTAGGATGTGAGTGGTATTCAAAAATACTAATTTTACAGGTTAACATAAAGGAAAATTAAGCACTGATTTATTATATAGTCTAACCTTTGTATACATACAGCTACAGTACAGATAGATAGATGTTGATGCTGTTGCATGTTGTACTGTGTCCAGTGCCATATTTCCTTTTGGGCAAAGCCTAGGATAAGGACAAATGAAAGGAAACAACCAGCAGTCAAGAGAGAGGAGGGACCTATAGGTGTTTTGTCAAAAATGTTTCCATTATTATTTTGGTCATGTCTCATGCCCCCCTCAGCCCTGGTGGCTGCCTGATTAGTTCATTTGCAAATTGAGCCCAATTCTGAGGTCTTTTGCCTTCATTTACACCTCCTGAATCACACACAGACTAGGTTGCAGTAATGAGCAGTGAAGAGTAAGTTAAGGTAGAATCAGATCTGTTGTGATCAGTACATTCTCAAATATGCTTGAGGTTTATTTTTTGGCGTGGAAATTTGGTTCCTACAAAGAGTGAGCATAAGCTTTTACGTCCTGCACGTAGGAGAATGAAACATTTTAGTTTCAGTCCAAAGCGACAGAAAAACTTAAATTCACTGCTGCCTGAAATTCTTCGTTAAATATTTAAGGCTAACTGGTATTGTGTCAGAAGTCTGGCATGCTGATCAAAATGCATTAACCCCAGGTGGCCAACCTCTGGCTCTGGAGCCACATGCGGCTCTTCAGAAGTTAATATGCGGCTACTTGTATAGGCACCAATTCCAGGGCTGAAGTTATAGGTGCCAACTTTCCAAAGTGCCAGGGCATGATCACTGTTCAACCCCTGGCCCTGTCACAGGCGCTGCCCCCCACTCCATCCTTTCCAGCCCCTCCCCTGAGCCTGCCATGCCTTTGTTCCTCCCACCTCCCTCAACCCTCCCCTGAGCCTCATGCACCTCACAAGACAGATGATTGGGAAATACGGGGAGGGAGAAGGAGGTGCTGATTGGCAGGGCTGCCAGTGGATGGGAGGCGCTGGGAGTGGGATGAGGGAGCTGATTGGTGGGGCTGCTGACATATTACTGTGGCTCTTGGGCAATGTACATTGGTAACTTCTGGCTCCTTCTTAGGCTCAGGTTAGCCTCCTCTGCATTAAATTGTTGTGAGCTGTCAGTCTTTTGCCAGTTGCACCTGACATGATACATAAGTTTTAAAGGGTATATTTGACCTGGCTACAGTAGTTTGCCTTGCATATTCCCTTTCTCCTCGTAGATTGATTTATCTATTCAGTACCAGAGCTTGGTCTACCTTTGTCAGTTGTGACACAAGAAAGAGAAAAGAGATGAAAAATTAGGTCAAAGCTGCAGTCTGTAGTAATTCAAAGGACAGAGGGAGCTGCCATGAATCCATTAGTGTTACCTTTTCTTTTTTAAAGGGACACTAACAAATTATTTTTTCATAAATTTTAAAATTGTTTATGTACTCTTAATAATAAATACCCATGGCAACCTGAAATCCTGATTCCTTACTACTAATTTCCACCCCTATTGCATGCTCATAGGTTAGTTAATGTAGCGTTGCTTGTGTGCTGAGCTGCTGGGTTGTTTGTATGTGTGTGTTGATTTTGTTATTGTTTGGTGCACTTGGTTTGTAGCAAACAAAGCCCCATATACAAAAGCTTTGTAAAATTCTATATAAATCTTTGTGTGTTATGTAAGAAATTGTATTTTTGTATTATCAGAGTACATACATTTAAATGTCTTCAATTTTAGATAACAGTGGCTAGTACCAGTAAGTAAATATTTATCTTAAACCACAGAGGTCACTACATTTTAAGAATGTATTGTCACATCAGGAAATTATCCCAAATAACTGTGCTGAACAAGGCTATGATCATGCTACACATGTGCTTAACTTTTCACACTCTGAGTAGGCCCATTGACTTATTTTGAGACTCTTCACAGTGTTTAAAATTAAGGACGCATGTGAGAACAGCGCAAAGTCCCACTGAAGTCAAAGGGACTCTACACAGGTGCAAGGAAAAGCTCATAGGGTTCTCATTGCGGGATCAGGGCCCATATTGCCTTGGGGAAGTCACTTAATCTCCCTGTCTGTTTCCCCATTAGTAAAATGTCAAAAATAATGCTTATTTCCTACTTCCTATGTGAGGATTAATTGATTTTAGTTTTTGTAAGGAACCATAAAATGGCTGATGTTGAGGAGAAGGCATACAATGTTTTCTCTGAGAATTCTCCCAAGAATGTGGTATACTTTATTATAAAAAAAAAAAAGTGAAATATGTTTCCTAACATTACTCAGCTTCTGAAAGTTATTCTCTCCTAACATGCCAAACATATAACCCCTTCTCCAGTGCCTTCCTCTTTCTTATCATACCGTAACAAATCCAAGCTCCTTATTTTCATCTATAGGGTCTCCTATGGCTCCGTGTCTGTCACGGAGGTTACGGAAGTCATGGATTCTGTGACTTCTGCAGCGGCCAGTTTGGCTAACCCCAGAGCTTCCCAAGCAGCTGGCTCAGGGGGCAGCTGCTCAGGTGGCCCCAGGAACAGCCACACGGGCTGTTGCTGGAGTGACTCCAGCTGCCCCAAGATTTAGTCAGGGATATTTCTAGTACATATCAGGTCATGGACAGGTTACCGGTCGTGAATTTTGTTTATTGTCCATGACCTGTCCATGACTTTTACTAAAAATATCCCTGACTAAATCCTAGCCTTCATATTGCCTTCAAATACATCTCTGCAGACAGCAGATGTGCAAAGTGACCAGACAGCAAAGGTGAAAAATCGGGACAGGGGATGGGGGTAATAGGAGCTTATGTAAGAAAAAGACCCAAAAATCGGGACTGTTCCTATAAAATCGGGACATTTGGTCACCCTATTTCCCTCCCTCACTCCCTCTACTCTTCCCAGTCTGATCATCTTACTACAGCACTTCCAGTCTCTCTCTTTTAACTGTTTGCAATTTTATGCTACTGGAATAGTCTTTCACTTTTCATCCTCCAAGTTCCTTTCCTCTCCTTAAAACCCAGATGTCCAACAGTCTGTCCTCCATTCTTCTCACCATTCATAATCCCCCAAACTTCCCTCTCCTAGTCCTGTTTTGCAATCAGTGGGAGTTGAGGTGGCACCCTGCACCTTACATGCTACAGGTAAGATCTATTCCACCATAAATTTGGAGATTCATAATTGAACTTTATATTTTTGACTCATTGACAACAAACTCAGTAATACAGGAATGATTCTTCCCTGCTTATTTGTGTGATAGAGTAGAAATATCTCCCCAATAGCTGAGGAATGGTATTGGTCCTTGAAGTTAGCTATAAAGAGGATTGCCAAGAGTGTTCAAACTTGCTTCCCTATTTTGGTTTAGCAGCAGGTCTAGTGTATATCCTTTCCTCACAGATAGTGTTAGAAACCGAAGTATTGCTGTGTGCAGTAAATTGGCAGATTATAAAACAGGATATTGGCACAGTGTGTAATGGAGTTTTCTTAGTAGTACCCTAGGCCAGACAAACTCACACTGGCATAACTACATCGCTCAGGCGTGTGAAAAATCAGTGCCCCGGAGCAACATAGTTATACTCACCTAATCCCTGGTGTTGACAGCGTTATGTCAATGGGAGATCTTCTCCCGTTGACATAGTTACTGCCTCTTGTGGAGGTGGATTAATTACACAAATGGAAGTAGCGTCTTCACTAACGTGCAGTGGTGGCATGCAGAGCTGCTTTAGTTTTTTAAGTGTAGAGCTGCCCCAGACAGAAGAATATTTAGAACATTCATGGTATTTGTGGAAGAGTTCCATCTTCTTTTAGACAGCACCCGCCCGTCTAGAGTTTTAGCTACTATATTCAAAGTTTTCCTTGTTATAAGCAGTGTTGGACAAATACATTGCTGTTCTATTGTTACCATTTACTTTATGGTAGTAGAAAATGAGTTTAATACAAATGAAAGCAGCTACAAAATAAATAGAAGACAAAATGTGTACGGACATAAATATTTGCACTGAAGTGATGAGAGGCTGCTGAAGAATAAACTTCTTAATTTTAATTTTTTTTTTGTTTCAGGACTTCTGATGGTGGAAAGACAGTTGGTACCATAGACGTCAGCCTTCTGAAGATGGGGGAGATAGAGGAGGGGGAAGTAGACCACAACACAACAGATGTGCAGGGACAAAAGGTGTGAAATCAGTCAGCTCATTGCACAAATTAAATTAGAATGATCAGTGGTGCCAGATGCCTATATTACTAATACCACACTGGGGTTTAAGTTCTCATTATTCAAAAAAGCTAAATGAGAAATCAGCTCTGGAATGAAGTACAATATGTGTGCTCAGCTTTCTGATCTCAAAATACATTTGCATAGAGCTGTGCCAAGTGATGCTCTGTTCTCAAACTTCCCCCTCTGTTTTGTTTGAACAAAAGTATTCATTTAAACCTCAGTCAACCATAATTAACCACTGCTTGAGAGCTGTCAGAATGTAGTATGAGGCATTAATATTGTGAGGGTCAAAATTTGAGTTTGGCTTTATTAATAAGCACAAAATACATAAGATGAATTATAGGCCAAGCTGCCTTCCCAGGTTTTTCCTCTCTTGCTGCAGCTTGGCCCTACAATCTAGATTCCTCTGCTGTGAGAGGACCTCTCCCACTCCCCAAGCTTTGTTATTTAGTAGAGGCAGTTAATAGCGAGTCTGCAGGAATTCATTGGTATCTTCCTGCTGCATTCCAATACTTGTTGATGGGGTGGGTTGACAGAGGAACACAGCAAACTTGTTACAGACATAGTTTGTCATTTTTGAATGCATTTGTTAATGTGTGTAAATGGGTATTTGCATGTGTAAATTAAATGAGACAGTTACCCAATTTCCTGTTTGTGTGTGCAAGCAGGTGAGGGTGCAATTCCAGAGACAACTTTTGAGGAAGTTGCACTACTTCCTCATCAATATACTGAGATGCTCCCAACCAATTAGCTTTGAACTGGCTATACTATTCAGTATGCTGAAAGTCTGCACATTCAGGCAGAAGGAAACTGGCAGCCAACTCCAGATCTGGGATGTTGATTGGTACAAAAGCAACAAAGGGCAACATCTCACCCTTGCTTACAGACTCTTTCACAGTACACTCACAACCCTCCTATGACCAAATATTCACGTGATGATCTGGCTGTTAGTACCATTGAGAATTCAGAGTACAGTGAGGAATTACTAGTATTAGTAGAGATTTCTCTCCTGGTGTTAGTAAGCCATGAATATTTTACTAAGTGCAAGGTCAGCCCAAACTAGAAGGGGGAAATACTAAAATAGTCACTTTGAACAAGAATTTATTATACTAATCACTGACTCCTTGGCTGCACACTCCTGACAGTGTAACCTATAAAAGCGACAAAGAGTCTTGTAACACCTGATAGACTAACAGTTTTTAGGGATCATGAGATTTCGTGGGCTACTTCATCTGATGAAGTAGGTCTTAGCCCCCTAAAATCTCCCTAAAATCTGTTAGTCTATAAGGTGCTACAAGACTCTTTGTTGCTTTTGCAGATCCAAACTAACATGGCTACCTCTTTGATACTAGTGTAACCTTTGCAGATCCAGACTAACACGGCTACCTCTCTGATACTAGTGTAACCTATGTGTTTCTGCTGTGCAGAAGGGTAGAATTCCTTGCAAGGTACAGAGCTTTGAGGCATGGGGGCAGCTAGGGCCAAAGCGTGAGGGCTATGGTGTTGTACAAAGCGTGTGGGATCTTTTATAGGGTAGAAGGCAGCATGGCATATTTTTTGAGAATACAACAGTTAGCATATGCTTTCAGTCACACACACATGCACATTATGCACACAGTCCTGCCAGTTGATGTTTATAGTTACCAGTCCAGAGTCTGGGTCAATCTAGTGGCCAGCCAGATTGTTGGCAGAGGGGAGCTGGTCGCAATCCAATGCTCCTGAAGTAGTGGCAAGATGAACCCAAAGTCCCATGGCAAAGCACCCTGTTCTTATAGTCCCTTTTCTTGTTGAAGTCTATGGATTTCGCTGTGTCAGTTTATGACTGGTTACTCCTTAATTTGTGTTCTGTTTTGATATTTGCATTCCAAAACACCTCAGAGAGGGTCATCTTGTCCTGGATTGATTTAACCATCTGTCGTTAGGGGTGCCAGTCTCCACTTCAGGGTCATCAATTTGCCCTTCGTTCATTATGAATGCATGTTGATGGTTCTCTGGTGTCGTTAAGTCTCTCCTCTTCTTCTTTAACCATCTGGCTATAACAATGGCCTTCACACCTTATCTTTTCCTGATGCATACATTCCTCATTCACACAGTCTTTGACAGAAACCTTCAAAGGTATACAAACAGCAATATTTATAATGAGCAAAATACCTTGTAAATCAAGCCTTGCTAAATCTTATAACTACCATAGTCTCAAAGGGTCATTCCTTTCTGTTATTCAAAAAGGGTGGCTGGCAGAATGAAATCAAAATTTACATCAATTCTTATAGTATAATTACAAAATCCTGCTCCTAGAACGGAAGATGCTGAGATGAGAGCAGAATATCTGTTGCTAGATAAATCCTTTTGCCCTTAGTCCCACCTTCTGTGGAAAGGGGGCATGGCAGCAGTTAGCAGAAGCTAAGGATATGGTTACACTTACAAGATTGTAGCGCTATTGGTTATAGCGGTCCCCTTATACAGTAATATGTATAGCGCTATTGTATATCCACACTCAGACACACCAGCGGTATAGCATGGCCACATTTGGGGCACTTAATGCGGCATTAAGAGCAGCACATTAGGGCAGGTATCCCAGCATTCAGCTGGGTGCAACGTGCTTTTTAAACGAGGGGGGTGAGGGGGGACGCGTTGTGTGTATGTGGAGGGAGAGAGACAGTGGTTTTTCCTTTCTTCTGAAAGCCTGTCAGCGAGCCTCCGTTCACAGAAGGCTTTGTTTTCACACAGACTCCCTCCTTAAACATTTGCATTGCTTATCTGCCGAGTTAAGAGAGAAACTCTAAAGAGGTACTTCCGCATTCCTGCAGCCGAGTTCAAAACAAAGGGAAGAGACGTCAATTGCCTTAAATGGCTCTAGGCGTCTCAAGAGATCACTTGTAGCGCAGTGGGTGTCCACATTCTTGCTGTAGCGCTACAGCAGCTGCTCTACAGCCCTTATTCCCCATGTGGAGGTGGATTACCAGGAGCGCTATAACTCCGCGGTTATAGCGCTCTACGTGCCTTGCCAGTGTGAACGGGGAGGAGGTTATAGCGCTCGTGGGGGCTTTATAGCGCTATAAAATGCCAGTGTAACCAAGCCCTAAGGCTGCCTTACTGTTGCAGTAGAAGCTGCAAAATACTTTGCCAGCCTTTCCAGCACATGAAGGAAAGATTCCTTATATCTTATTCTGCACTAAACAGAATAGTACAAAGCACAGTTATGTGCTTTGTCTGTCTGTCTATTTAGGATTTAGACCTAAAAGTAATACAAGAACACAACAGAAGCTGGTGGTCTGCCTTTGAAAGGAAAAAAACAGTTGACAATATTTAAAAATATAGCTTTCTTAAAACATTAGAGCTCAGAATTATACATGAGTGTGAAGGCAGAAGAGGAACCATTAAAAATGGTTTGGAAGGTTATCTAAAAGTAAGTAACATTAAGAGATGAAATCATCAAGTGAGGAAAGGGATGTCAAAAAGAGGACAGTGAAAAAAAAAATCCCATCCTTTCCCCCCAACCCTGATTTAAAATTGCTTTTGTACAAAACATGCTACCTGCATGCTGTGATTTTGAGAGCAGCCCTTGAAAGAAATTCCTTTGAAATTATATAACTCATAAAATGTTTTATACTCTGCTATTGTCTTGTTGGAAAGTTCTGTCTACTACATTTTGGGACAGTCCTGTGTGTTTTGCTGCCTTCTGTACAGACACTCTGGTGTTACAACCTATTATTAAATATTACAACTGAATTGTACAGGGAAAATGCAAATTAGTAATTAAAAATAAGATCACTTCACAAAACAGGTAGGGTTGGAAATACAGCTTATCACAAATATTTTGCCCAAAGCCATTCATATTTAACTGTTTTACATTTCTTTGCCGCAACTTCTAAAAAAAATCCATTTGCGGTTGTTTCCTTTCAAAGTGTTGCATCTTTTCTTTTGTAGTGCGCATTGGTGTGTGAACGTACAGCATCTGAAGGCATAAGTGGTAAAGACAGCTTACCTCTATTAAATGCAGGTATGTGTTATAACATCAAAAATTCTTCAAATAATTAGGGTTATAATACTGTACTCGGTTATCTTTGTTAGTGGGAGAACTTCGGGAAAACCACCAAAACCTCATGCATACAAGGATTTTGAACAGAGCACTTTTAAAAATGTTGTACCCTATTTAATGTTCATTTGAAGTTTAACATTTGCATCTAACATTGCGTCTAACATTTAACATTTGCACTGAATGTTTAATAAAAGCAAACTAAAAAAGATGTTCAAAGGGCATATTAGTAGTTCAAACAAGATGTTTGTAATTTTTGTATGTATATATTCTAATGCATTCTGAGTAGATTTCTATTTGATTCCAAGGCAATGTGCTGCTATACAACAATACAATACCAGTTTTCACACAATACTTGTGTGAAGAAGGATTTGCAGAAACGGGCCCTGAAAAGTTAAACTTCGTGGTACTCTGCTGAATACTCTCACATTTGGAGCCTGATCCAATGTCTATTGAAGTCAGCGGAAAGACTCCAATTGACTTCAGTGAGCATTGGATGATGCCCACCGTTTTTTGGTACTGCATGGTGTTGTGTTAATGACTATAAAGTAGTCACAGTTGTATATACATTGACTCCTGAGTTCCCCATTCCCACTGTTTATACAATGTTAGCTGTGATTGTGTTGAAAGCCCTGTGATTTAAAAAGAAGGAGCTGCTGGCAGGGCATTTAGAGTTCAGAATCTGCTCCAGAGCTCATTTTAAACTTTGATTGGAAGTGTGTATATGCTCAACACAATTTGCTCTCTTTCTCACTATACAAAGAGATATTACATGATGGTGTGGAATGCTGTAAAAGTGTTTTCGGCCTGAGTGTAGGAACTTACATCCCTCAGCAATAACAAAGCCACAAGTAAACTCACCACACCAGCATGTATTCTTTATGCACCACATACATTACATTATATTACATTACATTACAGATGCGCCACATACATTACAGATAGAAATATGTTTTTTAAAAACCTGTAAAGTCTTATTGATGATGAGTCCAAGTGCTCAGGTCTTAGAGGGAGTTCATGGAAACCTCTAAAAATGACTGGAAATAACTTTTCCTTATATATAATATCACAATATATTTCTTGTGAACTTTGAATCCAGTTGGGAAGCTTCTGTGTAACCCCTAAAGCTGCTATTTGTAGTTCTGCATGACTCTGAGATATGGGATTTTAAAACTGACATTTTATGTATTAAAAAAACCTGTTACAGGTCCAGTAATGAGTCTTGCCTCTCCTGGGCCTCTAGTGTGTTTTTTTTCCTTTTTTTTTTTTTTTCTTTTTGTGGAGAGGAGGAAGAGCCCATGTACTGGGGGAGAATGGAAAACATTTTTCTGGTTACTTGATTTATTTCTATTTGAAGCTACTAGTGGGGAGATTAGGGGCTGGAAAAAATTAGTAACGTGACCTGAACTTTACTTATGAATCAGAGATGCATGATAAATTAGTTTATCACATAGTGCTATAATTTACTACATAGATATCGCCTCCACATATCTGGGTTTGTATTAATCTCTCTCTGTCTCTCACCCCACATATATGTTCTTTATGTACCTCACTCTTTCCCTCTCTTTCTGTGTGTATATTTGTGTGTAAATGTGTATTAACAGTGTCTCTCTTTCTGGTGTGTATAAACTGCATTGTATATACTTACTCCTTGGGGAATTCTGCATGAAAAAAATAAAAGTTCTGTGCCCAATATTTTAAAATTCTGCGTATTTTATTTGTCAAATAATAGAACTATATTCACTCTACTTTCAGTTACTTGGGCACCCATACTCCTTTCCCCCCAGAGCCCAGCTGTGGGGCACCATCTCTGGCCCAGACACCTGTAGCCTTCCTCTCCACCCCGCAGAGCCTTCACTCACCTCAGCTTCTTCTTTAGTGTCCCACCGGAGGATGTGATGTGGCCCTGCCCTTTCTCACCCTTTGCCAGAGCTGAGTCTCCCAGCCTTCTCCTGTCTGTGAGCTGATGAGGATCAAGACAGGCAGACAGAGCATGCAGAGCCTACATCCCTGTTGGGCTGGGCACTCTGCTGACTTCGAGCTGGAGAGCTGGGCTCTGCAGTGTCTAGTGGCCTCTACTGGACATCAGCAGCTCTGCAGCCCCAATTCTGCAGGGAAAATATGAAATTCTGTGCAGGACATTAATTCTGCACAAATTCTGCATTGTGCAGTGGCACAGAATTCCCTCAGGAGTAATATACTGTGTGTGTACCAATATATGTGTAGAACAGTATAAATTTTGACACTCTGTCTTGAGTTGTTTATTACATCAAGAAAACCATGAAACTTTAAAAAAAAAGGCATAGTAGGACATTGGCATTCATCTCAAGCATGGATCTTAATACATGAAACTCACAGACCTCAAGTGAGTTGTGAAGCACTTATTGAGTGATGTGAATGAATGTCATATCTCATCATTATTCCAATTTTACCTCGAGACTTCATTTATACTATTAGAAATTCATTTATCCATTTATAATGCTGGAAATTAAAATATTTTTCTCCCATGTTTTTCATGTAAAGGTGTGAAAGAAGAGAAAAGTATCTGAAATCTAATAAAAATGAACAAAACTGAAGTTTTTTTCTGAAATAATATGTATATTGCCTTTATTCTAGAGGAAAAATCCATAAATAGCAATAGTAATAGAATTTACAACATGACAGTAGTTTGCTCTGATTTTCATTGGACAGTGAACAGAAGTTCAAGCCAGAAATAATGTTCACTTTTTGTTTAAGTTTTGTTTGAGGAGGGGCAAAGAATAGCATGTGGAGAAGCAAATTTTCCAGGAAGAGAAAATACTGACATCTTTACATTTACAGTGAGAATGTCAGAAAATGCAGGTTGTTAAAAACATAGCAGTGGTTTCCTGGCTTCTACACATAGATGCCCTTTGAAAGAGAACTTTCTCCATTTTGCTCAGTGAAATGTTTTGAAAGTTCATACATAAGCAAGTCTCTCTCTACATAAATTTCAGTTTTTTATAAATGTAGGAAGTTTGGGATTGGGTGAGCCTTTTACTACATATGTTACAAAAGCTAAATGTGTTACTGCCAAGGTCAAACATTCAAAAGTCACAAGGCATGCCCCCTCATAATCATGAAACTGCCTTAAAAATCATAAGATTTAAATAATAATAAATTCAGGATGCTTTTTAATTTGTCTTCTGGCTTTCAGCCTTTAAAGTTTTCTAAGCTTTTCTCCATAACTGCGAGGACTTGAAACTTAAAAAAACAAAGCAGGAGGGGAGGGGGGAGAGGCAAGATTCTTACATAATCGCATGAGTCCAAGAGCTGAGGCTTTAAGAAAAAATATCCAAATATCTGAAAATTCTCAAAGAAATAACAAAAGTTGACAAAACTGCAAATAAGACTGCTTGGAGTCCTATACTGAGCAAAGATTTTCAAGATATGAATGATCCAGAGTTTTCAATTGAAATTCTTCTCTTGAGCTTTCAGATAGCAGTTTTGGCCATTTGTCAGCATTGGAGACACTGCTAGGATGATAGTACAACAGCAACAGTTTTTGTGTTGCCTATACTCTGCTTAAATGCAAAAAGAAAAACTCCAGAGCCAAATTTTCAAGGTGGCCCCTTTAGTGAAGTTTTTTGGCATTATTGCACATACAGATTTCTGTGTTCGCATACACAAACAGTATTAGTATGCACAGATCTAGCAGTTAAGTGTTTATTGTGTTTGCACAGGCAAATGAGAGTTATTATATGTTGTGAGTGCAAATTTACAGGTCCTTCTTGAAAATGTTTCAAATATTCAAAAAGTGACACAGGGATGGGATGCCCCGTAAAGCTAATATGGTATACAGCTTTTCATGTCTAGTTTAGTATCTGAAATCTACTCAGAGTGAACAGATTCCTACATTACAGTAAGCAGTAGAGGTGACACATATTGGCAGCTTTCTGCTCATGGGCAAAAAACACAGTCAGCCAAATGTATTGAACTAGCCTTTCAAATCTGAAACATGACTCTCCATAACTTGGTTAAGGAACATTGGGGTATCTTACACTGCTGTGGAGTACCAGTTCTATGGATTAAGACAGGACTTCAGTGCTGTCAATAAAACATCTCTCATGAACTTAGTCACAACAAAAGAGGAAAAAATAGGAAATGTTTCCTATAGTTTGAACCAAGTGATATTTTGAATATATGTTCCTGAATCCCAGACATCTATCACAATGGATAGAGCACTGGAAAAAAAACAAAACCTTGTGACCTTGAACAAGTCATTTAACCTCTGTGTCTGTTTCCTTCATCTGTAAAATGAAAATAGTAATGCCTGATCACTTTTGTATAGGTACTTTGATATCTGTAGACAAAAAATGCTGCTGTTCATCTGTGCTAACCATCATTAAGGATTATTATGTTTGCTTTTTAAAATTATTCTTTGTTAATATTAAATACTTTAGAAGTAAATTTATTATTAATAAAAAAGAGTGATACCTTGGAGGGCTTAAGTTTTACATGGAAGAAGAGTAGTTTCATGAAATTTCTTAAAAACAGAAAGTAAACAAGAGCTGTTTAAAAATGAGCATGTGCAATATTGGTTCTTTATCAAGTGGGCTGTAACTTTGCCAACCAGTAATCATCTCATTTCTGTATATCCTTTTAGTTTTATTGTGTTCATTTCAGTCATTTTCTGTTGCTTTTTTTTTTTATTTTCATAACAAGTCTGATTTTTTTTTAAAGGGCATTTGTGAATCATTCATGGTTTGGCCTTTGTTTATTATAGCTGTGTTAATCATGCTGCATGAATCAGTGTACATAGGCAATACTGGAGAGAGCGCTTCCCAAAGAAGTGAGTTGCAATGTAGGTTGCAAGTTCCACTTGTTGATGTGCTTTTAAAAGCAGCAGTTTCTTCAAAGTGATCACTGGTAACGCATTTCTTTGAATGAAACAATAGTGGGTGTCAGGATTGATGAGAGGCTAGTCCAAGGGAGCTTTTAACAATAATGTGAAAAGATCAGTAGCTTGATGGAGAGAGATTGTTGGAAAGTTCGGATTACTGTCTAAAGTCATTCAGAATTAAAAAGCAGTATGTGTATGTTAATGCTAAACATTTATCTTCCGGTAAGCTTATCTAGGAGGTAAAGGAAAAGGTATCTTTTCTAGGTTTCCCTTGTGTACTGCTTCTGGAGAATCAGTAGAGAACAGAAAAAGGGCTCAAGGGCAGAGATAAAGAGAGCACAGGAATTGCACAGGCTCTTTATAGAGCATCATTATGCAATTTTGATGAAAATAGGACTGTGGAGCAGATCTGAGAGAAAAAAACATGCTGTTCTTAGGCTTAAACGTGCAAGGCCTTGGCACTCGCTGACAAAGAGTGTAAGTACAAGAGTAATCCCTTTTCTGGATTAGGGACAGAGTGCTCAGGACTTTGCAGGATTGAGCTCCCCAGACTGTTGCATATAGTTCTGCAGGGTGCTAGACTGCAGTGACCTATCAGTGAGGCATGTTTTCCTCTTAAAATACATATGCGGCTCCTGGTTAATGACTTTTGTGTATGTGTATCTAGGGAAGGATATACCATAATATCTAAACCATTTGGAATGGACTGCATCTGCCCCATATGGTTTAACTTTCAAATGTATGGAAGCCTGAGAGTTCAGTAACACACCTTGCACATGGTTACAGATAATGTTATCAGCTCTTAGCATGTGATTTCACTGTATTTATCCATCAGTTAAGTTGCTTTTTTACTTTTGTCTCATGAATATGTGCTAGAGGGCTTAAGCTTGCATTCTTACTGCAGCAGTAATGATAAATGTACCAGATACCTACTATACTAGGTAGAATTTAATTATCTACTGCACTGGGTAGTGCAGACTTCAGTGCTATGCTTTTAATGAATAATACATTTATCTTTGCACTTTAATTTGGAAATACAGGAGGACAGAGAAATAACTTTACGTTTGTGAACTAAACAATTGCAATTGCTTCTGAAAGAAACATATAGCCACAATTAAGCAATGCAATCATTTTTTCTCTTCTACAGTGTTAAAAAACCCAATCTATAAGTTATATAAATTTCCCACTTCTGACAACAAGTGGCTGCATATCCGAGAACAGATGTCTGAGAGCAATCTTTCTTTTCATGTTCCCAAGGAATTGATCAATCTGCACATAAAGGAGGATATGAGAAGGTAAGGGTAACAAAATTACAAAATAAAAACTGTTAATATCTTTTCTTAGGCCTTATTTCTTAGTTAAGGTAATATACATGATTATTGGTGAAGGTAAACTAAAATATTTTATAAAATGAGTAAGGAAATATAGTGATCACATTGTTATAGCTATGAATGATCAGCCAGTAATTACCACAATTCATTTCTCAGAAATACTAAGAGTCTAGTGACTATAAATTATGAGCAGCGAATTGTGCCAAATACAGTCACGTCTCTGAACTTCTGAGAATAAAATTTGATTAATAATATAAATATTTTGAAGAGTTATAATTACAGTAACACATGACATGGTGTGACTGCTCTATAGAGAGCTTGGCTTTATGCCTAGCAGCATCAATGGTACAGATTACAACACAAGCAATAAGATGCCATGCAGTTGGAATTAAGTGTAGGAGTAGTGAATATACAAATCACTTTCCTATCATTAATTTATATTGGTTAGTTAAAAGTGTGCCAGGTTTCAAATGTGGTGCTTTGTACAATCTTCCCATATTAATGTACCTATCTAATCAAAACGGACCTCCAAGGAACATAACAGAAAACACAACCTAGGGAAAGGTGGGCAGGAACAAAAGGTGGCATTAATCCAATTTTGTGCCACCCAGATTCTTGGCTGTTGCCAGGGCTGAAACAGCTGCATGCCCGTGATTGTCCCTGGGATGCACTGCTGCATGGAATTTTTGTAGATGTCAAATAACAACACCATGGCTACAATCCACCCTCTTTGCTCACT
>ML677326.1:70501386-70737693 GCA_007922305.1 Dermatemys mawii
ACATAGGTTCTATGCAGTTCCTGCAGTGGAAGAATTTTCACTATGGTCTTTTGCAACTCCACTGCACCCCCTATATGCTACTGGAGCAGCATGTGAGAGCCAGAGAGGCTACAATGCCTCTGAAGTCAATGGCAAAACTCCTCTTGTTGTCAGCAGTGGTGGATCCAGCCCTTAGTCATATTAAAGGTATCCGCCCTGACTTAATCAAGAGATGTTCAACAAACCCGAAACTCAAGAGTCATACAAAAATTGGAAACTAGGTCAAATTATGAATATAAATAAAACAACACAGGTTTGTATGGACAAATGAGAAAGGTCAAGGTGGAAAATTAGATTAGACTACCTAAGGACATGAAGAACATTTTATAAATAAAAGAGAAGCAAGAGGAAGACCAAGAACAGGGTCAGCCCATTACACAATAAGGGGAAAAGACAATAATGGAAAACACAGCAATGGACCAAGTGTTAAATGTCTTTTTTGTTTCAGTTTTAACCAGAAAGTTTAGCAGTGATTGGATGATTAATATAGTGAAACATGAATGTAACTGGATAGGATCGGAAGCTAAAAAAGAAAAGCAAGCATTACTTAGACAAGTTTTCCAGTGGATAGGGCCTTAGAATACTCAAGGAACTGGCTGAAGATATCTTTGAGCCATTAGCAATTATCTTTGATAACTTGGGGAAGACGGGAGAGATCCCAGAATACTGGGAAAGGTCATATCTAGTACCTATCTATAAAAAAGTGGAATAAGGACAACTAGGGAATTATAGACCAGTCAGCTTAACTTTGGTACCCAGAAAGACAATGGAGCAAATAATCAAGCAATGAGTTCATAAGCAGCTTGAAGAAAATAAGGTAATACAGTGGATTTGTCAAGAACAAATCATGCCAGACCAGCCTAATATCCTCCTTTGACATGGAAGCAAGCCTTGTAAATAGGGGGGAAGAAGTAGATATGATATATCTTGACTTTAGTAAAGCTTTTGATATTATCTCTCACATGATCATCTCATAAGTAAACTAGAGATATATAGCCTAGATGAACTTACTATAAGATGGAAGCACAACTGGTTGGAAAAGCCAACTCAGACAGTGGTTATCAATAGTTCACAGTCAAGCTGGAAGAGGATATTGAGTGAGGTCCTGCAGGAATCTGTCCTTAGTCCAGTTCTATTCAATATCTTCATAAATGCTTTGAATAATGACTTAGTGTATACATTTACAAAGTTTTTGGACAATACCAAACTAGGAGGGCATTTTGGAGGGCAGCATTAGAATTCAAACTGATCTTGACAAACTGGAGAGATGGTCTGAAATAAATAAGATGAAATTCAATAAGGACAAATGCAAAGTATTACACTTCAGAAGGAATAATCAGCTGCACACATATAAAACGCTAAATGATTGCCTAGGAAGGATACTGCAGAAGAGGATCTGGAGGTTATAGTGGATCACAAACTAAATGTGAGTCAACCATGTAAAACCATTGCAAAAAAAGCAAACATCATTCTGGGATGTATTAGCAACACTACTCAGGACTCATAAGGCCTCAGCTGGTGTACTGTGTCCAGTTCTGGGCACCACACTTCGGGAAAGATGAGGACAAATTGGAGAAAGTCCAGAGGGAGAGCAACAAAAATAATGAAAGGTCTAAAAAACATGACCTATGAGGAAAGATTGAAAAAATTGTGTTTGTTTAATTTGGAAAAGAGAAAACTTAGGAGGGACTTCAAGTTCGTAAAAGGAGAGTGATAAAGTAGACTCTCGATTATCCAGGATGATAGGGAAAAACTTAATCCCGGTTAATAAAATCCCGGATAATCAAGAGTCTACTGTGGGGGTGGTGCCCCAGCCACCCTGCGCCCTTGGGGGAGGGGGAGTTCGCCGGCCGCCCTGTGCCCTGGGGGGAGTGGGTGGCAGGTGAGGTGTGCCGGCTGCCCTGCGCCCTGTGGGGGAGAGGGTGCTGCACCTGCCACCCTGCGCCGGGTGGGGTCCCACCGCCTGCCCCAGTCAGCTCCCACTGCTAGACTTGGTGTAGGGAACCCAGGCTGGCAGTCGGAGCTGAGTGGGGCAGGTGGAGGGACCCTGGCTGGCAAGGGGCCAGCGGTGAAACCCCAAAGCAGTGGCGGACCGAGCACTTAGCCCGCTGCCATTCTGGGGTTTCCCTGCAGGCTCCTGCCAGTGGGGGTCTCAGCCCGCTGCCAGCCTGGGCTTCCTACACCCAGGCTGGCAGTGGGCTGAGACCCCAGCTGGCAGGAGCCTACAGGGAAACCGCAAAACGGCAGCGGGCTGAGTATTCAGCCCGCTGCCGCTTTGGGGCTTCACCTGCAGGCTCCTGCCAGCTGGGGTCCCGCCGCCTTCCCCAGTCAGCTCCCGCTGCTAGCCTGGGTGTAGGGAACCCAGGCTGGCAGCAGGAGCTGAGACCCCGGCTGTCAGGAGCCTGCAGGGAAACCCCAAAGTGGCAGCGGGCTGAGCGCTTACTTGCCGCCGCTTTGGGGTTTCCCCCCAGGCTTCTGCCAGCTGGGCTCTCAATCCGCTGCCAGCCTGAAAGGAGCACTCCTTTTGGGCTGCCCCTTTTGGGCTGACCTTACAAGTGGATGAGTGAGCGGCTGGCCTTTCGGGCTGCCTATACAGGTGGATGAGTGGGCAACTGTCCAGGGTCCTATGGTCAGGAGTGTGCCCTGGCCATCCCCCACTTCCACACACACACAGCCAGTTCAAGGCTCCTTTAGCTTCCAAGTGCCAGGCTCCAACTGTTAGTCCTAGACAAGACTTCCTCTTCCTCTACATGGGCCACTCCCAAGGCCGGCTCACATCCACCATCTCCAGGACCCTCCCCTGACTGCAGCTGGCTGGGAGTCCAGCTCTGAAGTCAGCACTGTTGCTAGCAACAGCGCAAAAGTAAGTGTGACGTGGCATGGTATTGCATCCTCACTTCTGCACTTGCACTGGCAGTGGTGCTGCCTTCGGTGCTGGGTGCCTGGCCATCAGCTGCCCTCCAGCTGCTCAGCTCTGAAGGCAGCAGCACAGAAGTAAGGGTGACAATACTGTGATCCCCCTACAATAGTGAACCCCTCACACCCCATTTTGGTTGGGAACCCCACGGTTAACAATACTTTGACATTTCAGATTTAAATATCTGAAACCGTGAAAATTACTATTTTAAAAATCCTATGACAGTGAAATTGACCAAAATGGGCCCTGAATTTGGTAGGGCCCTATCTATGATGGTGGTGGGATAGTAGCTGTGGTAAATAACCACACTGTAAATGAATGAATAACTGATTTCTAGGATAAATCACCTGGACAGACTTTCAGCCGTAACAATGGTTTATGTTTTGAAGGATTTTTCGGCAAGGAAATAGCCTAGGAAATTACTTTTTTTAAAAAATGAAAGGTTTAGATTGATATTGACATCAAAAGCACTGGTGGCCAAATCATTGGTAGGATGTTTTGCTGCCATATATATATAATGTGTGTGTGTGTGTGTGTGTTCTGCTTTGTGGTCGTGTTTTCTGGCAGATTTTAGCTAGGGTCTGAAGGAAATTGATGTTTGTTTCTGCTTATGTCCATCTTTCTTGTAAGAAAAGCAAATTAGTTTTTCAAAGTTGATTGCAGATAAGAAAGGTGTGTTCAGTTAAGTATGGTAAATTCTGCAAAAAATGTCAACAGCTACACAGTACAGCTCTACCATAGAGAAACACAGCTTGTGCTGATAGTAAATCAGAATGGCGAGAGAATGAGGAGACTACAATAGAAGCTCTTTCCAGCATATGTTTCACAAGTTTACCACTAAGATCTCTGTTAATTACCGTGAACCAAATTTAGCCTTGACTGAAAGGGAGTTGCACCCATTTATGCCGGGGATAAATTTGGCCCTTTGTGTTTATGGTCACAGTCCATAAACAAATTACAAAAATGAAGTCTTGAACTTTTCTTGAACCCTTTTTCCAGTGTACAAAGATAGCACAATCAGGCTGTCCATCTGCATTAGGCACATCTGTTCTCTTCTACCTTCAATACACTTTTCTTGTACAAACATAATCCATTTGTCCGTTGTGTTAATTCTTTCTTAGAAAGTCACAGAATACTGGTAAAGTTCAACCCCTGTTCTGAAACCATGTATTTTAATATGTTCCCTCTTTAATATTCAAGTGTGATAGAGAAATTGACAATTTGTCTTTTTTTCTTTTTGTTTTTTGGGGACTCTCAGCATCTCTTCAATCTTTTGGGAATTGTTATTAATTTTTCTTGATTTTGGCATGTGATGATTTAGACTGTGTCCCTTGAGCTGTTGCACTGAGAACAGACAAGATTGAAGCCACAGCAGAAGCTGTATTGGGAACATCTTTCATAATTTATTAGTACTTTGCATGACTTCTTTGTGTGCCCACTTAAGGACTTTAAAACCTTATTCTAGGTAATTCCATAACATAATGACAATGATTTTCTCTCTCCACCTTTTTAAAGCATCAAAATGTGCAGTCATTGTAAAGATATTAGTGCAATGTATATGCATATCTTTTCTGATAAACAGTGGGTTGGAGAAAGCCCTCTCTTCTACCTTTCTATTGAGAAATGGCATAAAAGAATAAAAATAGTCCTGTGTAAATTAAACTGATTGCTTTCAATGAATGGCACCTCTGGCCTTTAAACAACCCCTTTTACTAGAGTCTAAAGGACGCAAAATACTAATTTTACCAAAATTATGTAGCTCTTTTTCCTCTTGCTTGTAATTAGCTTTGGAGCAAAGGTTAATGCTGTGAAAAGCAAGAAGGAATTTTCAGAGCTTCCTTTAAAAAAATCACACCAGAAAGTAGCGCACCATTTGCTTCAAAAAAAATTACTGTGCTTTAAAATGGTCTTTAATGCTGTGATTTCTTGTGTGATAGTTATCTGCAGATAAGCTTACTTTTACCATACAGTAATACAGGAGGGTATGAAACGCTGAACACATTCTTTGCTGCCAATCTGGAGAGAGAAAATAGGGTCGGGGAAAGAAATCCATAGTTTCCTTTCGAAACACATTGATTAGTGGAATATTTCTGAGAAGAGGATAGAGAAAAAACACAGTTCCCTGTTTTAATTGTTGAAGTAGCAGAGCTTGAATGGTAGTCACAATTGAAGGGGTCTGAGAACTGAGAAACTCAAAGATCTATAAAATACAAGATACAATTATGTATTTCACTTTAATACACAGAATGTGGGGGCATATGTTCCTATGTGCACTTTTTTTCAGCTATTAAAGTAAAGAAAGTAAGGGTCAAATTCTATCTTTGGATATATATAGCCATCTCCCACTGATATATACTCTCCAATTATAGAATGTTACAAATTTTGTAACACTAAAAGAAAAAGGTATATGTACCTATCCATAGAAGACGATATATGTGATCTAGAAACAATATGGTAGAGGAACTCTGATTTTTCCATATAATTAAGCTTGGTGGAATTCAATTTTTATATTTTATAATTTTGATGGATAATGATGTTTGTTTTAAACTTTTTTAGTTGATTTAAATGTTCACAGTTGCAGAAAATTCTGGGGGGGGCAAGCAGTAATTATGTAATTATAAAGTATTAAGATTAAAAAAGTTAGCTTTATAACTGTTAAAATACAAATTATCAACATGGCATGTCAGAAGGTACAAAGTAAATTCCTTAGGTCAAACTGTAATAGGTTTTCAAACAGCATTTTTCTTACTTTGCCTGTCTGTTAATTTTGCTGGAGATATTTATTGATGGAGATATTTTTTCATTGGTTTTGGTATGGTAAAATTGATATTACCAATATTTACTGATTAAAAATCTTCCAAAACTACTTGTAACAGAGAGTATGTCTGCATTGCAATCAGGGGCATCACTGCAGCACTTGTTGATGTATTCTGCTCGATAACAGTTCAAAGCAGTGCGAACCAATGCATGTTCATTTTCATCATCATGAGTCAGGTGCCACCAGCAGAAGGTTGATTTTCTTTTTTGGTGGTTTGGGTTCTGTAGTTTTCTCATCGTAATGTTGCTCTTTGAAGACTTCTGAAAGCATGCTCCATACCTCATCCCTCTAAGATTCTGGGAGGCACTTCAGATGCTTAAATCTTATATCAAATGCTGTAGCTATCATTAGAAATCTCACATTGGTACCTACTTTGCATTTTGTCAGATCTACACAGAAAGTGTTCTTAAAATGAACATGTGCTACATCCGAGATTGCAATAACATGAAATATATGGCAAAATGTGGGTAAAACAGAACAGGGGACATACAGTTCTCCCCCAAGGAGTTCAGTCAGGAACGTATCTAGTGAATTATTTTTTTTAATGAGTGTCAACAGCATGGAAGCATGGCCTGTGGAATGGTGGCTGAAGCATGAAGGAGCATATGGATATCTAGCATATCTGGCACATAAATACCTTGCAAAAGTGCTATGCTGCAAAAGTGCCATGTAAATACCTGTTCTCACTTTCTGACAGCATTATCTCATGTAAATGTAAATAAACTTGTCTTAGCGATTGGTTGATCAAGAAGTAGGACTGAATGGACTTGTAGTTGCTAAAGTTTTACATTATTTTATTTTGAGTGCAGTTATGTAACACAAAAATCTACATTTATAAGTTACACTTTCACAATAAAGAGATTGCACTATAGTACTTGTATCAGGTGAATTAAAAATACAATTTTTGTTTATAAATTTTACTGCGCAAGTATTTGTAATAAAATACTATAAAGTGAGGACTGTACACTACTAATCTAGACTTTATATAATATTTCAAATAGGTATTTAATGATTATTAGATAACAAAAGTCATTACCATTTCATCTGTTTCATAGTTTGTGAAATGATCTGAAATGATACACACATGAATACATGTTCAAAAAACTAACAGCTTAACTGACCACTTTCCTTCCCCTTTTCCCCCCACAGATATTAACTGTGCATTCCTCTACTGCTTAATCTTCAGCCTTGCAGCTACATTTACTAGGTCAAAACATCAGTGTTGCGGAAACCGTACATGTCACTAAAAATCCAAAAGGAAAACCTTTGTCAAATGATCTGTTTTTCTGTACGTACTTTTGAGGGCTGATTTGAATTAAATTGAGATCACTTTACAATCCTACACAAACAGCTACAGTTTGTTGGGCTTTTGATATTTTTTTCTCCACCTGCCGCTTGAATTTATCCCACAGTTATTAATGTTTTACTTTTGGGGCCACTGCTCAACAGAAGGATTGCACAACTTTCAATAGCACAGAAAGTTAAAGATCTTGGTTCTGGACCAGACTGAGTTGTTCAGAAGAAAATTTGCCTGATTTTCTGAAGAAGTTTTGCTCACTCACCAATGCGTTATGTGAATTGCTACTGTACAGTCCTTAGAAGTGGAGAGAACTCCCTTTTTTTCTGAAGTGGAAATACTTAAAAACAAACAATCAAAGCAAAACAAAACACCAAAATGGTTTTAGCAGCCCCCAGAGAAAATGGCTACTTGTCATTAATTCATAACATTTTTTAAAATAACTAATTTCTTTCCATCATTATTTTTCATATTTGATTTTAAAAGTGTCTAAATTTATACAAGTATAAATCTGTTCCCATTGAAGTCAACAGCAAAATTCAAATTGATGTCAGTGGAAGTAGGATTGGTTCTTTTGGTTTTTTTAAATAATTTCATTACCGGTGTTACCTGTCACATCCTAGATCGTGAAAATGAAGATAAATGATCTAATTTACATTTATCTAGTTATGCTATTTTACTTTTTTTAAGGGAAACTACACTGGTCAGATTCCAGTCATTTTTTTAACTTTCTGGGTTACATATATTAACAGAACACTGCAGTACTTTGGTTGTCAGCATTAAAAAAACTGTTTTCAATTGCACTTAAAATAAACACGTCTGTTAATGTTGTGCCAAATCCTTGTGTTTTTTCCTAAATAAGGGCTATTAGATTTAGTTTAAGAACTTATGAAGAATTTTGTCATTTTATAAAACCTACATTTTGTTAAAGGTTATGGGTCCAATCCTTGGGTCTGGCTTAACTCCACCACCTTTCTTTTCCCCTCATATACTCCTTCCCCAATGCTAGAGTTTCTTGAAGGTGTATGCAGTTGCTACTGCAAGTAAGATCTGTTTCAAGACTGCTCTAACTCATGCCTGACAACAGTGACCCTAAAATGGCTGTTATGAGTGGACAGCTGAACATGATCCCAGAGCCTCTTAATGCCAACTGGAAAGCGGCTGGTTACAGGAATCTCCCAATTCTGGGTCTGTGCATTCTAGTTCACCAAAGAATGTCATGCAAAGTTTTAAATGAAAGCCGGGGTCATGCCGGTTAGTAATATCATTAAGAAATGTATGTAGAGATACTGTGTAAGGAGTTAAGTATATGTACTAAAAATACATTCTTAGAGTCAAGGTATGAGTCACCAGCAGAAATAAAAAAAAACCATTTTCTGTCAGGCAAGATACGTTTATTCTCCCCTCTCTCAGATGTAAATTAAGGTTGTAAGCTAATACAAAGGATGAATATTCGCATACAGAATTATTGGTGAGATGTGAAGTCAACAGGGAAGCAGCACATAGGAAAAATAAATCATGGGTGGTGATACTTTAACCTCAATGAAGTCAATGCTAAACATATCCCTGACTTCGGTCGGGACAGGCTTTCACCCCAGCTATCATTGTGGGGAGCTCAATGAAGACCTCCAGGCACTGCTCAGTGTATTTGGGTTAATGCCATCTTTTTTTTTTTTTTTCTTTTGATGCAGGAATCAGGACCTGAAAGAGCTTGGGGAACTTGCTCCACATTGGGACAATATGCGTAAAAATGTTATTGCACACTGTGAACAGATGCTGAACATGTACCAGGACACTCTTGCAGATCTCGGGAAACATATAGGTATGGCAATAGTCTCTATCATCCATCCGAGGTAATGAGTATCTTGAGTAATGGACATTTCACTCTAGTGTATTAAAATAAAATGAAACGCAATTCACAGTGGGATTAGTTGTTGGTCAAAGAAGAGAGATTGTATATTGTGTGTACAAGTTGCATTTTGCAAAGGGGTTCAGTTAGGAGTTTCATGCCCAAATCCTGTCATATGTTACTGAAATTTGTACATACAGTTCCCACATAAACAGCTTTGAAAATATTTAGTAGCTTGTTCTCACAACATTTCTGAAATACTAATAAGCACCCTACTTCTAAGCACATTTCCTGTCAAAAAGTGAAGTCTGCACTACCTTTCATGCAACTCAGTTCATTTTCAGGATTTGCACAGTTCATAATTCTACAGATGAGCAAATCACATGGGGCAGTAGCTGTATCTGACATCCTGATCATTACTCCACAAACAGTATCCTACGAGTAGTCCACACAGTTTGTTCATTGTAGCCAGCTAGTCACTAAAGATATGAAAGAGTTCAACAAAATGCAGCCACCTTTTCAAGAACATCAGTTAAAGGAGTTGCTTTTAAAGGTATCAGCCAGCATCAGATCCCATATTTCCCCTCCCTGATGTGTCAGAGGTGTTGCCCACAGCCAGGAAAACATTGAACTCCTAGGATAGGCAACCTGTCATCAGATAATTGCTGTGCACTACCTCAAACTGTCCAAAAGAGCTGCTATTTGGAACTCTACCTTTGCCATACAGAAGGCATTATGTGCTGGTGTGAAGTGCAAAGGATAGTTGGCTTGGTGCTGGCTCTGTAAACATACTACACACCACTCTGCCCATAGACTACAATGCACGCAGAGGGGAGTTTGTCCATGCGCCAGCAAACCTAATACAACATCTGTGACAAATATGCTGTGCACCATATGCATGGGAAATTGGCTAATTTCTCCACCAGCAAGCCAAACACAAGCTGAGTGATTAATGCATAATAATTAACTCCTTCCATTACACATTTTTGGTGATTCACAATTTGTTCACATTCAGATTCTTTTTTCTCTTAATTTACCTGACATTCAGTATTATTTGCTGAATATACTTATTGTTTATTTATTATACTTGTTTAATGCCTCTGATAAGTTCTGTAAATTAAGCTTGGGTTCATAGGTTGTTTCTGGGTAGTTTGTTACAAGTATTACAAGTATGTAAAATTTCAATTTGTTCTGAATAGACAGTGTTGTTTCTGCTTTCTCTGTGTATGAGCAAAATCCTTAAAAGCAGGGTTAAGCTGCCAATAGACAGAACTGTAACTTTGAAATTTGCTTTCCAGGACTATGCTGCATTAGTCACTTAAAGCTTGCTATTTCAGCAAACAATTCCAGCAGTAAATGCACTTGCTAAGGGCCCGGTTCTAAAACTTGCCATGCATGGGCTGACTCCAGACCCCCATTGAAATGAATGGATCTCTGTGGCGTACAGGGAGTGTGCCCAAAATATTTGTGGAAAGTAAATATAAAAGAAACATGAACATTCATAGAAAATTCATTTAAAAATTCCAAGTAAAGATTTGTGATTTTTTTTAAAGTATTTGCCCAGTTCCATCTTTAGCACCTTCTGTTTTAGCTAATGAAACTGCCTATTGTGTATGTTGAGAAAAATGGAGTAACCACAGTTTTAAAGTGAATGTTTTCCTCAAACAATACACAGCAGAGTACTCTCCATCTGTATGCTGAACTGGACACAAGTAATTATGACATAAGATATTTCAGGGACAAGTATTTTTCTCCAAAATGTTAATTGTTGAAAAATTCACTTCATTCTTCCCATTCAGTACTGAGCATACTATAACACCTGAGGGTGGATTTCATTTACACACACATACACACAACACACACACACACCATCTGTTCAAAATAGCTTTCCATTAGAATAGATACTGTATAAACATCAGAGAGTCACATGTTGCAAGTATATGGTTGAGAGGTTGCATTAGACACCCTCCGAAGTATTTGGTACCGGCCATTATTGTAGACAGAATACTACAATAGATGAAGCACTGGTCTGATCCATTATGGCAATTCCTATGTTCCTTTGTTTGAACTCAGACACAGTTTTTGAAATATTTTGAAAGCATTCCATATATCATCATACACAAAGCAACAAACACAGAATTTTTATGAAGTCAATAAAAAAACAGCACTTCTAAAAAAAATTCAAATGACTTTCATGATAAAAAAAAGGCAATATAGTGTATTAAACATAAATCTTGAAAAATTAGTAACACACCAACTGCCTTTGAGCATGTGATCATGCTTATATATCTCTCTTAACTGTGTTCTGAGATTACAGAAACAGATCATAGAGTCTAAGGTTATTTATGGGAACAAAAGAAACGTACCCAACAAAGATACAAAATGAAAACAATAAAATGAAGATGGTAAATAAAGTATTGAACAGATAATACATAGAAGGTTAACACGGAAATCCTTCCTTAAAACTCACTATACTTCAAGATCTTTTAGTGCTAATATACCACTGAAAGATATTTGATTGAGATGCATAAAAATGTGCTGCTTTAAAGTTACCTTCAAAAACTGACCCTCATGGAACCATTGAGATGTGTGCACACACCATAGTCAAGTAGCTTTATTATGTTTTCCTGTGATCATTGCATTTCTTCACCTCATCTTCTTTATTTTTTTTTCACTTACTGAGTCTCAGGTAAATTTACATTATAAGCTCGTCAGGTTAAGGATTATACCTGCGTATTTGCTCTGAAAGTCCTTGCACACTTTTGCGCCCTGCATAAGTAATATATATATAATATTCCATACCGAGACCCCTAACCTGCATTCTACTCTCTGAGAGCAGTGCAGGATCAAGCTCCAAAAATGTATGTTTAGATGTATGTGTTGCCTACTTAAGGCTCCAAAAGTCAGGGAAGGCTTGCCCATGAAGTCTTGGCTGAGATTCAGAGTTGTGCCTCTAAGGGTATGTCTCCACTTTGGAGTTAGCCTGGGTAGTTTGCAGGTTAGCCTAACTTGAGTTTGAGCAGCCATACTACAGAGCCATACCTGAGTTACTGTGTCTTCACTCATGTTGCACTCTCCAGCATGTGTCACTGGGACTTCTGAGGGCACTTCTCATGGTTGGTATGTGCTGCAGTAAGGTGAACCACTTTATGGTTCTGTCCCAGTGAATTATAAAGGAACTTGTCTGTCTTTCTGGGCCCTCATGGGGAATTGTGGGAAGGCTACAATAGAGGACTGTCATGCATTCAAGCGATTTAGCTTGCATCTTCACTGCAAAATGGTTGGGTTACCAATCTGCATGAAAGAGGAATCAGGGCTTTAACTCAGATGTTTAGCCATGTTAGCTAGCCCCATTTGGAAGCACCACTTAACTCAAGTGGCTTGGGTATGTGAACAGGAGGGGGTTAGGGGCACTGTCCAAATAAATTCTGCAGTCAAGACACACCCTTTAGAGGCATAGCGCAGAACTTCAGCCTGGGGCTGGGAGTGCTAAGGTGGCTTTAAGCCCCCTTTGTGCCTATCTGGTCCTGGGCTTGTCTAGGGACTGGAGAGGCCCAGGGCTGTCTGAGTTGTGCAGTTTTCTGGGCTGCAGGCCTGCCTGTAATCTCGTGGCACATCCATGTGCCCGTGCTTGCAAGGTGACCCTGAAGAGGCAGCTGTCTATAGTTTGTATCCCAAGGGAATCCTCCTCTGTCCAGATACAGAGCTTTTAGGTCCTCTTTGTGATTCTCCAGCCCTATTATACAGTGTAAAGTGGCTAGAGTGGGGTGAGGATCTCACCTCTTCACATTGACCCCTTTAGTATACAATGCAGCCTTTAATTGTATCATCACATGCTGTTTCTTCAGTAATGCAATCCAGCATCGTACCATTTGTATACATCTTAAGATATACTTTTTATTCTTCTATACTGTAATTTCATTATCATAAACGTACATCTTTATAGATACTTTTTTAAATCTCTTCAAGAAACGTTGCAATAGTTATCTCAGCACTTACATGCTAAACAGTTTCTTTTGACCCAAACACAGACGTCATTGTGTGAAATGTAATAACTCATGGGGTAAGATTTAGCTAATTTATCTGTGAACTTAGGTGTCCTATATACATAACAATATACTTTCATTATTCTCTGTTGTGTAGTTGGGTCCCAATCCTTCAGAAACCTATACACACACTTAACGTTATGCTCTGTAACACTTCCTCTGGATTTAATGAATATTGCCTTATTTCTCTTTAACATACATCTTCACACACAATCAGAATGTTTCATTCTGTTTCACACTCCCTTCAAAAAATTCCATTTCATTTTACATCATATCAATTATTTATGCAAAGGTACTCTTTGATATCTTACAGCCAGATACTGTGAGGTGCTAAGCGCCTCCTTTGAGACACTGATTGCTGTCAAATTGAGTGTTTATAGCCTTGTCTGAAAATTGAAGCCTGTAAAGTTCTTGGTATTTCTTCCATGATAATTGCTAGACTTGTACAGTATCCAGGAATTACCACCAACTGTTTTTTATTGATAAAGTGTGAAAATACCAAATATCTGACATCTCAGAATCATGAGGAAATCTCTCTACTTGTGCTACTGATTTATAGCTACACTATCAATGGTGGTATTTCCCTGTCTTCCACTGATATCATTAGTGTGTGTCCCACACCCCTTCACAATCAAATCGGTACAGACATTTTCTTCACTGTAAACCTAATGCTGGTTTTATAATAGCTTTCTTCCTTTCATTTTTTACAAATAGTTAATTAAGTTCTCATGTTTTCTAGTCACATGTTAATGTTTCTGTAGAACAAAGTATCTGTTGGTTCCTGTATATATTCTCAACACCCATTATCTGTTTTAATTTGTTTTTATCACAATTTCTTCTTCCTCAATCAGTTTTTTTCTCCTATAGACTACATTACAGTCTTCTCTCCCACAAAGGGATTCATCTTTCTACATGTTGCTTTCAGAAAAGTGTCCCTAAACTTTTTCAGTAAAATAAGATAATGCAGAATAAAATTAAATGCATATTTTAACCTTCTCTGTGTTTTCTTCTTTATTGGAATATGGGGGTGAGAACAAGGAAAGGAGTGTGATGCTTGATATTAACATGTAAAAAAATAAGGTTCAGAAGTCTCTGTGGTCATATATACACAAAGCTAGATAATTCATTACTTCATTTTCATTGTTTAGAGGAAAATGTAGCATTAAAGGAACACTTTCAAGATTGTCAAACACAAAATACTACTTATTGTACCTTTAAAATTGCAAATGTAATTTTGCTTCAATTCCTGATCCTTTTTTCCCCAAAAATGACTTTGAATGCAAATAGAAAATGTCCACACTCCAGTGTGGTCTGAGAAAAACAAATCCAGAATAGCATTTCTCCAGCAAGCAGTGCAGATAATAATTTTCAATATAGTGCCTAATCATAAGAACAGACAGGCATAGAAAGGAGAAATTACAAACTACTACATCATGTGTACATACCATCAAAAATCAGCTGGTAGATTAGCTTTTTGGCCTGCCAGCATTGACAGTGTTCCTTTAAACATTCAAAATAACTATACTTGGTTACTCATAATCTCATACTTTGGATGTGATGATTATGAAGGGTATAGTCAGATCTTTTCAGCACATTGTGAGTGGCTTATTATCACATTGTCATTTTAGAAAGAAGGCTTATTTATAATGACTCCTACTGAAATGTGAACAATTTAAAGTTTTTGTTTGCACTTTCAGGATAAAACAATATTCTAGTCAGTGCATTCATTTTGCTTTAAAAAAAATCAAAAGTTCTCACTTGCTAGTAGTGGAAATATGTAGTGTCATAGCTCCACGTCCCTGTATTTTTAGCACAATATAAACTTAATATATGTTAACTGGCATCATTTCTAGCATGCTGTGGACCAATTCCAGGCAGCAGGAACAATATCCCTCAGCAAATTAGATTGTTCTGTGAATTAAAAGCTGTGTTGTTGACTGGAATATGGATGCATGCTGAGACGTAGTTAGCGAACCATTCTTTTCTTAATACACAATTACACATTGAAAGTAAATTAAAGAATGCCACTAATGTACAAGTATTGTCCTAACATTTAAAAAAAGGCAAAACATCTGCTGGGTGCTTGAGATAATGATTCTTTAAACTTTTGTTTTCTAGGATCTTCTTTCAAATCAAGCTGTAGTAAAGGAGAAAAGACATTAGAATTTGTTCCAATAAATCTCCATCTGCAGAGAATGCATGTGCACAGTCCTCGGTTGAAAGGTAAAGTATATTCCAGAGAAATGCTCTAATTGTGCCACACTACAATGTGATTTATATGTAATCAGAAAGTTTGTATTCCTTTTTAACCTTTTATAAACTCCATGCATTTTAACTCAGAGCACTGCTGTTCAAAAATCTTCAATTTCTTCTATAGAAAAGCATTATAACTTGACAAGGAAGAATGGTGCTTAGACAGGTGTGCCTTCGGTTTAGGCACTATATTCTCAGTAGTACTAAAACACTTTTTTCATATAATGCCAAATCTTGGTCACTTTGAGGTAATTGAGATATTTTCCTTTTACTTCAGTGGAACCAGGATTTAGCATATGCTGTTTAAACTTGGTCAACATGGTCCATGAAGTAGTATGATAGGGAAGTAGTTAAATGGCTCAGTTTCCTTTTCATTACAATAGGCTTTTCAGTAGATTTATGTGCAACTGGCTGGCATGAGTTCACATTATTTTAGGGCTGCGAACTTAGAGAGAAAAATGATTTACAAAGATTATAGTGACTTCTATAGAGAATTTTGTTCAAGCTCTGTTTGCAGTTGTTTTGTTTGCTTTTGATCAACATTCATCTAAAGAAAAATGTGTTTGTTAAAATGTTTGTGGAAAACATCTTAACTGAGATTTATAAAATCATAAAACAAGCATAAATAGTTTATGAAGTTTAAGTCAGCTGATCAGGGAACAGAAACAATACTATGTACCTGGGCTAACCAGTCACACAGTTCAAGCATTCTGCTGTAGATATTGAATATTCAAAGGAATACTTGCAGCAAACTATTAACAAGTAATCCACAGGCTGTAATTTGTTAGCATAAAATATTCAATATTCAGACAGTGTACAAATTTCTAACAAATATGGTGTGTTAATGTTGCATTAATGAACAAGAAAAAGGATTGAATTCGCTTAATAAATTGTGTGTTGTTCAGCTCCAGTGTAAACTAACTTTTGCGACTGTCTCAGTGTATGTAATTTAGTGCCCTTTGAATTTTGGTTTATGGTTGTGGTTTGTCAGAACCCAGTATTGTAGCCATGTAATAATTATAGCAGTAATTATAAGATAAAGGAGTGGAATTGATAGCAGAAATGCAAGAGACCTATAGGCCTAGACCTATAAGCAGTTAGCATAAGTGTAAGGCCTTATAGTCTGAGCAGGAGTAATTTCTCAGAGTTAGCATATTTAAGTAAACTTACAGTAACCATAAGTCACAAGATGGTATAAGACTTTATTCATGGTTTTCTCATAATCACAAGTGTTGCAAACTGCTGATTAGTACAAACTGCCTTCTCGCAGTTACCTAAGTATTTTTTGAGGGGAATATTAGCTACATAATATTACCAGAGTAATCCAACTGATGTATATGTAAATAAGTTTTGCTTAATTAATATACTAAGCTATAGGATAAGGGCACCCCAATATTATGAGAGTGAGGAAGTTAAGATATGTTAAAGGAGGGAACAGCTATGCGTACATGTGCATGAGGAGGACCATCAAGGCCTATAAAATATCAGATCTCAGCTCAGGTACAGCTGTTGGAGTTCTTCATCTGCATGCCAGAGTTAGGCTGGGGTCAGCCTCAACCTTTAGAGCTCTTTCCAAGAATAGAGTGATTGAGTGAGTGAGTTTATACCTGGTAATGGTGCTGGTAGCTCTGACAGTTTTATATTACATCGCTTTACTTGTTTGGGTTGTTTTATTTGTTGGGCTAATTATTGTAATCATAACACTTCTACAGTTACACAAGGTCTTTGCTGAGTGTGAGTGTTGCTGTCATGGCTGTGCCCCATAGGGCTCGTAAAGTAATTCTGATAATAGTGGGCTTGATCTTGAGACAAGAACCTATCAAATTACAGAATCCTAACTGGGCAAATTAAGCCAATAACCTAATCAACGAACAATCAAAAAATCAGGCAACAATATGGAAAAAGCAAAATTCTAAACAAGGCCAGTGAGTTTTGTGGAGTTCTACGTATTCCTTATAAGTTTGCATACAACAGGATTTGCAGGGAATGATTTCATCCAGAAGGCTTATTGCATGACCAGCTGCCACAATTTTTATTATAAAACCGAAATGAAGCTTCAAAATTCAGTCTGAAAAAATACCCGCTGCTCCAGAGGAAATAAAGGGTTTCACTTTCCATTTTGCTCTAATGTTTGTGGGCCCTTGGGGTTAGAGTCCATTCTTTTAAGCTTGCAAAACTATATTTAAGCAGGAGTGATCCTTGTATGAGATGTTTGTGGAGAGAACAGCACTGTTTACCTTCTGTAGAGTATCTTTTGTATGCTGAGTAACTGAGAAAGTTATTACAATAAAAGAAGCTAGGTGGCCAGCCAATTCTTTCCTTTATTCTCCATCAAAATTATATGCCAAATCCTGAAGGCCATACTCAGACAAAATGCCCTTGAAGTTAATGAGTATTTTGCCAGAGTAGACATCAGGATTTGGCTCAATGTTAAAACTTTATAAAGAATGTAGAACTAATTCCACTTAAATGTCTTAAGGCTTTACTAACTGCCAGATATCAACTTAGTGTCACCTATGGTGAAGCTGTGAGTTTCTGGCACTGAATACAGGCTTTGAGAAATTAAGCAGTTACAACTAAGTTCCTTTGGAAATACAGCAGGATTCTGTTTTAATAAGGGTCTATTTCAAGAGATGAATAATTAGTGATAGTAGGAGTCTGATTTTTAGAAATGCTGAAGACCCGTAGCTACAGTTGAAGTCAGTGGGAGTTGCGGATGCTCAGCCCCTCTAAAAATCAGGTCCTGAGGGTAGATTGGAGTTAAAAGGACCAGCTTCTGAAACACTGGAATCTTTGATAGTGTTTATAGAATTATGGTGAATAAGGATTTCAGCTGTAGGATTTTTATTTTTGTTGTGAGTTTTCCTTGAACTACCAATGAATTGTTCGGTATTATTTCCATACTAATTATTGAACTAGTTGTGGAGCTAATTTTACAGAAAATGTGTGAGATCGTTTTTGCATTGGGAAGTGATTTGCTGAGATAGTATGTTATGAAGGGATTTGTTACATTGATGCTTGGTTGAGTCAGGATATAGGGCTGAGGTGATGGAATTTTAAATGAGTTGGTTTCTCTGATGATGATTTGTGTTAATTTCCAATGTGAGGTGAGATGTTCTCTGGGCTCTTTTTTTCTTTCCCTTGCTTCTTTTTAGGTTGTGTCTCTTCACTCTAGCTTCATTGACAGAGTGTGTGACGAAGTGGGAATGTTTTTAATGTTTTCTCTGAATAACGTGTGTGTGCGCCTCAGTTTCCACTATGTGTTACTTAAGTATCTAGATGGTGGGACAAAGATGCGTGATACTTGAAGAGGCCCCTAGAGGCCTCTGCAAGTGTCACGCTTGCATTGTCATATGGCTGCCTGGGCACAGATAATAGCCAACACTGGCAACTGATGGCCAGAGTTCATCCTCTGCAAGAATCCTGGCAACTGATGGCCAGAGTTCATCCTCTGCAAGAATCAGCTGGAAATGTTCAAGGACCCAAGTGAGACGGGGGGGCCAGGTGATCTGTTTGCCTCGGAAGGAGACACAGGAAGGAGAAGGGCAGCTAGGCATGACTGAGGCTGGACGCTGGTCGATCTCCTGGTTAAGACCTAGGGATGTGGAGGGAGCTCTGGGCTCTAGATTCCCCCAAGGTGGACTTCAATGAATATTCCTAATTTTTCTGCTAACAAGATCTATTCTATGCTGTGTTACCAACGACTGATAACCTCTTCTGTGTTACCTCGCTGGCTGAGAGTCACTGCTGACTGTGGAGGTGGGGCAGAATTCATATGGCCAGCATTATTCTGTGCCCCACTCCCCACCCCCACACACAGAGGAAAATGAAAAAAAATTCTACCAGGGAACATGTGCCTCTTCCCCGGCAGCCCAGGCAGTGTGTCTGTTTCAGCGTGCCAGGAGCAGCCTCAAAGATGGAGGAGGTGGGCTGGGCATGCATGACTGTGTGGTTGATCACCTTTGGGGGGCAGGGGAGGGCTGGGCATACATGCTTGCCAACAAGAGAAACTCTCTCCCTCTTGCTTGCTACTGTATCTTGCTGGCCTGGAAGGGTAAGCCTTTTTATTATGCATGAAGCAGGGTAGAGGCAGAAATGTAGCAGCCTGCCTACCTAGTAACATTGTTAATGTTGCTATTATTAGTTAACTGTTCCCATTCTCAGTCAGTTCCCCCAGGAGCATAAAACCTGGGAAAAATTTAAGGCCCCTACACTACCAGAGTGATGTAAAGGAGCCTTATAAATGACAATATGGGAATCCTGGGGAGATCTATGTGCTTTCTCACTTCTTTCCTGTGACAAAGTGGCACAATGTGGAGCTCAGGATTAAAGCTCAGGATTTATTTTACTTACCCATTAAAAATAGTCTTTGAGGGCAAATAAAACATTTACCAAGCAGTCGATAAAATATCAGGACAATCAGAACCATGCACTTCCCAAAGTACCCAGACAGGTCCAGGACAACGATTAGCAAAAGTGTATGGCTTTGATATGTGAAAGTCTGAGAAATTTAAAATGACATTCTACTTTTTTTATGTTTGGTGTTCTGTAATGTAATTTTAATGAACATCCAGGATTATAACTGGAATGCAGGGTATTAGTTACCAAGTGTTTGTAACTTAAGTTTCATGTGTTTAGGAAATGCTGAACAGTTATTGTGACTTTTTTCTGTATTGTAGTTTAGATAAATTACCAAAACAATAGAAACTGGTGTGATTATATTGTATTTGACAAATAAATTATGCAGCATTTTGCAGAATTTTGAATTTTTTGATGCAGAATCCCCCCAGGAGTATTTAATATTAGGTGGCAAGGGAATTTTTGTCTGACTTGTCTACTATATTGTTTAATCTTTTTAAATGATGATCAGGTGCTTAGGAGCATTCATGCTTGGTGCATTTTTATAGATTTAAATATAAATAAATCAAGATAGCATGTGCATCTACCAAAGCTTAACTATAAAGCTAATTTCCCAATGTGTAAATAAATAAACTATACAACTCTGCTGTAATAGAGCAGAACTAATGCTGTCATGTCTCATAATGACAAACTAAATAACCTCCAGTAAACTTTAGGTGCTCCTAGACCACTGACTTAATTTTTCATCCTAATTCATTATGCAGATGTATTGTAATAGCTAGCAATAACTTCTTTCTTAGCTTACTTACCAGACCAGTTAGAGCCCTAAATGCAAATAACCACAGATCCTATTGAAAATCTACGAAGTTTTCATATTCCTGCCATATGGTCTTAAAAGGGGTGAAGGATAGATAAGCCCTACACTGGCAATGGAGGTTTAAAGAGAGCCTGTGGACTCAGTGGCCCCACCCCCACTGCCTCATATGTCAGGAGTGGAGAGGGGAGTTAAAAGGGGAAGACCTAGCCCTGTGCAGGACTGACCAGGGAGGAGATCAGAGCTCTGCTTCTCTTGATGGGACAGAAGCCTCATTGCAGTCCATAAACTGAGCTGCCCTGCTGGCCAGATGAGCCCCTCTTAGAATGGATGACAAGCACCTAGAAGAATCAGCAGAAACACGGACTCTTTGTAGACAAGCCCTAATCAGAAAGACAAGGTCTCATCAAAGGTTTGTTGGACCACTCTATCCTCTATTGGGGGTTTTTTGTCCCTAATTTCCTTTGGACCTTAACACTCTGGAACGGGTATGAGAGAAGCATGCCTTGACCAGAGGCTCTGTTATCTCGGATCTCAGAGACAGCCAGAGGTGATGCTAGTCCATTGGGGGCCCTAAGCAGGAATATCCCCACCGACAAACACATAATAAAAAGCAAATGGGGCCACCTTGAGTGCTTGGGGACCTAACGCAATTGTTTAGTCTGCTTATGCCTAGCGCTGGCTTTGGAGATGGTCACCTACTAGCAGAGACCTGCAGCTGAGTGAGTTGTGCTTTGATGGACCACAAGAGGTGTCACAAAGGCAACCCAGTCAGGGGGTGTAATTTTTGTGTTGTATGTCAGTTCTCAGTGTTTAGTATGAAATACTTTACCTATACTGCTTACATATAATTTTAGCATAATCTTATGCAGGTAAAATAAATATTATATCACACACACACACACACACCCTGGATAAATTCCATTAAAGTAAGAAAGTCAAAGCTTACTGATCAATTGATATCAGTACATTGATAAACTGATGACATTTTGTTCTAAATGGCAATACAAATGCAGAAATCACGCCTTTGAAGAATTTAACATTTTCCTGGTACATTGATGACTTCTACTAACTATACAAACTATAGAATTGTAATCACCTACCACTATGATTGAGCATCCACCTTTGGGCTGGAATGTGGGAATTGTTTACTGTTTGACAGCAAATCACACAGCAATTTAGTATAAAAAATGAAGAATACCACATCTAACTGAAACCACACAGGGGATTTGGATGGGCAGGCTATAAGTACACAAATTTGAATGTGGCTGATATCTTGTGAAAGCACCATCAAATTTTTAAAATCCAGAAGAGCTCAGAACCTTAATTTAATGTCTCAGATGAAGGCACCACCCTCAGCAGCACAATGCTGTGTATATATATTTTTAAATAGCGACTCAAAAAGAAGAGCACCACTTATTGAATCATCAGTAACCATTTTTTTTGCAGGACCTGGATTTTTTCTTAGTGTTTCTCCCTTCTTCTAATACCTGCCTGATTCTGTTTAGCTTGTGAGTTATGACAAGCCGACAACTGTTAGACTCTTCTTCTAAAACTGATTTAGCTTTAAAGGAATGGATTAAGTTTTCATAGGCATAATTTCCAAATATTCTTATCTTTTTTTGTTTGTTTGTTTCTAGGAGGGTTTTTTGTAAGATTTTCTCATCTGAATGAGATGGAATTTAGGTATGTAGTTCCCATTAATCTGAATTAAAATTACAGGTGTAAAACGCTGACCCTGAAAAGATACCTTGCACCAAAACTAATGGGACTCTGCCTAGGGGCAGAGGTCTACTTACACATATACCTTTGCAACATTGGAAGTTTACATTGTAAGCTCTTTGGGACAGAGACAATCTTTTTATCACATGTGTTTGAATGGAGTGGGGCTTCAATCCTGACTGGGCCAATAACACCCCTCCCATCCTCCCCCACCAATACAGTACAAATAATACATCATAATAAACCTCTGAGGATCAGGATATGCCTATATCAATGTATACATAATACTTCCTGAATATCTATCATATCCAGCTGTCAAAGTGCATGATGTTTATTGGAACAGGTTTATTTGACAAGCACTAAAGACTTATGGCTTGCATCAAATATATGCTCCGAGCACTATGTAGTACCCGCTAATTTTTTTGTGCTAAGCTGCACTGTGATTTCTAGTATATCTTTCCTCATCTTATGCTTTACTTATCATGTTTCAGATGGCACCCAGGATATTCTTAAGAGGTTTGCAGAAAAAAATTAGCATGTAAACATTAATAGAGATAGTGATTAAACAAGCTGATGACTCATAAAGCTGTCAGTAACTCTGAAACTGTCAGACTTCTTTAATATTGTGATACAAGACAGGTTTTCGTTCCATCTATCAAATGTCTTACTATTTCATTCTGAGAAGCCCAAAGTCAGTTCTTAGGAGGCTGGAGATTATCTGGGAGGAATGTTTGATGGTACTTACAAATGCAAATTTGTGCAAAATTCGTGACATTATGCCATACTTTTAAATTTTATATATCTACACAACAAATGAGCGCTCCTTGCAAACTCTGAGCCACATTTTCAAATCTGAGCGACTAAAATACTCCACATTTGTATATATTTATTGGGCATTTGAGTGGCTTATTTGGAACAATTATCTCATCTTCATGCAAAAAGGGTGAAACTCACTCTTGTGCAGAGAACCTATGCATTACTAAAGTCACACTTAAACACTAAAAATAGTGCTTGTAGGATTTTAGTGCTGCATAGACCTTGTTCTGGTTACAAATATGGGGTGAATTTCACCCCAAATGCCTGTTTGTATACAAATATTACAGATGCAATTTAATCACTCATGTCTGAAAATGTAGCTTTCCATGTGATGTGTGTGTGCGCTCATTTATAAAGACTTAGGTCTGGATTTCACTGGACTTTGGTTTAGGCCTTTAAAGAATACTCCCATTTAATATATTGTACATATATGTTTAAATTTCCAATTTAACAAACACTGAAGCCAGAAAATATTTCATTCTTTGCCAACTTTATTTATTTGTAAACATTTTATTTTGTTCTTATTATGATGCTGCAGGAGCTGTGTGTGTCTATTGCCATGGCTTTTATTTACTTTCCTATCAGTGCTGTAACCCAGCAACAGCACTGGGAACACAGAGATGGAAAATAGGGTACACCAAAGGGCACCAATACCTGTATCATGCGTTCATAGGAAATCAATCATATAAAATAGAACCACAACATTTTAATAGATTTTCCCTTCAGAACAGATGAATACCATTCAAAAATATGCACATTCCTGAGAATCACTAATTAATTGCTGTGCATTTTCTTTATGGTGTCTTTATATACATTCACAGAATCTAGTTACTAGCTGCTTTAGTGTCTCCCCCAATCCTACATGATGTTCTGGTAGCAGTAATGGTCAGGAGTGTGTTTTTCTAAGTTTGACAATGAGATTGGGACCTTTTTCTTTGGATGTGGAAACTGATGGTTTTTGTGATCTCCAGGCTGTGCTACTGCAGTAAGCTTTACAAGAAAACCAGCAGAAAATTTCCAGTAGTTCAAAAAGCAGTTGCTCACTTAACTGATTTGTGGAAAAATGGCCCCTGGAATTGAAAAAGTTTGTAAACAGTTGTCTTTTCTAATTGTTTTTGTTATGCAAAATTTGGTATATTTTAATTGAAATTTGTATGGAAGATATCAGCATTGTTTATCAACACGTGTTTTTGGGAAACAAAAACATTAGTCAGTGTTTTCAATAATCATGAAAAAATAAACTGTGGGTCTGTTTTGAACCTTGCAAAATGAAAACAACTTGGAAGTTTCAATTTTTTTCATGAACTTTATTTTTAAATTTCAACCAGCTGAGATTGCAAGTATATTCAAAAAAGGCTTCCAGTTTGCTTTTGATTGTAATATGAAGTATTGACTGTGCTCAGTGAAGCAATATGTGAATTTACACATCATCCTAACAGTTGAGAACTGCTGATGTAGTTGTTGTAGTTGGATTAGATTTGGGAGAGGAGGCCCTGTGCTCTGAAACTGATTTTATAAAGCTTGTTTGCTGACCTTTCAAGCGGGTTGTAAGGCATCTTTTTATTCTGAGTTTTGGCTTAACAGTAAATGATGGAGTGTAACAGTTTGTATTTCTGCTTGGGGAGGTGTTTTCTTTTGATGATATTAAAGTGTTTGTAATTTATAATTACAAATTTGTAATTGATGTTAGTGTTTTAATGTGTTAAGTTTTCAGAGGCTTGGGATGGGTATTTTATAAGTTCAAATAGATTTATGAAAATAATGGGATTTAAATAAATCATTCTTTATTTCCTACTCCTTTGCATTCCCTTTCCTCACATTCAGAAATAATAATTTTAAGATGTATTTTCAAATATCCCTATACTTCACCAGTTTTGGGGATATACTCAAGAGACTGATGACTTACCATTCTGTATCACAACTTACTCTGAAATAACTGTGGTGAGAATTTACAAAATGGTTTATGGTAATACAAAGTGTTGTGAGCTCTCGTTAGTGACCACAATGGGAGTTGGCTTGATTTCAATATAAAATAATGCAAAACCACTGGGGTTTGACTTTTAAATGCTTCCCTTTTACATATTTCATCAGTTATCTATTTTAAAAAAATGTCAATGCCATTATCTAGTTAACTTCATAGTTTCATCCTATTCTGTTTTAGAGTCACCACTGTTCTAAGAAATATAAGAAGTTGGCTCCAGGTCCTCAGAGATAGGTGACTAACTCCCATAGAAATCAGTGGGAATTATGCACCTATAGACCTTTTGAGGATATGGATTTTACTGTCATGTATAATAGCGAAACTCTAATAACCCAAGATTATATATTACAGATAAAACTATGGTGGGCCTGCAATGAATGGACTACTTAGAAATCCTGGAGCTCACCGGAGGCTAATGAAATTATTTCACTTCTGCTTTAAATGAGTTCTGAAGAGCAACCATGCATCAGTGTAAAATCAGTTTGAATATATCTTCTTTGAAACTCAGCTCCACAAATAAAATACAGTCCGTTTATGCAGTGTTCTTGCTTATAGGGACATTTGTCATCAGAATGCAAAAAAAAATAAGACATGCTTTGGAGCCGTAAACTGAATATATTTTTAAAACGGATAGCTTTTCAGACTGCGAGGATTCCATTTCAATTTAAATGTCAGGCTCCATCAATGGATACAACTAGTCTTAGTGGGAGAAAGATTCTCTTATGATTCCGTTGGGACAGATCTTTTAAAAGGCCCAAAAGGCCTGTTTTCACATCTATAGGCAACTGGGGTCACCAAATTACAGCCATTATTAAATGCGTGTGTAAACAACAGCAGTTAGATATCGAACATGAAAGTGAAATCAGATTTCTGTCTGTTAAAATTTGTGCCAGCAGATAACTGTGCCTGCAGCTCACTGCTGGTATACAAAGAAAGGGGCTGTTTTAAAAGTTTTCACCTTTTCCCATAAGACAGAGAAGAAATCCATGTGGACTCCACAAGAGTTTAAAACAAAGCAAGTACACAGAACTTTTCACTTTAATATTTTTAAATGGCAGCAAATTACATGCTTACATTCTGTAAGTACCTATATGAGAAGATTTCTGATAGGAGAAGGGTCTGTTCTAGCAAGCCAAAGATATACCAAAATCCAATGACTGGAAGCTGAAGTTAAATACATTCAAATTAGAAATAAGGTGTAGATTTTAAATGGTGAGGGCGATTAACCATTGGAGCAATTTACCTAGGAATATGGTGGATTCTCTGTCACTTGAAGTCCTTAAATCAAGATTAGATATCCTTCTAAAATCTGAAGGATATACTGTATCTCAGCTGGAAGTCATGGGCTTGATGCAGGAATCACTGGGTGAAATTCTGTGACCTTTCTTATGAGAGAAGTCAAACTAGTTGATTATAATGATTCTTCTGGCTATAATGTCTATGGATTTCAACTTGACTGCAAATTAAGCAACCTAAGATACTATAAAGTGAAATACACAAAAGGCCAATTTGCATTGTATCTTGGTAAACTATAGAGCTAGGACATATTGTTCCACACTGTGGAATATCATTAAGGTAGCAATAAATCAGATAAAATTCTAAGTTGGTTAGGTGTGCACATGGCTGTGTGGAAAGATTGATTAGCGCTCTCTGCCTCCCTGTGACCCTGGTTCTCAGTTATTCCTAGTAAATTATTCAAAATCAGTCCCCCCATCTCCTGTAGAGTGGATTCAACAGTGCAGCCATGCCCTACACATGTGTATGCGCATGCAAATCTCAGTACTTGTCTGTTCTGTTCCAGATGCTCTGTATGATGTCATCACAGTGGGAGCACCTGCAGCACATTATCAGGGATTTAAGAATGGTGGTCTTCGGAAACTGTTGAGTAAATTTGAGGCAGAAAGGCGAAAGTAAGTACTTCTATAAATAACGATTATCTGCTAATCAGATAATGAAACAGCCTTATTTATTAAATGCATAACAGATAGTCTGTTTGGACTAGTTAAGGCATCTTTCATGAAACGGTTCATTTATCTTCCCGCTCCAAAATATTGCTTTAAATTTGTTTGGGATATTTTATTTATAGCAAGATTTATTTTTTAGCTCTGGACTCAGCATTCAAGACCTCATAATGTTTTCTCTATTCCAGGGAACCTAACGAATATTTAAGCTTGGAAACATGTTGCTAAGAAAGTGCTTTGTGCTAAGTAGAGAGTAATTGTAGCTACATTTCAGTATAGTTTCTTGTAATAGTTACATGTATCATCTCTATAGATAGCACTTTCCATTTTTCAGAGCACTACAGAAATGTGAAATAATCTTCACACGTCCACTGTGAAGTAGGTAAGAAAATATCATTATTCCCATTCTGCAAAATGGAAAGCAGATTCAGAGGGAGAAGAAAAAGCGTTATTATAGCACCAGTTCTGCAAAAGCACTTATGTACATTCATCATTACACTTAAATAGTTTCTTTACTAAGTATGGGATTATGCATGCGCTGTGTAGAATTGGGACCCTTCAGAAGTTCTGAGCAATTGCAACTTCCACTGAATTCAACTGTAGTTGTTAGTTCTCTGTGCTTTTGAAATTCAGGCCTTCAATGACTAGGCCAAGCGTATACAGGCAATAAGTGTCACTTGGATTAGAACTCAAGGTACTGACTTCTGCTGGCATGCTCATTACTCTAGATCCCCATGATTCTCCATAGAAAAAAAATTACTTCTTCAATCCAGTGCTCAGCAAAGTTTATTATTATTATTAACAGTATCACAAAGAATAAAACAGGAGGTGATACAGATTAACTATTTATTTCAGTGTCACTTAGAAAAGGTTTTGCATTAACCCCTCAATGCACACAGCTTGCATTTTCTCTTGTCGTCCATCAGTACAGAATGCATTTTAAGCTCTCAGCGGGAACTCCACACCTACCTCTCTGATGCCAAGGGAGTAAAATGAAACGCAATATATTTAGTTTTGAAGGCAAGTGAATGACTGAGCTGCTAGTTCATAATGTTCTAAAGCAGCGCCAAGGGGTAGTGCTAGAAAACGGCTAGCTCAAACATATCTGACACTTTAAAAACTATTATTTCTTTACTATTTTAAGTTGCATAGATATAAAAATCTTAAGGATAAAATTTCCCTGGACTGTTTACAGACAAGAAAGCTTGAAAATGCAATGTAAATATCATTCAGTATTAGAGATTTTCATGAAGTGGACTTGGTGCTGAGAGTAATTTCATGTTCTGTTGCCAGTGAATGGTTATACATACAGAAGGCTGAACTCCTTCTCTCCTAAGAGTGGGGAGGCAAATGAAATTTGCATTCACAAATACAAAACAAGTAATCATATAATGACATTTTATAAGGCAATTCTTCAAAAAAAGGCCTCCAAAATTTGTGCCTCAAAAGTGCATCACTTGCAAAACCTGTGTTTGTGTGAAAACTTGTGTGTGCTCACAATACTTTGAACTATTATGGTGCCTTCTACCAGAGGATCTCAAAGGACTTTATATAGATTAATGCATTAATCCTTTCAACATCTGTTCGTGTTTTCATCCATGTTTTATGGATGGAAAAACTAAAGCACAGAGACATGAAGGCCAGTGTTTTCAAACTTGGAACCCTAAAGTTACCTAAAGAGACAAAAGTTATCCATGTATATTAATTTAAGTAAGAAGGTTAGTGCTGAGAACCTTTGATACTGACACCTTTGACAATCTGCCAGTTATTTAACTGCCTAACTTTAGTCCCCCATGTTTGAAAGTTTTAACCTAAGTGACTTGCCCAAAGTCTTGCCAATAGAAAAAGAAGAAAGTATGGGAGTAGATGAGAGACCAAAAAGGAGAAGAGCTTTGAGATGCGCCTCAATGAAAGGATCAGTACAAATGCAAATAATTCTAATGGGAAGTAATTCAAACAATTAAACTCAATTTATGAAATACACTAGCAAATGCAACTTATGTACATTTTAAAATATTGTTCAGTTATTTACATATGTAAACAAATTCAGTATACTTGTTAAATAAATCAGACACAAAGAGCACTAAACATAATTGTCAATATCAGTCCCCTCTCTCTATGAGGTACTGAAACTGCTCTGAAGGTGAGATAGCACACTACTGCTGAAGCAAAGAGTGTCATGTAATGGAAACTTCAATGTTGGAATAGTTTCTTGTATATTTCAACTAGCTTCAAGAAGCTATATTTCAAGTAGGTCAAGAATGTGTAAAATAAATGTTAAAATGTAAACTTTGTGTAAGATGTGATTCTGATAGCTAAGGGCATATTCTACAAGTCGGGAACCTCCCATCATCCCTCTTAGCTTTGAAATAAGATGAAGGTGCAATACCTGCACTGGAAAAAATACAAGCAGGCGGTAAGAGGGAGAAAGGCAGCTCAAAGTGAATGTACAGGTGAAAGTCACATTCTGTCAAACCAGCCATGATTCGGAAGGCAGAATCATACTTGGGGAGTAGATATCTTCCTTAACAGTGGCCAGAAAGAAAAGCATCACATATACTTCACTGTCTTTGTCTTTACTACCACACAGGAAAACTTTCCCCAGAATTTATGTATGTTAAAGGCCAAATTTTCAAAAGAGGGCTTGAAAAATAGCATGCACTTTCATCTGTATATGTTATATCCACATTTGCACACTGGCATACGAATGCATAGAAGGGAAAACAAAGGATTTGGATGGTCAAGAACTGGGCACTATTCCTGAATTTGACATGCGGTATCAGGTGGAATGTAAAGTGAACAGATAAAAATGTTCATATAGCAACTGTTTCCTCTAGGCTAACTGTCCTGAAGACAGTGGCCTTGGCTACACTTGCAAGTTATACCACAATAAAGCCGCCCAGAGTGCTCCACCTCACTCCCCATCCACATTGGCAAGGCGAGTAGAGCACTCTGACTCTGTGGCTGGAGCGCTCCAGTTACTCTACCTCTGCGAGAGGAATAAAGTTTGATATGCCCCTGCTGGAGTGCCACGGTGCCAGTGGGGATGCTTAATTCACTCATATCGGCCTCTAGAAGTATCCCACAATGCCTGTTGGTGACGGAATGGGAATGCTCTTAATGTTTCCTCTGAATACTATGTGGGTGCCTCAGTTTCCCCTGTGCATTTCTTCAGTATCTATGTGGCGGCATAAGGGCCAGTGTAAGTAAGTGGCCGACCTGTCTTGGCAATTGGGGGCCTGGCCCTTCCCCTCTTCATAAGGTGTTGGCTGGAAGTGTTGAATAACAAAGAGGTCAGGTGATACCTCCTGGCCAGGAAAGAGACAAAGAAAAGGAGAAGGAGGGGCTGGGGGATGAGTTTCAGTCTGAAGCTGGCTGGAGTCAGGCAGGGAAAGGCAGACGAACTATCTGGCTCTCTGCCCCCCAAAATGGATCCAGCTGAGGGTTCACTTCCGCTGTACGGTCGGTGTTAGACCATGCACCTGTCATCTAATAAACCTATGTTTTACTGGCTGGCTGAGAGTCACGTCTGACTGCGGAGTCGGGGCGCAGGATCCACGGGCTTCCCCAGGACCCCGCCTGGGCGGGCTCACTGGGGGAAGCGCACAGAGGGGCAGAAGGTGCTGAATGCTCTGAGGTCAGACCCAGGAAGGTGGAAGCTGTAACCTGTGAAGCTCTGAGCCTTGGAGACAGGCTGTTTACGAAGAGGAAGCTTCCCTCCAGAGTCCTGACTGGCTTCATAGGGGACTCCGTGACACTGTTCTAGCCACTCTCGTCATCAGTTTGAACTCTACTGCCCTGGCCTGAAGTGATCAACTGTCAGAAAATCCCCTTCCTGTTTGCTCAGCCAGGCATGGAGTGCTCTCGGTGAACCTTTCCAGGTGACCGTGCTTCCACGCACCAGGCAATCCCCAGTGTGGAGCAATGGCGAGGTGCTAGACCTCATCAGTGTTTGTGGGGAGGAAGCTGTGCAGTCCTAGCTGCGCTCCAGCCATAGGAATTACGATACCTACGGGCACATATCAAGGGCCATGATGGAAGGGGGCCATGAGCGGGATGCAGTGTGATGCTGGGTTAAAGTAGAAGAGCTGTGGAATGCCTACCACAAAGCCAGCAAGGCAAATGACCAGTCCAGTGCTGCCCCTGCGACTTACAGATTCTACAAAGAGCTGGACGCAATACTTGGGGACGACCCCACATATACTCCGAGGATCACCATGGACACTTCAGAGCCCAGTCCAACAAGGTAGGAGGTGGAGGAAAGTGGGAGCGAGGGTGCTGAGTTGGGGGGGAGACACCCCAGAATCCCTAGATGCTTGCAGCCAGGAGCTGTTCTCAAGCCAGGAGGAAGGAAGCCAGTCACAGCAGCCGGTGCCTGGGGAAGGAGAAACACCAGAGGAGGTTCCCGGTAAGCGGCTTTTCTTTTTGGGAAGAAAGTTTTTCAGTGCAGGCTCTTGGAGTGAGGAGGGTTTGGGCCACATGCTTGGCTAGATGCGGAATAGGGTGTTGATGTGCTCTCTCACATCTTGGTAATCAGCCTCAGTGATCTCTTCTAAAGTCTCATCCAAAATGTGGACAATGTGCAGTCAGGTTTGTTGGGAGAATCTCTGTGGTCCTTTTCCCAGACAAGCTAACATGTCCACACCTGTGTCGTGCAGGGCAGGGGAGACCATTGTTGCACACAAAAAAGCTGCATATGGGCCAGGGCAGAAGCCACATTGTAATAGAAGATCCTCCCTTGCCACCCAGCTAACTCTCAGCAGCGAGATATCTTCCAGGACGAACTCCCGTAGAAAATATTGGGACAGTATTCAGTGTAGGTGCCCCCTGAAGATGTTGGCTCTCCCCAAGGCACAGAAACCCAGAGGACAGTACAGCCATGAAACAATCAGTCCCCCATGACCCTTTGCTTACTCACCATTTTGTGGCTCCCGTGGGTTATGTGCGCTTGCTTTGGGATGGTCAAATTATGCTATTGTGTAGACTGTACTTGCCCTCCTTAAGTGCGGGAGAATCATTGCTCTGTGTGGTGCAACCAGTGCTGCCTCTGTTAAGTGTTGCATTTTGCCTTTACAGATGCAACTTGGAGATGTCACCCATCCATCTTATCACCGAGAGACTGTGAAAAGCCAGGAAGAGAACGCATAAAAGCAAAGAAGACATGCTGCATGAAGTGATGCAACAGTCTGTAAACAAGAATCAAAAGGCGCAGAAGTGGAGGGAGAGTGAAAGGAGGATCTGCCAGGAAAACGTGGCGCACCGGTGCCAAAGCACAGATCGGCCAATTAGTGTAATGGATCGCCAAGCGGACTCTGTGCAGGTGCTCATCACCATGCAGGCGGAGCACTGCCATGCTTGCCCCCATTGCAGCCCTTGTCTCAAAACTCTTTCCCTTGTGCCCCAAGGTCTCCTCCAATCCACTTTCCCCAACGTCTGAGTTCTTACCTTCCCCACCTGCCTCCAACACCTGTAGCTTCACCACCCAGCTATGAAAACTACGACCCTTATCCACTGCACTTAACCCCCATTACCATGCCTTATAGCCATCCTGAAGGGCAACATTCAGTGCACAGCACTCCACACAGGATTCCAGAGTATGAAATCAGGACATACTCAAGTCTGTGAGTGAAGTGTCCCCCCCATCCCCGCCCTTGCCCTTTTTTGTATTTCTGTATTTTTGTGGGATTTTTCAATAAATGAATTTTCTTTTCAATATATGATTTTTTGGGCTTTGAAAACGTACTTTAGTAGTGCATAAAGTAAAAGATACCTTAGACCAGAAAAGCAACAGGTACTGCAGTCAGTGTAGCAAACACAGATTCATACTAATATTGGAACCACCACACTTCACTGCCATGCAGGGCACCAGATATTACTGGTGGCTTTCAGACTCAAATTGCTCCCTCGAGGCATCCCTAATTCTTGCAGCCTCACACTGGGCCCCTCTAATAGCCCTGATCTCTGGCTGTGCAAGTTCAGCCTCCAGGTATTGAACCTCCGAGGTTCATGCCTAAGTGACCTAACTCATGCCTCAGTGATATAACCATGGGGATGCTGCCTTTGGCCAAGTCCAGCTTCCCATACAGAGAGTGTCAGCAGCCATTAAATGGCCAAAAGCACACTCCAGTAATTCTGCACTGGTCAGCCTGTAGTTGAACCATTCCTTGCTGCTGTCAAGGCTCCCTGTGTAGGGTTTCATGAGCCATGCATTAAAGGATAAGCAGGGTCTCCAAGGATCACAATGGGCATTTCAGCTTCCCCCTACGGAGATCTTCTGCTCTGGGAAAAAAGTCCCGGCTTGCAGCTTCTTGAACAGGCCAGTGTTCCGAAACATACATGTGTCATACATCTTTCTGAGCCAGACTGCGTTAATGTCAATGAAATGCTGATGGTGATGCACAAGCGCCTGGAGAACCATAGAGAAATACCCCTTCCGATTAACATACTTGGAAGCTAGGTGGTCTGGTGCCAGAATAGGAATATGCGTCCCATCTATCGCCCCTCCACAGTTGCGGAAACCCATTTGTGCAAAACCAGCCACAATGTTGTGCACATTACCCAGAGTCACAGTTGTTCTGAGCAGGATGCGATTAATGGCCTTGCAAACTTGCATCAACATGATTCAAATGGTCGATTTTCCCACTCCAAAGTGGTTAACAAATTGATCAGTAGCTGTCTGGAGTTGCCAGCTTCGAGATTGCAGTAGCCACCTGCTTCTCCACTGTCAGGGAAGTTCTCAGGCTTATGTTCTTGCACCACAGGCTGGGGCGAGCTCCTCACACAGTCCCATGAAAGTAGCTTTTCTCATCCGAAAGTTCTGCAGCCGCTGCTAGGCAATTCCAGACTTACATGACAATGTGATCCCACCACTCAGTGCTTGTTTCCCAAGCCCAACAGCGGCGTTCCACAGTGGTGAGCATGTCTGTGAATGCTACAAGCAATCTCGTGTCATATGTGTTACGTGAGTAGATATCGTCGGACTCCTCAGTCAGTTTGGATCTTAAGGAGTAACTTGACTGCCAAACGTGACGTGCTGGCGGGACTTGTCAGCATGTTCCTCAGAAGTTCGGGCTCCATTCCCGCAGACTGAAAGGAAAGACAGAGCGTGCTGCACAGAAACGGTTGAAAGGTGGTGCCAAATGTGGATGGAAACACGGGGATTGCTGGGATATGAAGCGATGTATCACAGGACGTTGGTACAGAATCCAGAATACCCCAAGCCCCCTTCCCTACAGCACCAGAATGGGAAGAGGTGTTCTGTGGGATAGCTGTCCATAATGAACCGCTCCCAGTGCCACTTTAAGTGCCACAAATGTGGCCATTCCAGTGCACTTGCAGCTGTCAGTGTGGACAGACTGGAGCGTGCTCTCCGAAGGCTGGTTTAACCCAAAGCACTCTGCATCTGCAAGTGTAGCCAAGGCCTTAAAGAGATGTGGAAGAGATTACCTCCCAAGCCAACCTAGGAAGGTTCCCTGTAGCTTTCTAGGCAACATTGTCACTGCATACAACAGGATGTATGTTTCTGACCCTGGTATGTTTTTGACCCTTATTTGATTATTAATACAGCATATTGAAATAGCCAACCAACAATATCAGCATACTAAAAATTATGCAAAACTTCAACTGGATATGTTGACTTTGATTCAAGTCCATTCTTGCAGTAGAAATGGTAGGAGGTAAAGTTAATTAATATCAAGGTTATTCTTCATCTACTGTTTGGGAGGCATAATTGTCAAACTAAACAGTGAATATAAAATTCATTGCAAAACAGTTTATCAGGCCAAAAAAAAGTTATGTATCATTTGGAAGACTGGTTAAAGGAACTTGAAAACAAATGGAATTCATTTTCACCATGAGGAAGGTAACAGATGTACTGTGGAGTCCTGTTATAAAGTACAATATTTTTGTAGCTTTTATATGGTCATTATAACTAAATGATCAGTACATCCAGATGCTTAAAACAATGAATTTTCTAACTAAAGAACTTACATAATAGAAAATAAAAATTCATCTTGTAAGGAGAAAGCAAGATTTGTGTGAGTATTTGATCCTAAAACAGGTTAGTCAGGTTCTATCTGGCCCAAGGTGGCATTTCAATAATCTATAAGTTTCTTTACATGAAACTGAGTATCATTTAAAAAGCTCCTATCACTAGAAACATCAGGCATATGATTTACATCTACTCTCAGCCTTATAACCAAATGACCTCTGATCAGCACAGATAGTAAATACCTCAGCACCAATTAGAAAAATTGTTATGAAGTAATCCAAATGGACAAATAAGCACTAACCCCAGAATCTACTGTATTAATGATAGAAGTGTTTTGCTGTGATGTCTATAAGTCTTTAAAAAGTAGGACATACAGAAGTTTCATATGATTCTTGATTTGGGGGAGGTATCTTTATTTTCTGTAAGTTGGAGAGTGTGCTGTATTAATAATCTCTGGATAGCATATTTATTTATTTGAAATGTTTTTATGTGCAGGGTTTTTGTTTTTTTAAAGCAACTGTAGTTTCTAGCAGGATAAAGAAAATAAGTTGTTCAGGCTCAATCTTCAGTTGTCTGCTAATACAGTCTGCTTCATCTTCCAGGAAATGGAAGGACCTGTCTTTCCACCAATCTAGGTGTCAGAGCAAACTATTATTTTTAGAACAAGATTGTTCAGGAACATGAAGCTAGATGTGCTATACATTATATGGAAGTAATGCTTCAGTGCTTTAAATGTTCATAAATCATTTTCAAGATACACCAAGGACTTGTATTCTTATTTAAAAGCTAATTTGGTGCTATGTGCTTCAGCCAAAATACATAGGCTTGTAATTATAAGACCTTTAATGCTCCTCCACTAACCATCAAGAAAAACAGAGCTGCCCCAGAAGCTACATTAGGTTCTATGATTTGTTTAGAGGGGGGTTTTTTCTGCCAGCTTTTAAAAAGGACCTTGAAATATTTCTAGTCTTAACTAAAATAAACTTGAAGCTGAAAAAGCATTGAAACGATTTTTAAAAGAGCTATAATTATTTGATATGGATTTAAATTGTCTAAACAGACCCTTTTTTATTAAACAGGGTCCATATCTTTGATCGAGGTGAGTTTCTTCAATAATGTACTCATTACCAGGGGTTTCATTAAAACAAAAATCTTCAGGGTTCCTGTTACCTATGTCTCATGACCTTCAACCCATTTCCACTCTCTGAGGAGTCTGAAATGGTAATGTTTCACAGAAACCTCCAGTCATGTTGAAATAATAATGACTTGTGTTTGATTTAATTGTAGCCTTTATTTTCAAAGGGAAATCACAGCCTGTCACACATAGCACTTCTCAGGGAGACATTACTCTTTGTTCACTTTCCCTCTCTTTGTGTATGTGCGTGCGAAAGAGAGAGAGAGGGGAACATTTTTGCAGTGATCATAAAATTAGTGCACCGTATTCACTGGAAATTGTCCAGAAAACCTTAGTAGCTTGCCAAATCATTCATTTGGTATGTAAAAATCTTATCAAAATATTTTTCTGTTTACTAGATTCTATGGTCCAGATTGTCCCAAGCACTTCTACGGGTGCGTGTATCAGAAAAGGGATAACACTTCCACACAACAGCCATGAATAGTTATAGCCTCTCTGCTTGGGAGAGGAGGGACTGCTGCCTTTGCCTTAGACCTACTGGTTCATACTCCCTCAAAGGGACAGGAGAGTGTCACAGAGGAGGTGAAACTATGGCTCTCTCATCTCTTCTGCTCCAGCACAGAGACTGGGCAGGGAGAGAACACTGCTTCATCATAAATGCAGGTGTAGCATGCATGCTTCCCCTAAAAGTAATGCATTCCACACTTTCCCAATAAAGGACTTTACCAAAATGGCACAAGTTAGCTCTGTGCTTGTGTCAAGGTGCAGTACAATATTTTTCTCCTGAGAACTGTGCTTGGTTACTATGAACCAGATTTCCCCATGTTAGGGCATTTTGCACCATTCAACTGACACACAGTGATCCTAAAGTTGAATTACCTGGCTGAGAGAGGATCTCCTCAAGAGGCAGAACCATGGTAGTGTAGAGCAACCAAAGCAGTTCCTATGCCACTATCCCTGCAGAAAGGGAGTATTCCCAGGATGGGCCCAGTTCCTATGCCACTATCCCTGCAGAAAGGGAGTATTCCCAGGATGGTTGTACACTTAGCTGATGATTGGCTGCCCCAGGACCATTGACAGCTGAGGGTACTTAGAACAGCCAGCAAGCTGACCTGAGTTATGCTGGGGACTGGGATGGAAGGTACACAAAGGCAAGCTATGCACATTACCATCTCCAAGCCGCAAAATCTGGCCTTGGCTGTAGCTGACGATCATGGCCCATGACGATGACTTCACAAATACAGATAGATTAGATATAACATAGAATTTTCCTTTTTTAAATTTATGGAGTGGTATAGCTTTGTTGGTCCCAGGATATCAGCAAGAGAAGGTGAGGGAGGTAGTATCTTTTGTTGGACCAACTTCGGTTGGTGAGAGAGACAAGCTTTTGAGATTACAGAGAACTCTTCTCAAGTTTGATTTACTTTTCTGGACTGGGGTTTTTAAAAAAAGGCCTAAGGAACTTACCTCCACAGCTCCGTGTGAAATTCAGTGGGGAAGCTGGGTGGCCAGCTCCCAAAAGTCTGATTGATAATCCCAGGTGAGTGGATTAAGAACATAAGAACAGCCGTACTGGGTCAGACCAAAGGTCCATATAACCAGTATCCTGTTTTCTGAGAGTGTCCAATGCCTGGTGCCCCAGGGGGAATGAACAGGTAATCATCAAGTGATCCATTCCCTATCACTCATTCCTAGCTTCTGGCAAACAGAGGCTAGGGACACCATCCTTGCCCATCCTGGCTAATAGCCATTGATGGACCTATCCTCCATGAATTTATCTAGTTCTTTTTTAAAGATTCAGATTTATTTCCTGGATGCAATAAGTTTGCCATACTTTTATCCGTTTAATTTTCCTCATAGCTTTTCATTTTAGAAATTGTATCCATAAAACTATAAGTGATGTTTAAACAGTAATCCATTGGCTAGGAAGGCAGAGTGATATATACATATGTATTTGTTCATGTTTTATTTTGTGAAGGATGTGTTTGCTGCAATAAGTACCTTATCAATTCTGTATTTTAACATCAGCAATTATTACTGTGGGAAACACTGGGTCAAATGTTCATTAAAAGATTTTAACCTCCTTGCAGATGGTGGCAATTTAACTCAATTACAAAAATGAGTCAATTAACAGCAGGAGTAGTGTTGGAGTTACATGGAGTGCCATCAAGAACTAGGCATTTAGCATATTGCAGTACTTTTTGCCAAACAAACTGTGTTAACTTAGAGTTAAGAGTGCTGAAGTAATTAATATAACCTTTATTCAAATTGTACCACTACTGCCTTGCCATTAAAAAGAATCTAAAAATTGAAATAATCACATAAGGTAATCTGCATATAATTGATTATCAGCAATACTATTATGTGAAAGTTAAGTTATACATTCCAGTAAACAGTTTTACTCTAACCCAGAAGACATAATTATAGTCTCTTTCAACATATACATCGCTAATTATATACTTTACATGTTAAGGGTATGTTTTTACATTGCATCTGATTTCACATGCAGGAGCTATAACATTTCCTTTCTCCAGTGCACAAGTTTTAGTCTCAGTTGTAACATCCTGCATTCAACTTTTGCATTGATGTGCCTGCCATCAGCTTTATTGACAGGGCCTCATACATAGTTTTTCTGCAGTACTATTTATGAAATTTGTATAGGAAAATTGAGTTTTGAAAAATATCCTGGGCACAAGCTAATGATGGAAATGACTTCTCTGGTAAATCTTGAAGTACAGAAGCCTTTTCATCAGAGATGGAGCTCCACACAACATTAATCAGAAGCCCTTTGTGCAATATGGGGACACACAAAAATTAGAAACTTCGAAAATCTCCGAAAGGGGTAATTGTAATTGTTTTGAATCTGGAAACCTATTACTGAATTTCTTTGACATATTACTAAAAACGTTTTATGGTCACTGAGAGTAACCTTAAAATTCTGAAAGCCTAAAGATATTTGGTTGTTTGGTGTCTTTCAAAGTATGGCAAATCAACCACATAAGAGCTGATAGACCTCCAGTGCCTTCCCAAAATTCCCTCTAGTTGCCCAGGAGGACATACAAGTTTTCCCACAAGTAATTAAGAGAGAATCATAGAGTAGCTCAGCCTACTGCAGCATGAAGAAGCATGGGATGTGCCCCCAAAAGTCCTAGTGAGTCACACACATGGTTGAGTGCAGCACCAGTAAGAAAACAGTAATTTGGGTATGGCTCAGTGGAGTGGCTAATCATCACCAGGTGCTAATCATTCTGGCTAACTCTGCACTGAAGACAGCCTGAGAGGGGAAGCAGTCATGGAAGACAGAAAATGAAGAACAGATTACAGCAGTATTTCAAGTTGCAATTCAGCAAAGGAGTTATGCATACTCAAGTCTGTATGATTTAAATGGAACATAAACATGTTCTTAAGTACTTTGCTATCTCAGGGCTACAGTAAGAGACAACCAGCAAGGAAAAGGGGCAGTGGAAGATGCACTAACAGCGAAAGCAATAAAAAGAGAGGACTGGGTGAAAATTGAAATGAGAGAAAGCAATAAGAATCAGAAAAACAAACAGGAAGATAAGGATTCAAATCCTGTTCAGTGAAATTAAGGAAGAAATAAAGGCTATGTGTGGGGAGAGAGAGAGAGAGAGAGAGAAACAGGAGAAGATACAGAAGAAGGATGAACAGTGGCATCCAGGGAGATAGAGTACACACTTTTTTCTTACTAGTAACATACCAGGAGCCTGCATACTTGGGAAACTGGTAGTTCCAGTTACATCGTGGAGGATTAAATATTGTCTGAATTCAAATATCTGTGTGTGGATAGTTACTCACATGTTTACAGTTCTCAGGTAGCTGTCCAGTTCAGCTACAGTCTACTAGAACCACCCTGCATGAAAGCTTTCCCCTGTCCTTGTGATGCTGAAACTCTCAGCATTTAGTGTGCTGCCTAGTGTGCTCTCTGCTGAATGGATAGCAAAGTGAAATGAACTCTGCTACAGAACCCAAAGGAGCAGAGGGGATTGTAGAGAACTAAAATGCTTTGTTCTGTCACTTTTTGCTAAGTTAGGGCTGCAGTGTGAAACTTACCAAAGATTTTGGATAGCTTTACTTTCAAGCACAATTTGGAATGGAAAGAGGCAATAGACCAAAGGAGAAGTAGGGGAGAGAACTAATAGATGTGTACATTGATAAAGACGATAATCTGGAAGGACTGAAAGAGACAATAAGAAAATGAGAGGATGGTGCTTGGTTAGGAAAGGAAACAACAAATACATTTTCAGCAGGAGACTCAAGGCATCAATACACCTTGTTTGTAAACAATGAAAAAGGAAATCAGTGAATTTGTGGTGGGGCATTTGAGTGTTTTAGCAATAATTAATTTCCTCCCTTTTCCATAGTCTTTTCTCCCCTGGTTCTATGCCTTCATTTGTCTAGTGAAATTAGAGATGTGACCCTTTTCATTGGAAATAACTCCTGTCCTTATCATTTTGTGGGCAGATCTCTGATGCTGCTCCAAACGTGTTATGAGCCCTTGATCAATTAAGTGTTAATGACCCATTCTGGAGAATGTCACAAGATAACCTTCTAGAGGAGTTAAGATGAAAATCTAGGGAGCCGAATGCTTGTTCTTATCATTACCAAACCAGTGTGGATCTCTGAACGTGTCATTAATGGTAATATAAAACTTTGTTTCTCCACAATTATAAAATAAAAATTCAAGGATTTTCCTTTTCCCCCACCCCTCGCTTGGCGTGATCAACCTTCAGATCACCATGGGAATAATTAGTTTGAATAACACTATCTGGAGTGTTCATTGATGAATAGCCTCCTGTCCTTGTTCCAGCAGGGAATGCTTTTTAGCCTATCAGGAAGACGGATTTAAATAGTGTCAATAAAGATGTATAGTAAAGCTTAAAATACCTACCATTCTTGTGATATAAATGGTGAGAACTTGTATTTTGTGCACAGTTAACCATCTGGCAATTTACAGTGAAAACGCTTTTTGACATTCTATAACGGTCTCCACATTTGTTATTACAGTACTGGATACCAGTGTATTTACTATTCACCTGAAAACACAGCCAAGGCAAAAGAAGTTCTCAGCAACGTCAATCATCTACAGCCCCTCATATCAAGCCATGCAGACCTGCTGCTTAATTCTGCAAGCCAGCATTCTCCAGACAGCTTGAAGAATTCTTTAAAGATGCTTTCAGAAAAAGTAAGATACAAATCTTTACTGCAATGGAAAATGGAATAAGCAAATGCCTAGCTGCTGTCTTTTTCTACATAATTTGACTTTCTGAGCATCAGGAAATGTTAAATATGCTCTGTAAAAATCAGCTTCAAAATGTTGCCATAGGAAAAGAATGCACTAGTCATATTTCCATTTGCATTATTACTGAGAATTTCTTTAGGCTTTCCATGTTGGAAATAATGCAGTTTATAGAGCAAGAGTTGGTTTTATTTGAAAGTATAATTTTTATTTCACATCTTTCCTTTCCTCTAGTGGGCCACACGCTGGGAATTTACCAAAAATAAAGTGGCTTGAATTTTGAGAGATAAGCTATTATTTGTTCCCATTCCATGAAACATCTGACTACTTACTGAACCTGCTACATTCTTGTGAGTCAGTTCTGGACCAATAGCATGATGATGACCATGGAAGGCAGTGTGATCTGGAGGAATGAGAACAGGAATGGGAGTCAAGAGATCTTAGAGTCTAATTGTGCTTTTACTCTGACTAACTTTGTGGGTTTGGGCATATCACTTCACTTTCCTGCACTGGTTCCCTACCTCTAAAATAGGGATAATAGTTACCCAGCAACAGCATGGGGTCATTCTGGGGTTAGTTAATTCATGTCTGTAGAGTACTTTGAAAATATAACATGCTATGCAAATATTAAGTATATGTCACGGGGTAACTAGTCTCTGTGAGTAGAACTAGGCCCAGTTCCTCTATGTCAAAGTAAATGGCTAAATCCAGTCAATTAAAGGGGGCAGTGCTACACCGGGGCGTGCAGAGGACAGGAAATGGGGGTTGGAAAGGAGTATTGGGACAGGCTGTGCCTGCAGAAGGGAAGTCATGGTGGAATGGAGCTAATTCCTTTGGTGGGTCCCTGGAGCAAGAGGCCAGGTGTTGGAGGATGCAGTCTTGGGGCTACTGCTCCAAGAAGGGCCCAGAGTTGGCTAGAGCTAGGAAACTGCCAAAGGATCCTGGGTGGGTGGCCCTGAAGCCTGAGAGAAAAGGAGTTCAGAGCTCAAAGAAGTTCAAAGCCTATTTTTCTGTACTTGTAGTTGCCTGTTTTAAGAGAATAAACCTTAAAGGAGACTGGGCATGGTGGCAGGTGGTTAGAAGCTGGAGAGAAGCCCTGCCCTCTGCCAGTATTATTACTTTGACCACTGCCTTGCAGAGTATACCCTCTGCAATGTGATCTCTCTCTGTCGCACTACCAGTAATCATTTCACATAGTCTGCAACTATGTGCAGCAGGCAACATTGTGCAGGGATACACTAACAATACATCTTTAAATGTGGGAGATTCAAATTTGAATATTGAGCTCAATCTCATTCTGTGAAGAAAGCATTCTGTAAGCACAAGGCATGCCCATTTACCTGTGAAGTCATATGTTAACAAAGAGATGTGAAGTCAACAAGGAAGCAGTGCATAGGAAGTACACATTCAGTGAAGAAGGGAAGTCAAATGTTGCTCTCAGTTACAGTTGTGCAAATCCACAGTAACTCTGTTGAGAACAATACAGTTCTGGTGGATTTGAGTGACATAACTAAAAGCAGAATTTGGCCTGAGAAAAGGAAGGAACCTCATTTTGCTCAGTAGCAATTACTGCTGACAATAATATTGATGGGACTCTGGAGGGAGCCATGTCAAGATCCCCTGGCAAGAGCACAGCTGCTGTGATATGGGAGTATTCAAAGAAGGAGGAGGAAAGTGGTACTGGGATAAAATATAAAAAGATCTTTGTGATGCAGATTTCAGCACCTTATTGCTAAGGAACTAGAGTTTCAGTCCTAATCAGGTTCTCTCCTCTTCCTCCTACCTCCTGTAATTCTTTGCCTTATTGAGTGGGGAAGAAGTAGAAGCCCCGGGAAATGAGGCAGAGGACAGTTGTATAAATAATGTTGCATTAGGATGGCACCCTGTTTTAGAAGCTGGGAAGGAAATTCCTTCAGAAAAGACAACCCAGTGTCATGGTTCTCTGGGTATCCAGGACTGAGAGTCACCTTGTAACTGCAGCCTCCAGTATGAGGAAATCTTGATTGTGTTTGGCTGAGTGGCAGCTCCTGAACACCCCAGCCTGTCAGTCACTCAAGCCCTTTGCTTTGCAGTGTGCCAGCACATACTTTGTCTTGCAGTTTAACCGTAGGTGCACTCCAGTTCCTGAGTCTCTTTGAAGCATTTGCCTTGGTTATCCAGCCACTGACATTGGTTCCTCATAGAACTACTAGGCCTGCTGTTCTGAAAGGAACAAAACACACCAGCTTGTGAGATTCAGTTCAGGAATCTTTGCTTTAATACCACAACACTGAGGTATGTTTATAATGAAAACAATAAGTTGTTATTAAAGATTCAAGATTCAAGTGATCGTGAGTAAGGATATTAGAAACAAATGGTTATATATAAAACAAAATTATAACACACTTTCTAGAGACTAAATTTAGCTAATGGGTTAACCTTCTGTCTAAAGAAGCTTTATCTCATCTAAAGTCTTTTGCAGCATTTGCAGCCAAGATTGGCTGCGCTCCTCTTCTGATGAATGTAAGCAGCCTGTCCATTTATTTCCTACATGCAGGATGAAGAGGTGTCTGTTTCCCCTCCTATATATATCTCCAAAGTTCACAGTCTGTCCTCAGGGACAGGATAACCACTTGTGTCTTGTTTTTCTTGTATACTACTTTCTTGTTGACATCATATCCTCAACACCTGACTTCATTTGTAAATGGACATCCACTGTGCATACAATGCTTAATTTACATTCTGACAGAAAGCTGTACATTCTTCTCTCATGTCTGGAAGAAAACTCATTCTTCACCTCTGCTAGTGACTAGTACCTTGATACAGACTTTAAAAACATAATGTCAGTATGTATACAGGACTGCTTACATAATACCTATACATACCTTTCACAATGATATTGGTGACCATTGTGACCCCTGATTTTCCATTAAGACCTCATATGACATTCTTTGATGAACCCCAATGTACGTACCACAGTCAAGATACTCCTCATTCTTCACTCCTGTTGGCACTATGGGATTCTTGAGTCACACCCAAGATATTTTAGAAACTTCATAAAAGCTTTTAAATTGTGCTAGATTAGGTGGTGGTTTAGTTGTGTGTACTAATATGGACTTTAAGGACTAGGATTAAATCACTAGTTAGCATATCAAGTGAAAAGCTAATACTCTAACCCAAGTGTCACTATGACATCCTAGCAACTTTCCATATGGTTGGCAGCACTGAGACCATGAACTAAGAGAATATTTTTTGTCATGTTTGAGATGCATTAACAGAGTTTCATGGTGAAACGTTTATGATATGTCTATACTTTTCTTGATTCTAGCAAATGCTACTAATCCCTTAATTTCAAAATACATATTTTAATACGTTACATAAATTATTTAAATTATTTCTAATTTTATATGCTTTTGAATAGGTCAAAGTTCATGGATCCTCCCAATAAGGGGATTGCTTTATTTTGTAGCAAAAGTTCACTGCTTGGGCCATTAATTAAAATATGTAATAGATAGGGATAGATAGAGTTAGGAGTGGTGTGGTGCTGATCCTTGAAAGGTATTATTATGCCTAAAAGTTAAAATCAGAAGACAAACCAAAATAAATCCATACAATTTATTTCTAATCTGAAACCCGTTCCTGGTGCATGTACCTCCATAAATCCCATATGTGACATTATTTCTATTAGCATTGTGTCTTGAAAAAAGCATGAAATGTAAAAATAGCCTGGGATGAGGAAGGTTGACGCTATGCTCCCTTTTAGCAGTCAGAGAGCTCTGCTTCAGACTCAGTTATGTCATAACCTCTTTTACCATCAGCCAGCTCATCTCAGAGGTCATTTGGGTGGGAGGTCTGGGATTACAACCCTGCAGGACCCTGTGCCTTTAAACCTGGGGGTGAGTCTGTGTATACAGAAATGCTGTTTTAAAAGATTTAGCTAGAAGAAGGCTAGTAATAAATGTATCTGAGACAGAAAAAAGAATGATATTGGAAAAATATTGTAATAAATGCAAATACATTTTTTTATCTGAGTTTTGTTTTAGGCATAGGAGAGCTTTTTTGGGGCCATCTTGGACAAAAATTACAGCAAAAAGCCTATCACAGCAGTGATTGCAGAGTGCTAATTGTTTATCTCTCTGTGCATTGGGAAGGGTTTTACCATTCATACATCATTCACAATTTGCTGCAGTGATTCTTTTTGATTTTTTTTATTTGAATTCATTCATTAACATTTGTGTTAATTAAAGAAGTCCTTGTCTGTCCACAAATGTATCAGCATTTGCAGCTTTCATGGAGCCTGCTGAATGTATTTTCCTGCTATGCCTTTTTTTCTTTCGCTTTTTTCCTCAAAATTATTCATTAGTCTGGTATCTAAAAGCATTTGCCAAGTATGCATTTCTTTGTGCGTACTGGTCTTGCAGGGATTAGCACAAATTTATAAATAGTGATTTTCTGTGAATTTAGCTGCACATAAGAAAATGTTGTGTGAGGACCATTCCTGTAGTTAATCCAATGGAACCCTTGAACACAGTTTAATTACAGAAGCTGTTTTGAGTCTGTATGAGGGAAAATGGAGGGTCGCATTTCATTTCCATGCCAGTTTGTTTCTTCAGTTTATTTTTTGTAAAAACATTTACACCTTAATTAAACTATTTAATAATAATGCCTAGATCCTATATAGCACTTTTCGGCAGTAGATCTCAAAACACTATATAAAGGAGATATAATTTTCCCAATTGAGAAACTGAGGCAAGAAAAGTAAAGTGACTTGCTCAGGGTCACCCAGCGGGCCAGGGGAAGTGCCGGTCCAGTGCTCTGTCTGCTGGACTACAAATTTCTGGATAGGTAAGACAAATATATATATTAGGTAGCACTCTGCCTATAATTAAGGTTGTTCTACACTTTCCATTACAAGACCCTGTGTTTCAGTTGCTCGTAACTTTCGCAACTTTTAACTGGGCTGAAATTTTCCATGCCAAGGGTCTGCATCAGGCTGAATTTTTTTGAGAAAGCTTCAGTGAAAATTATTCAGTCCTTCAGAGACAGAATGTTGGGAAAAATATGTTGTTGTGACTATGTTAAAAATTATTACAGCAGTTTAGTAGAGAAGTTTTAACACCTCGATGTGACAGGCGGGGTCCTTAAATTTGGCCTGGGGTGGGCTGCCTTGGTGTCAGGGATGTACCATTCATCATCCCTGTCAAATACTGCCCAAATTTTCCCAGCTTAGAAGCTCTGAATAATCTCAGTTTACACATACTCAATAAAGCTTTGTTAGACTTTGGCAACAATATTTTCCTAAGATTCTATCTGAACTCAACACGCTCCATGCCATGGGTGCAGGGGCTCAGTGGGACTTTCTCTGCACTTGTACCAGATGCAGCCACTGAGAACGGGGACAGTTTGTCTCTCCTGTGTGGTCAATGCCCTCCCCATGCTGGAGTCCAGGCACCAAGGGAGAGGAGGAGGAATAGGCCTGATTCAAATGCCAGAAGCAGTATTGCCAACCCCAAATGTTAAAAAAAAAAAAAAAAAAACAGCCAAGCAAACCAAACCAGAAAAAAATCCCACAACCGTGAATTATACCTGAAAAATCATGATTGGGATAAAAATCTTTGTTTTTTTAAATAATAATAATAAATAATTAACAATAGATTTGGGGTTCTTTTTATTTACCTTCTGGTTTCTGAGCCTTTAGGGTGCATTTGCTTCATGTTTTAAAGCTTTTTCTCCATAACCATAAGAGTTCAAAAGCCCCTAATGCCAGCAGCAGGGGCTTTAAGAAAAACACCAAATAGTTCAAGTTTTATGATAAAATTATGAAAGTAGAGCACACACCTCTCCAGAATCTGAAATTGAACCCGGAGTCTTGAATCTCTACAGTCCTCTGCTGTCAGCAAATACCTGTAAAACCCAGTGGCCAAATGTCTGTCTCATTTTTCTCTAGTACTTGGTCCATCTAACGGATAACAGCCTACTACTGCTAACTGTTACTTCCTTAGCTCAAGTGATAGAGATCTGTGCTAAGGTGCTAATGGGTCAAAAACTACTGGGAACCCAAGCTGGGGGTAAATATAATGCCAGATGATGATATTTCTGTTATCCCAGTTTCCTTTTTTTAAAAAAAAATCTAGAACATTACATTACATTAAGAACATTATTGAGGTTGCAAAGTCAAGCACTCAAAAGTTAGGGAATGCCAGAAGGAAGGTTGCCTGTGCAACCTTGATTTGGTTCCCATGCTTGTATGCAGCTTTCCCTTGGTCACATACTATTTTTTCCACAGGACCCTGGCCTCATTCTGTTCACAGGGTGGGCCTACTCTGGGGATCAATCACAGTTGTGTATTGAGGGAAGCTGCTATTTGTAGGCCCCTGTTTCATTTGTTGCAGAAGTTGGAAGGTGTATAGTGAGTGAAGCAGGAATTGCAGGAAAAGGAATGATGGTCTCCTGGCTAAGATAGTCGAGTGCCATCTGATGTTCACAGATGACCACTAGCAATGTGGTGTTCTTCATTTTCTGGGTCCTCAACATGGGGCAAGATTTGTAGAAGTTCAGAGTGTTCATGACTGCAGCTGAAATCAATTGGAGCTGTGCTTTGAAACATATAAACTGTTATAAAAATTCTGAGTGCTCTGAAAAATTAGGCTGTATGTGTCTGAAGTTGGTTGCCCAAAATTACTGGACACTTTTGACCTTAATTTCTCTGTGCCTCAGTTCATCATCTGTAAAATAGGGGGGATAATACCTTCTAATCTCATAGGGTGTTATGAAAATAAAGCCATTAATGTCTGTCAAGCACTCAGACAATATAATAAAAGCATCCTAGAGACACCCAGGGGAAATTAACAATTTTATATTCAGTGCAGGTTTGGATAGTGCACGGTAAATAAAGCCTGGGGACACACATTTAATAAGGAGGATAAAAAGAAAAGTTGAATAACTTCTCATCCACTGAATGAGCCGGGATCCTTTCAAGTAAATATCACGTCATTGTGTAATTAAAGATTGTGTCATATTGCATATGCACAAGGGAGCTGAATTAAGGTTGCAGGGCATTTCCTAGCTTTAGAGTCCTTGACTTTGCAAACCTAACATTCTTTTAATGTAGCCTTAAAGAGTTATTAGCCTGATTTACAAAGATATTTAGATACTGACAGGTGCAGCTAGGCTTCCAAGCATCCAAGTCAAAAGCGTCCAAGTAGATTAGGCACCTACTTCCCATTAATTTCAGTGGGCTTTGCATCAGGTCTAAATGTACATGATCTCATGATGTACATGTACATGATGTACATGATCTCATCAAGCGTCCAAGTCAAAAGCGTCCAAGTAGATTAGGCACCTACTTCCCATTAATTTCAGTGGGCTTTGCATCAGGTCTAAATGTACATGATCTCATCAACATAAAAGAAACATAGAATCATTAACTTTGGAGTTTTCTAACATATAAAAGAGTTTTCAATCTTTGTTTTAAAATATATTTTTTTAAGATTACACAGTACTCGGTTAATGTTTTGGGATCTTAAAAAGTATCTCTAAACAGTACAAAATAGTTAATATCCAGTAAGGGATCATCACCTGTTGCTTTTTATGATTTGCCAATAGTTTATTATGCCAATGCCATTGTCTATAATAGCTTTTATAATCTAAGGGATTGATCCAAAGCCAATTGAAATCAATGGCCTGATCTATGTTACAAGTTAGGTCAACGTAAGCCATCTTGTGTCAACCTAGTTGTATGTGCATCTACATTTAAATTTCTCTCCCAATGCTGTAAGCGCCCCATTACGCCAGCTTAGTAACACCATCTCCCTGAGCAGCATTGAGTCATGGAGTGTGGATGCTATGTTGACCTTAATAGTCATCCAGGAGCAGTCCCACAGTGCCCAACACTGCTCACTCTGTTCACAATTATGTATTCCACTGCCCAGGAATCACAGACCAGAAGCCCTCCCTGCACCTTTGAAGCTCAATGAATTTTTCAAATGCCTTTTTCTGATTGGGAAGTACATTTTAGCAGCTCTCCATTGTTGTGTGCAGGTGTTCAGCGCTCTGCTCAGACCCCAGCAATCTGCCTACAAAACAGCCCCCCCTCCTCTAGTCACTATCAACAGTTTCCTTATGGAAGGGGTGACTGCATCACTTCTGAGTCCTGAATTTCCCCAAATCCATCTGCCCTCAAGTGTCCAGCCCTCTCCTGGGACATTTCAGAGAAATAATAAGGTTCGTTTGTTCCTTTATAGCTTATTAACTTAACAGGGGTAAACACACCCTTCCATTCAAACCCAGCACTAGGTTGGTTTACTGTAAAAAATAAAACAAGTTTATTAACATAAGGACATAAGTTAAGTGATACCAAGTAAAAGAAATAAAGTTAGAAAGGATTACAAACAAAAGTAAAAATACGCTTTGTAATGGCTAAGACTTAAAAACTACAGTCTTGGTAGATTTCTTACCAATCTTTTGTTCCCAGAGACTTCACCCACTCAGATGACAGACGCATCTTTCTTAGCTTGCAAGAGCTCTGACCTCTTGTGTCTGTACCATGATGGATGCCAAAACTGTTTCTTTCTCTCCTTATATTAGCTTCCCAAATTCACTGTTTTGTCCTCAGACTCAGGATGATCTCATGCTGTTTTTCTCTTCTTGTGGATTTCCTATCTGCCTGCTGATTCATGTAAATAGGGCTTCCATTGCTTTCGATCACACCTTGTTTAATTTCATTGGTGTCAGGTCGATAGGTCCCTTCCCTTCTGTCTGGGAAAACCTATTTCTCCCTGTGTTTGTCACAGACTTTAAAGCATAATATTATGCACTATCCCTATTTCCTCATATAGTGTTAATACATAGATTTTACAATGATATTAATCATCAGTAGGTTTTTAGCTCACAGAAAGGACCTTACTCAATACATATTTGTTATATATTATTATATACAATCAATTGATGCAGTTACTTATCATTTGAGGTTCAGATCCCGGACTTTGTAGCCCAAATGGTTCCTCTCTGATGTTGGGGTATAGACACCATACTGTCTCTCCACCACCAGTTTTTTTTATCTATAGGTAAACAGATCTTCATTGTCTCTGCCTGACAAGCAAATGAGCTTTTTTTTGTCTAGGGCAGGGAGGGCAAACTACGGCCCTTGGGCTAGATCCGGCCCACAAGCTCCTTCTAACCGGCCCCTGAACTCCGGCTGAGGAGTCTGCTCCGGCCCCTACCCCACTGTCCCCATCCCCCGCAGCCTCAACACACTGCACAAGCAGCGCTCTGAGGGGGGGTAGGACTGTGCAACAGCTTGTCTGGCTCTGGGCCAGACATGCTGCCAGCTCCAGTGGATCATTGCGGCAGTGTGTCTGGCTGTAGGCCAGACACATTGTTCTGAGCAGCGGCGTGGTAAAGGGGCCGGGGTGGGGGATTGGATAAGGGGCAGAGGGTCTCGGGGGGCGGTCAGGGGATGGGAAATGGGGGTATTGGATAGGACGTGGGAGTCCTAGGGGGTCTGTCAGGGGATGAGGGTGTGGCTAGTGTTCAGGGCAGTCAGGGGACAGGGAGCAGAGGGGTTGGATGGAGGTGGAGTTCTGGGCGGTGATTGGGGGCGGTGAGTCTCTGTACGGGGAAGTCGGGACAAGGAGCAGGGGGCTTAGATAGGGGATGGGGTGATATTGGCAAAGACTCCCAAAGCTGTGGATTTGAGTTAGGTGAATGGATGTTATGTAATTCTAAAGCTAGTGTTCTGGTTTCTCTGCAGATGTCACTTCATTAGTTATGTTTGAGTCACATTTTCAAACTTGTCTTGTAACCATAAGGGCTAGATTTTTTTTTTTTAAAGAAAACCGAGATTCTGACTCCATCACACAGCTAACCCCAAAGCTGGGTCCCTACGCATGAGCCTATTGTGCCTATGCCTATGACTTATTCCCGCACTTATCTAAACTCATGCTTTGTACGTATACCTCAATCCCTTTTGTAAGCATTGCCTTCCTTTGTGCTAAACTCTACTTGAATTTATTTATTTATTTTTCTTTTTTGGAAAGAAAATTCTGAAATTAATCACATTTTCTTTGACATTTGTTGGGATGTACTTAAAAAGAACAGCTGATTGATACTGTTCAAACAGTTATCCCCATAGAAATCTGTCTCTACAGAGAGGATTTGGAACCAGAATAAAACAGGATTGTATAGACAGATGGTCTTTATAACAGATACTGTCCCCTTGCATTAACTTTTAGAAGACTGGAATTTCAGAGACTGGCGTTGTTCCAGAACCTGATGTTCCCCAATGTTTGGTAAAAGTTCCTTTCTGTGTCTCAGACTGTGTAGCAATTAATTTTCACACTACCTTAACAAAAATATGTTTTTTAATAATTACATATACATTAAGCCATTACACACTTAGGTCTAACTGCCCATTAATTTCTTTTTAGACAGAGTTATTTGTGCATGCCTTCAAAGATCAGCTGGTCAGAAGTGCCCTTTTAGCACTATACACAGCCCGTCCAGGTTGTGTCCTCAAGAAACCAACTGTGCCGAGAAACAGCATGGAAGAGTGTAGTGATCCACAGGGTCAGGACCGTCCATCTCAGATCAAGCGGCAGAACTCTATACCTCACCATTCAGAATATGATGATGAAGAGTGGGTAAGTAGCCTCAAAGTTCTTGCTTGAAAGTCTATCAAAATATCCATAGCTAAGTACAGGCAAACACAAGTGTTAATCTCCATGTCTCCTCTTGTTAGAAAGAGACAACTTTAAATACCACTTTATTTTACAGATGAATACATAGATTCAATTTTTGTTGATACATTAGAATGCCAAGAATACTTTTCTAATGAAGTCCCACAAAAGTAACTTGAAAGAATTTTCTGATGAATTGTATGCTTTTATGTGACTGCTTAGTTTGTGCATGTAACAGTATTGGACACAAACATCTTCATGACTGGATGGGAAAAAGCCATGCTGTGTGTTTACCTCGATACTTCTTGTCATTTAAGCATATATAAAGGGACTAAAAAAAAGTATGAAATCAAAGTGCAATTTTTGCCAAGAGTGAACATAAATAGTTTAAAAATGCATGAACTAACGATCAGTGAAGGAGAACTGTTTTCTCTGAGTCTCTTCTTCGAGGATATCTGAAATGCCATAAGACTCAAACATGGTTTTTAAACATCAACATTCTTAGCAGATCTTTGAATTATTTGTACAATTTATACAGCTGAGATTTTGCGAATCCATTATTTCAGTGGATGCTTTTATGATTGATCTTCTCCCTCAACACCCTTTCAATAATTAATAATTAATCTTTGTTTGTGTGAGCTTCAGTATCTTCACACCTGAAATAAAGTTCTGCTTATACCAGGAATATGGAAAGAAGAATATTTTTCAGATAAAGAAAAGACACAAAAAATGTGCTTTTTATTTTAAATGAAAGCTGAATTCTCATGTAATAACAACTCTGGGAGCTGCAGCCAGGGGCGGCTCCACGGGTTTTGCTGCCCCAAGCACAGAAATTTCACAACACACCTGCGGGAGCTCCGTAGCTGCTGTGGATTTGGCAGGGTTTCTGCAGGTGGTCCATGGGTTCCGTGGCCTTGTCCCCGCCGCCGAAATGCCACTGTATTCACAGCAGCTGCGGACTTCCTGCCAAAGTCAGCCTGACTGCCGCCCTGGCAGCGAACGTCAGGCTGCGCCCCCCGCAGCTTGCCGCCCCAGGCACGCGCTTGAAGCACTGGTGCCTGGAGCCGGCTCTGGCTGGAGCTTTAAGGAGAACAAATAATATTGTGGGATTAGTGATAAAATCATGAGTGTTGACAACACTGAAAAGATTAATAATTTTGTACAAGTTGAATCTTAGTTCATTTTAATACATTTGCAGTTACGTAGATGCTATCTTGGTTTTATTTGCTTGTTGAAGCTTTATTTTATTTCTTTATAACATGATTTACAGACTCCTAACAGTTGTCTAAATCCCCAACCCAGTGAAGCACTTAAGCCCATGCTTAATTTTAAATATGTAAGAATTCCCATTGAAGTAAATAGGATTTTTTGCTTTCTTAAAGTGAAGCACATGCTTAAGTATTTTGTGAAATCAGGGCCTAAATTATCCTCTCATTAGTGTTCCATTCTTTGTTTTAATGGAAAGCTGATAACGTATATTATCTTAGTTTTAATCACTGAACTCTTATCAATATGGTGGAAAAAGAAACCTCCAAGCAAGTGCTTGGAAAGTGGCTTTTTAAAAAAAAAAAAAAAAAAGCTTAGCCTAATTTGCAGTTTAATTGGAAAATTTGTTTGGAAATTAGAAAACAATTAAACCTCAAAGGAATATTGTGTTTTCTGTGACTCTCTCTGCCATGTGCAGCATTCTGAAGCTTTGTGCTGGTGAAGATACATACTGCTTTTCTTTCACTTTATCAAAGCAACCAGGAGCTTCTTGCAGCTGGGGTTCTAAGTTTAGTTTGTCTGAAATCTAAAATAATGATGTACTACAAAATTCTGAAATTGACCCAGGTCTTGTTACTTTAAATAACTGCAAATTTTTTTTTACAATACTGGTGATTTATTTTACGATCATCTGGAGTCATGAGTTCTAGGCCTAACTTTAAAAAAAGTCCAAAAAAATTTCTTTTTAAGGAGTAGCTTCCAACTTTCTATTTTGATATTCCGTTCTTCATGTTGAGTGGGTAAGTATATCTGAGAACTTTAATTATTCTTACTGTTAACTAATCTGCATGTCGTACACAGAAATTATATTTAAAAAGCATGCATATACAGATTTCTAGGAACTTATAAAACTGCCTATATTCTTTGAGGTACATAAGCTATTAGGCTAAAAGTTAATGTACAAACTAAACCCCTTGGAAAAATAGTTTTTGTATTTCTGTTCTTTGTTGATTATTTATATCTGGTAAAAGGTTTTTCTTTGCTTTTTTGAGTATACATTTCTAATAAACTTGATGTAGGTCCTGTTTCTGCAACTGGATCCAAATTGGGGTTCTGTAGTTAAGCAGGGATCTTGTTATGCTGATCCAATTGCAGGATCAGGGCCCTGAGCAGCAGTTTGGACCTTTGGACCGAACCTTTCTGTTTGGATGTCAAATACAAACATTAATGCCAGAAGGTTGACAGCAGTATTGATTGAGCTATTTTCACTGGTGTAATTGTAAGTACCGTACTATGTTTAGTTAGTACCAAAGCATTACTGCTTAAGAAAAAATATTTAACCTGATAGTTACAGATTGCCTCTGGATACTTCCTTTCTTCTCTGCTTGCCAGCTGCTTCTGCTGTGCTAGAACCTCCCTCTAGGGAGGGGAAAAAATGTCATGTCATGGATAATGCAAGAGTGGATGGGCAGACTGCCACTTGGAATTGTTTCTGCACTACATTTCTGACTGACTGGTTAACATGGTTGGTGTTACAGTGCTGTTTGTATAGCAATAATAAAAAAAAAATACAATGGCTAGGACAAGCTGCCTTTTTTCCCATTTGAAATGGCGCTTCTAGAAGATTACATATCAAAATATTTATAAAAGAAATTAGTATACCAAAATTATTGAACTGAATATTGACAGTGGAAAGTAATCACTATTTTGTATATAATCATTTTATTTTTGATACTATTTTAATCAGTGTGCTAATACCGCTGTGCAATATCCAGGGATGAAAGTAGCTGTAGGCACATAGCAGTATGGGGCTGGGCTGGGGCCAGCTCTGACTCCCAGAAGAGGCGGGTCCTAAGGTAGAAGGGAAAGAGCTGGGAGTCATAGCCAGCCCGGTCCATCCTGTACCGGTAAGTGCCTGTAGCTGTCCCCTTTGTCCCCTCCTCTCCCGCCATTGGTGGCAGGGTGGGGGCAAAAGGGGCAGGGACTTTAAAGCGCTGCCGCAGCAGCACTTTAAGGGTCCTTTGCTGCGGCACTGCTTTAACGTTGCTGCGTTCCTCTACTGGCAGGGCTGCCGACTGGGGAGGCAAAAGAGGCAGGGACATTAAAGCACTGCCGTGCTTTAATGTGGGTTGAATATAGCTGGTGCAGGTTCTTACCGGTACTGACCCACTTTCACCCCTGGCAATATCTGAATATACTGTAATTCCTGTGTGAAATATTTTCCCACCCACAATAGCCTATTTCCCAGTGGTCTCCAGCCTTTTTATACACAAGATCATTTTTTAAGTGCAACCCAGGAACTGCCCCACCCCTTTCCCGAAGCCCCACTCTGCTCACTCCCTCCCCCTTTTCTCCGTCGCTGGCTCTCCCTAACACTCCCTCACTTTCACTGGGCTGGGGCAGGAGATTGGGCTTCGGGGTGTGTGGGCTTTAGGCTGGGGCTGAGGTGTTTGGAAAGGAGTTCCGGGCTGAGCCTGGGGCAGGGGGTTAGAGGGCAGGAGGGGGCAAAGGGTGCAAGCTCTGGGAGTGAGTTTGTGTACAGAGTGCTGGCTCTGGGATATTACATAATAAGTGTAGGTGTGTGTTTTGTAAAAAAGATTATAAATATAGATACAGACAAATTTTCAAGCTTAATGTAAAAATCTCATCATATCACAATGACAACAGATTTATCACATGAACAGATTTTATGTTACAAGCACTAACAGATGATTATACTGACTGATTAACCTATATGTAACTCATATTTAAATGTCATTGGTTTCCCTTTGAAGTCACATCTCTCAGTGAAGAGTTTGTGTTCCTTTTTAGCTGCCACTACTTTCATGTACATGTAATGGATGCTATATAATACATGCAGTACTAGTACTAAACACATGTACTATACTTTACTTATCACAAATCTACTTCATGTTCTGCTTACAGAATCTTATACATAAATCAGGATTATTTTACAGTATTAGGTAAACTTTCCTACTATGTGTTATACAATCTATGATTAATATGAGGTAGTTTAAGATTACATTGTGGGTTCAGATTGGACATGGCTAGCAAATTCTTTTTTATATAGTAAGTGTCTCATTAAAAGACCCTGGAAAACCAAGGAATCACCAACCATTAAGAATTATACACATAAGTACTGTAGCAACTTCCAAAAGTGTGATACATTCTACACCAGAACTGTGTGCTGTAAAGTATGGTGATACACAATACAGAATAGTTATTAGATTAATAAGAAGTTTGCCTCAGTAAAAGTTCTGGCACAAATCCAGCCTCTTCCATCTCCATCCAGCTGCCATTTGTTTACGTTTGTCTGTAACCATAGTATTGTTTTTGAGTCTAAATTCTTCTCCTCCCACACATCCCATGTCTGAATATTCCTGTCCCCCACCTACACAGCATTGCCCATATGTGATGTTGCTTTCATTGTCTCTGCTTAAGTCCTCCTGCTTACCCTCTTTTTTCACTGTCTCTTGTAAAACTCCCTTCTCGTACCTCCCACCACAGAAATACACAGTACACTGCTGAGCACTACATCACACATATATATGTAACCCTTCTGCCAGGCCAGGTTAATAGCAGCAACGGCCAGGTTCAGTACATAGGGATCCCCTCTCAATAACACAAGGCAAAACTGGCTCAAGCCCCCACCCAGTGACCTGGGAAAATCCTAACACCCCCCTGGGTGCCTCACAGAGGCAATACTTCCCCTCTCGCAAACACAGATTGGTGTACCAGAAAGTTTTTATTAACATGACATAAATGACATCATTAAATTAGGAAAAACACCACAACTAGGGTCATAAACCAACCCCTGAGCAAACCGCCACCCCAGCTGATTGGGCTGTGTCCCCTCCTTTAGGTTCATGAGTCCAGTAACCCAAAAATCACCCCAATAGTCCCCAAAAGTCCCACAGCCCACAAGTCTCTGGAGTCCAGCAATCCAAAAATCACCCAATAGTCTCAAAAGTCCAACAGCCCCAGAGTCTCTGTTCCTGGTCAGTGCAGAGTTCAAGAGTTAATCTGCAGAGTCTTACCTCCCAGTCTGGGTGGAAATGGAGGGTAGGGCATGGGGCACCTTACGTGGTCCAAGGCCAACTGCGCTGCCTCTCCGTGGGGTTCCACTGCAGCCCTCACCGCAATCCGCTCTGCTCCGCTGGCAGTCTCACGAACCGCTCTGCCAGTTGATCTGCTAGCCGCTCTGCTAGCCAATACTCGAACTGCTCTGCGGCGCCCGTCACTCTGTCAGCAGCACAAATGGCTCCGCTAGCCATCCTGCTAGCCGACACATGGACAGCTCTGCAGCGCCAGTCACTCCACCAGCAGCACAAATGGCTCCGCTAGTCGACACCCGGACTGCTCTGCTGCACCAGCCACTCTACCAGCAGCACCAAGTACTCCGCTAGCCATCCTTCTAGCCCACACATGGACAGCTCTGGTGCACCAGCTACTCTACACTAGCTTCAGGCCCCCTGACTTAAGACAATGCTCAGTGATTTCTTCAGCTCTTAGTAGATTTCAGAATATAGTAGGGGAGTCTTAGTGCAGGTGCACCAGTGAGCCTAACGTGATTTCAGCTCAGCAGCCTGTACCCAGGCTCCCAATGGAAACAAAATTTAACTCTGACGTTCCATAGTGGAGAGGGACAGAGTGCAATAAGCCTGGGAGGCCCTCAGACAAAACCTTCCCCAAAACATATAGGTGCTTGTCTACTTTCTCTCTCAATCTGAGAGTGCTCTGAAATGCCTGGCCCTTGCCCAATGAGTGCTATCTAGATGATAGCGAGTCCCTCCATCATAACAAGGGCCAAGTACATGTCCATAGTCCTTCATTCACATAATCAGGGTAACATCACTTTATCATTCCTGCCCCAATAACCTAGAAACTGGGGCTCCCACATCAGCTGAAGTGGCCATGTGGGCTGCTGTGAGCTCAGGCTAGGCACAGTGGGTGTGTCTATGCAAATTGATAGCCCCAAAGTAATTTTCCATAACTCAATGCAATTCCCATAATTCACCACCAGATGTCAGAATAGATCTCATTCCTGACACTGCTTACATCTAGAAGAGTGATCACTTCACTCACCCTCTTTCTCCTCAAATAATTCCATTAACTGTCCATTTATTTCAGTTCAAATGACTCCTTTTAATTTTGAAGTGTGAATGGAGTCATTCCAAGCTCTATCACTAGACTTGTCTCACACTTTCTCTCTACTTCTCTGGGTCTGGTCTCTTTTCTGTCCTTCCATGCAATCGCACTAGGGTGGATCTAAGAGCCTTCTTTTCTGCAGCTCCTGACACCTCCAGGAGCCTTCCTGTACCTCTCCAGCATAGTGATTTCTAGTCTGTCTCATTCCAAATGACTTGACCTTTATCTTTTCATCTGTGCTTATACCTCTTGATCTCACTTCCCCCCTATTATTTCTGCAGTTGTTGTTATGTCTGATTAACTCTGTAAAGTGTCATGGGTTGCAATTTGTATGGAAGATGATGTACAAAGTGAAATTGCATTAGATACTGAATGTGGCATACAGGCAGGCTGCTAATATTGGTGTACCATCTCTCATTTTTACATTTGCTTATTCAGCAAAGGTCTCTTTTAGCAAATGGAGAGTTCAGTAAATGGGCACATCATTGTGATAAAGCTGCACATGCAAACCGTGGTATTGCAAACAAAGAGCCGATCCCGCAAGGTAATGAGCACCATCACCTCCCATTGCAGTCAATTAATAGGATCCAGGAATGCTCAGAACCTCACAGGACTGAACCTAAAGTGGACAATTTTGTGTGCAACTTCACACGGAATGTGGGCATTTTTAGGAGATTTTAGCCCATGGTTTTGGGCAGTATGAAGTGAATGACAAATGTACTGCTTTCGGTGCCTTAAAAAAATCATTTTCTAGTCTGTTATTTACACCAAAGAAATGGGGACAATGGAAAAACTGTTCTTGAAATGATTATATGCTGTATAAAGATGTTAAATTACATAATTTGTAGACACCTAATCTTCACTTTACACTTCAGTAATTCTACTGTAGACTGTATTAAGAAGCCAGTGGTCTACTAATACATCTCTCTCTATGCTTCTTTCAATAATGTGTAGTGATACTGATGCTCTTTTCAGGATAGGGTGTGGACCAATGTGGGGAAGAGTTTAAACTGCATTATTGCAATGGTGGACAGACTGCTTGAAAAAGAAGACAGCAGCAATGGCATTAAGGAAAGTGAAAATGGCCTTTCATCTGCAGCTTGCATGGTATCTCATACAAGTGGTAAGAAACCTATTTTTTTATGATTGACTGGGTAAATAAGATGAAAAACTCACAATAAAAATGAGGCAGAAAGAGTGAATAGTGGTTTGATGAAAGTGCTGATAGTATGGTTTTGCACATTCCTGGCCTTGAATGACAGAAAGCTGTTTATCAAATTGCATCTCAGTTGTGCACTCAAGAACTGCTTGCAGTGCTCAATTTTTTGTGATACATAAAAGCCTCCTTGAAAGAACAGTGTTTTCCTTTGAAGTCTCTGACATAATTTAATCTATTTTAGGTTTTTCTTGAAAATACCATTCAGAAAAAAACTCAAGAGCATTCATTAACCCTTAAGGAAATTTTAACACAAGCTTTCAAAATGTCTTTTGCTCATAAATCCTTTGCTGGTTCCAAAATCAAATCATTTTTTAAAGATAAAGTTGCTTCTCTTTTGTGAATGCAGCAGTTTCTGCAGAGCTGGATATTAGGTAGAGGATGATTTAACAAAATGCCATGGAGAAAATTCTCTCAGATCCACATAGTGATTCTTGGCTCCATTATTCTGCTCTTCCTACATGCCTGGATTTCTAATTGTTTTTATTTGCAGAGAGAGTGAAATATTAAAGTCAAGATCTTCTGTATAAATCCGAGATGAGAATCTTGTTTTGTGTGTGTTGCAATGAATGTAAAAGTGCCTCTTTGAAGGTGTATGGTTTTCTAAGACCGAAGGAATGGATCTTGGAAGCAGAACCAAATTCTGGGCTGCAAACTGCTAGAAAACCTACTTTTCCTTTTATTTATAGGACAGTGCGTGATTTGGGCTCCATGTTTTCTTTTATCCTGTAATTACTTCTTTGTGTATTTCCCACATTTTCATTACTTGATTTTAGATCAAAGATATTTAAATGATTAAAAATTTCATAAGATTTGGTCATTTAATTTGAGAAAGCTTTTATTCCATCCCATTTGTGTACTGATTCCAGGATTTTAGCGGTAGCCTTAATTTTAGTGCAGCTGGGCGACCAACTTATTTACCAGTACCAGAGATTTGTGCCAAGACTGGCATCCAAAGTTTCTGCATCAAATGTGTCACTCTATTTTTTTATAGTAAAGAGATGAAACTTTTCTTATGTGTTACATTTGCTTCTGTGAGTTTCTCTCTATAGCAGGTGAGAATCTACCTTAGCTGCAAGGTCAGGAGAATGGGTGACAGTTTTTTGCTCTATTCTTTATTCTCCACTAGTAATTTATGAGTGGGGTGTGGGCACAGTAGGTGGATTCAGAACAGTGTTCTGCTTGGAATGTTTCTTGTACACTGAAGTGAGTTACAAAATCTCACAGATCAGCTACGAATAGTCTTCAGTTTGAAACTGTCTTCGCGAGGGAGAACTCAACAGTCCTGGCTCTGATAAAGACAGCAAAACTCAATCTTAGATGTTCTTGTGGCAAACTGTTCTTCTTTCTCTCCATCTCCCATGATGATAATTAATTCTTACTAGTTTTCTTCAACATCATGAAATAATAGTAGATTTCTTAATAATGAATATTGAATTTGTTTTGCTAATGAGGCCTCTGTTACACTATCTGTGTTAGATATGTACAGTTCTCTCTCTGTTCTCCAGATGGCACGGATCATTTTGGCTATGGAAGAAGATTTTGCGTTACTTTAATTTTGTTTAGTTTAACTGAAAGAAACTTAACTTTGTGTATGTGTTTGGGAAGTCCTCTGTCCACAAAAATTAGAGAAGTATAAGTTTTTTAGAAGTCCATTTTTCCCTGGCTCTTTGAAGCCTCATGAACGTTTTCCCTGTGGTGCTCTCTGACTGAAAGGTAGTTGACTAGTCCCTTCTATAATATTGTACCTTTAGCTATAACAAAGGGACAAAAGGAGCTTACATTCTGGCTCATAATTTACAAAGCCGTGTGAAAAGTCGATTAGAGTCTTTATTTCTCAAATTCAAAACTACTTTGAATTACCTTCCCAAAAAAAGTTTAGTTTGAAAGGAATTTAAGAAATTTGATAAATGTTCCCCAAGCAAAATGAGAATATTGCCCTACGCTAAGCAACAGTCCTGTTTTTAATTTGAGGAAATTACTGGAGACATCTTTTTTTCCTCTCATGAAATCTCTTCCAGAGTTGTAAAACAGTCCAAGAATAAACAAATCTTGTAGTAATTATGACAATGAAACAAATTCTCTCTTTTTTAAAAAAATAATAAAAAAAAATCTGGCCTTATTTCTTCTCAGATGTTTATTAAGGGCCTGTCCATGCTCCCAGTGAAGTTCATATGAATTGACTTCAGTGAAAACAGAATTGGGCCTTTTAAAGACCTTTTGCTGTTTTCTTCAACATTTACCTAGTTGTAAACTGTAGGTTCTTTATTTTGTTATATTTTATTTATCAGGAGACGTGGCTTCATTTGTGCATTAAATTTTGATGGCTTAAACTGGAGCTGGGAAGGGTAGACCTAGAAACTGAAATGTTTTGAAAGTTGCCTCCTATTGTAGAACTTACTTTAAAAAGTTATCTCCACAGTGCGGAAAGCTTTTAGGTACTGGAGAACAGTAGGAACTGGTTGCATTCAGTCTGCGTAATAGACTTCAGTATACCTTCCTGTTTTCAGTTCCTGATAATATTCTTAAATTTTGTCTTTTGAGGCTAAAATTTTCCATGCCTGATCTCTGCCTGAAGGTGATTTTTTCTCTCTCTGTTTTGAGTGTGATGTGGAAATTTAAAGATGTATGGTTATGTATGCAGAAGTCAGGAAATGCCACAATCAAGGTGATAAGCTGAACTTTAATTCTGCTCCCTATAGTATGTGTAGCCTTTGTTTACATTACATGATGTCATACTTGAGAAATCCAGTATATTGTCATGATATTTTACAGCCATAGATACACATTTATGTCTTGCAGTGTTGTATATTTTGTGTATGCAAGACAAAGTCTATGTAAGTAATTTATATGAACATTTCTCAATGAATAGTACTTCTATGTTATACCACAACTTAAGCATAACAAAATTGAGGAATAATGTAAATGTACTAGTATGCATAGGTCCCCAGTTAACTCAGATTCCTAGTTGACTCAGTCCCGAAATTGATCCTATAAGAAAAGCTGTGCTGTTGGTTGAAAGGAAAATATATATAGCACATGAAGTGATAAACAGATTATTAAAATATGTACTTTATAGAGAAGAGAACTGATCATATAAAAGGGCTGTCAATAAAGATATATTTGATCGTTATGTCAAAATTAGTGTCAGTATTAAAAATGGAAAAAATGTTGCAGGATTCTACACGTATGTATCTAAGGTTATAGAAAATGTTATGATGATGTACTGGATTATCTGAGCAATAGGATGTGTTCCAGTAATTAAGGACTACATCATAATACATACCCAACCCAAAAGTTGGGTTTCACTTTCTTTGCACCCTCTGAGTTACATATTTCCTGAATTTTAGGGTGTATAACATATCCATGATATGAAATTTCCTAAATTTTAAAATGTGTATGCATTTACCTTTTGGCTTTTTTCCCTCTCAGAGATACTTACCTTAAAACAAGGATTATGCCCTCCTTAATCTATCTTTTCTTACAGTCTGGCTGTTGAGTACATTCTTAAAGCTGAGCTTGAGATATCAGTTTCCAAGGTAACAGACTATGGTGTCATCAGCACAGGATTATGATTTCACTGCAGGATAAAGCAGAAAGAGAAGATGGGTTTTAAGGGAGAACATTGTTTCTTAAGCTTCAGTGTTTTGCGATGGAAAATTACTTGGCAAAGTTAAATTGTTATTTTCCCAATTTTTTTCACAGTACTCAGACTGTGAAAGTCCTTTTTTAAGCATTTCAGTGTTACCAGTCTGTACCCTGCAATAGCTTGCTCTCATGCAAGCACAGGATTCTACATTCATCCTAATGTACATCTTACAATTTATAGGTGGACAGACTGGTAGGATAGTTTTGTGGAATGATCTGCTCACTGAAATTGAGAGGGATCCCACAGCTCTACATTGGAGCACTTTTATTAATTACATTCTCTAGCAAACCAGGTGCTTCTGCACATGAACCAATGTCTTTCTCTGTGACAGACTAACTGGTGGGGATTTGAAACCATGCTATGTTCCCTTTTCTAGTTTTCTTTCTCAAGTAACTAGTTTCCTGCATAAAAATTCTCCAGTGAAAATGTATTTTCTGTAAGCATCAGATACCATCTACTTGCAGTAGCATGGAAATTTCCATAATTTTTTCTCTTGTATTTCTGCTTTTTATGTGTGTCTTCTCTTTCCTGTCTCTTTTCACATTCTCCTTTTCTGTAGTGTTCCTATGCAACCCCTTTATTCTTCTTCTTCCACAGCCCTTATATACTCCTCTCTCATATCTGTTATTTTAGTCTTTCTCATTCCTTTTTTCTTCCATCTCTCCCTTTACTTATCTCCCTCTCTCTCTCTCTCTGTCACTCAAACGGTAAGACTGCCCAGCTTCAATAACTTAAATTAACTGATAGATGCTAGAAGGGAATGAGGTCTTTCTAAAAGACCCACTGTCTGCAGTGCAGGAGGGAAGGAGATAGTGTTTAAATGAATCAATAATGTTTTAAAATACTGTCAGAAAATCCAGAGCAAGATAGCAATTTTATAGCAAGTGTTATTTTGTTAGTCCTATTTTATTGTGTGTTTTAGATTTGACTCACCTTCTGTCTTGGGTTATCAGCCTTCTTCATTTGTTTTCTGTATGGCTTCTGATTTCTGAAGGCACACTCATACTTGTGTGTTGTCAGATGGTTTCAGCATCCATTGTTAATCACCGTGATTATATGGAAAATTTTAGGTTTTTGTCAGTAGAACAGCAGTCTCCATAAACTGTAAATTGTTCCACCTCAGCATCAGAGTTGTGCAGTTAAAATAAACATGACAGCAGTTTCTGCTTTCCATACAGCAAAGTGATGAACTGTTATTATTTTATTATATTTACTGCAGTAATACAAAGAGGCCTTCTGAGGATTTCGGTTCCATTGTGCTAAATGCTGCACAAATATGTGATAAGACATGGTCCCTTTCCAAAAGGCTTAGCTACTGTCTTTGTGTTAAACCTAGCTCAAAGTCCTCATTGGAAAGAGGAAGAAATTAACTGTAATTTTATAGTACTAATATGTAAAATATTTGAACCATGATAAATAAGATTTCTGAACTCTCTTTTTAAAAAGTTTACCTGAGAATAATTATTTCTGTCATGTTCATAATAAGTTTTGGACTAAGGGGGTTCAATATTTTGTACCATGTGAAGCATGTTTTTTCTGCTTCTTTCCTTGAGACATTGAACGATATCTAACCTGTTTAATTGTGGATATTAGGGCAGCACTTTTTATTCCTTCATTATGTCCTTTGACCTATTTCATATCCTGTCTTCGAGTAGTTTATTTACATAGTTCATATAAATAAAAGTGAAAGAGATTAGATGGAACATAGAGTGAAATTACTCATAGTGTACAGCCCAGTTACCTTTTCTTTAAAGCTCCCACTTCCTTCTACTTTCTATTGTCATTCAACTCTTCTGGTTTTTAATTTCATACCATTTTAATTTTGAGGCAGTTGAAAGCCACAGAAGTCTGCAGCATTTTCACTCCCTTTAGTGAAATGAGTATGTGGTATTTGACAGAAAATATAGCATTAGCTGCATCTGAATTCACTAAGTAAGTTGCTGGGGGAAGTAAGAGAGAAGCTTGGGGTTTTGCTAGCTCACTGCTAGTATATTTCAGTTCTCATTAAAGGGCCCAGTTAGGCTGTGCACATAGTGGGCCTGATTTTGAAAAGGTCCTGAGTGTATGCCATGTCCAAAAGTAGATATCCAAATGTAATGCACCTAATTTGTATGAGCAAAATTACCACTATACACATGCAACTTGGGTATTGGAATGCAGAAATTCCCAGTTGAATGCCAGACAGACTATTTGAACATACAGTCATAGTAATTGCACAGGCAAATTTGGCCTGTAATAGTGGACGTGTTTTTGGTTTTTTTACATGGCCCTTGGTGCCTGACTTCTATCAAGGCTTTACTTTTGCAGTAAATATCTGTCTTGAATTAATCTGAAGGGTCAGTACTTGTGCTTAGCACACACAACTGGTGTGGGGAGGGATAGTTTCCACCACTTCCTTCCCTCAGGAATTCCACTAGGAAAGTGCAGCTTTAAGTTGTAACCAGGATTCCACAGTAGCCACACTGCTCTGCTGCAGACTGACTATGAGGTGTTCTCAGTCAAGACTGCCTTTTGGCTTTCTAGATCAGGCCCCCTCCAGGACAGCAACACGCGGTTCGGAACTGTGCTGTCTGACTGCAGACGCTGTGACAGAGGGGAAGATGTGGGGACCTTGCCATTCTCCTCACGGCTTCTCCCAATAACCTATTTTAGGACTACATAAGACATCAGAACCTAGGGCTGAATCTGGCTCATGATCAAATAACTGTGTGTTCTCTTTATAAAGTACAGCTGTAAAGCACCTCAGGGTGTGTGTACCCAGCAATAAAACACCTGCTGCTGGCCTGTGTCAGCTGAGTCGGGCTTGCTGGGCTATAAAATTGAAGTGGAGATGCTCAAGCTGAAGTCAGGACTCTGGGGCCCCAGGAGAGGGGCGAGGGAGTCCGAACACCTACACTGCAATTTCATAGCCCCACAGTCTGAGCCCCAGGAGCCAAGTCCATTGACACAGCCCAGCCACGGGTGTTTTATTGCAGCCTAGACATGCTCTCAGAGATGAGAGAGTTGTACTCTAGCCAAGTGTGCTGAAGTCTGCAATAAACTCCAAAGTATAGTGTGGGGGAGGGGGGATTCATATAAATCATGTAGACCTTGGTTCCCAAAAGCAGCCTAATAGCAGTAAAGAGCTCATTGTGCAAAAGCAAAAAAATCATAGTTGAATTTATGAAAATATTACTTGAGCATGGGTTTCTCTGTTTAACAATAAATTTCTGGCAAGTTAACCTCAGCTTCCTCAGCTTGTTAAACAGTTAGCTAACCAAAATGACCCCTTTTATGTAGTGTAAAAAGTGTGAAGTGAAAGCAGAGGTTGAAGGAGCAACAGCACTGACTGCAACTGCCATTACCAGGTACAGTTTGCACACAAACACTGAAAATAAAAATATCTTACTGTTCCTGAGCAAATGGGCTTAAAATACTATTTAGAGTTAAAAAGCTGAATTCACCTTTCACTTTTAGCCCGTCTGTGTGTGTTTGGGATGAAAACTGAGAATATAAATGAGATCCATATCTTGTGGTGGCGTACAGTTTACATTCAGAGATGTGAGTTTGACAAAACTTGGTTCCCTGAGTATTGACATGCACAATTTTTGCTAAAATTGATGTGAACTGTGTATATAAATCCTACTAAAATACGATTGTACACGGAACTGGAAGGCTTCTGAGACTGATAATAGGATACAGAGTTTTTCATCCCTTGGTTCAAATCAGGCCCAATGCAGTAGCTACCAAAATTGTTTCTGATGGCTGTTCAGAGATGTGTGTGGAATGAGCTGGTGATCTCAGTTCAGTTCCTAGTGGAAAAGTGTCTGCACCTGAAAATCCACCATCACAACTGGAATCCTTCTTGATATTTTTAAGAGATGCCAAGGGTTGAATGATCATGGAGGCCAATCTTGGAGGCATATTAATAGGGCACAGAAGGGAAGCTTGTACTGCTGTTGCCTATGGTGTCTCCAGGCCAGGCAGTCTGGTACCTGTTCAAGAACTAATCGTTATTTTTAAAAAAACTAAAAATGAGAACTTGTCCTTCAGTGGGTAAACTTCCTAGTTTCTAAACATAAAGAGCTGTTCTAATTTTATAATGGGGGAATGATAAGTGATAATGCAATCCTGTTTCAGACTTATTTTTTAGCTCCACCTACTGGAGATTAAATATATCCTGTGTTGAGTGAATGAACAAAAGTTCAGTGTAAACAATCAGATGATTTGTACAAGTAATTTAATTCAGTTTGAATAATTTTATCTTGTATCCTTCAGGAAAAAAGCTGTTCTGTTTATATTCTAGTATTATTCAAAACTGAATGCGTTCCTCCTAGATCAGGCTAAATGTGGTGAGCCTAGAGATTATGGAAAACTGCTTTTTAAAACGTAACTATACAGATGTATGTTGTAAGTGATATAAATATTTTGATGGGCAATTTTGCTGGCATTTCATAGTGTTTGTGGAACTTAAAAATTCAACGGGAGTTGAGACATTTTTAGATATTCAGTGTGAGGATTTTTTATTTTAAAAAAAGAAAATTGTCCTTACGAATCCCTTGTTTTTTAATATACAAGGTCAAATCTCAGAGATCAAGTTAATTAATCAGGCATGCCCTGTTTTCATCACTGTGGCCGATAACATGACAAACACAGCTGTAGGGAGATGTCCAGAGACTGCCCAGGTACATGCTGCAGGAAGTGGTTTTGGTTCAGTATTAGATCTAGAGAGAGGTTCCAATTACTGACTCTCCAATGATTATCATGACATTAAAGAGTACTGTGCTATTGGCGATGCCACCTTTTGTGTGAGATACAAAACCAAGGTTTTAAGCACTTCTGATAATTGAGGGGAATAATGTTTAGTACTTCCATGCTTTTAGGTCTTAAAAAGTGCTTTATTAATTAGTATAATGATGTAGGTATTAATGTAAAGTACTCCCAACAGTGACAAGAATAAGGGTTTTTATTCTGTTGTCCAGCGTAAATTTCAGTTCGAATCATTAGAATTCTGTCTATTCACAATGAAGTTTCAGTTGGGTATAGGTTGCTGTGTACTCTTGAACAGCTGTTGCTGTCAGTCTCACAAGTGACTTTGTTTTGGTGGTAAGTTAAATGCTGTTTGCATGTCTGAAATCTCTTCAGCTGAAAAGTCTGTGTTAACTGGAATGTAGTTATGTTCCATAGGGTTGCACTGAGTTAAGATCCACCCTTGTGACGTCCCTAAGGATTGTGGGAGATAGAATTTTGTGGTGCTTGTGAGCTCCCTAGGAGCCAAGTTTCAGTCCTGCAGCATTTACAAGTTTTGCAAGATTGAAGCTCCCTGGAAGACTTCTCCCCTCCTCTCATTTTCTGCTGAGCCAATTCTATGCTATAATCAGGGCAGATCCGACTGTATAAACCCACTGTTCTGAAGGTACTTGGAGTATTACAAAATTAGAGTTCTGCAATGTGTATGTATTTGCAGAATGTATTTGGGACCTTTCATTAAGTAAGAGATGAAAAGTATGCCATTAAGTAATATCTTTTCTTATCAACACAGATGATAGAGGTCTACAGTCCTGCGCTGGATTTGCCATTGTTTTCTAGCTTACTGGTTCAGATAAAATAGTCTGTTTCCAGATAAGTCAGCAGTGAACAAAACTTGATGCTATAGAACAGGGGTCCCCAAACTTTCCCAGCCGCGACCCCTTGCCACGATCCAGCGGCCACTTGCGGCCCCCCAGGGTATGTCCACCGAAATGCCGCCGCAAAAAGTGGAAGCTTCTGCTTTCGGCAGCGGCATTTCAGCGGGACAAAAATACCCAGTGCGGGAGTCCGGCGGTCTCCTGCATGAGATCAGCGGCAGCACAGAGGTCTCGCGCACCCCCTAGGGTGGGTGCGTGCATCCCAGTTTGAAGATCACTGCTATAGAAGAAAGCAAACTCTCCCAACAACTAGTGCACTGAATCTTATGTGGAATACTTTGGGAAAGAGAAGGAAGAAAATTCAGATGACTTCCTATTTAGATTATAAGCTCTTCAGGACAGGAACTTTCTACTACTCTGTGTCTAGCACAATGAGGACCCATTCTTGGTTAGTCATTAGGCATGAATAATACTATAATAATAATAAATAATTAAAACCTGAAACTGAAATCTGATCATCATAACTTGCTTGTAATCTCTAAGTGATGTTAGTAAGTCATATAAAGATTCTTAAGTTACATTGATGGTTAAAAATTATCTAGCCCTTTTTAAAATCCTGTATGTGCCTCAGTAATTCCTTGAAACAGTGAATTCCATATGTAACACGTTAGAAGTATTTTCTTTTGATTATAAATTTTTTTTTTTGTAATTTCGATGGGTTGTCTTCTTTGACTGAGTGATCCCAGTTACATATCATTGGTTCCATTTTTCCCTCTCTTTGGGGTTCAGAAGTTTCTTTTGCTGACTCAAAAATAAGACTGTAATAAAATTCTAAGATTCAAAAGCATCCTAAATGAAACAAATAAAGCTTGTCAAAGAAAACCATACCTAGGTCTAAGACTCCTTAGCTCTCCTCAGATAGTCTCAATCCAATGAATCTGTAGAAACAAGATCAGAAAATATGACTTACATTTCTAGAGTGTGCTCACTCTCTTTCTCTGTGATTGCCAGTCTTTTTGCCTGACCCTCAGCACTGCAGTACCTTACAGCAATGGTTTTCAAACTGTGAGTCACGAACCTGTACTGGGTTGCGGAATGTAAGGCACTGGGTCAAGACTGCTTTGGTCAACACTGCTGACCAGGCCATTAAAAGTCCTGTCAGTGGTGCTGCCCAGATAAGGCAGGCTAGTTCCTGTCTGTTCTGACACCGTGCTGTGCCCTGGAAGCAGCCAGCAGTAGATGCAGCTCCTAGGCAGGGAGGCCATGGGAATCCGCGCGCGCTTCGTCTGCCCCAAGCACCAGCTCAACACTCCCATTGGATGGGAACTAGCCAATGGGAGCTGTGGGGGGTGGTTCCTGCAGGTGAGAGCTGCATGGAGCTGCTTGCGTGCTTCCACTTGCTGCTGGCTATTTCTGGGGCACAGCGCTGTCTGCAGTGCCAGGACAGGCAGGAAGCCTGCCTTAGCACCCCCGCTGCATCACTGACTGGGAGCTGCCCGAGGTAAGTCCAAGCCCTTGCCCCAGCCCTGAATCCCTCCAAACCTGGAGTCCCCTCCTGCACCCCAAACCCCTCATCCCTGGCCCCATCTCAGAGCCTGCACCTCCAACCCTCTGCCCCAACCAGAGCCCCCTCCTACACCCTGAACTCCTCATTCCCAGCCCTACCCCACAGCCCCCACCCCTACATCCCAACTCTCTGCCTCAGCCCTGAACACCTCCCAAACCCCTCATCCCCAGCTCCATTGGGTCGTGGGCATCAACAATTTTCTTTAACTGGGTCCCCAGAAAAAAAGTTTGAAAACCACTGCCATGGGGTAGGTCTACACTACAGCTGGAAGTGAGTCTCCCAGCCGAGATGGACAGAACTGAGCTAGAGCACTGAAAATAGCAATGTGGATGTCCGTTTTCAGGCTCTAAAGTCCGCGCAACCCTCTAGGCTTCAGAGCTCCAGCCCAAGCCAGAATGCCCACACTGCTGTTTTTAGTGCACTAGCTCAAGCCCCACTAGTGTGACAGTCTGCCCAAGTTGACTGTCTGCCCAGGCAGCAGTATGGACATTACCAATCTTTTACCTCTTGAAATAGGATGAATGTCAATTATACTTTTGAGGCTACATTAATGTGGCCAGGTGTAACCTTGCTCATTACAATATCAAGCATTCATGCGTCCTTCAGATTAATACTATGACAATAAACTCTGCTCTTATCACATGCAGAATGACCCCTCAATATATGCTGTGTGTTCCAGGCTCATTCAGTATTGTGTTTGCTTTCCTGGGCAAACAGATTTATTTCATAGATTTATAGAGCTTAAGGCCAGAAGGGACCAGATCATCTAGTATGACTTATTGTGTGTCTTTACATTTCTCTCAGTTACCCCTGTATTCAGCCCAATAATTTATGCAGTGTTGGCTAAATCATATCTTCATAAAGTTATAGATTGTAAGACCAGAAGAGACAACTGTGAGCATCTAGTCTGACCATCACAGTTAAAACTATGCTTAATTTCTAATCTGAATTTGTCTGGCTTCTAGCTCAGGGGTGGGCAAACTTTTTGGCCCGAGGGCCACATTGGGGTTAAAAATTGTGCGGAGAGCTGGGTAGGGAAGCCTGGCCCCACCCCTTATCCAACCCCCACCCACTTTCTGTCCCTGACTGCCCCCCTAAAAACCCTCGACCCATACAACCTCCCCCCCCCACTCCTTGTCCCCTGATCGACCCCTCCGGAGACTCCTCCCACTCTAACTGCTGCCCCAGAACCCCACCCCCTATCTAAGCCCCCCTGTTCCTTTTTCCCTGACTGCACCCTCCTGAGATCCCCCAACTCTAACCACCACCCCCCAGGACCCTACCCCCATCTAATCCCTCCCCCCCCCCCCTTTTCTTAATCAGCTGGCTGCTCCTTGACCCGGCCCCCAGCCAGGGAACGCGGGGACCCACAGCTCCCTGCGCCCGACCCAGCCCCCAGCCAGGGAGCAGGGAGACCTGTGGCTCCCCACGCCCGACCCGGCCCCCGGCTGGGAGCGGCTCCCCGTGCTCCACCCAGCCCCTGGCCAAGGAGCGCAGGGCGGGCTCGGCCTGGGAGCGCGGGGCCCCATGGCATGCGCTGCTGGACCTGGCAAGGAGAGCAGGGCCCTGCGGCTCCCTGCGCTCCACCCAGCCCCCGGCCAGGAAGCGCAGGGCCCCGCAGCTCCCTCGCTCCATCTGGCCCCCGGCCAGGGAGTGCAGGGCCCCGCGGCTCCCCCGCTCCATCTGGCCCCTGGCCGGGGAGCGTGGGGCCCAGCGGCATGCACTGCTGGGCCCGGCAAGGGAGGGCAAGGCCCCGCGGCTCCCCGCGCTCCACCCAGCCACCAGCTGGGGGGTGCGGGGACCCGGCCCCCGGCCGGGGTATGCAGAGCAGGCCCGGCCGGGAGCACGGGGACCCACGGCAGGTCGGCCGGCCCAAGCTTGTGGGCCAGATGAAAATGGCCGGCGGGCCACATGTATCCCGCAGACCATAGTTTGCCCACCCCTGTTCTAGCTATTGGTTCTGATGACCTTCTCCATTGGATTGCTGAGTTTGTTAGCACTTGGTATTTTCTCCCTGTGAAGGTGCTTACACACTGTAATCAAGTCACCTCTCAATCTTTTTGATAAAATAAACAGATTGTGCTCTTTAAATCTCTCACTGTAAAGCATTTTCTCTGGACCTTCACTCATTTTTGTGGGTCTTCTCTGCACCTTCTCCAATTTTTCAGCATCCTTGTAAAAATGTGGACATAAGAACTGTACACAGCATTTCAGTCTCCATCTCACCAATGTCATATACAGGTATATAATCACCTCCCTACTCCTAATTACTCCTCTGTTTACATGTCCAAGGATCACACTGGACTTTGACGGCACTGGGTGCTTATGTTCAGTTTCTAGTCCACTGTGACCCTTAAATCCTCTTTGGAGTCACTGCTTTCCAGGTTAAAGTCACCAGCTCAATAGGTATGACCTGCATTCCTTTTTCTTACGTGTATAACTTTTCATTTGGTTTTATTAAAACACATTTTGTTTGAATGGCCCCAGTTTATCAAGAAATACAGATCACTAGATGACTGCCCTCACCTCATAATTATTTCCTACCTCCTGCAACCTAACATTTCAAAAGGCGTTTGTATCCTTCATAGTTCCCTGTTCATAACATACATTTTGGTCAGAATATAATTCATGTCTGTCTTTTCAAATATAGTCTAAATGAACTTCCCCCACAGGGCAACTCTGTCTTCCCTTGCCTGAAGTACCTTTCCAGCGTTAATTAGTCCTTCACTGATCTGGCTTGGAACATTACTAGAAACAATTTGCCATTATCTCCCACTTAATTTATACATGTAAATGGAACATATTTTCATTAAGTCTGTGATCCTTAATAAGATCAATCCACAGCAAATATGGTGGCTTGCTGGATGTTGTTCAGTCTGTCACATATGATGTGGTCTTGGTGTTCTCTACACATCTGAATTAAGGTAAAGTGATGAAAATTGGACAGATTCCTGAGGAGAGTGAATCTTGGTGTGATATACTAGAGATTAGGCAAACCCTGGGTGATTTGGATGCAGATCTAATTTTATTAAAACCTGCAAAATCCAAATGTGGAGTAGTGATAGGGCCAGTTTGGGTAAATGATTCCAGTTTTCATCCATCACTAGATATGTTTGTTGTATTCCTTTTTATTTCATTCAAGCATTCCATTTTTAAAAGTATTTCATTAGTTGAAAATCTTTCATTTTTAATATGCATTTTAATAACACATCAAACTATATTTCAAAATATTGTGATACATAGTTATTTTCATCACCAACATCTTTCCTGCAATTAATTCCAAAAGTCATTTTATTATCCTTAAATATCCAAAACAAAGAAATAGAGAGAAGTTCAAAAAAGATAGAGAAGAATAACTAATGCCCAGACTATACATTACTCTGCTAATATTGCACCCAGCTGCTTCTTTTCCTTGCCTTCCAAGGCTAATCAAATGTGGGCAGCTTCCACACTCACAACTAAACTGTATTTGTTCAGCTCTGTATAACTTAGATGATAAACTCTTCAGTGCAGGAATGAGGAGCAAATTCTCAGCTGTGTAAATCTTGTCAAAAGATGATCCCAGTGATTATTGGGTCACCTGAAGAGATCCCTAAGGGTAAGAATGAGCAGCTCAGGAACACATATGGGATCATAGAATCGTAGAACTGGAACGGACCTCGAGAGGTCATCTAGTCCAGTCCCCTGTAGTCATGGCAGGACTAAGTGTTATCTAAACTGTCTCTGACAGGTGTTTGTTTAACCTACTCTTAAAAATCTCCAGTGATGGAGATTCCACAACCTTCCTGGGCTTACTCACCCTGACAGTTAAGAGTGTTTTCTCAGTGTCCATCTAAACCTCTCTTGCTGCAATTTAAGCCCATTGCTTCTTGTCCTTTCCTCAGAGGTTAAGGAAGAACAATTTTTTCCCTCCTCCTTTTAACAGCCTTTTATGTATTTGAAAACTGTTATCATGTCTTCTCTTTTCCAGACTAAACAAACCCAATTTTTTTCATTCTTCCCTCATAGGACATGTTTTTCTAGACCTTTAATCATTTTTGTTGCTCTTCTCTGGACGCTCTCCACATATTTTCTGAAATGTGGTGCCCAGAACTCCAGTTCTGGAATACTGTAAATACTCCAGTTTAGGCCCAATCAGTGTGGAATAAAGCAAAAGAATGACTTCTAGTGTCTTTCCTACAACATTCCTGCTAATACATCTCAGGATGATGATTGCTTTTTGCAACCGTGTTACGCTGTTGACTCATATTTAGATTGTGAGCCACTATGACCCCCAGATCCCTTTCCACAGTATTCCTTTGTAGGCAGTCATTTCCCATTTTGTATGTGTGCCACTCCTAAGTGGACTACTTTGCATTTTTCCTTATTGAATTTCATCCTGTTTACTTCAGGCCATTTCCCCAGTTTGTCCAGATCATTTTGAATTTAAATCCTATCCTCCAATGCACTTGCAATCCCGCCCATCTTAGTATTGTCTGCAAACTTTATAAGTGTACTCTCTATGCCATTATCCAAATTATTGATGCAAATATTGAACAGAGCCAGACCCAGAACTGATTCCTGCACGGTCCCCTTTCCATATGCCCTTCCAGTTTGACTGTGAATCACTGATAACTACTCTCTGGGAACGGTTTTTCAACCAGTTATTCACCCACTTTATAGTAACTCCACATAGGTTATACTTCTCTAGTTTGTTTATGAGAAGGTCATGCAAGACAGCATCAAAAACCTTTCTCAAGTCAGGATATACTGCATCTACCTCTTCCCCTCTATCCTCAAGGCTTGTTACCCTATCAAAGAAAGCTATTAAGTTGCTTTGATGTGATTTGTTGTTGACAAATCCATGCTGACTGGTACTTATCGCCTTATTATCTTCTAGGTGTTTGCAAATTGATTGCTTAATTATTTCCTCCATTATCTTTCCAGATACTGAAGTTAAACTCACTGGTCTGTAATTCCGCAGTTAGTACTTATATCCCTTTTTATAGATGGGTGCTATATTTGTGTTTTTTCAGTCATAGTTACATGAACTTCGAGTGAGCTATAACAATTTACACGTGCCCCTGTGCCTTCCCACATGTCTTGTACAGAGCTATGAATAACTATAGTGCTTTGGAAATAAGAACACAAGTAAATATGGCAGTTAAATTTATACGAGAGTATTTGCTTTGTGTCAAATCTATTCCCAGTTCCCACCCTGAGAATGTAGGTTAGACATAGGGGAGATATACAAGAGGAAGGAAGAGAGATGAATCTTTTCCCAGTATAACCAAGTATAACCATCCAATGGAGCCTGCTCTAGCGTAATGGTTAGAATGGGGTTGGAGGGACTGGAGGATCCACACAGCCACTGCCAACTTCTCTGTTCCCTGAGAAGAAACTTTTATCTACAGGTTTTTCTACAGTATAACTAGTCTTCATGTTCTGTATTGTTCCAGGTGACTGGTATGAGCAGCTTTATCCCCTCATAATTACACTCAAGGACTGCATGGGAGAGGTGGTGACAAGGGCAAAGCAATCAATGACTTTTGTTCTACTTCAGGAACTTGCATGTGGCTTGCCACAGCATTTGATGCTGACCCTAAGAAGAGACATCGTCTTTAGTCAAGCAGTAGGTGCTTCTTGAGTCACTGTTTTTCTGTTGTGATTACTGTTTGTTATTTACATTATTGTAATTAATCATGGCATATATGCAGGTATTCACCATTTCTTTTAACACAACACAGCTTCATTTGTTTTAATTTATTCACTTTAATTTTCTGTACTATGGTGAACAATTAATTGATTTAGGTTTGGTTTTCAAAGGAACCTAAGGGACTTAAATGAATAAATGTCATTGAATTTAAACAGGAATTGGGTGCCTAATTACCTAGGCTCCTTTGAAAACCCTAGCCTTAAATATTAATAGACTTAAGGGCATCTTTCTGATCTCAGTTACAGCAGTGTAAATCAGAAGTAACCCCACCTGAAGTCAATGAAGTTTCATGGGTGTAAAACCAATTTAAGGTCAGAATGAGATCTATATATTTTATGTATATGTTACTCTACTGTACTCCACCATAATATACAAATGAGATGATATATATTCACCAAACAGTAATTTCCATCTTGTTCCTCAGGCACCAAAGTACAGCTTGTATCCTGTAGAAAAATAGCAAACATAGTTATAAAACTCTAACTAGTAAAATCTTAAATCTGTTCTATTTTTTTTAGCTTGCTGGATTGGTCTGTGGGTTTATAATCAAGTTGCACACAAGTTTACATGATCAAGGCTTCCTACAGCAGCTTCATGCTGTTGGGTTAATTGTTCAATACGAAGGACTTCTCAGCACATATAGTAAGTATTGCCCTGGAACAACATTGCTTGGTATTTTTTACAAACCAAGAAGTTCACCCAGTAGGTTCTTATTTTAACTTTCATTCAGTAATTTGGCTTGTGAATCAACAAATATCACCCTAATACAAAACAGCCGGCTTCCATTGATATAGTACTATGTATCAGTTCAGCATAATAAATTATAGTAATCTATTTTTTCAGTTTCTTTTGAAAACACACATTCTAATTATTCCATGTGGAGTGCTGGATTATCATGTCATTAATACAAGAGACTAGTTTCCACAATACAGCTATTGTGACTTTTATATTTGAAACATATTGTAAATTATACTAGTACAAGTGTTTAGCCAGACCCAAATAATTGGTTTATACAACTAATCCAGATACTCAGTTTAAATAGCTACTAAATCTATAATCTACTGCCAGTCAGTATTTCTGGAAATTACATGCCAGTCTTTGTGATGTGAAGATAGCGCTAAGGTATTTAAATTCCCAACCTCTTCATAGATGTTGTGACGCAGTACACCACAGCTTACTAGTTCACCTTAGAACACAGCTTTGCTTAACACACAGTACTTAGTTTTGTTTATAGAGAAAGCAAGTACAGGTTTATTTAAGAAAGGGTAGCAGATTAATTTGATAGCAAACAGAAATGTTGGAAATAAAGGATTACTTATGAAACAAAATCATAACGTACTTTCTGTGGTCTAAACTTAACTAACAAGTTGTTCTCCTGTATAAAGAAGTTTTTCTCACCCAAAGTTCTTCCCAGTGATTTTAGCCAAGCTTGACTGAGATCCCTTTTTCATGAAGCAAACCTACTGTCATGTATTTTCTTGGTGAAGGATGCCAGAACATCTTTTTTCATCACTAGATAACCAGACCCTGCCTTTGATTTTCAACTGAAAATAGGATAACCCCTTCCCCAGCATGCCCCATTGTTTACCTCTTCCTGATCATTTTCTTTTGAAGTCCCTGCAAGCTCTTCATTAGCTTTTGACTTCATATGCTGATAAGCTTCTACCGCAAGGCACTCAATACACAATAGTTAGCTAGGAAGATAAGTATCTCACACCTCCTGTACGGAGAAGGTTTTCTGAAGGCATTCTACCTTTGCTTGACTTCCCTTTAACTACAAGGTCTTAAGAACACAATTTCCCTTATTTACACACACACGTCTTTTTATATATTATCTGCACATACATTTTGTAATGATTATGATGACTAGGGTGACACAGGCTTTCAGTAGAGACCTTACATGACCCCTTTGGGTGACCCTGTAACTCTGCATACCTCTGGGCCCTCTGATAGTTGGCACCAAGAGGTTTCTGAATCACAGATGCTAACACTGATAGCTATTAAGTGGGACATTTGGAGAGAAAAATTGAAAAATTGAATTGCACTGAAGAGGATGAATTTTTTAAGTCAAGCGGAGGTTTTTTTTTCTGAAAATAGTGACCATCCCACTTAAGTAGGGACAGTTGTTATCTATGCAGCCCTTTACCAGTCCCAAAATCAAGTTTTACTGTCTGTTCCCCACTATAAGACTACCCCAATATAAGGGGCTCTATGGCTTAAGTTTGTCAGAGGTGCACCCATCATAACACTCAAAATCTTTGCCTTCCAAGAGCAGAATTGTCTTTAAAGGGCTTGTCAATGTGGGCAAAATTTTGTAACATAGCTGCCCTAAAGTTGTGTCCCTTGAATGTAATGACCTGATTTTCAAAAGTACCCAACACCCACAAACACTAGTAAGGTCGTTGAGGGTAGAAAGTTCTCAACTATTTTTATTTAGATGCCTTAAATGTGAATTTAGTAGAGTAACTGTAGTCACTCCAGTTTGAAACGTATTACACCTATTATGATACTAGAAAACTTTCAGGTATAGACACAAGCTAGCCAGTCACATATACATCTGTTAACATCTTTTGTAATTTTTCTGTACAGGTGAGGAAATTGGGATGCTAGAAGATATGGCTGTGGGCATTTCAGATTTACAGAAAGTAATGTTTAAAATAATTGAAGCCAAATCCAATGACTTCTTGCCTGTAATAACTGGAAGACGGTAAGTGTTGACCATTTCCTTAAGCACAAACCCAGAGATGTGTTGCTTTAATATGTGCCAGTAAAATCAAGTGGAAACTCAATGTTTTTCTTTTCACTGTGTTCCTTTATGTGGGAAATGCTATAAATGTGACTTGTCTGAAGAGTGAGTAGAGGGCCTGTAAAGGTAGACATGTCTTGAAGAGTCCATAAAGGTAATAATGCTTTGGACTTACTAGTGCCTTCAAAATAACAAATATTAATACATATTAATTCTCACAGTGTCCCTGTGAGTTGAGTATTTGGTGTTATCTATTTTTATATACAGGGAAATTGAAGAACAGAGAGGTCAGGACCAAAATTTTCAAAAGTGGCCTCTAAGTTTGATAGTCTCAATGCAGGGGTCTGGCTTGAAACACTGGAGGCCTTGTCTTCAGGGGTGCTGAGCATTCAATTTCCATTCATTTCTGTGGAGATGTGGCACTACATTTTTGAGAAAGATCTGACCTAAAGTGTGTCTAAATTGGGAACCCAAAATTAAGATGACCCAAAATTCTGAAAATTTTAACCTACATGATTTGCCTAAGATCATACAGGACATTTGGGGCAGAGCCAGATGTAAAAAAACAGGTATTTTTAATCCCTACTTGTGCTTTAGATACTAGTACACTTTGCTTCAAAGACACAGTAGTGAAATTTAGTACATAAATAGAATACAGAAATAGTGTCTGTGACATATGGGAATTGAAAAGAATAGCTTTTGTGTGATGAACTTTTTTTCTTTATTATCCTCTCTAAAACTTCAAATGTTTTTACTTGTGCAGGAATTATTTCCTTAATCATGCTGTAATTCTTAAGATGACAGTAAACTAAATTCAGCTAAAAGCAGCAACTTTTTAGAAAAGATGTATTGCCACTGTTGGGGGAAGGAGTGGGTATTCACCACTATTTTTCTTTATTATTCCTGACAGTTCATTCTCATACTGTGCACTTTCCGACAAGGGTTTGAAATAAATAGCCAGCGAGGTCAGAGCATGATGGGAAAATATCAGAAATAATTAAGAAAAATTACGGTATATAAAGTAGACCATGAACAGACAAAATATGTCCTTTGTAAACATTCTCATCAAAAGTCTTGAAAAGTCCAACAGCCACTAGCTTAGCGCCATTACTGCAGGTGATTGAACTGTCATGCTAGGAGGTCCAGGTTTTGAAATAGACATTGACTTCAAGATGCCTGAGGCATTATAGATTGATAGAACAGACAGTTGTCAGGAAGAGGACTTACTGGCTATGATTACTATACTATACTTTCTAGTGGGTGAATCACTGAATGAAATTGGTGGTATCAGTTTATTAAAAGGAAGCTTTACCTCTGCTGAGCCCCATTCCTGTTAGAGCTGTGATGACACTGTATCGATCAGGGCTTATGAGGCTAAATGTAAAGAGGAAAAGTAGGGTCAAAACCTAACAGTTTTCTGGTCACTGTAAAAAAAAAAAAAAAAAAATTCTGACAATAACTTCTGTCCTTTTTTTTTTTGGTTAAACTTATATAATAGAAATCTCTAAAATGAAACTTACGGAGACAATGCAGAGCTGCTAGACAGAAAATTAATTTACCTCTTTTTGTTATAAAGCTTGCAAAGTCAGAGTATTATCTGTAATTTGCTTTGCAGGGAAATGTTTAAGTACTAAATTTTGTGTATGAAAACAAGTCAATCCAAACATCACAGCTCTAATGTGTGCTGCAGTCCCAAAAAATCTTTCAGTAAACAATGTTCAGTTTTACATGCTTAAAGGGTTGTTATAAACAAAAGTAGTAAAAAAAAAATAGTAGTATTTTTAAAAATTCTTTGGCAGTGTTTTTTATTATATAAATGAACTTTGAGCATGACAGAGTAGTTTATTATAAAAACTTTCAACTAATGGATTTTATCATCACTGCATGGTTAAGGTGCAAGACAAGTAAAGTTAAATAGATAATTCCCAACTTTAAATAATAGCTAAATATGCTGTTGTGATTTATTGTTATTCTCTTAAACAACCTAGTTTTTTTCTTGCAAGAGACTGTATTAAATGCTAAAAATTTGTAATGATTTTTAGGAACACAGGACTGGAAGTGACCTCCTTAGTCACTAAATCTAGTCCCCAGCTCTCACAGACAACCCCGCACCTAATGCCATCCATAAGTTTATCAAACTCTATCTTAAAACTAGTTAGGAATAGTAAGGGCAAACAACCTATGGAAGGCTGTTCCAGCACCTCATTCCTCTGATGGTTAGAAACCTGATTTCAAAGCTAAATTTATTCATGGCCAGTTTATACACACTTGTTCTCTTGCCAAAATTGTCCTTTAATTTTTATGCTAAGCCTTCCACTTAGTGGGTAATGTAGTTGTATAACCCAAATAAAATCCACTAAGCCTGTCTACATTGAATCCAGCTATCAAGTAAAAATAAATTACATGGCAAAGAAAGATTTTGGTTTATTACTTTACCTTATTTAAATCAAACCAGTAAATCAATAGTAAATTAGTCTCAAATGAGTGCTTTGGATTACAATGATTGTTGTCTTCCTGCCTGACTTCAGTGTTGCTCTCGGGCTGTGAAGATATCCTATTATCCCAGCTCAGTAGTATTTCTCAAAATAATTTGAAAGGCAGCTTTTGTCATTGTGCGATTTAATAGAAATTGAAAAAGTCACAGAAGATGATACCACTGTGGAGATTCTGTCTCAAGCATACAAAAAACAAAAACAAAAAACACCACATGTACAACACCACTGTTTTCAATTTGTCATATCCAAAGACGACAACTTGCAATGATTTTTTTATAGCCTAAAGACATAGTGATTCTCAGATGTAAAATGCAGCGATTATGATGTTTTCTCGGCTTGATGTTTAGCAGCACCTATTTTTAAAAGTAGGCCAAATCAACATTTCTTTTTAATCTCATGCAAGCACACCATATTAGTAGCACAATAACATTTGACAGTCAAGATTCAGCAATTAGGAATTCCAACCCGCAGGCTTGGAATGAGTGGCATTATGCAGAGGTCATCTGAAAAGAGTTTTCTGTACAAGCAGAATCTTCATAAACTCTGTACTGCTTTAAACTAGGGAATTAAATACAGAAAACATAAATTAGTCTTATCTGGGGCATTGAGACTTTTTTGCTTTGAGACTTGCATAACTATCCCACAGCTAATGATACTGCTCACAGCTAATTAGCCCACAGCTAATGATACTGCTTTATAGAGCAGTTTATAGAGCTGCTTAACAATACTGAATTTGCACTACTGCTAACTGAGCTAGGGATTGTGTCACACCCCTGGCTGAGTCCCTCCTGTGCATAGTCACCAGTCTGCTTTACTGGACCCAACCTTCAGATCCTGCATGCTTCCAAGCACCAGGTCTGGACAGTGTCTCTAGCTCTGGCCTCTCAGACACACTCCTCAGGTGCATATTCCTTGTCTGACATTGAATGGTAGGGTGCCATGGTCCAGCTGCCCAGACTTCCAAGACCCCTTCCAAGTTTCCCCTGTAATTTATGCATACTCTCTCCAGAACTCCACCCATAGAGGCATGCCAGATTATAGTTTAACTCTTCTGGGACCGCATGACACGTAAGGAACACAGAGGCTTTACAAAAGAACTTCTTTACTACCACCCACACATTACTCTTAAACAGTACAAGGATATAAGAGCTGTGCCAAACTGTGTATGCTCTCCCAGCTGGGTCTACACTAACCCTTCCGTGAGTCCGTAGGCCCTGTCTCTGGGTGAGGTGGGTAAGTCCCTCCTTGCCTTCTTCCTCTTGACATGCTCTCTGCTTCCTGGCAATGTTTGGTTTCAGTCCCCTCTGGCTGGCTTGATAGCCTTCATTAAGTAATTAAAGTCCCATCCCATTGGAGAGAAACTGGGAGAACCTTGTTTATCAAACTCATTGTTCTCGGAGGGGTGAGGCACCTTTGTCATCATTCTCATTCAGGGTCAGACATCTAGGCACAAGCTCCACTTCAACAAGATGATGATGCAATCCAGCATGATGGTTACAGTATATAAGGAAAGCCACAGTCAAGGTTATGCTCAAAATAGAGGCTGAAACATGGTTTTCACAAAATTAGACGAGGAACACAGATATAACACCCGAACTGTCATGTCATATATCACTTCTAAAACACCAGAGTTCATATTTTTGTTATAAGCCATCCTGTTTTAAACTGTGTTTTCATAGTGCCACTTTTGCTTCAGAGGATGCTTTCTATCCAAGAAGTGACATCCTGGCCCACTGAACTAAAAGCAGATTTTGCCATTGACTGCAGTGGGGCCAGGATTTCCCTCAGGGTTTTCACTGGGCACTAGGAATTATATAAATGGTATTAGAGTGTACCTGAGGTCAATACAAGTGCAAAACAAATGGAAATGGTGGTGTAGTTCAGCATATGGCATTTTAAGATTTGAAGCGCCTTCATTAATATTTCTATAACAAGTGATAATGAGATAAAAGGCTCTTTTTCTTTGAGTGATTGTTCATTTGCATTCCAAGCAGGTGTGTATGCACCTCGTTTTTCCCCTAACAGTATCCGTAAGGTTGGCTCAGGCACCCCCTGGAGTGGCGCCACTACAGCATCCAATATATGGCCCTGCCAACCCTCTACCACTTCAGTTCCTTCTTACCTCCTGTGGGCTAGCTGGAACTTTGCTCGCTCCTGCGAAGCAGCCTTAGAAGTGTTCTCTTCATATATATAGCTTGTTTTTGTGGGTAGGTAATGTTTCTCGTTAAGTTTAGTGAGTTAGTTGGGTAGTTGTTTGGGGAGTTCCCCCTGCAACTTGTGTTGCCCTCTGGGGCATGCTCGGGTCCCCAGGGTTTAAACTCGGTGGGGTCTGTGGCAAGTTTATGCCAAAGAATGACCCGCACACTTCTTGTCTGAGGTGCCTCGGGGAGAGCCACCAAAGAGACCAGTGTCGCCTCTGTAAGGGATTCCGCCCCAGGACCCTTAAGGACCGAGAGCAGAGACTCCGTGTTCTCCTCATGGACACTGCCTTGCGTCTGCATTCTGATCCGGAACTGGCGGAACCAGCACCGAGTGCTTTGTCTTCGGTGTGCAGCGTTCCAGTGCCGCTGGTGCAGGTGGAGGCCCAGCAAAAAGTCCATAGACCCTGGAACCGGCGGGACTTGGGACACAAAAAATCAGCCTCTTTACAGCTCCTCTCCCCTTCGCCGGTGCCTATGAAGAAGAGGAGGCCAGTGAGAGGGCGTTCACCCCACCAGGACCTCCAAGAGCCCGCTGCGCCCCTAAGTGCAGTGGTGCAGCCTGTGTTGGTGCCTGTCCCACCCAGGGCCCTGTCGACTCCTGTCCCGACAGTGGGCCTGTCGAGTCCAGACCGGTTGGGATACCCGGAGCCGTGTGGTGAGGTTTGCCCTCGTAAACGCCAGAGGCATTTGAGGCGGCATCGGACCTGCTCCAAATGTCGGTGCTGGCCCCTCCATGAAGACGGGACAAGCCACCGGTGCCCACCCTCCTTCAATCCCATTGAGAGGCAAGCCCTCAGTGACAACCCCACACTCTCCACCCTGGGCCATCCTAGCGCTGATGTCATGGGAAAGGGCCCCTTCCTGCTCCCTGGCCCAGAGGCGCTGCTTCCCAGCAGTTGTGGGCAGAGCGCCACCCTGGACATCTTACTCAAGAGACCTCAGAATCGGAGGCAGACTCATACCATTCAAGTAGATCGCAGCTTCTGATCCGTGTCACAGTGCCGGCACCAACCTTACCCGATGCCGTGACAGCAGGACTGGCTGCCACCTTCTCAGTGGCCCTTTCGGACTTCCTGGGCCTACCACGAAGGACAGATGCAGGGCCCGCACTCCCGGTCCGCATCGGTGTCGTCGACATCGATGGCTCCGGCGCTGATGCCTCCAACGGCAGGACCGCTGTTGGAGAAGGGAATGCCTCCTACCCAACAGGAGCTGGCACCGCCTCATCAGACACCAGCACCAGCGGCAGCTCTGTCTTCAGCCCTTCAGCCCACGTCCAACCTACCTCGTTGCGTGGAGTCAATCCCAGTACCAGTCATGGTGCCATCCCCTGCTTCTGCTCCAGTCACTTAACCAGAGTACCAGGTGCTAAGGGATCCTCCATGTGCCAAGGGCGGGGAGGAGGATTGGCCTCAGGTGTTTTCCTCGCCGGACGACGCAGTGATGGAAACCTCAGTGGACTGAGGCGGTGGGAACCCTCATAGATTGAGAACTGGTTAAAAGACAGGGAACAAAGAGTAGGAATAAATGGTAAATTTTCAGAATGGAGAGGGGTAACTAGTGGTGTTCACCAAGGATCAGTCCTACGACCAATCCTATTCAACTTATTCATCAGTGATTTGGAGGAAGCGGTAAACAGTGAGGTGGCAAAGTTTGCAGATGATACTAAACTGCTCAGAATAGTTAAGACCCAAGCAGACTGTGAAGAACTTCAAAAAGATCTCACGAAACTAAATGATTGGGCAACAAAATGGCAAATGAAATTTAATGTAGATAAATGTAAAGTAATGCACTTTGGAAAAAATAACCCCAACTATACGTACAATATGATGGGGGCTAATTTAGCTACAACTAATCAGGAAAAAGATCTTGGAGTTATCATGGATAGTTCTCTGAAGATGTCCATGCAGTGTGCAGCGGCAGTCCAAAAAGCAAACAGGATGTTAGGAATCATTAAAAAAGGGATAGAGAATAAGACGGAGAGTATCTTATTGCCCTTATACAAATCCATGGTGCGCCCACATCTTGAATACTGTGTACAAATGTGGTGTCCTCATCTCAGAAAGGATATACTGGCATTAGAAAAGGTTCAGAGAAGGGCAACTAAAATGATTAGAGGATTGGAACGGGTCCCATATGAGGAGAGATTAAAGAGGCTAGGACTTTTTAGCTTGGAAAAGAGGAGACTAAGGGGGGGATATGATAGAGGTATATAAAATTATGAGTTGCATGGAAAAAGTGAATAAGGAAAGGTTATTTATTTGTTCCCATAATAGAAGAACTAGGGACCACCCATTGAAATTAGTGGGCAGCAGGTTTAAAACAAATAAAAGGAAGTTCTTCACACAGCACACAGTCAACCTGTGGAACTCCTTGCCTGAGGAGGCTGTGAAGGCTAGGACTATAACAGAGTTTAAAAGAGAATTGGATAAATTCATGGAGGTTAAGTCCATTAATGGCTACTAGCCAGGCTGGGTAAGGAATGGTGTCCCTAGCCTCTGTTTGTCAGAGGGGGGTGATGGATGGCAGGAGAGAGATCACTTGATCTTTACCTGTTAGCTTCACTCACTCCGGGGCACCTGGCATTGGCCACTGCCGGTAGACAGGATACTGAGCTAGATGGACCTTTGGTCTGACCCAGTAGGGCCTTTCTTATGTTCTTATGTTCAGTGGCACCGGCCTGGAGGAGAATAGAGTTTTCTAGCTGGTCCTCAGAAGGGAAGCACAGAGCCTAACCATCCACGCAGAGGAGGTTGAGGTCGAGGTGGACTCTGTGGTGGGCATCCTTACTCCCTCCAGGCCATCAAGGGTCACCCTACCCCTCATTAAAAATGTGGCAGATATCTCACGTACCCTCTGGCAGACCCCAGCCTCTCTGGCCCCGACAGCCAAGAGGACAGAGAGGCGTTACTTTATTGCCCTCCAAAGAGCACGAGCACACACTCACCCTCCTCCAGACTCCCTGTTTGTAGATGCAGCTAACCAAAGGGAGCGGCAGGGGTTCTGAGGGTCAACCCCCAAGAACAGGAAAGCCAAAAAGCCACGTCCTTCGCGAAGTCCCTGCTCAGGAGATCTGTTAGGCTGCCACATGGTCCTCCATCCATACGTTCATGATGCACTATGCCATCACTCAGCAGGCCAGAGGCAATGTGGCTTTTGTTCGCACAGTGCTTCAGTCAGCAGAGGACTCCGACCCCACTACCTGAATTTGGCTTGTGAATCACCTGCCAAGAATGCACATGAATAATCACTCGAAGAAGAAAAGACGGGTACCTTTCATAACTGGTGTTCTTTGAAATGTGGTGTTCGTGTCCAGTCCAATACCCACCCTCCTGCCCTTCTGTTAGAGTAATGGCAAGAAGGAACTGAGGGAGTGGAGGGTCGGCAGGGCCACATATTGGGCACCATAATGATGCCACTCTAGGGGGCACCTGAGCCGACCCTACGGATACTGCTAGGGGAAAAACCTTCCAGCTGGTGTGCACAAGCTGTACATATGCCTGCTTGGAATGGACATGAACAACACATCTCGAAGAACTACAGTTGTGAAAGTCTTTTCCTTAATTTTTCTACTGTCCTCACTTTTTAATCCTTTTTTCCACTTCAATGAAGAAGTCATTATCAAGACCTAGTTTATAATTATATTACTAATCCTATTTCCTTATAGATTTGCTATGGTTTCAAAACAAAACTAAATAAAAAAGTCTTTAAATGAAGGTTTAACACAATTAACAGGAGGAGAAAAATGTTGATTTCTAAGTGTAAACATATTTTGCTGTGGGACCTAGGAGGGTGATAGTTTAGACTGAGCATCTAGATATTCTCATCTCTTATACTTCCTTTTTTTTCCCCTAGTGAACATTACATAATAGAGGTCAAGCTTCCAGCAAAGATGTTTGAGTTGCTGCCACAAGAGATCAAAGAAGGAAAGCACCTGCATGTGTACCCAGTCCTCTTTAATGTTGGAATCAATGAACAGCAAACACTTGCAGAGAGGTAAGACAGCACCTTTAGAAAGATACATGTTTCAATTTCTGCTTCTGGATGTTGTTCTAGTCCAGATGGTCTCACAGGATTACGTAGGAATCTTGCTTATTACTTGCCCTTGGGCCAACTCAGATTGTTTTGGTACATATTAGAAAAATAAATCACATTAGGGAGATAATCAGATGGTATGAACTAAAACAAACACTGCAAAAAGTCAGGAAAAGATGTGTGATAAGTATATTAATCTATTTCCTACAGTTAAAGCCTGATTTGTTCTTTAATACACACACTTAGCTCTAGTTCTCACTGTCAGAAGCACTCTATTCTCAAAAGGCAGATTTTGACCCTTCGAAACATTTCTTGAGAAATCCTAAAATCACTTAATTTGTTATCATAGCATGTGAAGCTGAAATGTTGGGCAGGTAACAGGCATTGGGAGATGCATACTTTCCTCACATTTTTTAAATTGATTGTACAGGGCTCGTGAGTAGAGGTAATAGATAATAAAGTTATAATGGGTTAGGTTATTAATAGTCTTATGATGGCAGGAATGGTGGTATTATATTTTCTTAAACCTTTAATGTGTAAATATGCCTGCACACCCAGAATGCCAAGCTACAGCCTCAAGACAGTTCTATATATCAAGCTAGTCATCCTATAGTACAGTTCCTGTCAAAGATTCACCAAACTATTCACCTGCTTCCTAGCTGAAGGAAGCAGATGAATAGTTTAGCAATGTTAAATAATATACGTGACTACAAGGAAGGCCTCCAGAGTTACATGCTGCTAGTATTACTAGGTGCACTGTACAACTTAATAAAACATATTATTTTACTTATTATTTGTGTTATCGTTGTGTGTAGTGCTCTAGTCGTGGACCAGGACTCCATTCTGCTTTACAAACACAGAACAAAAATGGGCTATGCCCCAAAGAGTTTACAGTCTAAGGTTGTGTCTGCACTTGGAGCTGGGGGTCTATTTTCCATCTCAAGGAGACATATCCATGCCAGCTTTGATTGAGCTGGCATGCTGAAAATAAAGTGTAATCTCAGCAGCAGGAGGGGCTAGCTGCCCCGAGTACATGCTCAGTTGAGATGACAGTCTCTACTCAAGATGGAATTTAGATCTCCAGCTATATGTGAAGACATACTTTAAGTATAAGACAAGAGAGGATGGGTGGATAGATAGGGGAGTACAAGGAAACAATGAGATACCAGTGGCCTAATCTTTCTCAAGTTTGTGTAGGCATCAAGGCAAAGGAGAGTTTTAAGGATTACAAGGAGAATAATGAGGTAGCATTGTGGATGTTTATGGGGAGCAGCCTCCCAAGTGTGAGGGGCAACGTGGGAGAAGGCATGAAGGGATTTTTTTGAGAATTTTAACAAGTTGGTGATGGAGGTTGGCATGGGCCAATCAGAGGCAAGAGTTGACATCTTAGTAGTGAATGAGAGATGATAGGGTGGGAATAGGCTGTGAACAGCCTTAAAAGTGAAGACAAGTAACTTATGTTTGATGCAGTAGAGAAAGGAAAGCAAAGGGAGGGAGGCAAAGAAAGAGGTGACATGGTCAAAGTGACAGGCTCAGAAAATTATGTTTGCAGCAACATTCAGAATGGGTATGAGCATGGCAAGGTTGTATTTGACAAGGCCAGGAACAAGGGTATTGCAGTAATCGAGATGAGAGAGTGGAAGAGAGTTTTAGCTATGTGAATGGATACGAAAGGCCGGATTTTACAGATGTTAAACAGAAAGAATCAGCAAAATATAGTCTGGATGTGAGGATTTAGAGAGAGGGCTGAGTTGAAGATGATGCCCAGATTATGGGTTTGAGTGACAGGGGAGATGTCCACAGTGATCAATGTACTGCTCTCTTCTGTACACACATACAAAAGAAAATCATACAAAAATTAAGAAAACATGTCTGTCAAGCAAATTGGATTAATCTATGGAGAAAGAAAGAACTATTCTGCCATTTCAGGTATAAATATAAAACTTTCAGTTCACAATATTGTCTGACTTCACTGGACTCCCCTGAATTTTAGAGATTCACGTTTGTACTAGACATATGAAATTAAGACTGGAAATGCTGAGTGTGTTTTTCAGTAAAAGGTTAACTATTAGTATTGTGGGGCAACATTAATAACAATAGAAATCATCTTTTGATGATTAATATTCTGCTAATAAATCAGAGGAGTAGCTGTGTTAGTCTGGATCTGCAAAAGTGACAGAGAGTCCTGTGGCACCTTATAGACTAACAGACTTATTGGAGCATAAGCTTTATGCTTATGCTTTATGTTGCATCCGACAAAGTGGATATTCACCCATGAAAGCTTATGCTCTAATACATCTGTTACTCTATAAGGTGCCACAGGACTCTTTGTCGCTTCTACTAATAAATGTTATTTCAATAGACTTGAACATCTCCAGTTTCAGTGAGTCATAGCTGGGAATATATTTGATTTAAGGGTAACACTGAGACACTGGGAAAATGATAGGCAAACTTCAACAGAAGAGCAGATATAGTTAATATCTACTTTGGTTGCATTATAAGAAATCATGACAGAGTGTTAAAATCCAGCATTACATTTGGGAGTTATGTAGATAGATCATCTTTTGCCCACTCTGTATTACACAACAGCTAAACAATTTAAGCCTCAAATTCTGCATGTGTGCGTGCACGCGCACACACTTTCATAGTACAGTTCATCTGGGACAGATGTGGACAGTGCAAAAGTGCAGAGGAAGGGTGATGGCCTGGTTATTTATCCATGACAATGTAGCTAGGCTAGCCAAACTGCCCATGTAAGATTACCCTCCCACTCGCAGCACCTAAATATTGTGGTGATGGACACTTCAGAAATATTTATATGATAAATAGATTAAACAGGACACAGTAGTAGCTGAAGGTACTGCGGGCAGTGGATGCAATAGTGTCTGTGGAACAACGATGTGACATTATTTACTTATCTGGATGGTTACCTGGGTTTATGTGAAACCAAAGCTATGGTAACTAGTCTCTGTTTTCCTGGCAGTGTCAGGAGATAAATCAGTGGTGGGGGAGAGGAAGGAGGGGGAAGGAGAGAGACAGCACCTCCATCTGAGAAATGATTTTTTTTACACAACAGAGCTTTCACCCAAAAATCCATGTTTCTTTGAGTACAATGAACACTTCAAAATTAGTAATAATCTAGTTACCCAAAATATAGTTACCCAAAGTCTGAGGTGGTGTTCAGTGACAGCACCATGTTTTCGGTGGCCAGCCTTCCTCCTAGTTGCTATGAAGACTGTCAGGGTCATCTTGCTCATAGAAAATCCAAACTTCTCCAAAGTACATTTTCTAACTAACCTTTTTATAAGTAATTCAAAACAAAGCATGACTCTAAATAAGTTATAATTGGCTGACCATTTCCCTAGCAACAGCAAAGAACTCCTAATTTCTACTTATCAGTAAAGTAACTCTAGCAAGAAACATACAGATGCAGGCACCTAGCCAAAGGTCAGCTAACCTTGTTAGTAATACTGTGTCTGTGCAGATGTTTTTGTCTGCCTAAGCAATGCCAAATTCCTTCTTACTACATGGTGGCCTTACTTCCAGTTTATGGTGGCTATGCCCAAGATAGCTGTGGGTTATGTCAAGTCCATGTCTCTCGTAACAGGATCTTTGTACCACACTTATCAACATAATACCTGAGCACCTTCTGCAGACTATCACAACACAGTAAAGACCTTCTGATTTCTTCTTTCCTTCCTGGTGGATCACTGGGATTTTTTCTTCCTTTTCTTCCATTTCTTCAGCTCCCTATCTCTCCCCTCTCCATATCCTTCCTGATCTCATTCCCCCTCCCTTGTTCTTCTGTTGTATTTTCCTTTTTGCTTTGGTATTTATGGGAAAGCTGGACTTGAACAAGCAAGGTTACATGTCATTCTAGAGGCAGTGACCTCTGAAGCTAGTCTCAGCTCTCGAAAGCAGTGTTCCATAGTTTCGAGCCTGCTGCCAAGAACACTGTCTTCACTCTCAGCGTTTCACCACAGAGGTGTGGACAGTAGCTTCTGTGAAACGTAATTGTCATGGAAAATCATAGTGTTAGAGAGAATTCTCTTAGATAACTTGGGCCAATGTCATGGAGAGCCTTAGAGATGAGAACAGACATCCTGAATTTGACTGGGTGGCCTGTGAGGAGTCAGACTAGTGAGCATTTGGGTTATACATTCCCAGCAACCTCTATTGCTGAAAAAATTAGCTGGAGCAGAGGAGAACAACTGAAGCCTTTTTAAAGTGTGTGCGCTTTAGCTTCACCTAAATGCAATTGCAGTAATCCGACCTGAAGGTTACAAAGGTGTGGTTCACAGTACTTAGGGTACTATCTAACAGCAAAAGATATAGCTTACTGGCTAGTTGCTGATGCAAGAAGGAATCCCTGAAAGCTGAGTCTAACTGTTCAGGAGCAAGAAGAGGAGTCCAGAAGGACCCAAGGATATGAACCTTGATTATTTGCAACAAATGATCTCAGTAAAGGGTGCTGCTATAGTGGTGGCTAGGTGTTCGAAGTATTTTCCTGCTGACATCACCTTCATCTTGCCTGAATTCAGTTTCAGCTGCTGACTTTAGCTGAAGCAAAGGTATTATCATCAAAAGTGAATGAGATGTAAAAGTTGGTCATGTCTGTAGAAAGGCAAGCTGGCATTCAGACTTCCACAGCAAATCCTGGCACAATGCCCATTTACTCTGTCTCTAGGGCAGCAGGATTTGGGACTTAATGAATAGTCATGAGATGTAAGTAAGCAGGGATTTTTGTCTGTTAGCTTGTGTTTTTGGAAGGATGTTCAGGAGTGGTTTAAACTAGCATTTGTTAATGGTATAGTCTGTATATGAGATTAGTTATTTTCTGTTGTATAAATCTATTAAAACAAATATTAGGGGAAAAACGCTTCTCTCTTTACATAAGGAAGCCATAGCTGAGACTGTTAGGTATGTGTTTTGTTTCTTGGTTTTAGAAAAGGGAGAGGACCGGGGTATGACTGGTTTACAGAATTTGTTTGGTTTTTATTTCCAACACTGTCCTTTGCTGTTTTAGGTTTGGAGATACCTCTTTGCAAGAAAGCATTAACCAGGAAAATTTCGAACTTCTTAAAGAATATTACAAGTTGTTTACGGAAAAAATGCCTCCTGATTGTAAGTATAAAATGAATAATGTAGCATTCAAACTGATTTTAATAAGAGTTACAGGTGATAGACCACAGCAAATTGTAATGCTGAAACTTTTAAAATGTTAGTATGCAGCTTCTTTACGTTTAGACCTCAATCCTGCAATGTATTCCAAGTAAGGGGACTCCTGTAACTACATGGGGCACCACTGAAGTCAATAGGGGTCCATCTGCATGGCACAAGTTGCAGGATCCAGGCCATAGTAGAAAGGTGAAACAGTAACAATGGGGTAAATTATCATGTTTTGCATATTTATTAACATAATATTTATAGTAACAGAAATAGAGGTAACTAGACATCTAAGGTATTGGTGCACAAATACCTGTCAGAAGCTTGAGTCAATTAGCGACAGTCATTCACTGAACTTTTTGTTCATTTCTGAATACATAACAAGATGTACAAAATTAATGAGTGAATTGCAGATATGGACCCTATCAATGGTCCCATTGCAATGTCCAATTAAGTCAGTGGAAAGATTTTTGTTGATTTCAAAGGACATTGGATTAGCCGCTATATGTAGATGGAATACTGTTTTATTACTTTAATTAAATGCAAAACATTGCGAAGACCCATTAGGTCATCTAGTCCTGCCAAGGCAGGGTTATGTTCTTAAGTGGTTTGTCTAATGTGTCTACTTCAGCAACGGCGCTTCCACCACATCGTTGGGAAATTATTCCACAATCTAAAGATCTCACCATTAGGAGTTTGGCTTTTTTTTTTTAGTGATATTCACCCTTGATTTTTCGTTGCTCAATATCAAAACATTACTTTCACACACTTGCACCATCCTCAATAATTTGTCACTCTTCTTTCTTGTTTACATATAATTCTAAAATATGTTTCTATTTCAATCTGACTCAGCTAATGTGATTTGGGTTACAAGGATCAAGGCTTGGTTTAGGATCTTTCATTTATGTGTGGCTTTTTCTTTTTCTTTTTCTTTTTCTTTGTGATGCAGAATTTATCATGATAATCCATACTTTTTGTCATCTCGAGATTGGTCAGGTCACTTACCATCTCTGTGTCTCACTTTTTTCATCTGTAACGTGTGGGTGGCCAGGTTTATCCACTTTTGTAAAGGGCTTTGAGATCCATAGATGAAAAGTGTAAGTGTGTGTATTATTGTTATGGTGTGTCTATTCCTTATAAATTTCTGCTGCAGACTACAGCAGCATCTGGACTGATAAATATTTTTTGCAGGAAACATGTAACACCTTTATTCTGTGATCTTGTGTCCCAGAGTAATTTAAGGTGTTATTTTTAACATATAGGGCATAAAATGGGTTGAGTCCCTGTTACTTCCAAAATTGCTTCTTACTGCATTTGGGATTATCAGAGACAGTTGGTATAACTCCCACTTGCTTTCACTGCCAGGGGCTGAAGGCAAGGGGATTTCGATGAAGAGACTTCGAATAGTGGAATTTGCTTTCTGCCTTGGTTCGTCAATTTTATTCTGTTGACTTTCACGTCAGTCTGCAAGGCTGAAGTGTTCTCTGAATTTTTTCCAGGGGGCAGGGAGAGTATTGGGGTGAGATGATGGGAGGTGTCAGCTCTGTAGGAAGGCCGGTAGGATTTGGAGAGTTTATTAATCTTTCTGGACACAGAACTAATTTATATTGTTGTTTTATAATTGTCCACACACTGAGTGTATGACATAATGTAGAAAACTTCTATTTCATGTGATTACCACTGAATAAAAGGTGCTTCTAAGAATATATATATCTATGATTATTAATATGTATATCTATACCACATGGGGTGGTGACATTCATGTGATAAATTACAGAGCAATGTGGTAAACAGGTAGTCATAAGAGTTGGTCCCCAAGAAGCTTACAATCTAAACAAAGTTCTTTTGTTGTTGTTTTCCTTTCTAAGCCTATACAGTTGTCAGTTGTCACTAAAATGTTCTGCCTTCCCATGAAAGGATACAGTAAATAGTACAACTCTCTCTCTCTCTTTAAAAACATCTTTTTGTCTGAAAAAGGAGACAGTTGGAACACATTATGTGATGTGCTATGATGTAAAGGTTTTATCACTTTTTCACCACATTAAAGTTCAAGCTTCTTGTCATCCTCTTCAAGGGCCTTCACGTATTTGCCTATCTCTACTTATCTTCTTACATCTCATCACATTGCCCTATGTTCTGTCAGCCTACGCATGTCCATGATGGGGTGTATATGCCCTGTGCTTCAACAGCCACAAAAAGGGCTAATGACAGAATAACTGTTCCCCATCTGTGGCTAATTAATTGACTAGCAACAGCCTGGAAAAAAAGGCCAAAGCTCAGACAGAAGTGGTGGTTACCAAAGAGGCTAGGAACTACTTTTCAAAGGCTTCTCAGCATAAGTCTGATAAAGAGACACCTATGGAACAGACCTAGAAACCCCATAGGGAGTGGGTTGAGACTTCTTAAGGCCCATATTGCCAGGCACTTGAGAAGAATTCAGCACAGGGATTAAGGAATAACCTTTATAGGCTTGGAAGGCCACGAGAATGGGGTTAAAAGAATGAGCATACCCTTAATGGTCTCTTAGTTAGAGAGCAGGGAACCAAGCTCCCTCACAATACCACTTCTTGCCTCTCCTACAACCCTTTCCATGTTTTCTTTCATCCCATCCCTTAGATATGGAACATACTCCCTGATGTATCCACTATCATCTCCTGCTTCAAATCTCTCTTGCTTATCTTTTAGTCCATGAACTCTTCAGGACTGGGATTGTGTCTTCCTGCATATGTGGACCATGCTTAGCACATTGTGAGTGCTACCCTAATAGAATAAATATAAATTGTTACATGTTTGGCTTGAGTAGCATAACTTATATTTGGCTTTGCTATTCATGAGTACTGGAGATGTCCCAAATTCATGCCAATAAACCTTCATACTACATGACACACCATTTATTTCTTCCATAGAGGTCATAATACTGAGTAGAAAGTACACTAATAATCCTACACAGGTTGACTAATACTGTCAATCTGAGCTTCCCAGCAGTATGCAGTTATTTTTGTGTAATACCTGTCTATTTTATAACTAGCTAATATATTTTTCTGACTCTCTTATGATGAGATGACAACAGCAATATAAACAGACAGGCGAGTTCGTTTGTTTTTTAAATGAAAGTTATTCACAACCGGTGACTCTCAGTGCTTGGCAGCAGTTTTCACCATCATCATTACTGCTATTTGTGGTTATTTTCCCTGTTTTTTGACAGGTTTGAGTCAAAGCTTTGTGGGTTCATGTGATGAATATTATCAAGTGCACACTTTGCAATTCACAACATAATTATACTCTGCATAGGCTAGTAGATTTTTTCTTGCCATGATCTTTAACAGCCACTGGAATTAGTGGTGTTCAGGTTAGTCTTTTTTTTTTTTCCCACCTTGAGAGCTAATCAGAAAATTATTTTCTTCTTTTGCTGCCACTATCTGAAATAGACATCTCTTTAATCGGCAAATGAGTGGAAATTTAAGTACTATGCAAGAGAGCCTCTCTTGCCTGAAGCTGCCAGAATTGTTGCATTAGCTGAAGAGTAGTCTTTTGCTAATGAATTTACTTACTACTTGCATGCAGCAATAATCTAAGTAGGTGATAGGCTGAGAAACGCAGCTTTTCAAATGGCTGCATGAAGTGGCTTTACTTCCGACACCATAACTCCTAATTTCTATTAAGTAGTCCTTCAGATAGTGTATGTGTGTGTCCCTTAGACCTAAATAACTAAAACTATTTTTTCATGCAGATAGCAACCCCTAGTTGTCATCATCTGGGTACCCGCCTTTGAGGTTGAACCTGAGTGGTTAATTATGTGCCATGTTAGTAATTTAAAAGGGATGGAAAATCTTCATTCTTTTTTTGTTGTTTTCTGGTCTTACACTTGCTAATTTCCACAACACAGAGTTATGTTCTGGAAAGTTTTTTCTGCCAGAATTCATAAAATCTTTTTTTTCCCATCTTGCATTACTTATTAAAGATTGGAGCTCTTGAAGTATTATTCTGGTCCACTCTGTGGTGTGCATAATATTCAGTGGTTATCTCACACCAACCTGGAATCCCCTAATTCCTATCTTCCGTGCATATTCTATCACTATCAACAACTTTTTCCTCCTTTATCCATGCCAACCATCCCCCCAAATCTATCTCTACTCCATCTGCATTTTATAAAATAGTACTGTGATCTCTTTCATTCTGGGATTCATTCTGGTAATAATTTGTAACTATTCTCCCATGTGTCTTCCTCCTTTCACCCCATTTTTACTGTTGCTGCTGTCTTTTCAGTCTCCTTTGTCTTATTTATTGTAGTCATTGACACTGTACCACTCCATCTTCTTGGACCACCTCCAAATCTATGCAGGTATCTCTGGTTCCCTTCACGAACTATGCTTATCTAGCCTCACTGCACATTTCTGCTGAGGTACTTGTCTTATTGCAGTTTCTCCATTTCTGGTGAGCCAAGAGCCTGTGCTCTGTGGAGATTCATAGTTTTTTGTTCTTATTGTTCTGGTCTTTTTTATTTACCTTCTTCCCTCTGTTATATTCTCTCCACCTTTTAACTATGTGTACCATAATGCTAATACTCAACTGTATACATAATTCAACATCTTTAATAGTTCATCTCCATCCACCCTCTCTGCTCTCTTGACTCGAGGCTTATCTGTACAGGGAAGTTAGTGCGCAGCAAGCTAAAGTATGAATTTACAGTGCATGAGCAGTTACTCCCCGTATGAGCGCTTTGTGAGCGTTAGATTAGTATGCTTTAAGGTGTAAGTGCTCAGCTGCACTCCAGGGCTTTCGCTGGACTATAGCAGTGTCCACATGGTGAGTTACTGCATTGCAAGCTGGTGCACTGTAGATTCACATCCTGGCTTGCTGTGATGCAACTCACCGTGAAGATAAGCCCAGAGTAAATGTTCAGCTTCATTTCAACTTCCTTCAGTTAAATGTCTTACAGACATACATCCCTCTCTTGACTAAGTGGAGCTTACCATTGACCATTATCTATTCTTCTACATCTCATTCATGTGCAGATCTGCCCATCTCTTCCTCTGCAAAACTGCCCAGATATGTCATTGATTTGAGTCCCAGTCAGGTATGCTACCAATTCTCCTCTTGTCTTCGCTATTGGATTTCCCAAATCCCAGCTCTTCAGACTCTACCATTTTAAACATGTTGTACAAAGACCCACATTACACTGTCACAGCCTCACCCAGTCCTCTCTGAAGAGATAACACTCTGCTGTGAGAGGATCTGAGAGCTGAATCCCACCTGCTGCTAATCATCCTGGGGCTGAGTTTTGACTGATCACTGTTCCTACCCCTGGGCCACTAAGGCACGTTCTCCACGGGTACCCACCCCCTTTTCCCTGAAACAGATTTCTGCGAAGAGAGAGTCCATTCAAAGGCAAAGGCCCTGCTGGCAGGAACCTATTGTTCAAGCAGGTGACATCCATTCTCTACTGATTGTCCCTTGATTTGTCAGACCTTTCCAGGCTGAATTTTTTTCCTGTGTGCCAAGTTTCTGTTATAAAGTAGATAGCCTAATTTATAATGACAGTTGCAATGTTCTTAAAACCAAATGGAATTCATAACTGGACATAGACATTTTTACCAAGTTGACAGCCCTTTCATTTCTGGATTTCTTTCAAACTTCTTTTTAAAAAGAAAAAGAACGAACTTTTCTACGCAGCTACTGTAGCACACATTATTAGTCTCTCTCTCGTCTCCACTCTCTCTGCTCATCTGGCCTCCTCTGTGTGCCTCTTTACTTTCTCACCACCTTTGGTTAGCAAACTTATTCCTCAATAGTTCTTGCCATCTGGTGCCGCCATTCTGTACCTCTGTGCTTCATTGACTTTCCATCTTCTTTCAAACCACAGATGAACACAGTTTTCACTTGCCCATTCATCTTCATTTCTCATTCCCTTCGACTCTCTACTTCTATTAAACCATACATAATAGTGAAGTGTTTTGGGATAGTTTCCTACTGAAAATGCTTACAAATAAAGTTCTATATAATCCTCCCAATTCATCCAAAATACAGTACCTCTTTTACAATATCCCAGAAGAGCTGACCATATGAAGGATTCAAAAATGAAGCATGCTTATTCAAAAGTACATTTAATAAAATATAACCAAAGGTAACAATATATGATAAGAATGATTGTCTAGATCAAACAGATATCATTCCGGCTGTGATCAGGTTAGGGGAATGAGTATTTGATCTACATTGTAATATTCTTTTTAGTTTTCACTGTCTGATTTGGAAATAAATCTTGGATCTCTGTATTTCAGAAGGATTTTGTTTTAGTAGTGGGAGGATCTCTCTGCCTGGTTTTACTGAGGCAAAATTACTCAGTTTGCCAATTTGAAGGAAAGAAAGGCACCTGGATAGAATTGTTTTCATATCATTTCCTGTGGGTCTAAGATATTGTTATGTTTTTTTAAAATGTTAACAGTTGGTAAATCACTTTTAGTTCATGTCTGTAAAAGAAGTAATCCAGAAAAATTGAGAGAACTTATGTCTAATAATTTTCAGTACTAATTTGAAAAGAGGTAACGTGGAAAAAAGTAATGGACTATGTCTGTGCCCATGAAGCCCTAGAATAAATTAAAGTGCCAAGTCCTGGATTGCTTAGTGACTTATATTTTCCACTGACTTGTCTTCAGTGGGAAATCTGGATGCACAAAGAATACAAAATCAGACCCTCTCAGACAGTTCTCCATTCACTTCCAGAGCCTTTCTATGTTCTGTTTTAAACTGACAACTAGAATCTAGAACTAAGGTCAAATTGCAAGGTGCTGAATAGATGATAAGGTGGAAGTTGAGGACTTTCAGCAGCTCTCAGAATATGACCTATAGAAAGTAAAGCCCTCTGTTTACAGAGAAAATATTTTTTTCTTATTCATTAAATAATATTCATTATTCATTTGCTACTTCCTATCAAAATCCTCATGAATCCAAAATGAGACTCTAAAGTTGGAGCTTTTCTTCAGTGAGGAAATCTTTAAGTCAGCATAGCCATTGTCACTGACTGTTTATTTCTTTTCAGGTCTACCACATTTTCAAGAACAGAATGACCTAAAGGGATTACTAGAAAATCTCCATCAAAATATCCAGGCAAAAAAAAGAAAGAATGTAGAAATCATGTGGGTGGCTGCAACGGTAAGCTGCTTTGTTCCAAATACTTTCATATATGATGTACTAATTTTCCATTACTTGTTGATATGAGGACTGCAAGGGAATTTTTAAGGGCACACTCAGAAAATACAATGATTTGGATCATAGAAGTACCCATAGAAGTACATATTTCTAGACCAGTGGTTTTCTATCATTTTGATCTGCTGAACTATTGTAAAAAACTAGCGTTCTCATGGATCCATCTCCCTTCCAAATACCTGAATCCTCTGCTTTTTGAATCTCAGCATTTTTCATGATGTAGATCATCTAGAATAAGATCATCACAGATTCATGGCACAGAAAACTCATGGAGGAAAGGTGAAGTCCCAGAGGACTGGAAGAGGACAATCATAAAACTTATCTTTAAAAAGGGGAATACACTGGACCCAGGGAATTGTAGATACCTGGCAAGATACTGGAAATTATTAATCAGTTTCTAAGTACCTAGAGGATAATAGGGCTATAAGGAGTAGGCAGCATGTATTTGTCAAAAACAAAACATGCCAAAACTAATTTCCTTGTTTGACAGGGATTGCCTGTCTAATGGATAGAAGGGAAGCAGTAGACTTCATATATCTTGATTTCAGCAAGGCATTTGACAGTCTCACATGACATTCTCATAAGCAAACTAGAGAAATGTGGTCTAAATAAAATCATTATAAGATCGGTGCAAAACTTATTCAGAAAGTACTTATCAAAGGTTCGTTATTAAACTGTCAAGGCATATCCAGTGGGGTCGTACAGGAATCTGTCGTGTGTCCAGTACTATTCAATATTTTCATTCATGGCTTGAATAATGGAGAGTATGCTCATAAAATTTGCAGATGACACTACACTGGGAGGCGTTGCAAGCACTTTGAAGAACAAGATTAGAATTCAAAATGACCTAGAAAAATTAGAGAATTGGTCTGAAATCAACAAGTCTGAAATCAATAAAGACAAGTGCAAATGAACAACTGCAAAGTAACTGGCTAGGTAGTAGTCCTTCTGAAAAGGATCTGGAGTTATAGTGGATCACAAGTTGAATACAAGTCAACAATATGATAAAAAAGTCTTATCTTTCTGGGGTGTTTTACCGGGAGTGTCATACATAAGACATGGGAGGCAATTTTCATGATCTCCTCAGCACTGATGAAGACTCAGATCGACTACTGGAGAGAATAAAAAATGATAAAATGTTTAGAAAACCTCACCTATGAGGAAAGGTTAAAAAAGCTGGATTTGTTTAGTCTGTACGGATGTTAAATCATATAAGAAACTCCCTTCAGTATCCAGTTACTGTTGTTACAGTGAATCTTTTTTTTAAATTTAAAATAAATCCATTGTTGTTGCATACCAAACTTCAATTATTCATAAGTATCTAACTTTTATTCTTTAGAGTCTAACAAGCCTTGGGGCCTGTTGCAAAACATAATTACTTGGTTTAGTGCTTGTTGAATATTTCTGTACACAAATTCTATTGTTCATAGATTTATGTAAGGAAGGTACTTTAAGTTGTAAATGAGTATCTAGCTGCTATTGCTATAGGCACTCTACAAATCACCTTTATGTAAATTACATGTATTTCATTCCCATAGGTACTGTCACCATGGCAGTTAGGCTTTCCAACTGCAGTGATTTAAAACACCCATCAGCTAGATATGGTATTTGAAGAAATACAAATTAAGGAAATACAAAGCAAAAAAGTAATTCAAACCAAAAAGCCCTCTAATGATAAAAACAAATCATAAATAAATAAAAGACTCATATCTATTGAAGAGCAGGGACATGAAATTTGGAAGGGAGATTGTCCTGAGGTCAGACTGGGTCGTGGAGTCCTTTGCTGTCCCTGTGAAAATCTGTTCAGATTTCAATGAGCTACAAGCTGTCTGACATCACTATTTGCAGCCTGCATTATGCTCCATACAGTTTGATACAGGTTTGGTGCTTTAAGAAAAAAAAGAAAAAAGCAAACAATCTGTCTGCACTGAGTTTGCTCCTCAGCCTTACTGAGCCTTCTCACAGACTTCCTCGGTATTGAGTATGCTCTCCAGAATCTCCCAGCCTCATGCTGAAATAACTAAATACTGGTGTGATGTCTCCAGTTTTCTTTCTTCCAGGTGATATCAGGAAGGAAGAAAACTGGAGACATTTTTCTTCCTTCCTGCCCAGTGTCTGGGGAATTAAATCAGGGTGAAGCCTTTTCTTCCTCTAAAGATACTTTCTTATTGCTGCTCCCCTGTTTAATACCCAGTGGGTCCAAACTATTTCCTCTCTATTCTGTCTGTTACTGGTGTCTGGTCTGTTATGTTGCTATCGGTAGAGCCTGGAGAGGGAAAAGAAGGCACAGATTCTGCTCCATCTCCCCTGTGGCTGGACTACAGGACTACTACACAGTAAACTCCTGAACAGCAATCTGTATACGAGAGAGGGGCCTCATGAAGCAGAGGATCTCAGAAAGATCCTCCTTTGAAAAACAGGCCTAAGGAACTAAAAGTCCACAGTGTTCTCTCTACCTTCAGTTGCCTGCTGGGGAGAGGGTGGAGACCGAGTCTCTGTTTCAAAAGGCCTCACCTTTCCCAAATGATAGCTGACTTTTATAGCCATCAGCCAGCTCTGTAGGTTGAGGGTTACTCAGTCCTCCTTCTGTATCTCCAACTCTCTCTACTTTAGGGAGAGACCGCCACATACAACTGTCAAGAAGGACAGCCCTACCACCAACATAATTTCCTGATAGCATAACACATCTCTGAGGGAGATGCATGCTTGGGTGGCCATAGAGTATATCTCCAAGGTTGCTCTCAGGAGGGTCCTCTTGCACTCTGTGTAACACAAGTCAGAATTTGACCTCACACTGTATAGATTTTTTAAATCAGGGTGCTTAGTATTGCTGTCCAAAGGGATGTAATTTATAACTTGGCAATCTAAAGGTTGGAACTAAATTCTCTGCCTGTGTAAACAGGCATAGTGCCATGGATTTCAATGGAGCTAGGGAAGTTTACACCAGGAGAAAATTTGGCCTTTAGCACACACAGTAGTCTAAACGCAAGTCCTTTCTATACATTTTCAATTACACACACTATACAATGCAAAGATATTTTACCTTTCATTAACAGTGGGAACAACAAGATTTCAAAGAGACACAGACTCTTTTTAGTAATAAAGTTGTTGCTGTTTTATATATTGCTAATGGTATTTTGTAGTAAGGTACTAAATGTAACAATATATATTACAATGTAAATCCACGGTGTGTAAAAAGGTTAGCCTTTTTCCCATAGTAATTCTGCAATTATCTTACCACATTACTCTCAGAAGAAGTAAAAGATAAATCAGCGTGGGACTCTAAAATAATCTGCCAAGAGCAGGACAGGATTTATTTTCACTTCCTGTCTCCAGAGGTTTTTTTTGTCATCCATTCAGTGAATCTGTAAAATACTTCATGAAGGAAAAAAGTGCTTTGCTGTTTTACAACCATTTAAAAGTTTGCCCTTCACTAAAATGTATAGCCCTTATACTACCCTATTTTAAATTAATCCCTTGGAATTGACAAATCTGGAGCTCTTGATGTTGATACCAAAGTATGTTAGCATCTTTGTTTTGGGAAGTCACAATTTCTTGCTGTAAAGAATTTATTAGATTATTGCAATAAATATATTATTGCTCATTATAATGGGACAACATTTAATGTACATTTAAAGTGTACATTTGCCAACTGTTACCACAGACCTTTCTTATTTTAAATATTGGGGGCAGGGAGAAACTGGTTATCTCTGATACCATTGCATGGCAAATGTTGGCAGATGCTGTGTGAGTGGTAGGTGAAAGCCAGATTCTGCCCTTCAATACACTTGTGTCTCCCGTGAAGCCAGACTATGCTCTGTGCTCTATGAACATAGAAATAATTGCAATGGATAAGACTAGAGGTCTATCTACTGCAGTATCATTTCTCCAACATTGGCTAAACCCAGATGCTTCAGAGAAAAGAGCAAGAACCCCCATAATGCACAGTTATGAAATAACCTGCTTATTGTGGAATTTTTTTCCTAACCCCAGTTAGCTATTGGCTTAGACCCTGAAATGTGAGAGATTTAATCTCTTATCCTAATATAATCGTGGATTTTCTCATTATCCATAGAAATATCTAATCCCTTTTAGAATCCTGTTAAGATCTTGGATTCAGTGATATCAGTGATATCTTGTGTTATTTTATTAATTGAAAATATATCTTCTTTCCATTTCACCAGACGTCCCCTGGATCTTATATTGTGAGAGGTTAAAAAAAGCCTTTGATTTATTTTCCCTATACTGTTCATTGTTTTATATGTCTCGATCTCCTCTTTAACTTAACCACAGTCCTAATTTTTTCAATCTCTTTTCATCTGAGAGACTTTCCAAGCCCCTAATAATTTCTATGCCTTCTCTGTTCTGTTTGTGGACTATTTTGGGGGAGATGAGGTGAGCAAAACTGAGCACAGTTTTCGAGGTTAAGAGAAACCATTTATTTATATATTTTCGCGTTATAATAGACTATTTTGTATCTTATTCTGTATGCATTCAAACATTTTGTATGCCCCCGTCCTTTTTAAAGCTGCTGGTGTGCATTGAGCAGATGTTTTCTTTTAGTGAGCTGTACTGAGGATTTACTCTATGACAAGGTATTAGGTTGACCTAGGTTTTATCCTTAAACTAGAAGCTAAGATTTTTTTAAAAGTTTGTTTAATTTAACTGGATTTAATGTAGTCTTCTTATAAATAATAGATCAGCCTGCTTCCCTGACTGCTCATCTTCCATACAAGACAAACGCCCCTGTGTTTGTTCATTCCTTTGTTCTGCCTGGGTTCCCCCACAGCCCAAAACTGGCTCTCTCACAAGCCAGCTCTGTATTTATACTTTGAGCACACATTTGGGATTTAATCCCGCCCACTCTTTATTGATAATCCATCATCTAGCTTTCCCTATGACTCATGCACTTCAAACATTTGCTATTACTCATAGACTTCAAAAGAGTAGTGCAAAGAGATTAATTTTCTTAACTGCTTTTACAGCATTAACAGCGCTAACACTTACTTCCTTTCCAAAAAAAAAGAAAAAGCAATTCCACCAAAGCAAGAATGACATTCGGAACACTGACACTCCATCTACCCATCCCCTTCCCAAATATAAAAATCAGTGCTGTCAATTAATCACCATTAACTCAAAAAAATTAATCGTGATTAAAAAAAATCATGATTAATCATATTGTTAAACAATAGAAGACCAATTGAAATGTATTAAGTATTTTTGGATGTTTTTCTACATTTTCAAATATATTGACTTCAGTTACAACACAGAATACAAAGTGTATGCAGCTCACTTTGTATTTATTTTTATTACAAATATTTGCACTATAAAAATGATAAACAAAAGAAATAGTATTTTTCAGTTCACCTCATATAAGTACTATAGTGCAAACTCTTTTGTTGTGAAAGTACAACTGTACAAATGTTACATAACTACACTCAAAAATAAAACAATGTAAAACTTTAGAGGCTATAAGTCCACTCAGTCCTACTTCTTGTTCAGCCAATCGCTCAGACAAACAAATTTGTTTACATATGCAAGTGATAATGCTGCCCACTTCTTGTTTACAATATCATCTGAAAGGGAGAACAGGAGTTTGCATGGCACTTTTGTAGCTGGTGTTACAAGATATTTACGTGTCAGATGTGCTGAAGACTCATATGTCTCTTCATGCTTCAGCCATCATTTCAGAGGACATGCTTCCATGCTGATGATGCTCATTTAAAAAAAAAAATTGGTTAATTAAATTTGTGACTGAACTCCTTGGGGGAGAATTGTGTGTCTCCTGCTCTGTTTTACCTGCATTCTGCTATATATTTCATGTTATAGCAGTCTCGGATTATGACCCAGCACATGTTGTTCGTTTTAAGAACACTTTCACTGCAGAGTTGACAAAACGCAAAGATGATACCACTGTGAAATTTCTAAAGATAGCTACAGCACTCGACCCAAGATTTAAGAATCTGAAGTGCCTTCCAAAGTATGAGAGGGATGAGGTATGGAGCATGTTTTCAGAAGTCTTAAAAGAGCAACACTCATGCAGAAGCTACAGAACCCAAACCACCAAAAAAAGAAAATCAACCTTCTGCTGCTGGCATCTGACTCAGATGATGAAAATGAACATTTGTCAGTCTGTACTGCTTTGGATGGTTATCGAGCAGAACCCATCATCTGCATGGATGCATGTCCTCTGGAATGGTGGTTGAAGCATCAAGGGAAATATGAATCTTTAGCGCCTGTGGCATTTAAATGTCTTGTGATGCGGGCTTCAAAAGTGCCATGCAAATGGCTGTTCTCACTTTCAGGTGACACTGTAATCAAAAAGTGGGCAACATTATCTCCTACAAATTGTAACCAAACTTGTTTGTCTGAGCAATTGGCTGAACAAGAAGTAGGACTGTATAGATTTGTAGCCTCTCAAGTTTTACATTGTTTTATTTTTGAATGCAGTTTTTTGTTGACATAATTCTATATTTGTAAGTTCAACTTTCATGATAAAGAGATTGCATTATAGTATTTGTATTAGGTTAATTGAAAAATACTATTTGTTTTGGTTTTTACAGTGCAAATATTTGTAATAAAAATAAATATAAAATGAGCACTGTACACCTTGTATTCTGTGTTGCAATTGAAATCAATATATTTGAAAATGTAGAAAATATCAAAAAATATTTAAATGGTAATTTTTAATTGTTTAACAGCGTGATTAATCACCATCAATTTCTTTTTATTGCTTGACAGCCCTAATAAAAACAAATCATCCAGCCTAACCCACCCTCCCTGCAAAAAAGCAGAGAGTTTAACCCCAACAGGGAACAAAGCCAGAGACTCTGGGAACTCCACTAAGGACTTGACTATTGATTTTATGTGGGAGGTGCTCAGATACTACAGTGGTGGATGACAATATAAAACACTACAGTAAGATAAGATTCTCCTTGAACTCCTGTCTAGTAATAAATCATTGTGTTACCCAGAGTGTATGGATCATATCCTCTCGTACTGGCTGGTGCACTTAGAGGTTAATAGTTGCTCATTTAGTTCAAGTGGTAGAGGTCTGTATTTGAAGGTCAAGGGTTCAAATTCTACTGATGACCCTTTGGTATTGATAATGTTGGGAGCTTGTTACATTTTCACATGATGGCATTTGCCCTCTGGTTTTCTGTTTTTAAAGATTGATTTTCTTAAATCTCAAAAGGAGAAATCATCCTTAAACAGGTGTTAGAATTAGAGACCAGGATAAGTTTTTGTCATGACAAGAAACATGTTCCATAATTCATTCTTTTTTGTGTATTTTCATTGTGTACACGTTGGATAGTTTGAAGGTTGAAAACTATGAATGGCTTTGTGAGTATGGTTTCAATATGGGGTCAGAATCCTGAAAACCATTACTCATGAGTAAAGACTACCTTACTCTAAGCATTTTCAGGGTCAAAATCTCCTCACCATATTACTTCATTCATATATTAAGCATTCATACACCTGAACTATAAATGAAGAAGGTGGACATCACAGAGAGTGGGAAAAGACAGTAAAAGCCTCTTTTCCTTTTAACTTTTACCAAAATGGAAATCTGTTTTGCAACAATTACTTCCTCTCCTGAATATAAAGAAATGCTATAGTATCTCAGATTCCACAGATTGGTAATTGGTAAATATAGTCATTTCAATAGCTACTGTTATTCATACTTAAGAGTAAGGACAATATACATTTTGTAGGGCTTGGTGTTTTTTTTAAGCTATTAAATCTTCCTTAGCCTTTTCCCCTATCCCTGTTCTGTTTCAAATCCCTTCCCCTTCAACATCTGTTCTGTCAAATCCTGGCCTCTTTGCAGTTTCATATTTTAATTTAAAAAGCTTAATCAGGATCTCTTTAATGATCCCACAAAAAACTTTTAAACACAAACTGAGACAGCTCAGAGCACCGTAGTTGCAAGTAATTGGTAACAGAAGGGTCAGGAATACACAGGTTTAAAAGCGCAGCCTGGTCAGTGTCACTTTCTGTAGCAGCACCCCTGATTGTTGGGCCACATTCAATTTTTAATTTTACTTCAAAAAATAAACCTGAGAGTATGAAATGGTGCTTCTGTGACCTCCAAATCAGTCTGTGCGCCCCTTCACAAAATATATTTGTGTTCTAATTGTATCCTCTCACGGCTTTCATCTGTATTCAGCTGCTTTGCACAGGGACCCTTTTCCTTGTCTGACATGTAACCAGTTGTAAAACGTGGCACACAACTAGTGGTAGTATACATTACGGTTAATAGCAATCAAACAGAAAACATGACTTAAAAATGAAATATACAAGAAAAAAGGAATCATAAGACTCCAAATCGTGTTTTATGAGGCTATTAATACACTCTTCAAATGGCTGAAGGCACAAGGCCAGAGATAGTTGCATCAAATGTGCTGGAGTTATTACTTATTACTTATAATAAGTTGTTACTTATTATTGCAGCCTTGAATATTTCAAAAGTGCTCAGTGATTTCAAACACTCACCAGCTGCAGAGTCTGAGTGCACATTTTGCCCTGCTAAAATCTATTAGATAGCCGCCTCATTTTCCCCAACATGGCAGATATTTATAGACCTGCTGTGTTAACAAAGGGCTTTAATATCTGGATTTTAAGATATGTAATTTGGATGAAATTGGCTAAAATGGAGGTTGCAACCTCGCCTGTACTGTTTACACAAACATTTCTAATAAACATGGATTCCATGGTCCCTCCTCAGGGCCCCATTGCCACTATCTGTAACAGCCTGTTAAGGTCTGGCACAAGCACCCTCCACAACATACGCCAGGTATAAAAACTCCTCGTGGCCTTGCCTGCATTGGGAAAATACATCGTTAGACTTTGTGTTCATTGACGTTTTACCTGTCATGTTAAACATGATTTTCTTCTTAGTATAGACAAAACAGGCATGTTTATAAAAGCACATTAGTGAGTCATGGTTAACCGTAGGAAGGACCTAGGATTAATCATGACCAGCTAATACATTTTAAAACATGACTTGTCCCTGCCTACACAAAGAACAAAATCATATTTAACATCATGTTAGTTAAAACATGTTTGTTAATGCATTTTCTAACATAATATATCTTTCTGATGTAGATATGGCCTGTAGGTCAATTCCAACAGCCTCTTCAGTGGAACCCCACCTTGGAGGTTAAATGGTGCAGAGGACTTTGTGTATGTCCTCCAGGCCAGAGTGAATTTTGTTCTTAGAAATAAAGCTTATCTGAGATACTTCTAATGTTAATTTATTATTTGGCAGTATAGGTGAACATTCATTACAGTAGTACATGTGACATTAAAAGAAAAAATAATTTTCTTTATTGTCTCCTTTTCCAGTTTGTCTGATGATCATTGACTAAAACTACTTAGGATCACATAGCAGAAGCATAATGATTGAATTCCATTTGAGTTGGGTTAGTTTTAACTGAATAAAAAAAAAAATTAAGCCTTGATGTAAATTCTCTATAACTGTAAAATATTTGAGTTCATTTTATGCTATCCTTTACAGTGGGTAGGATGCAGAACCATCATAATTTGATTTGTCTGTTTTATAGATTTGCCGCAAGCTAAATGGAATCCGTTTCACCTGTTGCAAAAGTGCCAAAGACAGGACATCCATGTCAGTGACACTAGAACAGTGCTCAATCTTGAGAGATGAACATCAACTGCACAAAGACTACTTTATCCGGGCACTGGATTGTATGAGAAGGTATATATCTGATTTTAGGTTTCGGTTGGTTTGTTTTTCTGCTACTTGTGTTTCAAACACATGCATGTACTATATTGCCTTAGTACTAGCCAACAGTGAATGTGTTACAGGCCAAAACTTTCTTTATTGAGGAGTAAGGACTGCAGGATTTGGATCTAGCTAATTAGCAGTTTATTTTTAATGCTTTTTCATAGGCTTTCATAAGACACACAATTTTAGCAACATGCCTATAAAAGAAAGTTTTATTTACTCTCTTAAAAACTTTTAAGCTTTTAAAATCTTAGTTTAAAATATTCAAATAAAATAGAACAGGACAAATATTACTAAATCAGAATTAAACGTTTGTTGTAGTTGGTGGCTTCTGTTAGCTCATGTTATCCAAAATAAAAAGGATGACGAAGCAAGCTTGGACTGATGTTGTTTATATTTAATTAAATCATCCTTATTTTTTTTAAAAAAAACCTTTACGTTGCATTGTTAAGTGTAACTATGCAACCATTAAGACAGAAGTAATTAAGAATGTGTAATTGCGAGATGCGACAGGATTTTCGATATCTACATGTTAGTCACAGGAAAGAATTTCAAGTAAGTAACTTTAGATCATAAAATGAATCTGGCCCCTACATTGTGTTATCTATTAGTCCTAGAAGAACTAATATTTCATAGTTAATTATTTTTATGAATACTGAATGATATGCAAAGGATTTGTAAAATACTAACAGTTTACATCTAAGCTGTTTAAAGAGTATTAAACAAAAATCCCTGCAAGATCATAAATTTCAGAGCAGCCTCCTAGGTAATAAATTGTCTGTCCTCTACTCCAGTGCAACATATTAGAATTTCTTTTCTAATTTGATTAAATTGGATTTATACAACTCATACTTCAGTTAAATGTTTTTAAATTTTAATAGAGTAATCCAAGCAGATATACTTCATATCCTGATGCTAGAAGTGTTTATGGATTAATTTCAGAAGCAGTTAAATCTAAAGTTTTCACTCTTAGGAGTGCTTTTGCAATATATCCTTGAGTAGAGACACATGTTATTTAAAAAGAAACAAGTGAACTGCTAGAAAGGATGATTCAGCAGAGCACTGTGAGGATTCAAAAGGATAGCCCACTTGCAAGTTGCTCATTTACTGTGATGTACTAAAGTTCCATTTCATATATATCATTAGCTCCTCTAAATCCTTTGGCCACTGTAGTGTTTCAACTGGTGGATGACACTTGCATGCACTATCTTTCATACCTTCATGTTTTACTGCTAATGAGCGATTCCTGAGTTTTTTACGTTAAACACTCTCTTTCTGTTGGCATTTCAACTGTCCTGTTTTTCTTCTGTTTGCTATGAATAAATGTAAATGTTTGAAAGCTACTATAAATGGCGGAACAAAAGGATCTCAACTATATAAAATAAATTCTTATGAAGAGTAAGACTTAAAGAGGAAATGGAAAAATTCAGCCATTAGAAACTCTCTAAATAGGACCTTGTATATTGTACAAACTAACTTGTTAGTACAGAAGTACTGTAGGTTTTTGCAGACTAAACACTCCTTATACTGGGACTAGTAGTGTCTAATGGCCTTATAGTTGAGCTGGAAAATGAAATGAGTAATGCATCAATAAAATTTGCAAATGGTACTAAAATTAGAGTTAGATAATAGCAGAAAATTCAAATAGACCTGGAGAACATTTAGAGTACTGGGCAATTAATAAAAATATAATATTAGTATAGTAAGAGGCAAAGTTAAAATGTAGGCCCTAATTCAGGAAAGCTTTCCTATTCAGAAAGGGCACTTAAACACCTGCTGAACTTTAAATGCATGCTAAAAGTTCACTTTCTTAAGTTCTTCCATGGATTTGGACGTTAGGAAAGAATACTACAATCATAAAAAATGGAAGCATGTTGAACAAATGGCACAGTTATGCAGAAGACTCTTTAGGATGGTAGTGTAATGCATTGGCGTAGTGAATGCGATCATGTGTCCCCTTACTGACTGGCACCAGTGACTATAATAGCCTACTGCTTATTGATAGCTAATGGAAGTATTCCTTTAGCTCAGATGATAGGTTGTTCAGTTGCATCCTTGTGCTCCTCGTACTGAATGTTCTAGGTTTGATCATCTCAAATGATCATGGTCTCATACATCCACCAAAGTTTCTTACAACATGAAATATTAATTTGCAGTATGAAATATAATAAAAAGGCAAATACCATTGCACACTGTTATAGGAAAGAATTGCATGTAAAACCAAGAGCTCATAATCCCTCTCCATTCAGTGGAACCAACTGAGTTTTATTGGGTTTACATTTGTGTAAATGAGAACTGGATATGTCCCACTATTAATAAAACCCCATTTTGAAATGTTGAGGGGAATTTTGTTTTCATTTGTAATGATAGAAATATAGAAAGGAAAGCAAACTCTTAATTTTCCCAATGGAGAAATCTAATGGCCTTCTAACAAAAGCTCACTTATTTATTTGAGGGAATTTGACAGCTATGCTTTTGAGGTTTGTCTAAATAAGGTTAATGGGCTTGACATTAGGGTGACACTAATGTATTTATCCTTTCTCTGTGATTAGTACTGTAAGATGTTCTTGTAAAAGGTTATGCTGTGCATTTCTGAATGCTTTATTCTCTAGATGAGAAGCTTTTCAAATGGTTTCTGCATCTGAAGATAACATTTTATTTTCTGAGGAGAGAGAGGCACGACATCAGTGCATTTCTTAATTTTTACAGTTTGGGCAATTTTACTCTGATGAATCCTCAGTAGATCACTTTGTTAAGCTCCATGTCAGTCTGGCTTTTTTGCAATGATTGCCACGAGACACTTGTAAAGTCTTTGAAAAGAAACAGTAGACAAGAAAAAAAAAGATCTTGACATAAAAAAAAAATTAACCGGCTGGATTGAACTTTGAAAGGCTACTTTTAAGAGTTAACAGTAGGAGATATATAATGGTGAAAGCATTTGATTTGTAAAAGTGAATTGAGATTTGGGAACAGCCTTTATCAGAAACTGTGATTTTTGAGGTACTGAAATTGCAAGAAAACTTGGTGGCTTTAATACTACCTCCCCGCATGCCTATACTGGCATGGCTATGATTGCCATTGTAGAGAGGAGGGATATGTCCTTGGCCCCATCCTTCCTTTGCTCCTTTGGAAAGTTTTATGGTAATGTTAGACTCCATTAATGCTTGTGCCTACTCCATCTCCTTGAAGGGCTAAGCACAATCTAGCATCCATCAAGGGCTACCTCTCACATTTAAATTACAGTTTAGTTTTTTGTTTACGCTGTGCAACGTTGTTCTGCAAATAGTTTTTATACTATAGATTAGTAAGAAAAATAAGAGACTTGAACTGATACACCAGATATTTATAATTTGTAAAACATAGTAAAGATTGGTTTACTAATTGTCCTTTTAATTTATGAAAGACGGTGCAAATTGACTACAGGAATTCAAACTTTTGAGCTATGAATACTCAATGCAGCATTTTGTTGTCTTGGTGTATGTCAATTCATTGAATTGTTGCAATTGAAATGAAAATACAAATAGGGAGTGTCTGTGTATTTAATAAATACTATTGTAACATGATATTCTACCCTTGATTTATGCATGTGATTCCTATTGATCTTAGTGAAGGTTGTGTGCATATTGTGGGGCAAATGCAACTATAATATTATTCCCTGTGCATCAAGTGGTCTGATTTCACATATTACTGAAATCACACTTCTGATTTCCCAATTACCTTTTTTCAAATGATAAGATCTGGTTTTCTTATCTCCAATTCTCCAGTGGGTGGAGGTCTCCTGCCATCTTGAATTCTCTCTTTGCAGTATAGAATTAAAGGGACAAACAGATGTAATGTAATTAATTGCAGATACCTCTCACGTAATTCTGTTCATTTTTCTTGGGTGGAGCTAGACCCTAGAAAGCAGCAGAAATTAGAAGCAGTTTTCTAAAACTGCATTTTCTTTCTGGCCTATTAAAAGTTGCTTTTCAGTGAGTTGGTCCATATCCATTTTGAAAGTCTTGAATAGTAAATAACCAGAGAATCCTTTACTTTCAGAACGTCTTCAGTAAAGCTTAGAAATAAAATATAAATATGACAAATTCACTCACTTGAGTAAAGCCTGAGGGCTGTCAATCCCATCATCATTCTTAACAGGCAGCAGTACCTGTCAGATGTTTGAGCCAGTGAACACATTTGATTCAATGAAGGACTTGTTGCTTTCACTTGACACACCAGCTGAGGATATTTCAAATAAAATGTCTATCTTCAAAAAGCTGATTTAAACATACAGTGAATGGTCTGAATAGCAAGATATGGGTGTTTTATGGCCCAGATGTAAAGCAAATGGCCCTTTTCGGAGAGCTCTTGAAGAGCATCATTGCACAGAGATCTCTGGCAAAATAAATTCATTAAAAATGTTTGAGTTCTGGGATAAGACTCCTTACTTATGTTTTGTAGAGGAAAAGACAGTTGCAATATCTCTTTCCTATCACCTAGATATAGGGCTGGCTTAAAGCAGAATCCATATATCCAGATTGAGAGGGACCCTGGGCCTACAAAGGTAGCCCATGACTAACAGCAATGTGATTGCCATATAGACTCAGAAGCAGAAGCAAATATTGACAGGAAAGAGGTGCACAGAACTAAAAATCAGTGGTAGCTTACATACAAGTGATTATGACTTGATCACATCTATAATGTGAAAACAAATTAAGTCCAGATCATATTTTATATATAGATAGATATACTTGGCGCTTTTAAAGGGGCAGTTTCACAAAGCAGAAGAAAGAGTTTAATAAAACAGCATGAAAGATAATTAGGAATTGTTTAACAAAACTGTACTCAATTTCCAAAAAGTCACAATCCCACAATTGTGGAAGAAGGCTGTATTGGTTAGAAAATTGACCTGGTTTAGAGGGAATGTATAAAATTATATACATTTCCCTTTTCCATCCCATTACTTTCGTTTACTATCAACTTTCCCTGTTCTATATATCACATTTAAAAAATCAGAAGCTAGGAATTGTAGAAATTTGTTAAAGAAAGCAGAGGGACACAAAGAGAAATCTATGGCCAGCGGACCTAATAAGGAGTTTAAGTATATTAGGAAGAAAAAGAATCCTAACATTGATTTTAGTCCATATCTGCAAAGAGAGACTGCAGAGCTGCAATTCATTTGCAAATTTGATACAATCAGTCAAGGATTGAACAAAGATTACGCGTGGCTAGCTAACTACAAAAGCAGCTTCTCTTCTCTCGCTATTCACACCTCCAGTTCAGCTGCTAGAGGAACACCTCACCCTCCCTGATTAGAGATAACAAGTTGGTTCAGCCTCATTGGACTAACTTTGTTATCTCCCACCTGGTTCTTGCCTACCTATTTATACCTGCCCCTGGATACTTCCACTGCATGCATCCAACGAAGTGGGTATTAGCCCACGAAAGCTTATGCTCTAAAAAAATTTTAGTTAGTCTTTAAGGTGCCACAGGACTCTTTGTCACTACTGATTTCCTATAAGTCTTGGAACACTGGGGAAGTTCCAGAGGACTGGAAGAATGCTAATATTGTATGAATATATAAAAACGGTAAACAGGGTGACCTGGGTAATTTTAGGCCTGTCAGTCTGACATCAATCCCAGGTCAGAAAATGGAGCAGCTGATATGGAACTTTGTCAAGCCCAAGTTAATGGTATCCAATTTGCAAATTAATTCCAGTTCAGCAGCTTATCATTAGAGTCTGTTTGGTATCGCAGCTTCCACCTTTTCATGTTCTGTGTGTGTGTGTGTGTGTGTGTGTGTGTGTGTATATATATATATATATATAGTCTTCCTACTATATGTTCCATTCTATGCATCTGATGAAGTGGGCTGTAGCCCACGAAAGCTTATGCTTAAATAAAGTTGTTAGTCTCCAAGGTGCCACAAATACTCCTGTTCTTTTTGAGATCCCTTTGTAACTCTTCTCAGTCACCTTTGGACTTAACTATCTCGAGTAATTTTGTGTCATCCGCAAACTTTGCCATCTCACTGTTTATCCCTTTTTCCAGCTCATTTATGAATATGTTGAACTGTCTCAGTACTGGTCCTGTGGGCACCCCACTACTTACCTCTCTCCACTTTGAAAACTGATAATTTATTCCTACCCTCAGGCCCACATAACACCATCATGTCCTGTGTAAGGTACACACCCCATAATACTCCACTACAAAATTCTATCTGGCCACTGTCATCTGCATTCTTTGCCATGTGGCTACAAGAAAGGACTTAGGTTTCCTCTGGCAATCTAGCTATAGGGAATTTTTGCCACCTGACTAGGCAGGCTGTATGATATTCTTCCCTAAAGAAGAGCCATGCTGTTGCCAGTCAAAGTTCCACTGACGTGTAATTTTTGTCTGCTGTGATTTTTTTATTCTCCCGCAGAGATACTGACATGATAAATGATGTTTCATATAGCACATTAATATCCAGCAACTTGCTGGTAGATATGAGTGTTGCTATATTTTGATCCAAATGAGAGAACAGGGAATTGAACTACAGTTTCCCTCTCAGTGAATTTCTAAAATACTCTGTGCATACTATGGGTAAGGTACATAATTAATTGCTTGCAAGGTGAACACTATGATCATTCAGTTTCCAGCATGGATGCCTGCCAAATGAATTTGCCTTCTCATGCTATACTGTGCATGAGTTCAGGAACTGAAAAGATTAATCACTTACAGTACAGTTAATTTAAATACAGAATACTGATTAATTGGAAAGGTGTTGGAAAGTGCTTACTGTATTTGCACTTTTAAAAAGCCCTTCTAATATAAATGTTCTGTATCACACTTAGTTGTACATAAACTATATGCAGTAATCACTTCAGAGTTCGCCAGCATATTACCCTTCCCCTACAGTATTTACTTTTAGCTTCCAGTAGTGTCTACTATTGACTTTAAGATCCTGTTCATCACTACTACAACATTTCGTCGACTGCCTCATTCATATATTGTAGCTCAGCTCCTTAGAATCATTATAAAGGAGCGGATTCTATTTCCATCATTTATTCAGCATTTCTTCGATAGAGCACTCTCGCTCAAAATTCGAATGTGGCATATCTTACTCTGAAGTGTACAGTAGTGTTGGTTTATTCTTTATTTTATATTTATTTTTATTAAGCACTGTGAGGTACTGTTTCTGAGGCGCACTGCATGGATGTTGATTCTATTGTGTAAAGTCCTGATCTAAAGCTAAATGTATACAGTCAGACGCAAAGCAAACTAAAACTCTTAGCAACAGCAGCCTTGTCCATCGTGAAATTCAGATAGAAAGCAAGAAACAAAAGAAGGCTGGAATCTACAGGTGCAGATTTACACTTACTGGAAACATTTGTAATTGTGATTGCCCAGTTTAAAATATTGTGATTTCATTCTCTGAATGAAATTATCTACCTTCAAATACTATATTATTTTCAATATTATTTTTTCATGGGCAAGAGTGCCTAGTAAATTTCTTCCTGTAGTTCTGGACACTGGCAAATTGGTGACAAATTGGAGGGAATTCAGGAACAGCAACTAACATGAAGAAGGTCTGGGAGGCTTGACTTGTGGAAGAAGATTATGTGATATTGCAGTGTCTTGATAAATTAAACAGTAAATAACTAACCAGGACCAGATGGGGTTAACCCAAGTTCTGAAGAGACTCAAATGTGAAATTGCAGAGCTACTAACCTATCATTTAAATCAGCTGCTGTACCAGATGATGGAGGATAGCTAATGTGATATCAATTTTTAAAAAAGACTCCAGAGATGATGCTGGCAATTACAGACTGGTAAACCTAACTTCAGTACCAGGCAACTTGGAAGAAACTATAATAATGAACAGAATTCTCAGACCACAGATAAATGTGATTTGTTCAGAAGAGTCAACACGGCTTTTCTAAAGGGAAGTCACAGCTCACCAATCTGCTAGAATTCTCTGAAGGAAAAACCACGCGGACAAGGGTAATGTAGTGGACATAGTGTCCTTAGACTTTCTGAAAGATTATGACAAGGTCCCTCACCAAAGGCTCTTAAGGAAAGTAAGCAGTCATGGGATAAGAGGGAAGGTTCTCTCATAGATCAGTAACTGGTTAAAAGATAGGAAACAAAAGGTAGGAATAAATATTCAGTTTTCAGAATGGAGAGAGAAGTAAATAGTGCCCCTCAGGGGTCTTTACTGGAATCTGTGCTGTTCACCATATTAATAAATGATCTGGAAAAGGGGGTAAACAGTGAAGTGGCAAAATTTGCAGACAACACAAAATTACTCACAATACTTAAGTCCAAAGCAGACTGCAAAGAGTTAGGGTACATCTTCACTAGCCGCTGGACTGGCGGGTAGCAATCGATCTTTTAGCGATCGATTTATCATGTCTCATTAAGATGTGATAAATCGATTGCCAGTGGCGCCCCCATCGACTCCGGAACTCCAGCTTACCGCGAGGTGAAAGCTGGAGTCGACGGGGGAGCACATCGCCAACCCCTGCCACCGTGAGGACGGCAAGTAAGTTGGCCAAAGATATGCCAACTTCAGCTACGTTGTCCATGTAGCTGAAGTTGCGTATCTTCGGTTGATCCCCCTCTGTCCAGTGTAGACCAGCTCTTACAAAGGGATCTCACAAAGCCGGGTGACTGGGCAACCAAATAGCAGATGAACTTCAATGTTAATAAATGCAAAGTAAAGTACATTGGAAAACATAGTCCCAACTATACATACAAAATGATGGAGTCTAAATTAGCTGTTGCTACTCAGAGTTCTTGGAGTCATTGTTAGATTCTCTGAACACTTCCACTCAATGTGCAGCAGAAGTCAAAAAAGCTAACAGAACATTCGGAACCATTAGGAAAGGGATATACAAGATAGAAAATATTGTAGTGCTTCTATATAAATCCATGCTACACCAACTTCTTGAATACTGTGTGCAGATCTGATCATCCCATCTCAAACAAGATATGTTCAAATTGGAACAAATACAAAAAAGGGCAGCAAAAATTATTAGGGGTATGGAACAGCTTTTGCTTGAAGAGAAATTTAAAAGACTGCAACTTTTCAGCTTGGAAAAGAAACCACTGAGAGGGGATATGATAGAGGTCTATAAAATCTTGACTGAAGTGGAGGAAGTGAATAAGGAAATGTAATTTACTCCTGCACAGAACACAAGAGCAAGAGGTCACCCAATGAAATAATAGGCAGCAGGTTTTAAAATAAACAAAAAGAAGTATTTCTGTATACAATGCACAGGCAACTTGGGCAACTCATTACTAGGGGCTGTTGTGAAGGCCAAAACTATAACTAAATATATTGTCCATCCACTGTCCCTGCCTAGCCTTTTCTTGTCCATGCAGGGCCCCCCAATCAAACAATCTTCTTGCTCTATCTGTCTAGCACCTTCTTGCTCCAGTATCCTTCCTCATGCAAAGTCCTTACTCCAGTCTTCCCCATTCTGGCTCCCCGGCTCCCACCATAATTCCTCCATGCAGTGTCCCAGTTTTGACCTCCTTACCCCATCCTCCCCTGAAACACTTCCTTGGCTGGGTTACTCACCGCTGTCTCATTCAGTGGCTTGATCATGATGGTCTCTGATGGCTCTTGGTGATTCCTTCAGCAGCAACAACTCCCTTGCTGGCAGCTCCAGATGATGTTTGTCCCTGGGCAGTGTCTCCTGAGTGCAGTCCCACCAGAATGGCAGTGGTAGGTCTGGCAGCAGCTCTTGCCTCCCACCGTAGTAGCCTCACCTCCAGAAGCAGCGGGTTCCTCGGTGGTTCCTGATTGCTCCGTGTGGTAGCAGTCTCTTACTGCTAATGGCACTTGGAAAGCAGATGCAGTGCCTATTATGCTGCAGTACCCACTCATGGCAGCCATCCTGCTTTCAGACATCTTGGCTGTGGCTGCATGGAAGGAAGCAAAGCCAACAGCAATACACTGCTGCCCAGCTCTCTGAACCACCTGGAAGGGCTCAGGAAATAAGTTTGGGAACCTACGCTTTTAATAATGTTCATTTTATATTATATCCTGTACCCTAGGAAGTATGCTGTGCTAAGGAAATTACAGTAAGAAGTTTGAAATCCTCCAAAAATTGATTGCCAAATCATTTTGCTAAATCTTTCAGTGTATCAGTGTAAATGGTTTTTTCTTGTCCAGTACTTATTGTATGACCTATGGTTATTAAAACCATCATAATTTGCAGCTTTCCTCTTTTTTCCTCTGTAAAAGGCATCTTTCTCCCCTTCTTAAGTATTACAGAGATCAATAACTTGGATATAATGCAAAAACACCAAGCCAGGCTTGTCTTACTGTGCCCTCGTCTATACTACAAATTTATGTTGGTACAACTGTGTCACTCAAGGGTTTGGAAAATCCGCACCCCTGAGCAACGTAGTTAGGCCGATCTAACCTTCTAGTGTAGACAGTGTTATGTTAATGGGAGAGCTTCTCCCATCAGCATAGCTACCATCTCTCAGGAAGTGGAGTGCCTACACTGACAGGAGAAGCTCTCCTGTTGGTGTTAGTAGCAGCTTCACAAAGTGCTACAGCTGCACTGATTTAGCTGCACTACTGCACCGCTGTGAGTGTGGACAAGTACTCAGGTGAGCTATCCTACTGAAGTACAATTAGGCCAGATTCTGATCTTTTATTATTATTTATTGTATTTTTTTAAAATCACATTTGCAACAATCCAAAAAGGTTGGCTGAATTTTATTAAAATCCTGGTAGCTCATTTATAACAGCAAATAATGGCCTACCTCCAGATTACAAAATAGTGTCATCATTATAAAGATGAACTGAAGAGCTTGCAGCTGCCTGTAATATATTGTTGCTGTTAAGAGAATGAGGGAATCTAAAATAGACTCTTGTGGGACTCCTTTAGTAATAGACTTTATCTGACAAATAAAAATCATCCTATTTATCACAGTTTATTTCACCTCTGGTACAAACCCAAAGAGTCAGAGCTAACATTATTTTTTTCAAGTCCATTTAATAAAATGGCCCATCACATTGAATGCTTTGGAAAAATCAATAATAATGGCTGAACTTCTTGTCCCTTATCAAAAGCATAAATAATATTGTTGGTTGTTTTTGTAATAACAAACATAGTGCCACAATGAGTTGAAAACTCCAGGTAAGTTCATCTCTGTCTAAATAATGCATGAATTGATTGTTAATCATTCTAGAATATTAGAACAGGCTGATTAGATACATTTTGGTTTATAGAACATGGTTATTTTCATGATCATTTTAAAAAATTAAAAGAATTTTTAATTATAATACTGCATTATGTGCTCTCTGCATTTCTTTCTATTGTGATATGCTGTTGGGGGAGATTTTCAGAAAGCATCAGTGGAGACTTTCTGTGGGAATTGGGCTCGTAATTACTCTTTGTGCCTTTGAAGATCTTTGAAGTTTCTTTCTGGTGTCTCCCACAATATGCTAGATGCTTTCTGAACATAAAAATAAGGCATAGTAATTGGATTGAAGCTCTTATAGTCTAAAATCTGTAACTCACTGTGCACATTTTTCCTATCATAATGTCCATTCTGGAGGAGACTGGAGTTTCCTAATCTTTCATCTTTAATATTTTGCACTTTATTCTCCAGCTTCCCATCCATCCAGCAATTGCAATGTAGTGTACTTCCCTTAGCCAGGGAGATATGCTAAGAGTCTTTCAATTAATTATTATTTATTATTTGTTTTAGTGTAGCAATAGGAGGCTTCACCAGGATTTGGGCTCCATTCTGGTAAACACTGTAAAAGACACAGTAAGAACATTCCTTGGCTCCAGAGCTTATGATAGAAATAGATTAGACAAAATGTGGAGAATTGAGAGTGTGTGTGATTTACTCATTCATAATCACACAGAAAGTCTGTGTCTGAGCCAGGAACTGAATCAAGATCTCCTGAATCAAAGTTCTATGCCTTAATTAAATGACCATCCTTTCTATCTGCTCTATCTCCAGAGGGTGGGAAGGAATTGCTGCTATTCTTGGAGGCTCAACAGATGCCTTGGAAAGGCCCAGCCTCTTACTGACCTGCAGTATTTTATGTACACATAATCCTTTGATTATACTTTTGGGGATCATGGCTGCACAGTTTAAGCCATCATGCCTCTTGCTCATTGAATAGATGGTGGAGTATGGTAGACTGGCAAGGATGGGTAGCAGTCCTTCAAAGTAATGCTATCTAAAGTGCTAGTTTGGAATCCTGCCTTGTTGCTGCCCTGGGGAGGAAGTGACTCACTGTACTTTCTTTCTCTGTAGGAATTTGCTCTTAGAATGACTCTTTCAGAAAATCTGTAAGAATTTTTTCAAATACAAAATGACATGTCTGTTGTACAAATTAACACAGTGTGCCACAGGCAGACGTTACATTAGAACATCTTGAAAAATCAATTAGTATGTGTGGGACACCACTATTTATTTTAAAAATAGCTTATTTCCCCCCACAAAGAATGTTATCAATTCATAGCAACTATCCTTTGACCATAGCAATTATTAGTGGCCCTCGGAACTCCTGCCTGAGGTCTCTTAGTAGTGGGAGGGCATTTATCTTAACTTCATACATTCAGTGAATTAGCTTTTGTCCTACTTCACTCTGTTGCTGCACTCTGTGAGAAATTCTCTTGTATTGTCATTGCAGCTTGGTTGGTGGTATTCTTGTCTCAGAGTGAAAATTATCTTGCTTCATCAAACCCTTCGCTAGAACATGACCTGATAGTGACACTGCAATACAGCACTATGGTGGAGAGGATAATGCACTAAGCAAGAGTATTTTCTTTTCTCAGTAGCTGTAGGTGCAGCCATATTAAATTAAAAAATCACCATAGGGATTTTTCAGGTTTCACCAGGAATGAAATCACAGTTATGATGCCATATGAGTGAGGCAAGGTGAGTTATGGTAAGGTTCAATCTCCTAAATATATTGGTTCCTGCGATATAGGGTATGTCTTCACTATCTGCCGGATCGGCGGGTAGCAATTGATCTTTTGGCGATTTATCGCGTCTCGTTAAGACGTGATAAATCGATCACCAGCAGAGCCCCCGTCGATTCCGGAACTCCAGTTTGCCAAGAGGCGCAAGCTGGAGTTGATGGGGGAGTGCGCCGCCAACCGCCGCCACCATAAGGACGGCAGGTAAGTTGGCCGAAGATACGCCGACTTCAGCTATGCTAGTCACATAGCTAAAGTTGCGTATCTTCAGTCGATCCCTCCCACTAGTGTAGACCAACCCATAGTCACTGATCCACATAGTAATAAACATCTAATCCAAAGAAAATATCTTCATTTCAACTACTAAAAAAGATAAATTAATTTATTGGTTTCCCTGTTTTATTATATGATATCATGGATTGAATTTTCAAAAATAGCTGGTTACGTTTTAACCCATAAAATATATACATTTGCACATGCAAGCAGCACTGTGTGAAGAACGTGTATTTGAATATTACTCCTCAGGGAATTCTGCACCAAAAAATTAAATTTCTGCATTAAAAAAAAAAAAAAATTCTGCACACAATATTTTAAAATTCTGCAAAATTCTGCAAGTTTTATTTGTCAGAAATAAATACAGGGGCTCCAGCATGGCAGTGGGGAGCACAGGCCACTGGCTTCATGAAGGTGGGAGATCACCCCCCCAATCTGGGACACAGACTCAGCGGTGAGGCTGCACTGGACCCTGACACAGTACAAGGGCTGGGTCTACTCCAGAGGCCTTGCCCTTCTGTGCCAGGTGTACCAGGTGTGGGGCAGGCTGGCTCAACCAGGCAGGATCCAAATGTGAAAAAGGGCTCAGTATGGGGGGATCCAGGTGTGGGGGTGAGAGGGTTCTGTGTGGGGCAATCTGGGTGCAGGCAGCTCAGTCCGGGGTCTAGATTTGGGGGGATGTGGATGAACAGAGGCTCCTTGGGGGGGTTCTAGGTGCAGGGGCAAAGGGTCTCTACAGGGGCTTCCAGGTAAAAGTGGCTGAGCCTCAGCGGGGGGTCTGGGTGCTGGGGGAGTGGGATTTGTGGGATTGGCATCTGGGTGTAGCTAGTTGTGGGGGTCAGTGGGGTTATGGTCTGGATGAGGGGGCTCAGGGTGATGCGGGGGGGTGGAGTTCATCACGCGGAGGTTTGAGTGCAGAGGTGGGGGTCTGGAGGCAGGGAGATGCAGGGGTTCAAGATCTCCAGATGCAGGGGTTGAGGTTCAGTGTGGTGGAGTTCAAGTATGGAGGGTGGGTGTGTGTGTCAGGGTATACAGGATTTGGCAGGGGGATCCGTGCATGGGAGGTCCAGATGCTCAGGACTGAGTGTATGGGGGAGCAGCTCATCGTATAGTGACCCCAACCACCGTGGCTGAGGAGTGACAGGGGAAGGAAGCAGGGGAGGATGCTGAGCTTCCTGTAGCCAGGGGGAGAGATCTGGGGATTGGTCTGACCCAGCCCCATCCGCTCCTTGCCGGGGAAGAGGAAACCCCATCCTCTCCTGGCTCCAGCTCAGCCGGGATCTGATCCCCCTGCAGGATAGGAGCCACTGGCTGGATGTCACCAGCCCTGAAGTGATTTACCCCTCTGCCAACTGCTCCGGGTGCCTGAAATGATGTTCCTGCGCAACTAGGGAATGTTGCATTAACGGTCTTCCAGCTTCCCTGTCAGAAAGTCATTTTTCTGCAGGGAAGCAAAGAAATCTGGGGAGGTGGACATGAATTCTGCACACACAGAGAATTCCCCCAGAAGTAGAATTGAATATGCAGCTTGTACGAGGATATCAACATGATGATGCATCTTTATTATTACAACATTTGTTAAGCACTTACCACTATGATATCTGCGTGCTTTACATGCCTTAATTGGAGAGATTTAAGATTTCACTAAAAGAGCAGACACCACTCTCTCTTGCTGCTACTAGCTTTACCAGTCCGCAGGTGAAATTACCTCTTTGAACATGCAGATTTTGTTGGTCAGTTTAGGTACCATTGTTTGAAAATTTGGCCTCTTGTTACATGCTGTAGTGTGACAAAGGATTATTTCAAATTAGGGAGGTCATTGGAACAGAAATACACTAGCATGTAATGCTCTAACTCACACTGGAACCTGGGTCAACCAGCCAAATGAACCAAGGGACCATATGTGGCTCCTTACTCACTCTCAAGATTTCAAACGTAGGAGAGAATCTAGCCCTTCATGTTGCTGCAGAACGGTCTGTCCCAACCTGCTTTACAAACACAGTCCGTATACTTTGTTTCACTAAAACTAATTGCCTTTCTTTTGATTTGGCATTCTTAACCAATGACGTGAAAAAAATCAAATCAAGCTTGTCTGCTTCTTCCCAAGCTTGACTGCTCCTAGGATTCTTCCCTAAGGGCTGCTCAATCCACACCTTAATCCTCTCATCAGATAACCACTGCCACCTCATTTACGTCCAGTTATGAGAACTCAGTTGACCTTTTCCAAGCAGGTTCAACATCTTCTAACATGGTGGAGTGTAGTATGCAAACACTGCCAGCTTGTTATTGTTATAGTTATAAAATGTATTGCGTCCAATTTCATTTCTAGATTAATACATGATTGAAGCTCATTGTCACCTCAGTACCTACTTTTGAAGCTGTTAACTGCTCAAAACACAGATGCTAAAACTAATAGAACTAACTTAATCTCCTCTGTATTATAATCCTTGAACAGAGAAATGTGTTTAGTTTATTTCTATTTTAAAGTTTATTAAATGAAATGTACACTATCGTGGAGAAGCAGAGTCAAATGATCATTTATGGCAAAATTTAAAACTTTAAGCTTGTTATACTCTTTGCTGTGGATGGAATGCCAAAAGAGAAGTAGAAAGGCATTTAGTCTTGTTGCAAGGTTTAATGTACTGTACTATATTATAACAGTCCAAATCACAGGTTTAACTGACTATTGCTTGCGCCTTAACTCCTCTTTTCCCCTTTAATTTTCATTGCAGAAAGGGATCAAATTAGCCCTTTTAAAATATATGTTGGTGATTCTTTCGTTAAGCAAGCTTGGAAGACTATGCTGTTACCTGTCCTGTTTTACAATATTTATTGTGCAAGAAAGGATTTTTGATACTTGCTTAGCTGGGGCAAATAGAGCGTTGCAGCTTAATTCTGATGAGGTAATAAAAACAGATCAAGAAGGTAAGATGAAACATATGCTCTAGTAATTGGCAGACATGTGTGATTTGAATAATAGACACACACAAATAATCAAATGCACATTCTGTGGACTAGAGCTTGTAAATTATACTGCCCTGTGCCAGCAATGCTGTGCTCCTTAGAGGAAGGCCCGTCTTGTGAAAAACAGTGGTGCCTGGGAGGAGAGACTTGCCTGTCCAGAGTAGATAGGGATTCTGTCTGTCTCCTTTTTGTCCAATGTGCTGGCCTGTTCTGGCCCTCTGCCCCATTGTGGCACTTCATATTGCTGCAAACTGCTCCCCTGCAGCTGTCTCACCGCTGGGGACGTCTGGCTGAATTTATGCTAGCATAAACTACTAATATGTACAGTCCAGTAGCTTTGGCTCTTTGTCATGTGCAATCCAAAAGGAGATTTCTCAGCCTTTTGGCAAGCTCATGTAGTATCTGTTAAGTTGATTTTTGCTACCTGGGAACTATATTTGGCACTGGCAGGAGGATGATCTTAATTGCCTCTAATATCTTACTGACGAAATTAGTGGTGTACACTTTACCTCCCACTTACCCGCTGTTGTAAAGGGGCAGATATTAGATTGCCTTCACTGAAGCATATAATAAAAAAGCCAATATTTTCTTTATTTACAATTCTTTCTCTTTATTTCTTTAAATCTGGTATGAAGATTTATTTTGATGATAGCCCCTCAGTGAAATCTCATGATATTTTGGTAAAATTAAGATCACAGAACTTTATTTATTCCCTGGTCAATAAAAACAGTTGCTTCCTCTTCTTTCTGTGGAAAAATACCTAGACCACAATGTGCTACATACGGGTAAAAGTCCCATGTAATGGTTACCACTGTATAAGTAATCATACTTAAAAGCCCCCCTTGTTGAGATAGCTATTGCAAATTATACATTCTTTGTATATGTGTATATTTATAGAATGGCTAATTTTAAAACTTAGACAGTCTTTCTTGAGATAAACAAATGCTACTTCAGTATTTGCAATACTAAACTTTTTATACAACTTTAATGTGTTATAGACGATACCTTGAATGTTGAAAATTCTGAAGTAAAGTCATTTAGATACTCAAGGCATTATCCATTAGATACTCAAGGCATTATTATATGTATATAAAGAGTTTTCACTCCCCTGTTTCAATTCTTAAGAAGACTTCTCGTTCTTTTCGTATTTCTGCAAGTGAAAGATACAATGGTCTCTTAATAAGAGATGCAATTTTCCTGATATTTCCTAGTAGGAAATCCAGTCTCACAGTGCAGCCAATGATATGAATGAAAATAAATGTTACTCTTTAAGAAAACAGTTTGTGGTAGGTAACAGTTATCTTACTTCCAAGTTGGTATCTTCCTATTTCATAGTTAACACTTCTGTTTTATTAAATGCAAAAACACAGAGCCAGATTCTCAGCTGGAACAAGTGAGCATAGTTCCATTGAAGTCAGTGAAGCTACCCTAATTAACACTAGCTGAAAATCTGGCTATCCTAGAAGTTATTTTAATTTTTTAAAATTTTATATTGCAGACTTCATTAATGTACCATACCTGGGAAAGTATCTTTTTTTTTTTTTTTATTTCAAGCACCAAAAAAGTCCCTTCTACATTAATTAGGTAGTTATCTGGCAAGCAGAATAGTTGGACAGCAAACATGTCACTAACTTTGTTTTAATTAGCACAGTCACTATACCCATGTATTTGTGCCAAGAAGATTGTATTAGTCTAAGTTAGGCATTTGCTTTGCCCATGTTGTGGGGGAGTTAAAAGGATACAATTAATCTAATACATAAACAGTGCAAAAGCCCAACTGTGCATAATGTGTACTGATAACAAGAGAAGGCTTTTGTGCCATGATACCCACAAAAACATAACATTAAACCAGGAGACAAGAGTAAGTGATCTACTCAGTCTAGAACAGATGGATATACATTTTCAGAGCTTATTGACCAGCAGCAGGTAACAGAGAGGATTCTGAATTCTGACATATCTTGCAGTGCCCCAAAGTGCAATATCATCCACAATAAGCTTAATGTTGGATATAGTACTTGATAATTGAATGTTATATTGTGCTTCTTTCTTTACTCCAAATGTTTCCAAAGTCTTTGGCAAACACAAGAATGTAAAAAAGATGCTGGCCACTGGGTCTTAAATCTGCAGTTGCTACAGTTGTGAGAGCTGCAGAAGTAAAAAAGTATAGAGTTCCACCTTTTTTTTCCTGTTAGCATGCATTATTTGAGCTCATGAAGTGATGGACTATATGCTTTTGACTAAGCTAATATTAACTACATAGTGTAGAGAAGTAGGAAGGTGGAAAGAGGGAGAGAAACCTATTTGAAACCTGCTCAGTGGAATCCCAATGAAATTATGTGTACCATCCTGAGAGCTGACAAAGGGACCACAAATGTGAGCAAGGATGATGGTGACTATAGACAGGAAAAATGTGATAGTCATGCAAACACCTTGATCAAAAGTTCAGAAGCTTTTTAAACACTCTAGGTTGCTATTTCATCCTTGTGAACACTGGCATCAGCTCTCAGTGTTTGTACAGGCAACTGTCCTCCTTAATAATATTTAAGTAGAAGGAAACAGGAACACCAATTCTTCAAATTTCCCATAAAACATGCTGTTCCTTAAAATCATTATCTGCACATTAACAGAGAATAGGACAAATAAAAACACTTTTAGATCATGAGAATCTCAATCCCTAACAAGTAAACCCTATCATTTGCCTTTGAGGCAGGTATGTAGAAAAGAAGATAGTATGCAGAAGTGTCTTGAGTTGGTTCTGTTATCAAGTAATTATGTGTTTGTTTATTCCACTTATATAAACATCATTGTGCACTAACTTTGGTGCTAAGGCTGACAGGAAGACTGCTGCTAGATAAGGTCAGTTCTCAAAGCTCAAAATACTCAAGTTTATAACATTTAAAAAGAAAGTTATGTCAGGGTACTGATCAAAAATAACTTAAGTTGAACTGGCATTATTTACATTGTGAGATCGAAATAGCTGGTAACTTTATGCAATGGTTTCTGCCTTCATGACTTACTCTTCAAAAATGTTTTATCAGCCCTGTAAAAAGTTTATAAAAAACAATGTCATTAGGTGTCACATGCCTCGCTTTGTATACCCTGAATTGCCCATTCAGACTTAAGAAACCTAAATTACAATTTTCAGATTTTGGATAGCTTTCTAACACCTGGATACCTGGATCTCTGAATTCAAACATATTTGAAAGACATTATTAAGACTGAATATACTATTGTGCTTTGGCAGCTAAAAAGTTAATACTGAATCCCTGCATTTTCATCACCTGAAACAAGAGCTGACAGTCAACTATCTATACTGAAGCTTTTTAGGAGAAAAGAGAATATCAGTTTATAATTCTCTGTTTGTGTTTGCCTCAATATTCTATTAATAACCATGAAAAACCATTAAGCAGTTTAATTTAAAAGGAACTGAATTACAAATGCACTGTGGATTCACAGCTCAAGAATCCCAGTTTTTGCATCAGAAGTTCTCTCTGTCCTTGATTGTGTGTCATCCTTCAGTTAGGTCTGAGATTTAACGATTCAGAAAGTAATGGCAGTTTTGAAGCACAATTCACAGCCATTTAATTGTTCAGGAGTCTTTTCCCCTTCTTAAAGGACACTTTGCCTTATTTTATTTCTCTGTGTTAATTTTTATGAGGTTTGTCCCCAGTTTTTGTAATAAAATATTGACAGGGACTGCCTGATGCTATAAAATGCATGATGTTCCACATTTCTTAACCCTCCTAAACAAAAACAAATCCTTCTTAAAAAAAAAAATTTTTTTTGAGGTTTTTGCAATTATTTTTATTGGAATTATTTTTTGGATTTATTTTTAAGGGATTTTCATAGTCAGCACAAAGCCTATGAGACCTCATTAGAAATGAATTAAAAAGAGTGTACAAATAATAATATGTAGTTAGCAATTACATATGGCTTTATGGATTTTCAATGTATTGTACAAACAGTGGGCCAAATACATCCCTGCTGAAATTCCATTGCAGTGACAATAATTGCATGAGGTATGAATTTGGCCAACTAGCTAATTCTCATCCGCTTAAGAAAGGAAAATATTATCCCAATTTTGTAGGTTCTTTTCTCATTTGGGAGCATATCCAAGAATTCAACCTGATTTAGGGTCACTGGGAAACCAGAAATTTTCATAGCTTCTACCCAAAAGCATAAATCAGAACAAGTTTGCTCCCAAATTGGCCACAGGCTGAGCTGAATTTCAGATTTTGTAATAAAACCCCAAACCAGGCACAGCTGAAATCCTAACTCTCCATGAGAATCTTCATACCCCTGCCAGAGTAATTTTTTCAGTCAAAACAAGGAGATTGGCAAGTAATGATAATAGTTATCCCCTTTCTACAGATAGGAAAACTGAGGAATTGTGTGATTTGCCCAAATATGCAAAACTGGGATTAGAATCCCCATTTCCTAGCTCCACAGTTTTAGCTACAGGGTCGTGCTACCTCTCGGCCTATACAGCATTTTCAGATTGATATTTTTAATTGTAAACAACCACATTGGTAAATAATAGCAAATCACGGTAGAGTATGACATATATATATATCTATAATTTCTAAAATATTTTAACCTCCTTCAACAGTCAGGAAGAAACCTAGATAGAGATATTTTATCAGGAAATGTGAGAAGAAGGGTAGCCCACAGTTTGGGATACTGGCATGGGATGTAGAAAACCCAGGTTCTAATCCCTGTTCTGCTGCAGACGTCCTGAGAGACCTTGTATTTAGCCTCTTTATGACTCAGGTCACCATCTGTAAAATAGGAGTCCTGGAAACGAGATGTGTGCCACTGGTATAAAACTGTCCAGTGAAATATCATGAAAATGATGCCCCTACAACAAAGTTGGCCATGGGATACACACACACAAAACACAATGTATAGAAAAGGATTCACTGGTCTTGATATTGATTTAGTACAGAGATAGAAACAAGAAGATTATAAAATGGACAGTTGTCTGTTCTTGGAACAGTAATTTAGGCTGTATAATACCAAAGAAAATGTAAATTGGCTCTGGTTTTGGAACAGCTCTTACACTTCTGCTATAGCTACAGCATTCAGATTGAACACTTAGCTTCACAAAGTTCAGCAGCTGGTGTAATGGTTCTGGTTAAGGCCTTTCCACAGTGCCATTACAGAGGAGCTGGGGTGGAATCCTCACTCTTTTGAAGTCAGTAGCAAAATTCGTGTTAACTTCAGTGAGGCCAGGAGAGTAGCAAAAAGTAAATCTTAGAGTTGCCATTTTCCTTGGATTATTTAATATTTATGATTAGTATATATAGTAAAAAATCTAGCAGACATTCTACTTCAGACATTGGGAATGAAATGCATAATGTGTTGAAGTCCATGAAAAATCTCACATTGACTTCAGCAGGGATGGGATTCTACCCAGGAAGGTTACTGTTTTGGTATTTTCCTAGATCTGTATTGTGTATGTCTGCTATTTAAGTTGCTCTTCTAGCTGCTCTTACAGTAGTGGGTGAAGTAATATCTTGGATTGGACCAACTAAGGCTATGTCTACAGTACCTGCCAGATCCTCGGGTAGCGACTGATCTATCAGGGGTCGATTTATCATGTCTAGTCGAGACATAAGTCGATTCCTGAGCGCACTCCTGTACTCCACCGCCACGAGAGGCGCAGATGGAGTCTACGGGGGAGCAGCAGCAGTCGACTCACCACAGTCACAGCAGTTGATCTAAGTATGTCAACTTCAGTTTCGCTATTCTCATAGCTGAAGTTGCATATCTTAAATCGATTCCCCGCCCCCTCAGTGTAGACCTGGACATAGATGTTACCTTACCCATCATGTCTCTCTCTCTAATAAGACAATAAAGAAACAGGGACTTGGCTCTGCTATCCCTCTGCACAAGCCAGCTGCAAAATGGAGTGCATGCTGCGCTTTTCTAAGAGGTGATGCAACAGCTGCAGTCTTTTCACCCCACTCAGGGTAGTGCCATAATGTCCTGTATTATCTTTTCAGTATCTTCTTTCTTCATAAACGACATACTAGTGGCAGGTGTGTCAAAAAGAAAAATGCTCCAGTGCAATTTAACACATCTGGCTGTTCTTGACCATCCATCCATTTCCTCTGAAACTGCTGTCAGAATAATTGTACTCTCTGGTGATAGCAAAAGAGCTAATTCCATTTATAACCATATCAGTTATGCTTGCCCAAGGGAAAGCCCTTACCAGGAGTCTTGAGCACATGCAAATATAACTTTAATAGGGTTGAAGAGTTTAGCTAAAGTGTTCATATTACACATCCCACTTATGTAGATGATACCTTGTATAGCTACCAAGTTTACAACTGAGAAGTTTAAAAGTCATTGATGGTATCCTTACTGCTCTAATACAGGGACAACACAACTTTTAAAGACTCGGAAGAGCCTCACTGTAGTACAGTTGATTTGACTGAACAAGGTACAATATCCTTGATCTTTGAATTAAAATCAGTTTGTATTTATTTAGCTTGTAAGGTTGAGTTAACAGTGCTGCTGAGTTTGTTTAAAAAAAAAGTTAAATTTGTTCCGATTATTTTTTAAAGAACCAAAAACACACACAAAAAATGAATTGTTTCAAAAAGATCCCATGTATAAGAAGCAGATAGTGGAGCTTGAGTGGACTAAAAAATGTAAGCTCTATGGAGACACCACTTTGCCTGGTGTCACATTGTGACACATAGTGTTTTCCTTTCCTAAGCCATGCATTTATTCATTTATTTCACTACATATACACTTATGTGTTTGTCTTAGTCACAATCCAGCTCATTTCATTTTTGTTATTAAGAGCCTCTAACCTGTGAATGCCTTAAATGCACTGTTAAAGCTTTTTAAAAAAATAGACAGCTAGATAGCTAGTTCATTGTGCTTCCCATTTGAGTGCAGAACAGAGTAAAATGTTGGGAATTATTTAGCATAAATCTGCTACATCAATTGGCCATGTTTAGTGTCTGTTGTCAGAATACCTAAGTATTGGCTTTCTTTGCTATTTAAATGTTATTCTATTTGTTCCTAACTTCCCCTGTTTAACAGCAGACAAACCCAGGGAGCACTGAATGAGTCGGATGATCCTGAGACAGGCTGTCTAACTGATAACAAGCCAACTTCTCGTCACTTCTATCCTGTCGCCTTGCTGCTTGTCAGCTCACATTTGTTGGTTGTGTGGCTTATCTTAAGTCTTGCTTTACTATTAGCCAAATATCAATAAACTTCACTTGTGTTCCTTTCTTTTCTACAAACAGCAACAAACTAACTTAAAAATAAAAGAATTATGCTGTAATATTTCTACATTTTCAGACCCACAGGATACAAATGTCTAAACTGTATAATGTTTTCATTTATTTTTTCTGAAATCTAAGTAGTATACTATGCATTGAGTTAATTTCCTCCTTTTGTTCATGATAAAGTTCTCCCACTTTAACTCAAAGAAAGATCTTATATATAGTGTCCTTATATCGGACAAATTACAGGATCCTGAAAGCTTGAACCCCATCCCCCCATTTCCAAACTCCTATTTAGTCTAGCAATTAAAAAGGTCAAAAGTGATTTTGCACAATACAAACTAACCCTGAGCCAAGAATAATGGATAGGACAGTTTGTTGGATTAATTTTCATTGTGCTACTTTCATTGTTGTTTATTCGCTGATGGAATCTTCTGTTTTGTTTAACAAATAGGTTATGTTACTACATTGCTTCAACTAACCCTTTTCTGTCAAGTAACTATATGGAGGTAGAATGAGTTCTGTTTTGTAATTAAATTAACCTGTTTGTAACTCTTGCTTTGGTTGCGTTTGCTGCTTTTGCTTTCAAGACAGTTTTATATTCTTTTTAACAAAGCCTTGTCTGTTTCTTGATGCACCACTTTGGCACTTGTGACTTTTGTACTCTATGTGAACAAGCATCCTTCCTTTGTAAAGAAGAGAGTTGGGTTAGGCTGTTTGGAAAGCCATTTTCTCTTTTTTTCGTTGCAAAGCTAAACATGTTGAAATAAACTAGATATGAAAATTTCCTTTACAAATCTATAGGGCCAGACTTAATAAAATGCCTTACTCCTGGAACCTACATATTTAGGGCTACATGTAGACTTTAACATATACAGTAAAAAGTATGAAGGAATATTGTGAAAGGATTTAAAAGGCAAATACATTTTCACGCTAACTTTAGAAATATATCATTAAATAATTTATTTAAAAAAAATTACTAAACTTTGATTAAACCTTAAGGGCAAATATAAAATTCTCATCATCTATTTCTGAGGGCAATAACTGTATTGGGGCTGGCCTTGGATTTAATTTTGTAAGATGTATCATCACTTGTGGAAAAACAAAAATGTAGAGTTGAATCTTTTGTTATTTTTACTTGTTGCTGAAACTCTGCAATGAAGAAATAAAACATATTTATTTATTCTGTGTTTCATGAAGTTGTACTTTTTCCCCTTTCACCAGAGAAGGATGCCGCATAGAGAATGTACTGAAGAATATCAAATGCAGAAAGTATGCATTCAACATGATACAGCTGATGGCTTTCCCAAAGTACTACAGACCACCAGAGGGGACATATGGAAAAGCTGATACCTAAGTTTATAATGTAATAAGAAACACACATCTATGCTAATTAGATAATATAAAAATTGCTGTTTGTGTGTCATGAATTGGGAGTGTGTAACAAAACCAGGAGTTATCTTGGTCAGCTATCAGTGGATCTATTTTAAATTGAAATAACTGTAGTCCGTTACTATGAAAGAAAACCTCAATTATTGTCTGATTAATGCTTGAGTGTTCTCAAAACCAGATTTAACCAGATTCCATAAAGTAGTAGAATTCAGCCTCATAAGTAGCTTGAGGGAAGACCAAAAAGGAAAATGCAGATTGCTGCAGGAATTGATGTTACTGATTCTATAGGGGGCACTATGAGTCTGTACTGATGCTATTCCTGAGTACTGTGGGACATGGCACCATCTTGCTGGTTGTGATGTCTTCTGCATCAGGCGTAAAACAGAGATCCCGGTCCCTTATGGTCAAAGACCTCCTAGCATCTGTTGCAAGGCATGTTAATCTAGGTCTATTGGCTGTATTTGAATTTGGTAATTACATTCTGTGTCTCTATAGAAGCTTGGTAATTGCAGATTGTAATTTGAAGTTTAGTAATTGCATAATGTAACTTCAGTAAGTACAGTTTGTAATTTGGTAATTGCATTCTGCCTTGCTGCAGTTTCTGTTGGCTGTATTCTTGGCATTCTGTAGTAGAGTCAAATCCTACTCATTTTATTTATTTGTCTCAGCGGAGTCAGGGAGATTACTAATGTGAGTAAAGTGACCCACTTTTGCCCCTTAGACTTTATTGTGCTTCATTTTAGTGCTGGGTGATATGATTCCTATGTATTAGAGGCAACATAGCTCTTTAGGATGGAATTACTTACATCTGCAGTTTTGTTCATTTTTATACAGCACAAAGCCCAACGTAAGCATAATAATGAGGGTAAGTACTCCTTAATCTGCTACACTGTAGCTAGTTAACTGATTTTCTGTCATATGTATAATGCAATATGGAGGCAAAGGATAGTCTTCAGCCCTAACTGTGAATTTTAGTGCTTCTGCCAGCTTGTCACCCCTAAATTTATCTTCTAGACATCACAGGGTTCTTAATCACATCAGTTTAATTATATCCCCCCTCCAGCCAAAAACAAAACACAACAAAAAATATCACTCAGTGATGACTGACGTTTGTATAGCACCTTCACTTTGGAGATAAAATATTTAGGGTAGAAAGATAAGAATCTTATCCAAGTAAAACAACATTGGAAATTTAAGATATCGTAGACAAAGTGTAATTACCAAATTCAAAATTTGGCCAAGACAGAGAGGTTAACACATACCCCATGCTGGTATAGAAGTCACAGAAGTACTGGGGCATAATGAACTGTAAAATGCTCCTTTCAGTCCATTGGGATACATTGCGTAAATCTGTATTTGTACTAATAAAATATATATTTAAGACTGTAATCCCCCACACATGCACATGTAATGAGGAAAATGAGCAGTCACGTGAGTAAAATTTACATGTGTGAAAGATCAGCCTTTTGAATAATTTTTAAATATGTGGGGTGAAATCCTGGCCCCAATTCCCATTGACTTCAGTGGGGCTAGGATTTCATCCATGCCATAAACATACTTAATTTGGAACAGCTTGTTTAAAGCAGGTAGCTGACATTTAAATAATATTGTGGTGCTTTTATGATTTAATCATACATATGACTTCTTTGCCATTGTCTTGTTAGATCATTGGATGTGTATTTAGATTTTTCTTTTATATATTAAATACCCAGTAGACCACAACGAGCCTTTTGCAGTTGTCACAGCATCTTCCATAAATACACTACAGAGATAAAATCAGACAGATGTGATCTGAAGGTCCCGCATTCCTTTCAATACTATATAATTTACTAATGGAGTTAGCCATTGCATTCTAACTTATAAATCTGTATTTGTGTATGGATTTTTAACGATTATAGAACTGACCCATAAAAAGTCTTAATTTGGATTTATTGAACCAAAGTCTTCCTATGAATGTTAGAATCTCTCCTGTCAGTCTAGCTGCTACATTTGCTGTGATCTCAACATTCTTTTTGTTATGTTTACAGTTTTTTTAAAAAGTTACTGAATATAATACTTTAGGGGCTTGAGCCTGCATTTCCCCATAAAATAATCCTATAGAACTTCCTGGAGAATATAAACTTTTTTATAGTATTTTTAAACCAATCTGTAAATTTCTATGGCAGGGGTATCATGCTCTGTTAAATGCTATAGGTTTTAGAGTAATTAACCTACAAACCCACTGACTTTATCCATAATAAATTCTATAGAAAGGGAAAGGAATGTTTCAAGATCTTTGTCTCTAGATTTTAAATCATAATGTTGTGACCTTTTAAGACCATTTTGGCTCTGAATTACTACTGCACCATGATCATATGGTGTTTAATTATGTCATTTTAAACAATAAAACTATGAGTCATGTGCATACAAGGGCTTAAATTGCTGTAATAAACTATTTTTACATTCTTTTTAACCTTGAAAATCACCCACAATTGTTATTTATAAATTGTTACATTTGTTTTCCCCCAATATTTTTTTTAAAACCACATAATATTTGGCAGTGAAACAGAACTGGACACAATAGTGTTTAAAAAAATGTTGTTTTTTTAGGCAAGGCAGAAGCTTTGAATGCCAAGTTTTTGCTGGGAACAAATATTTACAGATTCAAAAACCCACAGAAAACATGCTGGCATGACTTCAAATATATCAGCATCCACATTGCTACTTCAGTGCTGAAAACCCCTTTTCTGTTGAAATATTTCCTCTGCCTTAGATTCCACAGTGTAGATCCTGACCTGGTATGAATTGTAACAGGCTCATTGACTGCAATGGACCTATGACAATTTACAAAAGTAGAGGATCTGTCTCCAAAACTGATTTGTCAGCTAATCATAGATGCAAAACTAAATATTCTTCAATCTGGATTTTTATGAATATAAATAACCGTTTGCTGCTGTTACCAACTTCAACATACCGACGCAGGATGGAGGGCCTTCCCAGAGCCCTGCAGACTACTTAAAGGGTTAACAGAGGGCTCCGAATGCATATTGGAGAAGTAATGCTGAGAAAATTGATTTTCATGAGCAAACTGTACCATTTGCTAATATATTATTGAAGAGAAATGACTTTTCTTAATAGCAAAGTCACTACAATGTTCAGACTTTGTACTGTAAAAGCTTCTGTAAGGAATGAACGTTTCTATTTTGAGAGACAGTCTTTCAAGGGAAAGAAAACAGCCATGTTTAATGTGTATCTGACATTCAAGGCCAAATTCTGCTTGCCTTATTCATGTGAATAGTCCCGCTGAAGTCACTGGTACTACTTGCTTGAATAAGATCAGCAGGACTAGAGTCAGTGAAACTTGAGCAAAAGTGCTACCCACGTTGAATGTTTGCATAGTGCACTGTTATCTACTTGTGTAATTTTTGTACTATAGATTAGCATGGAAGTAGCAAACCAGTTTAAATTGTAAGAAAAGGGAAAAGCTAAATACAACCTTAATATAATATTTTCTTAGTGATATCTGTAAAACTTCTCTTCTTCAATATATGCATAGGACTGATGTACTGTCCCACAGGCAGGTCTTTTCTTCTGCAGTCTTCCTTCAGGGAGTTTGATTAAGAACATACTTTTAATATTTATTGTTTATAGTTTATCTTTTATGAAATGATTAGAGTATAGAGAACATTTCTAATCCATTATCTCATTATGTCTGTATGATGCTGTGTATGTTAATGAAACATTAGCAATACATGTACTGTAATGAACCAGCAATATAAAGTTGAAGCCAACAAAAGGAGCATCAGTAAAAGTTCTTTGCACTATGAATTTTAATGTCCAGATTTGTTGGCTTCAACTGTAAACATGAAACAATAATATAGACAGAGAGAGAGAGAGGGCCTCTTTAAATCCATACAAATGAATCCAAACCAAAATTGTTATTTTAAGCAAATTAAAGCCTGGCTGGCAATATTCTAAATCACCGCTGAGATGGTTTGAGAAATTCTGTGATTCGTTCTTTCAAAGTGATTAACTTGTTAAACATCATACAGTGTAATTGTTAAAGACTGCACTGAAAAAATTCAACATTAAAAAGTTACTTGGCTGAGGCAATTTTAGAATTATTTAACATCAGGTGACCCTACTGTGAACTTAAACCCATTAGTTTCTATATTATTCTTTTTTGCCCTAAAGAGAGAGCATGTTGTATTGGCATTGCCATCAGATCTGAACTGCATCTTGCCTTTCGTTACTTTGTAGTTTTTAAAAAAAGCTGTGCGTTCAAGCAGATGTTTCCAATTGCAGAAAAAAGAAGCTTTAAATAATTTATTATTGTTTAAAAGGGAAAAAACAAATGGATGTGGAAGATCAAATATTTTAAAAATCATCACAAAATTGCTTCCTCATATACAAGAGAAATGGTTTTCCAGTAGCCTAGAGTATTGATAGATATTCCATTTTTCTTTAATCATATAGCACAGAGATTCTCAAAGTGGGGGTTGTGACCACTCAGGGGGTCGCAAGTTATTACATGGGGGGTTGCGAGCTGTCAGCGTCCACTGCCAAACCTGCTTCACCTCAAGCATTTATAATGGCGTTAAATATAAATAAGTGTTTTTAATTCAGAAGAGAGGTCGCATTCAGAGGCTTTCTGTGTGAAAGGGTCACCAATACAAAGGTCTGAGAACCACTGATTAACACATCAACTATTATTTGCTTTGTGTTGCTAGATGATGCAGCATATGATCTCAAATGGTCATAAATGCTAAAATACCTCTATTTTTGCCTTTTGCCAAACACAATCTTCTGAATAAGTAATGTAGCAAATTAAAAGGAGGCTATAGTGTATTACCAAACCAATTCAAGACTGAAAAATTGCATTCACCCACACAAGCTTGGGAATCAGGGCCTTAAAAAAACCCTGTTTGTGAAATCTCGTACCCAAATTCCAAAGAGCACAATACAGAAAACACCAGAAGAGTGTAAGGGCAGGGAGGGAAGAATGGTGACAGGGACAAGGTAATGCAGTGGGGAAGAAGGGGTGACAGTGCAGCTCAGATTTCCTTCCCTTAGCGTGAGAGAGTATTGGCATCTGAGCGGTGGTGTTTGTACTTTTTCCACTTTGCATGCATATAGTTTTACCTTATGTGCTTTAAAATTAGATGAAGAGCAGCCTGACTTTCAAATGTTTGTGAAAGTTAATTGTACAATCATAGGTTAGTATGGTACTTGTTTTCCTTTTGTGTAGCTATTCCTGTGTAACTGTAGTGGCCAAACCCTGCTCTCTTTAGTCAGTGTGACTATTCGTACAAGCAAGACTAACCGGCATTAGCCCACAATATGTATTTATTCAGAGAAACTGAACCACAGGTAGGCTGCCCCAGCTCCTTCTATCTTTGTACTTCAGAAACTACCATTTTTGTTAGGTTGCTGTATGTAAGCCATATCCATTGTACACTGTGTGTATATTTTTATTTAAATAAATGTAACTTTTATTTTTTATGTTTGACTTTTTTGTGTTTGATATTCATTTTTCATTTTCATGAACGGAACAGATCCTGTAAGGTGCTGAATGCCCCCTAAGAGGGTTTTAACTCCCATAGATGTCAATGGGGGCTGAGCATGATGAGTACTTTCCCAAGATCAGGTTCTGAGAGAGGATGTAGTATCCAAGGATGTCCTGGATATAGTAGTAACAACACCAATGATGATGGATTAATATTTCTTACCTATTCCCAGTTTTACCACAGTTTTCACCCAAGAATAAGGTAGATTTTGTATTTGCTAATAATAATTAATAAAAGGATCTGTATCACTGCTGACCTGTAGGAGAATTATGCTATCTGACAGACATGCAATGAACTTCATTTCACCATAAGGAGCCTCAAAAATTCAGACAATTGAGTATCTGTGCTGTGATTGCTATTTTAGCTCCATTGGTTCAGTGCCTCCTGCTGGACTCTAGATCCAAGGAAATAAATAAGGTTTGCTTTAGTTAATACTTAATTTGTTTCCTCCATTACTGAAGCTATGTGGTTTGTTTTCACAGTGAAAGGTAAGTCCTCCATAGTTGGCTGAAATGTAATAGGAAATCTTATTTTATCCTCTTTTGATTACAGGATATTAAACGGTTGTTTTATTTGCTAACAAAATCTGTCTTCCACATTCCTAAAAAGTATGATTAGTTCCACAATAAAACCATTTTCTTTATACATTTACATGTTTAATTTCTATACACTGGAAAATCCAGTGAAATATTAATTATCTGCAAGTTTAACCACCTTTTGAAAGTGCCAGAAACTTACAGTGGTTGGGGTAATATTTTGGGGTAATATGTTAGCAAACAACTGTGAAGTCTAGGAATTTTGTACAGTACTAATAAACATGGGTATCTTTATTTTATATGTTACTTTGCCACAGCACAGACTTTATCATCCATTGGGATTATGATGTGTTGTTTCTCATGACAAAGAACGTAACAAATATAGAGAAGGGAGCACAACTCATCTTTCTAAAGGCTAAGATAATACAAAATTAAAATGTGTTTCTTCTTGCCACTTCTTTTTTGTAAATTCTGTTCGGATGCATACAAATAGAAGTACAAGTGATCTGAGTTGTTTGAACCAAAAGCTGCCCGTGGTCTGTAGTAGAATCCCCATCGATACTGTTGGGAATAAGATGCATTAACTGAGGACAATAGGGGCCTACTCCCAGTAAAGTCAATGGGTGTTTTGCTACTCTTTTCAATAGGAGACTTTTTGAGCCCTATCTGGCTCTGTTCTTTTCAGATTGCTTACATGAGTCATCAGTGATACTATTAACATGAGTAAGGGGAACAAGTTATAACTTCTGGTGCACAATATCCTTGCTAAATCACCACGTTCTGCTCACATTACGCAATAAGCAGACCCATTGGTTTCTATGTGGGCTCTCCAACCCCTCGTGCACTCATTCTGCTACAAGAGAACCCTTTGGCATTTGCAGAGGAAGGGACACAATTTGTCCCTAAGGAAATCAGGATAAGAAATAGTACTAAAGGACTAACCCAAGATAGTGCAGTTATATATGTCATATAATTGTTAGCTCTTGGCAGTGTTAAAGTTACCGTATGGGGACAGGGGTATTGGTGGGGAAAGGCTGGCTACAAAAATTAAGGATTGAAATACAACTTGAATAATGAAACTTGTTTGACATCAGTTTTATACTGTTGATTTTGGATGGTTAATGCTTATGTAAGAAAGTGTAGGAGTCTTTTTCTCTTCAAGTTCCTATTTTCAGTGATATCCTTCCCCTTCATTAATGATCCATCCTGCCTATGCTTTCTCTCAGGATAGTCCTTGGTAAGTTCTGCTTTTGCTTTTTTCCTATTTTTTTCCTAATTTGTGGTCATTCTAATTTACATGGTAATGCAATTTACATAGATGTCTTGGATAAAAATTAAAACAAATTTCACATATATGCCCTAGCTGGCACAGCAAAATTTGCCCTTTAAATTGTATTGCACATTAGAGATTTTTGTTCAATGAAAAGCTTAAAATGTTTCAAAATGGAAAAAAAATTAAGGGCTGATCCTGCTGTCATTACTCACAGGAGAATGATCATTGAATGTGACACTGAAGAGCAGGATCAGGCTTTTACAGAGTCAGAAAGTATCCACATTATCTGACTTTGCTTTGAAAAGGTTAAATCAAATATCTTTTTGTTCTTTTTTTGTTTAATGGAGCCCTGATCCATGATTGGGTTCCACAGGCACTACTGCAATACAAATAATAATGGATTATAATGTACTTGAATGTACAATGAATTTGCACACACAATAAAATATTTGCCTTGAATGAGTGACTTTTGTCATGAGTTGTAACTTACTTTAAAAGAGAGATGTAGAGTAAAATTTTCAAAAGCACCTAAATAACTTAGGAGTCACTGACTTTCAGTGGGACTTAGGCTCTGAAGTCACTTAGGCACCTTTGAAATTTTTACCTGTATCAACTAACTGTTACTAACCTGTACATACTAACTATTCTGCCATCAGTTGTACTATGGAAGCCACTATGGTGTATGGATAGAATGTGGCCCTCAGCAGCTACCTGTCACTGAAGCCTCTGCTTTACAGGTTCATTACCTGGACTAGATGAGTCATGTAATCTTAAATGTTTCTAATTTTCAATTTGGATGTGAGTTCACTCTGTTTAATACTGTTCTGATGTTTGAAGTTAAGGGAGAGGTCAGAGAGAAACAACAGATTATGAGAAGGCTCTTAATATTTTCCAGAACAAGACCATAACTTTAGGTGATGTTGGTAAGTAATGTCTGTCAAAAGGATGCTAACATGTCAGGTAATGGGATGTGGGCTCTATTCCAAAGACTGAACTGTATCAGATTAGTCTGTGTCTTGTGACAGAGGCCAGATTTACATTGATGTATAATGTGTATCTGGTGAGCGACCACCCAGCTGGATTCTAGTGACTCCTCTGGAGTGTTTTAATGTTACTGCATTATATCTATCAACCAAGGCTCAAGAATCCCGAAAGCATGCTTACATTTGTTTATGCTGTGACTTTCAGAGGGAGCTAAGTGCTAAACTCTCATGACATTCAGTAATGGCAGTTAAGCACCTAATTCCCTTAGGTTCCCTTGAAAATCTCAGCCTATATTATTGACCAATCACATGTATGACACGTCCGTCTTTTGGGGAGTGACAGAGAGATATAAAACACAGATTACAATGCAGCACTCAGACAGATGAGCGGATACACTAGTGATATAATCATAAAATAGGCTCAGAGGGTGCATAGATATCTGAGTGATCTGGATAAAGCAGGGGGGTGCCTTTACCTGAGCTGCACTGACACCATAAACTTTGGATTGCATTAAATCTCTTTGTCCCCACCCTGAAACACCCTACCAGCTACATAAACAAACACACAGAGAACAAGTGATTTTATAGATTTTATATTTTATGGTCAGCACCATCTTTTTAAATCGATATCTGACAGAAAGAGAAAGGACTTTAAAACAATTAAAAGGGCAGGAAATGAGTACGGGTCACATTATTAGACACCATAAGAACAAATATTGCACACGCGGCTCCTTGATGTATTTGGAATCCAAAGAACAAATCATTGGAACATTTAAAGAAGACTAAGGAATGGCTTGTCTTAAAGCTATGGCACAGAGGAAAGCTGTTCTGTATATTTAGATAAATGTCTTATACCACTTCTTGGGAACTTCTGAGAAAATGTAAGATAACTGTCAATACCTTGGGAGGAGTCGAGTCACCTGACGAAATATCAGTAAATAACAATTCACCAATCTGTTTAGCAGCTGGGATTTTTCAAAAAATACAGCATATAGGAGAAAGATCTGACAAATATAGAGAGATATGAGATGAGTTCCTAGAAGATATGGGGCTCCTAAAAGCAACTTCCAAACTTTGTTGAGACTGGAAGGTATTGTAACAAATTTTTCAAGGCATTTTTTCTTCTCAATGAAGAAAATAAGGTAAGAGTGAACATTTCAGATGAGTGAAAAATAGCAGTTGTGTTTGTGTGTGTGCAGCTAGCAGGCTTGACTATAAATTGCACATAAATGTTGGTTTAAAAAAGAACAGTGAAACATTCAATTTATATTTTATGTATTCATGGGCATAGTGAATGGACATCAGCAGGAAATATGTGCTCCCACTTTTTTTAAAAAAAATCAACTGGGGTGCATCTCACACATACTACAACTCCCTTTTCCTTAAACTTAAGTCAAATCAGTTTTTACTGGCATATAGGCCAGAGCTCTGATACTGAATTCCTTTTGATCTTCAGCTTGCTAAATTCCACTTGCTACTGTGCTACCCTGCAGTTTATTTTTAACAGTTAATTTGTTTGGACATCATTAAAAAGAAAATATTACAACTTCTAGTAGTAATGAGACACTGACCTGCCTGTCTGTCTATTTAACTTCAAAAACAAATAAACCAAAGGAAGTTTCAGAGCTAACAAAACTCTGACTTGTCCTGTTAAAGAGGGAAATACAAAGAAAACCACACCTTTGATACTGACTTTCTCAAAACTAGTATTGCAAAAAGCTCCCACTAATGTCCACACACAAAAGTGTAGCTCTAAACTGTCATGGCCATTAGGTTGTTGGAGAAACAGCATCTTATGAAGTGACAGATTTTGATAAGGGAAGAAGCACTGTTCACTGAGTCAACTTATTTTTTCTTATAATTACAGTGAGACAAATGCTTATTGTTTACCCATTAGTACGATTAGTGCCCTGAAGGTAGTACTTTCCTGATTACGGATTCTTTGTTCAATTTGTTATTCAGTTGCTGTCTTAAGTATGTAGTGTACAAAAGCCTAATATTTCTGGGAATTACTGTTTATAAGCTAGATAAACCTTTCCATTATTGATCATGGAGCAATATACATTTTTGAGTGAATTTTTAAATTGAAAACCCCCCACAGTTTTTAGTACTATATTGAGAGGTTGCCATATGAAGAGAGCAATTTTCCCATGTGTGTCCCATTTGCAGCATCCAGTTCCACATCTGGGTCTTCAAGTCAGCACTTAAGGCACATTAAGGTATGAAAAAAGACTCCATAAAGCCTTCAAACAAATCCTAATTTCAGGGAGGGGATATAGCTGCTAGGGACACCATCCTGAATTTCCACGTTTTCAGAAGTGAAAACATAGAAATTCAGGATGGTGTTCCTAGCAGCTATCATTCCCTCCCTGAAATTAGGATTCTGGTTTGCAATCCTTGACTTCAAATATGCCTACTTCCACAGAGCGATTCATCTTTCTCGCAAAAGATTTCTGCATTTCACTTTCAATCACAATGGTTGCCAGAACCAGCTCTTACCCTTTGGCCTGTCATCCACCCCAAGATTGTTCTCAAGAATCATACTGGTCATAACTGCCTCCTTCTGTCATGTAGGAATAACTATCTTTCCCTGCTTCAGCAACTGGCTCGTCAAGGTTTGGTCATATCAGGAGGTATGGCTGGCAGTTCAAGCAACTATTTCACTATTTTGAAGTCCAGACTTGCCGATAAATCTTGAAAAATTGACCTTGCCCTCCTCCACTATGAATTCTCTTTAGAGGAGCTCTTCTGGATTCAATAACAGGTAGAATTTATTTCCATCACCATAGGTTCCTTGCTCTAAAGAGCATTATACAAACATGTCTGCAATTGCTGTGGTACATGGCAGCTTGTGTTTTTGTGACCCAAAAGGCCATGTTGCATCTTCAGTGTCTTCATGGATGGCTCAGGGCTGTTTATGTACCCGCAAACAGTCTCAACAAGTAACTGTCTGTATCCCGTCAGGTCCTACAGTCACTCACTTGGTAGATGAAGCCATCCAAAGGTTATGCAGGAATCCCGTGCAGCCAGCATCCCCCTACATTATATTAACACTGGATACTTTCCTCTTGGGGTGGGATGCATATTTGGGTCCTCACACACTCCATGGCAAACTGTGACAATAGGAACAGAAATTGCTCACCATTCTGTTGGAATTAATGGTGTCCTCTTTCTTCCTCTATTCAAACACAAGTCCATCAAGATCATGACAGACAATATAGGTTCATGCATTGTTTCAATCATCAGGGTAGAACACATTCCTCCTCACTGCACTGAAGTGATAAAACTTTGGAACTGGTGCACAGCCAATTGGATAGTCGTCTTGGTTTCTTATCTCCTGAGTGTAGGAAACACCATTGCAGATGCCCTGAGCAGACACTTCTCCCTAAATAACTAATGAGAGTTGGTCTCTTGAGTCCTCAAAAAAATATTCCTAGCTTGGGTATTTCCAGAGATTGATCTTTTTGCCACAGCAGTGAACACAAAGTGCAGGAAATTCTGTTTCAGAGGGGGACTCAATCCCCAATCTCCAGGAGCTATTTTCCTCAAAACATGGGCAAAGGGTTTTTTCTATGCCTATCCTCCAACTCCTTGCTCTTAAGGACTATACTTGATTCTTCAAGTATTGAACACCTCATCCAAAGTTCTTACCTAAGGTATCTTCTGAATTTCATATCAACCAAACTTATTAGCATCCCCTTTTATTTCTCCTGAGCCACATCAGTCTGTACAAGAGTCTGCTTTTCATACACTAGAGATTAGGAGAAGATTAGCCTTTCACTTGGACAGGACTAGACCTTTCATGAAGACTCCTAGACTCTTTGTTTCTATTGCAGATTTAAATAAGGGAGTGCCCATCACCACTTAGAGACTTGCTAAGTGGATCGCTGGACGTAATATTGCCTGTTACAGTTTTCTTGAGGTTACATCTCCCTGCACACACGACTAGAGCACAGTCTATGCTCTAGCTCTACTCAAAGATATTCAGTTCTTGGTGTACACATTTTGTAACCACTATGTCCTAATTCATGCTGCAAGATCAGCTGTGGCAGTAGACAATGCAGTTATTTCTTCACGGATGGACTCTGTTCCAAAACTCCCAGCTCCTTAAAGGATTACTGCTAGGGAGTCACTTAAAATAGCACACCCACGGGGACATTAATTGACGAAGATGCAGAGGTTACTTACCTTGTACAGTAACTTGAGTTTTTCAAGAGGCTTGTCCCTGTGGGCATACCACTTCCAGGTCTTCTCCCCTCTGCTTCAGAGTTGCCTTTGTGGGCAATAGTGAAGGAACTGAGAACAGTTCACCCATGCAGCCTGTATATAAGCCTTGGTGAAGGGCACAAGTATGTGTAGCGAGCATGCATGGGCAGACCAGACGTTGCTGACAAAAAAATCTCTGCTTGAGAATGCAGGGGCACATGTGCACATACTGGAGCACTGTCAGGGGGACACATCTTGAAGAACTCCAGCCCTTGCACAAGGTCAGTAAACTCTCCATCTTATTGTGCCATTTCTTCAAAGCACCAATACACATCCCTTACACACCAAAGCAATGACACACACATGGATGTACACACACACACTGTTCACTCATACCGTGGTCAGGCACAATCTGAACGCAGTGAAGTTTTAATTAAGTAGTAATTGATTAATTAGTAGCACAATGAAGATCACTTCTCTTCTCTCCAGATGAATTTTTCATTGTGGATTGTCTTTTTATGGATGCATCATTATTTTCATTTATGTAAACGGATCATAGGTCTATGCATTCCACAGCAAATCTCTTGTCTGGATGAAGCCCCATTTCTTCTGATTTCATTTCAAAGCAATTAGCGAAAAAAGAACAGTTAAGAAAATTAACAGGAAATCATTAAGTATTCTGAGTGTTGGCACTTGGATTAAAATATTCAGGACTTAAAAACGAGTATGGCAATATAGTTACATAATAGAAGCCTCAGCCTTCCTGCAAGCAGATGCAGCCCTTTTTCCACTTCAGCAATCTGCTCAATCATTTTTTTAGCATGCTGCACAACTCAGTTCAAGACTTTGTATGACAAGAAAATGTGTCATCATATCTTTTACTAATATAATATATTACTGAAAAACCAAATGAAGACCAATAGCAATGATGTACAGCTGCTAGTTCACCATGCAAGGTGGACAAGGGTTGAGACAGCCAAAGTCTGTTATGTTTGTTCCATTTTCCAATTTTGCAATTAGGAAGTCATATTTGTGCAACTCTCTTTTCTTATTGTAATCCATATCGCAAGAAAGGAGCCTGAGAATTCTAGATTGTATGTTTTTGTATGGGCTTACAATGTTAATCCTCCAGACCAGAGACGATATAAAGCAAAAGAGTAGAAGAACCAGTCCATCAAAATATTGTATAATAATATATAACTATACATATCCGGGTGTGTACGTTGAGTATTTGTGAGAATACACATTCACACCTCTATCCCTACCTCTATCCCTACCTCTACTAATACTACAGCAAGATACCAGAGTACTGGTGGCATATTCTTGAGGCCAAGACACAGTCTACAGCAACAGAAATAACACCGTCTTCCAAGATGCTTATTGTAAGGAGATTTGGAAAATGATATAAAAATCAAATCCATTCTCACTATATCCCTGCAATTGCTATCTAAGTGTTACAGTCATTTTTGGATTCGACTGGACAATTTGTATAAATGTTTTTTTTTGTTTTTTTTTTTTACTCTGGATCTGGATCTGATTGTTTCATTTGAAGACAGTTCACTGGTTGCTCATACGTTGTTGTTCTACAGAGATGTTCAGATTTCTGATTATAATACAATTACCACAGCAATGATGATGATTGCAAATAGGAGTTTCAAATAATGGAAAGGGAGAAAAAATTAGAGAGTTTCCTCTGTTCCGCTAATTAATATGATTACAGAGATGAGCATGTGTGACAAATCTTTAATATTGAACGTGTATCCAGTGACTCATAAGAAAAAAAATACTCTTGGTGTTTTGTGACTCACATTGTGTCCATACCCTAGAAGATGCCTCATCTTCTGCAGTGACATGTCGGTTTTAAAGCTGTATATTGTGAAGACCAATGATTAATTGTGTGTACTGCCAGGGACGAAAAAGTGCTGCTTAGGTTTTAGGTTGATTTGCTGATATCCACCCAGGTCCTCAAAGGTTCTGGACTCCTCTTTCCTATTGAAATACACGTGACTATGTATCATCTTATAAATTTTATTAAAACTCAAACAAAAATACAATCAAGAAAACATATCACCAGAGTTAACCTATTATTATGAATATTAAACTAAAAATAAAGCTATAGAACTATCAAATCAGAACCAAATTGACCAACACTGGATTGGAGTTTTAATGATTTAACTCACTTTATGATTTAATTAGCTACACAATTAGTCCTTATACATTCTAAAGAGGATTCTAAGAAGATGGCTGTCCATTTGGGTATAAACCACAAGTAAATTATTTTACCATCTTTAATCAAATCTGTGACTTAGAGCTGGCTAACAGCTTAATACTGAAACCAAATTATCTAATATCTAAACTACAACTTCAGAACCAATTAAACTTCATTCTTAGAATTCTCTTCTTATATGCTGCTAGCCTTTTCTTCCTCCTCTCCCTACCAACAAATGTCTTTTGATAAGCGAAAATTTGACAGCTTCTGTTTACCAGAAACTACATATGACAAGAAACATCTCTCTCAGGACTTTTAAATACAGAACACACTTTAATGAATATCTTTCAGACAATTTTTAGGACTATTTAAATTTCGGGGACTTTCTTTTCTTGCCTTCCCCATATAGACTTTGAGTGCTCATGCACACAGCCATACTTTCAAACCTAAAATTAAAATGCTTTGCCATCTCCCTGCTATTAATAATGGACAAAAATAGAAAAAAGGAAAAATAAAATACTTAAGTTAATATAGCGTTTGCAAACTCTTCAGCTCTCAATCTTCTGAACTCTAGCAGCGTAAGAGCTGGGACCAAGGTCACGGAGCTAGGCATAGTGGTGGTGTTCTGGTACAGTGCTTCTCACGACCAGGTGCAGGGAAAGACTGGTCAAAGGCTAGAGTGGCCAGTTTGTCAATGTCATCACTTTCTCTCCCTAAATCAATCAGTCTTATGCATTCTAGAACATCAGTCGTTCCTCAGATGGCTTGTTGACTCAAAAGGTAAAGCTTCTCAGCCTTACTCCTGATTGCAAACTTAGTCATCCTTGCAGCACCTCCCTCTGAGATTTTTGGATAAATCAGGTGCAAGATCTACCTTGAATCCATGCAACTTGGTCCAATCAGGTTTCAACTAGTTCATCCTTAGCTAGCGTCAGTTCTATAGAAGACTCATTTAAACCAGTAATTTTAAAAGTATCAGGGGTTTTACAGACAACAAACTGAAAGTCCGCCTCCCCCGACCAAAAAAAAAAAGTCAGAAATCCAGGCATAAAACCATTTTTAAGAAAGCAGGCATAGTCTTCTCATCATAAGACCTTTCATCCAGACATTGTCACCAGTTTACAGAAAGTTCAATATAAAAAACCCTGTACAAATAATTGATCAGGAATAAATAAATAAATGTAAATAAAATAACCCTTGCAACAAAACCAATCACTCATCCAGTCATTCATCCAACAACAAAATAAATGTGATACAAATAAATGTGATGCCCTCACTTCTCTTGCAAATGACAATTTTCAGTAATATTGAAACTGAGCTCTAGGTTAAACAGCTTGTCTTCCTGAAATTTTTCACCATGATAGAAGGAAATTACTTTAAAGTCTCTCAAGATCAAATTCATTTAAAATATGACTTTCAATTCTGTATAAGATCTGTATTCTCACAGGGGCCACTTGTTGCACAGTATGTTAGACCAGTATCAGAGCATATGCCAAGTTGTAATGCATACTGAAGGCTAAAAAGCATTTTTTTTTTGTTATATGGACAGCACAGTATGTATAGTGGCCAGTCAAACATATAAAAGCATTGTGAATTCAGTAAGACAATGACAGGGTATGCAAGACTGTCACTTAAAGAGAGAAAATCAGCAGTCACACAAAAATAAACATCCAGACTTTGAATTTAGGGCCCAATGGAAAGAGGCTTGAATACCAGAAACAATTTCTCACCTCCAACTTCTGGATCACACTGCCACAGCTTTGAGGAAGCTGTCTAGAATCATGGAATATTGGAATCACTGAAATTATGGAATATATGATTGTTGGCAAAAGGATTCATCTCGACACCCAGAGCAACTATTTGTTTGAATTCTAAATAAAGGAAAAGATGATGGACTCTGAACACCTTAATACAGCTTGGCTGCCTAGAGTGTCCTACATACCTGGATTCCTCCATCAGCTTTCAAAATGGCTTCCATTTGGTTTGAAAGAGGAAAAGTACTTGGGATCTGATTTTTTGGAATGGTTGAGCTCCTGTAGTTCCCATTGATTTCAGTTGGAATTGGGAGTGTTCAGCATTTCTGGAATCCCAGCCCTTAATGAACACACACACATGCTGTAATTTAACCTCTTAAAACCAAACCAGTTATTTAAATGTATATTTAACAACCACACAAAACAAAACTGATGCTCTTGAAGGAATATTAAGCATCTCAGGATTAAAGACTCTTTCTTTCCAGTGCCTTTCCAGATTACATTTCAAATTTAATAAAGACAGCTCTGAGTTTAATCCTTACAAATGCTAAGCAGAGCAGAGCTTATTGGATACAATGCCTGTTGAGCTGCAAAGTAAAGTAAAATAATTGTTCAAGAAGTATTTTAATTGCCAATCAGGTCAGTGTCTCACAAAAAGTTCCATCATCAAAAGCATATCCACGCAAGGAGTAACTTTATTAACACTTAAAGTACTGGCATATTCCAGATAGTCAAATTAGTGCTTAACTCAGAATATTCAAATATTCAGAAAGGAAAAGAAAAAGTTCTGATTGTCTTATTGGTGTCTAGATCACAGTCTTCCTCTGACAGGCTGGCACCCACTAAGTGTTTGACTCCCATTAAATAAGCACTCTACTGAATCCCCTTCCAGGAAGATACACTGTATATATTACTGGTGAGTTTGGATTATCTTCCAGGATCCTCCTTTTACTTCATTAGTCTCTTCCTCACCCTTGTCCTGCTCCACCATTGTGGTAGCCTTCCCTCAAGTGAAGAGAACAATGCATGTCTCCTTTTCAGTAGCTTATCAATACTACTTTTATGCACTGGCCAGAGGGGAACATGAACTAGCAGAGCAAAGCACACACTACACCCAGCCATAGGGATACTCTCAGGACTGCCATCCCACAGAGAACTTCAGTTCCAGGCATCACTAGCATGAGCACTGAACTCATCATCTATTACACTAACACAACATTAAGGCTGCCAACTCAAATACTCAGTAGTCAGAAAAATCCCACAAGCCAGGCACTCTCATAGCATTAACATTGCCTCATTGCACAGCCTATATGTGTTGGGATTTGTATTAATAACATATAACAAGAGTGCACAGAAGCTTACTTTTAGGGCCAAATTGTTAAAAGGGGCTGTAACCAGGCCTCTTATTTTGCACTGGAAGGAACTGCTGACGGAGGACATGCCAGTTCGGCAAGCAGGAAGTACCTCTCTGCACCATCCAAGATGAATCTTCCTCAGCCTTCTATGTGCAATGTGGTCAAGTTTTCATTGCAGGAAATATCTTAACTTTAAGAATTTTCTGACTTTTCATCCTTGATTTTGCAACCTCGGCAACAGATTCAAGCTAAATTTGTGCCTTTTAATTTCTCTCTTTTCCACCTTTCTATGGACTTAAAAAAAACAAAATAAAAAAATTGCAAACTATTTAGCCAGTACAGCTTAGAAGCTCTGCACATTTCAGCAGCACAATATATACATTCAGTGACCTTTAAAAATTCAGCCCATGCAGCTAACAAGTTTTGCTGGCTTTAGCAGCACAGCTTGTCAGCTCATTGTTCCAGACCCAATGGATTTTCTTGCTGAATTGGGTTAAAAATAAAAAATATTTCTATCTTACTTAGCGTTCCTATAGTTATAACCAATATAATTATACTGGGAATGCATGATTTACAGCACTGTATTTGGAAACAGTGGAAGAAGCCATTTTAAAACTTTACAAGTGTTTAAAAATCTACATTTATTTGTCTCTTTCTTCACTAGGTTCCATTTCCTGGAGTTCCCTAAAGCCAGATGGTTACTCACAACAGTGTTCATATTACAAGTGGCAACTGGATAAACCAGGTTGTAACAGAACTGAGTTCGAGATTCTGAATTCCTTGCTAACCGATACTGCCAGGCAATTCAAAGGGAGTTTGAGGTTACACAAAGACTTCTGGCTCTGACTGTTGGGTAGTTTCTTCTGCTACTGATTCTTACAATTTTGATCTAGACTTCAGAAATGTAGCATCATTTTTCAGCAAACACAGTAGGTTAAAATTAATATTTTATTGCTAACCTTTCATATAACCCCTTCAACAAAACCAAAATGCTCTTTATTATGTTCCATGAATTAAAACAGCTACCTTTCACTCTCATAGCACCAGTGGTTCTCAGATCTCAACTCTCTGTAAGCTAGGCTACAGAGTTAACAATGCCTGGCAGGGAATTTGAATTTTGAACACCATTACACATATTCCTTCACTTTTGCTTGATACATGCCTCAGGAGAATACATAGCTGACAAATCAAATGTAAAACCTACATAAAATGCTTATTCAGGCATCAATATTAATAATGCTTAACTTTATGTAGCAGTGCCTTTTCTCTCACCTATAGTATATTAATTCAGTATATGACACAGCTCTACCAGTATGAGATATACTGTGAAACTAGTACACAGAACCAGTTCTGGTTCCAATGCAATTAACTGAGGTTTTACCAGAGCTTGGGAGCGAGTTTTGGATTACAGTACATACCATAGTGAACTGAACCTCACTTGTTCAATTCACTACTGATTTTTGATATTTACAGGAGGTAAGTCATCACCATCCAGAAGTGAATACTTCACTGAGGTTAGGCAGCAATTGCCACAGAGCCTTGGGCTGCCTTATGGAGTTAAGATTTATGAGTCCTAGACCGTGAGACCTGCTAAACAGCGAGCTCCTGGTGTGAGGGGAGAATAATGGCATGGCAATCTGGATTTAAAACCTTTTAGCAATCCCTAAGTGCTTGGATCTTCTGGAACTTCTTTTACCTTTTGATTCCTGGGACCTTTCACAGAAATAGCTCTACGTGTTTTCTTTCTTTCTTGAGATGGCTGTAAATTTTTGGCTGATTCGGCCTGAGTAGAGAAATCTTGTCTTAATTTAGGCTACAAGCAGATAGAAGATCGTGGCTGAGGAATTTGAGGAGAGGAGTAAAGATAGTTCTCACCCACCTTTGTGGTAGCCAGCCGGAGTCTAATTGACCCCAGGCAAACTTACTGCAGCCCTGAGACTGCTTGAAATTGTGCTGGCTGCACTAGCCCCCGTATGCTAACCAAGGATCACCCAGAATGCAGCAACGCTCCAACCACACCTAACATGTCCCAGTAGTGTGGGCTTTGTGCAATCCTGGGATTCTCCATGCCAAGAGAATCCTCAGCTGGCTGACTAACTTAACATTGTGGCCCCTTTGCGCTGCCAAACTGCTACAAAGGACCTGTAATGCCAAGATCTGGCCCAGAGTCTGGTATCCTTATCATAGACATAGGTTTGCTGGATGACCTAATAGGCCTTGCCTATCTTTTTTATTATCCTATACACTTGATAATCAACATTTTTCTGTTCACTTAACTCCACAGGCTGTGCACAGAATAACCTTATACTGGATATGCTAGGTCATGCAATTGGAGATGCACAAGCTCTGTTAGAACATCCTGTCTTCCCCAACTGTGTAGGACAATTCCCTAAGGAACAGTACAGTAGTTGAGCTGTTGTGTGTCCAAAGGGGCTCCCTCTCACATTTCTTTGATCACAGCTCTTAGAAATCAAAAGACTATCAAGACGGTCACTTATGTAACTCCATCATGGATCAATGTGTGTGGTGGTACAGAAAAACAGAATGGCCTGTAGTGCGCAGAAAGAGCCTGGTTTATCAAAGCAAACAGCTGGCAAAAAGCTTGTTGATATTCTTAAAATATATATACACACAGGAGACTCAAGCACAAAATTGGCACATGAAGTGGGTTGATAGTGCTAGGAGACTTTATACAGTACATCCCTAGAGTGCATTGTTGTCATGGTTATATTTTTGGTAGTGATTGATTGTCCTGTCTTCAGTTTCATATAAAGTGGATGACATGTATTAGTGCTTATCAGCATTATGCATTTTGCTCCCACTCACTATAAATTTCCTATCATCTAATGACATATAGTTTATGCCCAGATCATTGGCTTATGAGAGGCAATTAATTTTCTCTAGACTTTGCATTTTCTTTTTTGCTCCATGCCTATAGTCTAGCAGCTAATTTCACACCAAGGACCTAATTACTTTGCCTCTTCTGGCATTCTCCTCTCCTTCAAGCCTTCATAAAGACCACATAGCTCTATCTGAAGTCCTCATTAGAGATGTGAAAAACTTGCCTGGTGAGCAAATACTTTTGCAAATATTATATGTATATATTTTTAAAACTGTCCAAGCCATCTAGCCTAGTGAAAGTTACATAATGATATTTCAAAACATAGAGGGACTGTCTGACCGTTCTTTGTCTCACACTTATCCTGTGTCAGTGCAGGAGTGGGCATAATTATAACTGACAGATCAGTATGTACTATTCACCTGTGGCCCTCCCTCTCAGTTGGTATTTTTAGAGATTATTAGAAGGGTTTGTAATTTTTTTTCCTAGATATTTCTGCCCTCTTTGTGCACTTCCTTCCAATCTCCCCATCCTCAAAAGCGCATCCCTACATTTTAAAAATCTGGGCCCAACTGAATGGGAGTTTTGTCATTTACTTCAGTGGAGTCAGGATTTTACCCCAGTTTCTTATATGGTCCCCTTGGGTCAGTAGAGACTGACTCCATAATCCTACATGTCTGGGCTAGGTATGTCTCTGCTGAGCAGCTCACCTACAAAGAAACCCATGACTGCACACAAGTGTATGATAGTAAAAATAGTGTAAATGTTAATTGAACCAAGGGATAAACTATGCACTAAGGTTTCTAAGGGCAGGCACTGAGAGCACTTTTCCATCTCATTTTTGTCTCTTACTCATAGTGTGCTAGTTGCTATTCTGGTGGCCCAAAATTGATCCAAGTGGTTAGAACTTCCAGTTCCGAGTTCTTCTACTCTGAGGTGTTCCCAACTGCCAGCTTGGGGTAAAGCCTGTAGTGAAAAGCATAAGTCACAATTAGGGCTGTCAATTAATCACAGTTCACTCATGCGATTAACTAAAAAAATTAATTGCGATTAATTTTTTAATCACAATCACACTTCTAATAATAGAATACCAATTGAAATTTATTCAGTATTTTTGGATGTTTTTCTACATTTTCAATATTGATTTCAGTTACAACACAGAATACAAAGTGCACAGTGCTCACTTTGTATTATTTTTTATTACAAATATTTGCACTGTAAATATAATAAAATAAATAGTATTTTTAATTCACCTCATATAAGTACTATAATGCTATCTCTTTATCTTGAAAGTGTAACTTACAAATTCTGATTGCATTCAAAAATAAATATGTAAAACTTTAGAGCTACAAGTCCACTCAGTCCTACTTATTCTGCCAATTGCTAAAACAAACAAGTTTGTTTATATTGATGGGAGATACTGCAGCCCTCTTTTTATTTACAGTGTCATCTGAAAGGGAGAACAGGAATTCTCATGGCACTTTTGTAGCCAGCGTTGCAAGGTAGTTACATGCCAGATATGCTAAACATTCATATGCCACTTCCATGCTTTGGCCACCATTCTAGAGGACATGCTTCCATGCTGATGATGCTCATTAAAAAAAATAATATGTCAATTAAATTTGTGATGAACTCCTTGGAGGTGGGGAGAATTGTATGTCTCCTGGTCTGTTTTACCCACATTCACATATATTTCATGTTATAGCAGTCTGGGATGATGACCCAGGACATGCTCATGTTAAGAACACTTTCACAGCAGATTTGACAAAACTCAAAGAAGGTACTGATGTGAGATTTCTAAAAACAGTTACTGCACTCAACCCAAGGTTTAAGAATCTAAAGTGCTGTCCAAAATCTGAGAGGGATGAGGTGTGGAGCATGCTTTTAGACATCTTAAAAGAGCAACATTCTGATGTGGAAACTACAGAACTCAAACCACCAAAAAAGAAAAAAGAACCTTCTGCTGGTGGCATCTGACTCAGATGATGGAAATGAACATGTATCAGTCCGCACTGCTTTGGATCATTATCAAGCAGAACCCATCATCAGCATGGAAGCATGTCCTCTGGAATGGTGGTTGAAGCATGAAGGGACATATGAATCTTTTGCACATTTGGCATGTAAATATCTTGCAATGCCAGCTACAACAATGCCACGTGAATGCCTGTTCTCACTTTCAGGTGACACTGTAAACAAGAAGCAGGCAGCATTATCTCCTGCAAATGGTAACCAGTCTTGTTTGTCTGAATGATTGACTGATCAAGAGGTAGTACTGAGTGGACCTGTAGGCTCTAAAGTTTTATATTGTTTTATTTTTGAATGCAGTTTTTTGTACATAATTCTACATTTGTAAGATAAAGAGATTTCACTACAATACTTGTATGAGGTGAATTGACCAATACTTTTTTTGGTTTTTATAGTGCAAATATTTGTAATAAAATATAAATATAAAGTGAGTACTGTACACTTTGTATTCTGTGTTGTAACTGAAATTAATATATTTGAAAAGATAGTAAACATACAAAAATATTTAAAATAAATAGTATTCTATTTAGTAGCATGATTAATTGTGTGATTAATCATGGTTAATTTTTTTAATTGCTCAATAGCTCTAGTCATAATATCTCATTCCTTCAGGTATTGAAAATATAAATTATCTAGCTCCTTGAAAGATCATAACACTTTGTATATTACACTCTCATGCCTCTTTGCAGGCATAGGCAGATGGGGTACTGAAATTCACAAGTCTTCACTTCCTTCTCACAAGAGTGGGACAGTCATGCAAAGCAGAAAAACAACATGGCAAATGCAAGCAATGTGAACTAAAACAAGGCTAATGAGACTAATTTTAGGTGCACATACTTCTTTCGGAGGAAAGCTGCAGATACTTAACTATGTATATAGTTGAGTTTTTTCTATGTCCTAAGTATAGATTTCATAGATCTATAGATTCAAAGACCAGAAGGGACCATTGTGATAATTAAGTCTACCCTCCTGAATAACCCAGGCCATAGAAACTCCCCAACATAATTCCTAGAGAATATCTTTGACTAAAACATCCAATCCTGATTTTTAAAATGGAGTTACTTATTGTAACTGGAGGTTCTTGGAAGTATATGGCCCCTATCTATATTCCATGGTGGGGGGTATGCATGCACCTGAGTCCAGAGGAGGAGTAAAAATGGAAACTAGAATTCATTCTTAACAGCAATTGTCACTGCTACAAACACTAAAATATACTGAAAATGAATTTCAGAACAGTTTTTAAAATCAGTTATCCCTGTTATCCTGTTGTAGTCTCTACAGTAGCAATATTGAATGGCTTTTCCCAAGCAGTGATGTAGCACTGAATTCATACAGTCTGATGATACGAAGTAGAGATGAGAGAATGCAGGACCCATTTGACTAGAAAAGTCAGGACTTTCCACCATAGATGGGAGCTGAACATGAAACCTAAATTCAACTCTTTTCTCCCATCTTTGAGAAAGTTCAGATCCAAACACTTCGTCTACCTTCAAAAAGCAGCTGTAAGAGAGAGTACCTAAAAAAACAGAACAGAAAACACAACCTTATAGTGATTACATTTATTATTAATTTTAAATGTTCTTTTAAAATTACTGGGTGTCAGAGTGAAATATAAAAGGAATTATTGATTGATAAGCTCAACTTTGTGAATAAAACACATTTTGTACAATTTCCAGAACAGAGATTTCTATCATCCTAAACTATGGTTCATAGTCTGGTAGAATAGTTGATGAAATTTTAAATTCACAGGTGCCATTTTTCTCAGATTGAGGGCTTTGTGAACGTGTTATATGTTTCCTCTTTCCATGTGGTGTCTTCATTCCTTGGAATGTTGACAGCCTAGTGATATATCATCAGGTATGTGGAGTAGTACTGGAAATGTATTTTGGCCCATTTATCTGATACATTGGGCAGCATTTATTTGACAACCTTAATAATTTCCCAGGACATTCATGCAATAGCACAGTTTATCTGTCTTTCAATGTCAAAATCTGCTTTCCTTTCCCACACAGTTCAGAAACAGTGCCAGAGCAGTGTACAAGTGTCAACAGTGGTTACAGCTGTTATAGAGGAAAGGTTGGTGCAAAAGACCTGGCTGCATAAATTGAGTTTCCATGTCTATGGGATCTGGATTATTATTTCATGCAGGTAGGAGGAGAAGGCGAGAGCAAGATGTAGGGCAGCAGAGGTATTCTAGTAAAATCTCTGTTTCTGTTGGATCAGTGTGTACTGAACTGTCTCTGTAAAGCAGACTAAGAAATAGTTGTATCTGAATTTTTGCTGAACGGAGAGCTGTATGAGCTTCCAAACATAAGACGTCTGCCTGACATTTTTGCTGCCATACAGGCCCGTTAGTAAGAGATCATGTACCACATTAAGGGAAATGTTGGTTTGTAGTTAAAAAATGTATTTCTAGGAAGATAAGACATAAGAGAATATATTACAAGCATGCCAACAGGATTAACTTGATAATTAGATACAAATCTGGTCACCCATTTTGCATCCAATACTGATTATGTGCACTGACTTCTTAGACAAGAGACAACAGATAGATGCAAGGCTGGCATCATTCCCATAAAGGCCGCTCTGTAGTGGTAGGAGAAAAGGCCAGCAATTTTGCATTAGCCCTGCATCAAAGTCTTAGCAAAGGCAATCTACAAAGTTCTGGAAGAAAGACTGGTAAAAATATTCTGTACTTGCTATTAAAAACTTTGATTGTTTGGGCAAAGTTCCTTAAGAAAAGAGTATGAGCTTGTTTCACATACATTTTAATGCACATTGGGTTTTTAACATTCCCGGTCAACAAACCTTTGAACTTAATAGAGTTCAGACATTCTCTTTCAATTTACAGTGCTGAGTCTTCTTTTTTTAAAATTCTGTACACCCAACCACCTTTGTAGGAATCAAAAGTTTCTTATTAGTAATGCATTTGAATGCCTGACTTTTAATTAACCCATTGAATAAACAGAGATCAAATTTGTCATTTCCATTCATTTATATTTGAATTAGGAAATGGGATGTGTCTAAGTTTCTTTTTAATTAACCTGATTTGCGCTTGTAAAGTTAAGGCTTAATTAGCACAGATCATTCATCATTTCTGTTTTAGGCCACCGAAGACTGTATATTCTAATCTGTTGGGCTTCATATTTCAGTGCAGCTTAATATTTTTAGGGATGGACCTGATCCAAATCCCTGGACCTGAATCAACCCAAACTCTGGGGAGAGGGTGGATTTCAAAATGTAAGAGCTGGATCTGAATTTTGCAGCTGGGGCCTATTTTAATTGTTCATAACTAGCATGTGAACTTCCTGAGTAAAATAAAACAGGTTCTCACTCTGACAGAACAATATGTGATACTTCAATCAGTAAGGCCTATATGTTTCTCTCTCTTAAGGACCACTCATGGCATAGTCACTCCCCTATTTGGAAAAGAAATTCAACATGGACATATTCTGGGCTGCCCCTCAGTTCTCCTCCCCCCCCCCCCCCCCCCCCGACCAGGTGCACAAATTATGCAGAAGGGAGGTTCTGTGCTGAAAAAGGTGTGTGGTTTGAAGGGGGTGGGAGGCAGAGTCTGGCACCATACACTCTATGCTCCGTGTTTCCTTCAAAAAGTGAAATAAATGATATATATGATGCTGTGTAGACTACTGCTGCTCATGACAGTATTAACTGTCCTTATATTCCCTGTGAACTAGAATTGGTTGATCAGTGTTCATTAACAAAATAATCCATGAGTTTCCTCTGTCAGTTTTTCAGCAATAAATAATATTCAAAGATTGATTTCCACTATTTGATCAGCTCCATGGGTGGTCAGAATGTAAATTATTCATGTTCTTCAATATACATCCCTACTCACCATTTTTGTACTGGTAATTAACTGGGATATGCAAATATCTGACAACCCATTTCAGGCAGCAGGCGGCCAGAAGCCTGACTTCCACTCAGCATGCTCCTTTGGCATAGAAAGCTAATGGTATGGTTGATGCACAGCGCTTGACTAACTGAGGCGCAGAATAAACTGTAGGAAAAGTAAGAGTGCTGAGTAGGAGACAGGCTGAAGGAGAAGCAGAAGAGGGTTAAGATGTTGATGTATCTGGGTCCAGTTAGTTTTAATCCACACTTGAGTAACACTGTTCGTCCTTCAGTTCATCAAGTGCTAAATTCACTCTCAGATTGTAAAAATCCAGAACATCTTGAAGCCTGACTCAGATTTTACTCAGCTGATACTTAGCCAAACTTTGATTGAAGTCAGTGAGTGTTGGGCTTGTCTAAATGCAGGCTTGTATCATTTAACTAAAGGTATGATTTTAAACTAGCTTAGGTAAACCATCACAAAAACCTGTTTAAACACTTATTTCACTTTAAACCAAGCTGATTTCAGTTTAGCGTAAATTGATAAAGAACAGGTTTAAGCTAAATTGCCCTAAGTCAGTCTAAATAAGAGTTTCCATGCAAGGATTTGGTCTTGTTTAACTTTACAAATTTAACAGTACAAATTTGTGTGAGGATAGGTCCTTTGTGTAAGGGCCAAATAAAAATTAAATAAGGACTTCAGGATTTGATCCAGCAGAAATAATATGTAAGCCATTAGATACTGATTTTCATTGCGTAACCACACCAGCAGATGAGTGCAACACTAAAGAAGTGAAAAAACAGAAGTGCCAGAAGTACCACAAGATGCTGTTCCAACTCCTCACAGAAGTACCAGAACTGTGTTTCAGAACATTCTGGCACAATTCAAGTGCTGAACTGGATGTGTACTTGATGATGGTGCTCTATGTGGCTGACCTGGACAACCAAAGATTTTTTCATGTTCAACCTGAGAGCAGGTGGAGACAGGAAACAGTAGGTGAAGAATTCTAAGAAGACAGAACCTTCGAATGAGAAGTCACTGTTCTGTTTTGAAAGAGGGAAAGCCACTGTGTACTTTTACTGCTGTGCATTCATTACCTTCAAAAAGAACAAAAGGCAAACTTCCCGTCCAACATATAATTAATTTTAAATATAAAAAAAATTCTTCAAGAACAAGGAAAAAGTTGAGAGCTCTGAGAGATTCTTTTGGTGTACTCTTGAACTGTCTAGCTTTTTTCCTACCTCCACACTCCGGCTAATGATTGAGTTGTGTAATAATTTTCTAGCTACAATGGGAGGGGGCAACGAAAGCAAGAAAAGGAAGGAAACTGGAAGTCAGAGCTGTTCTTCTGAGATGCTAATGTGTTCTTTGGGAAGTCACCCAACAAAAGTGACAGTTATTCACTTTAGCCACTGCTGTCTTTAGGCAGCGAAGCTGCTGAGGTTTGATGTTTTGTACTGTCAATGTTTTCTCTGGGTCCTTTTACTCCACTTGGTTTCCCTGCTTCTCAAGTAGTCTATCAGCTACTGTTTTGCTTTAGGGTAGGATTTTTCCATTACTCTATTCTAATTTGTAGTGCTTAATTTTTATTTCAAGTATATAATTTGCTATTTCATTATGTTTTTAATTTGTCCTTCATTAGTATTTTTATTTTCTATTAGGTTAAATAGTTCACTAATAGTCACATATATAAAGTCAAACCAGAATTCCCAGAGCTGGACCTAGAGGCTTTGAAAATACATAAAGCTCTAACCTTACGAACCCCCTAGAGCAGTATGAATCTCATTTTGGCTACATGACAGTCAGCTTCTGATCTAAATGTCCTTTGGATCCGGATAAGTGTACTATACTAGAAAATGACCACAAAAAAGTATTATAAAATGACTTTAAAAACCACTACTTCTATTTCATAACCGTGCCAAAGCAGTTACTAGCTCCAAAGTGAGTAATTTTAAAAGAAGAAGTTGATGAAGGGCAATTTGGAATCTTTGCCTGTAACAACTATAAGATGAGTCATGTGCTGAACATTTTGCTCTGGGTGTTATGCTCACCGTTTACTCTTAAACACCAGAGTACAGACACGATAAAAGCATCATGTGTCCTCAAAGGGAAAATATCACTTCTCTTTCCGGGTGGTGGTGATTTATTTTTATTGCAGTAGCATCTAGAGACCCCAATCAAGCATTATGAGCCCCATGGTACTTGGCACTTTAAAAGATGTATAATGAAGAAGGAGTTCCTGCCCCAAAGAAACTAAGATCCTAATTGTACAATTCACTATATATGAGCAAAGCGAGTTACAAAATCAGGTTCTAAGTAGATCCCTGCCCTCCCATAAGTCAAGAACATCCATTACTGGGAGTGACTCTTCTTTCTACTATCTATACCAGTGTTCTCAACCCTGGGTACACATACCACTGGGGGTACATCAACTCATTCAGATATTTGCCTAGTTTTATAACAGGCTACATAAAAATCACTAGCAAAGTCAGTACAAACTAACATTTAATACAGACAATGACTTGGTTAGAGTGCTCTATATGCTATACACTGAAATGTAAGTACAATATTTACATTCCAAGTGATTTATTTTATAATTATATGGTAAAAATGAGAAAGTAAGCAATTTTTCAGTAATAGTGTGCTGTGACACTTTTATATTTTTAGCTCTGATTTTGTAAGCAAGTATTCTTTAAGTGAGGTAAAACTTGGGAGTATGCAAGATAAATCAGACTCATGAAAGAGTAGTCTGGAAAGGTTGAGAGCCACTGGCTTATATCTTGATCTTTAACCACAGAAGAAAACAATGTGGAACTAAATTAACAAGTTTTGAAAGTACAGTCAATTGTGATTCTTCACGTAGATTGAGAACACAATACACATTCTGGGAAATATATACTCTATTGGCTCTGAAAGCTGGAGCTCTGTGGAAAGCTGTTGTCCATCATAAACAAACATTTAGTTTGCAAAGTTTATATATAGAATTTTGGCCCTGACCTCAGCCTACTTTCTTTCCATTTAATTGAAACCCAACTCAAAATCTCCAAAGGATGGGGACAGTTGACAGGAATCTAGCGCTCAATGTCTAGTTGGAAGCCCAGTATCAAGCAGATTGGTCCTTGGTCCGGTTTTGTTCAACATCTTCATTAATGGTCTGGCTGATGGGATGGATTGCACCCTCAGCTAGTTCGCGGATGATACTAAGCTGTGGGGAGAGGTAGATATGCTGGAGGGTGGAATAGGTCCATAGTGACCTAGACAAATTGGAGGACTGGGCCAAAAGAAATTCGGTGAGGTTCAACAAGGACAAATGCGGAGTCCTGCACTTAATACAGAAAAATCCCACTGCTACAGGCTGGAGACTGTCTGTCTATGCGACAGTTCTGCAAAAAAGGACCTGAGGATTACAGTGGATGACAAGCTATATATGAGTCAACAGTGTGCCCTTGATTCCAAGAAGGCCAATGGCACATTGGGCTGAATTAGCAGGAGCACTGGCAGCAGATCAAGGGAAGTTAGTATTTCCCTCTATTCGGCACTGGTGAGGTGATATCTGGAGTATTGCATCCGTTTTTTTTGGCGCCCCCCCCCCCCCACTACAGAAAGGATATGGACAAATTGGAAAGAGTCCAGCAGAGGCAATGAAAACTATTAGAGGGCTCAGGCACGTGACTTATGACGAGAGGCTGAGGGAACTGGGCTTAATTAGTCAGCAGAAAAGAAGAGTGAGAGGGCATTTGATAGCAACCTTCAACTACCCGAAAGGGGGTTCCAAAGAGGATGGACCTAGACTGTTCTCAGTGGTACCAGACGACAGAACAAGAAGCAATGGTCTCAAGTTTCAGTGGGGGAGTCTAGATTGGATATTAGGAAAAACTATTTCACTAGGAGGATGGTGAAGCACTAGAATGGATTTCCTAGGAAGGTAGTGGAATCTCCATCCATAGAGGTTTTTAAGACCCAGCTTGACAAAGCCCTGGATGGGATGATTTAGTTGGGGTTGGTCCTGCTTTGAGCAGCAGGTTGGACTAGATGACCTCCTGAGGTCTCTTCCAACCCTAATCTTCTATGATTCTATGCTAGAGACAGAAGGAGGATGAGGTAATATCTTTGATTGGACCAACTTCTGTTGGTGGGAGAGATTAATTTTTGAGTTTACACACCTCTTTTTCAATAATCTTTTATCATTCTGTGTGGTACCTTAAGTATCCTCCCACCACCACCCTCTTTTAACAGCATAGGTCTACACTCCTGAAGACTGTAACAACACTTAAAGCCAGTAGGTCTAAAGAGAAATAGTCAAATAAAGATTACAGGACTCATCTGCCAGATTAGGCACAGACCTAGAAGCCATGTCAAGAGAGAAATGCTGAAGTGAAGAGCTCTACTGCCATGGAGCTGAAGTAAGTGCCAATATTTTTTTAATGCCCTCAAGTTGAAGCTGGCACAGGGAGAGGGGAAAGGTTCTCCCCAGTGTACCAAAAACAATGCACAAGACCGTCCAAGGCAGACATATTGCTTCTGTGGAGTTTCAACTGTTCAATCTCTTGGGGAAGATGCTATCAGCTATACAACTCAGTCATGGTTCAGCAGGAAATTGGCATGGAAGAGACTGAAATTTTTGTAAACTGAACAACAGCTTGGAACTCTGCAACTTTGATTTTCTTTTGAAGTTTAAGAAAAAACAAGAGAAGGCCAAGAATTACAAACCAACTACTTTAAATCAAGCCTTAACATTATCTAAAACAGAGAACAGCTACCCAGACCAAAGGATAAAGAGTCAGACTTCAGAATTGTTCACACACAGGGATCTAAAAGCATTTCAGTGGTGTCAGTGCTTCAGTTCCTGCTATACTTAAGACTCTTTGTTTCCATGAAGAGCATGAGTTTGGCCAACTCCATCACTTTCCAGTGGGTTCTGCAGTATTGCCAGGTCTCAAATTTTTCTCATAAGTCTTGTAATAATTGGTATTTTTCTTAAAGCCCCAGTTCCTAGAGCCATGTGATTACAAGGCACTAAGCTTTCATTGAGAACAGTAAGTTTCTAGCCCAAGAAGAGCTTGAAATGTATACCTTAAAAGAGAAGGCATATTAAAAAGAACCCCAGAATTAGTCGTTTTTAAATCTCATGATTTTCAAGCCAATCTCGTGATTTTGGAGGCCTGACTAATGATTTTTTAATACTTGCCATTGGCAATACTAGTTAGACTTGTAGTGCTGAGAATTCATATATACCCAAGAGTGTGTCTCTACTTCTCAAAAGAGAAGTGTTTTGTAGCTTATACCTTGCACTTTAGAATTCACTTAGGCCTTGGTTACACTGGCACTTTATAGCACTATAAAGCCTCCAGGAGCGCTATAACTTACTACCCGTCCAGACTGGCGAGGCATGTAGAGCGCTATAAACCCACAGTTATAGCGCTGCTGGTAATCCTCCCTTCCCAGAGGATTAACAGCTATTGCGTATTCCATGTTCCATCTTATCTCAAGTGTGAATGAGTATTAACACAGATAGCGCAACAAGTGATCTCTGGGGACGCCCCGAGCCATTTAAGGCAATTGACGTCTCTTCCCTTTGTTTTGAACTCTGGCAGGAGGAATGCGGAAGTATGTTTTCAGAGTCTCTCTCTTAACTCGAAAGATAAGCAGTGCAAATGTTTAGGGAGGGAGCCTGTCTGAAATACAAAGCCTGCCTAGTCTTCTCTGTCAAAGAACGCTTACTGACAGGCTCTCAGAAGGACGAACTCCCTCCCTCTGCATACATACAACACGTTTCCCCTCACTCCCCTCGTTTGAAAAGCACGTTGCACCCAGCTGAATGCTGGGATAGCTGCCCATAATGCACCACTCCTGTGCCGCTGCAAGTGCCGGAAATGTGGCCATGCTATAGCGCTATCCCTATAACTGTATATGAAGACAACTATAACCAATACCGCTATAAACCTGTAAGTGTAACCATGCCCTGATTTCAGAGTAATGAACAGCCTTAAAGAGTGTACGCTCTGTGTTCAGAGAATACAAAAGCTAATTGAAAACCTGTTGTAAGGTTTGTCCCCTACAGCAATCACTTACCAAAGTGCAATGCTTTCATGGCGTTCCAGTGGGGCAAATGTCTTTCACAATCTGTTAGAGCTAGTCAAATATCATCAGGCAACATACTGTATATTATAATGCACATATCACTTTAAATTAAACCTTCAACATCTGTTTCATCCTCCAATTACAAATACAGAAAAAAAAATCACACTTGCATCATGAAAACAAAAGACATGATTAAAATGCATGTGTATGAGCTTAGTCACTACAGTGTTGCATCTGTTATGGGTTTCTAATGTTTCCCATTCAAGCTAGGAGAAAAGTTTTCTTTTGCTGACACAGGAAATTATCCCCCTCTAAATTATTTCACAGCAACCTGGAATTCACCAGAAAAGAATCTCTGTATACTGCACAGTAAATGCACAGTACATTTTAATTATAATAAGTTGAATACAAACCCCATAATAGCCATAACAGAAAATAATGGAACATAAAGATAGTACCAAATTCAAAAACATGTACAATAATAGTATTACTCCAACATTGAAGTTCAGAGCTCAAAACACACAACAGTTAAGAAATGCAGACTTAAAAGTTGAACCTTAGCTTAGTTGACCTAAAATGTGGACATATATTATCTGACAAAATAAATAACATATATTACACGTGGACCATATATAAAATATAGAGAGTCTTCATGCTTGAGCTTGATTTTTAAGTCTCTGTAAGATCTATTTTTTAAAAAGTGACATTTGAAGAAGAATCATTTTCTAGTTTTAAAGTTCTCAGCTATGAATATTAACAACAATGAAAGTTTAAAATCAGATGAACCCACAAGACCTGATGTAAATAGAATTGCACTGGTGTAAAATAGGTGCAAGTCAGAAGAGAATCAGTTCTAGGGACTCTGAAAACTTCAGGCTGACTACTACAAAGCCTATACAATTTTTTGAAGGGGTAGGAAGCTGCTTCAAAGTTTGAAGTGGGGAAGGGGTGTATAAAGATTCAAATAAAGATTCAAATAGTCATAAATTAAACTTTAAAATGTCTGATTTTCTATAAAATGGATTATGGATAATTTGGGGGAAAGCAGCAGCAAAATCTCTTGTGATGTTTAAAATGTTTGTTATATATTCAAATCAGAAATTTTATGCACCAGTATCTAACCAAAAGCAGAGAGTAGAAGCATCAAAATTGGCTTGTTTAACAGCTGTGAAATTACTCAAGTGTCAATAAAAGTCAAGCGTTAGTTTCACATTTATGAAAATTTAAAGTCAGAAATTTCATACACAGTAGAATTTTGCAGAATGTACTCTAATGTACTGTCTATAAGGGTGTATTGTAAACTGAATTGACACTCTATTTTAAGGAGCATGCACAAAAAAGCAGAGTTAAGATTAAGCTTTCAGAACTCTGCATTTTCCTAACTTTTGGGTGCTTGATTTCTCAGCCTTACCAGTACATTAATGCAAGAGGGTTAGTTTTTTGTTTTGAGTTTTATTTGCACATGGGACTTGCATTTTAAACTGTGAGGGTGAAAATGGTCCTAAAGCACTTTATCTCTTTAATAACACCTGTCAAAAATCTAAGTGATCTCAAAAGGTTAGATCTACAAAAAAATTCCAGGTAATAACATTTTATCAGTGCACAAGATTATGAAATGTAAAGCGTTATAAAACTACAGGGTCTGTCAATTAATCACAATTTAAAAAATCATGAATAAAAATGTTTAAATCACACTGTTAAATAGAATACCAATTGAAATTTATTAAATATTTTTGGATGCTTTTCTATGTTTTCAAATATATTGATTTCAGTTACAACACAATACAAAGTGTACGCTGCTCACTTTATATTGTTTTAATTACAAATATTTGCACTGTAAAAATTATACAAAAAAAAATATAAATACTGTAGTTCAATCTCTTTTTCATGAAAGTGCAACTTACAAATGTAGATTTTTTTTGTTACATAACTGCATTCAAAAACAATGCAAAATTTTAGAGCCTATAAGGCCACTCAGTCCTACTTCTTGTTCAGCCAGTTGCTAAGACAAACAGTAAGGGAGATACTGCTGACTACTTCTTATTTACAACGTCACCAGAAAGTGAGAACAGGTGTTCACATGGACCTTTGTAGCCGAGTCTGCAAGGTATTTACATGCCAGATATGCTAAATATTCACACTTCGACCACCATTCCAGAGGACATGATTCCATGCTGATGATGTTTATTAAAAAAAAGTGTGTTAATTAAATTTGTGACTGAACTCCTTGGGGAAGAACTGTATGTATTTGGCTCTGTTTTACCTGCATTTTGCCATATATTTCATATTATACCAGTCTGGATGATGACTCAGCACACACATTCATTTTAAAATATGTTTGCTGAACATTTGACAGTGCAAGGAAGGTACCAATGTGAGATTTTTAAAGATAACTATAGCACTCAACCCAAAATTTAAGAATCTGAAGTACCTTCTGAAATCTGAGAAAGATTTAAAAACATTCCTTTAGTGATGGAGGTATTGGGGGAGTTTGTGTCAAAATTATGGGAACCGATCAAGTTATTACCTCCAGCGTTATCTTATCTTGTATACCTGGTCAGAGAGATTTAGAAGACTTTCATTACCAACTGTAATATTAGGAGAAATGCTTTCAGCATCTTATAGGCAAAGCATGCACAAGAGCTTGGTGGAAAAATTCTGGAGAAATAGTTTTTTGTTGGAAGTTATCAATTTGTCAAAATAAAAAATGGTTTATGGAGATGATTTGATTAGGACTAAGTTCCACCAATGGAAATCAGCCTACTTTCCTGCCAGCTTGCCTGCCCAGCTCTTTGGGAGCCCACCTCGCAGCCTACTTGGAGAGTCCAGGTTTCCAAAGTCTTTGGCTCTGGGAACACTTGCCATGCAGATCGCCAGAGGGTTGTGGAATGCAGGGACTTCCAGGGTCTATGGGTCCAGGAAATCCCATCGTGCCTACTACCACACCGAGGACAGGCAGACTGCCTCAGGTTACTCACCCAACTCCTTGGCAGCCCACGTGGCATGCTTCTGTGGAGTCTGGTCTTCTAGAGTCCCCAAATGCAGAACAGCCCCCCTCTCATTTTACTGCCCCAGGACTGAGGTTGAATCCCCTTTTATGGAGAATTTTGAAGTTTAATTCTGAATTGGAATGAAATAAAATTTCAAAATAGTGAAGTCCTCTGAGACTCAGAATTACCATTTTCCACCCAGTGCTGTAGTGGCAGCACTGCTTATGAGTTATTTTTGGTGAGAAAGTTGAAGAAACTCTGCACAGCACAATGCCTTCTGGAAAAGTATAAATGATTTTTCCATGAATAATGCCTCTAATTTCAAACTCATACAGCAAAAGTTATGTTTTATAAGTACAGAAAGAAGGATTGCAGGGTTTTGAATAGTTGATTAATCAAAGTATCCAACTTAACTTCCAGTTTAGGCATGTGGAGATTTGAAACAGATTCAGGAATAAACGCATTCTGAAGAATCTTCATCATGCGATCAGGTATTTATGTAGCACTTTTAAATAACAGATCACTCTATGATTTTACAACATTGGCTGAGCATAAGAAAGGCATACAGAGGTTAAGTAACTTGCCCAAAGTTATTCAATGAGTCAGTGACAGAGCAGTGAAGGGAATCAGTGGCCCAATCCACAACTGTTGTGAATCAGTGTAGTTCCAAATCAATTGTTCTAAGCTGATTTACATCAGATCTAGTTTCAGTTTTCCTGAAACAAGTGCCATATTCAAACTTCTGCACCATGTTTGCATTATTGGGAAGAGAAGAAAAACAAACTCTTATCGCACTGAATAAAGCTGAATCTTGTACATTGAGAGTGATAAGATCAAGTGATTCCTGGTGACATTCCAGTATTTGGGAAATCTCTCTAGTTTCCCACCTCTTCCAATATTTCAATCTGCTCCATCGTTTGTCTCCTGATATTTGTAGGGTGGAGGCCACTTTATTGTAGTAACCCATCTAAAATAGTTAGTTTCCACCAGACTCCAGGTTGCCAGTTGGGGATTACTGAGATTGAGGTAACCTTTGCAGAGGACATTTCTCCTTGAGGAAGGGGCCCATGAGTCCGGATTAATAGTTGAAATCTATGACATTTTTAGCCAAATAAGAAGTCATAATTATTGATGTGCTGACCCATTTCAGCTTTTGGAATTTTGTTCATTGCAAGAGTGAAGTTGGCAGGCAAGCATATGCAAGACTTGCTCCAAGTGCTTCCACTGCTGGTGCTCTCTGTCCAGAGCAGAACTTGGAAAAGATCCGCAGTGAGAATAGGTCTGGCCCTGGATCTCCTAAGTTCTTGGGAATCATCTTGAAAACCTCCTTGTGAAACCCTGATTCTCTTTGATCTCTTCTCCCGGTGCTCCACCAATTCATCTGAAAGTGGACGGTAGCTTTAAGGTGGATGGGCAGAGAAGACAGAATTTGTCTTCACCCGCTTTGGTAGGAGGTTCCTTTGTGAAGGCTGGAGATCTGTAGGCTTCCTCGACTATTCACATATACCAGTCAGTATAATATGGATGCTATAATGAATTTCTTGAATTAAACATGTGAAGTGTTTCAGTGTTAGACTGTCTTCAGTTTCAGCCATTTTATGCTTCTTTTAACTTACTGACACAGGCCATTTTCCACTAGGCAAGCTGATTACATGAGTCATGTCAATTCATTATCCTTTCTGTTACCACTAGCTGAATTATCTGTTTCTTCCTGTACATAAGGGAACAACATTTCAGAGAGTGCCGTTATTTTAATCTTCTTTCTCCTGGCTGAATGAAAGATCAGAGGGGTGGGGAGGACATGTTTAGGGGCTACATCCATGTCAGGATATTAATGCATGAAAGTAGTATACCCTGAGTTCTATTATGAATCTAACTTATGCAGGGATACAGCTGACTGAATCCTTTGGAACTTCTTTTCTGTTATGCATACTCACCTTTGATAATTGCCCAGAAGTCCATAAGTGAGGATCAGATAACTCTTTTCTTGATTTACGACAGACATTAGAGAAGATTTATTGCTGTTTAGGTGTCTTGCTTGACTTTTTCTTCTGAGCTTGCTCTGAGCAGAGTATCATCCTGAAAGCAGTAGGTATTTTTCTTTTAGTTATTTCTATAATGCCTGTTACTCTAGAATCAGTCTTTGGTCTGCACTAAGGATTAATCGGGGCATTTATTTGTGAATATCATCAGAGACATTGCTGTTCAAAATGTTAATGCTTTGTGCTGATGGTAGATCTGTTGAACCATGAATCTTGACAAATCTTCCAAGCCATTTTCTGATTGGAATACAACAGGCTTCCTTGAGAAGTACACCTCTACCCTGATATAACGTGGTCCTCAGGAGCCAAAAAAATCTTATTGCATTATAAGTGAAACCACATTATATTGGGGGAGGGAAGGCTTGGGCCCGCCCCCTGTCTGATGCCTACCTACTTTCCGCCCCCTGACTGACTCCTCAAAACCCGCACTCATCTAAGGGGAGGCACAGAGGAACCACTCCCCGCCCCAGCTCACCTCTACTCCACCTCCGCCTCCTCCCCTGAGCACACCGCTGCTGCTCCGCTTCTCCCCCGTCTCTCCCTCCCTCCCAGGCTTGCCACACCAAACAGCTGTTTGACGCAGCAAGCCTGGAAGGGAGTGGGGGGAGAAGTGGAGCAACAGCGCGCTCAGTGGAGGAGGTGGAGCGGAGGTGAGCTCGGGCAGCGGTGAGGAGGCGCGGGGAGGGCCGCAGCAAGTAATGGGGGGGACGCAGAGGAATCAGCTGTGGTAACATGAATTTGGATATAACGCGGTAAAGCAGTGCCCCCCTCCAAAGCGCTGCTTTACCGCATTATATTTGAATTCGCTTTATATCATATTGCATTATATTGGGGTAGAGGTGTATGTACAACAGAAAATCCCCCACTGATACTGTAAATGGTATTGGGCGTCAGATAAGCTAATCTGTGTTTGACTCAGTCCATTTGTTTGGTGATTTGAGGTCCAAGACTATGCTGATGCTACCTGACTTTTCTGGTGCTACAAAAAATATTCAATATACCCCATAGTACCTCTCTTCTGAGGCATAGGCTATGTCACTCTGATAGATAATAGTCTATTGGATGGGCATCTATTTCTGTGGACTGTTTGGGTCTGAAACTGAATGCATTTTGACTCAGGGATTTCTCAAGTTCTACTGAATTATTTCTCATATTCCGCTGTCAGGTCCATTTTAATATACAGAGAGCCTTTCTAATTGCAGGGTGAAAGCCTTTGATATGTGAGGTCTGGAGTCAGACATTATTCGTGATGGTAGTGGTGTTGGTTTAAAATTATTCTGTGGTCTTCCTCCATCACACTAGTCTACCTTCCTCTACCATAGTCTAGATGTTACAAAAGGACTATCCATTTGTTGTATGTCCTGGTGTCTTTTCTTTGTTGTTTTGCTAAAGCTGTACTCTAAAATTTAAGATGCTTATTTTTCTGATACTTCTACTACTGTTTAGTTATCTGTTTCTTCAGATAATTTGCCCTCTGAGTACTTTAATGAGGTGGCATTGTTTAATTTGGGAATCATCTTTTTAGATTTTTAAACAAAAATGTCTTTTGCAACTGTATTTGATGTTGTAGATCTTAGAAGTCAGCAACCAACTAGAAAGACATCGCTATATTTTACACCCTTAATTTCATAATTTCAGTTTCAATTGGTCTTGGATGCAGATAGTCACATGATACTATCTGTTCAAGTTCTGAGAGCTCTGGAAAGGCTAACAAAAGGCAGATTTTTAGGACTGCTACTATAATAGCCTTATAACTGGTTCCCAAGCTAGGTCTGATTTTCCTGTTCATTGATTTCTTGGAAAGGAAATCCCTTTTAGAGAGAGTACAGCCAGATATTTTGCGAGGAAAATAATTGCTGAATTCACTGTTAGGGTAGAGTGATGTGATCCATCCTGTCTTTTAAACACTTTGTATAATCTCTGTTTGCTGAATCTTCTTGCTTTCTTGGAATATTCCTTTTTCTGTTTGATCACTTCCTGTAAAGTGACATGTAACACAATCCACTGCTTTTAGTGCTAGATGAAAATTGCCTTCTGAAGGACCTCTCTTCCTTTTCTGCTTTTCCTTTTCTGGATGAAAGTTGAAGATTCTTTGAAACATGGTATCGAACATCTCCGGTGGAAATGCTTTTGAGTTTGACACAACACCATTTGGTCTGATTTTCAAAATTTCTCCTTTTTGGTAGAAGAACTGTTGAATAAGGAATTGTATTTCTTTCTTTCTTTCTTATTAAATAAGTTAACAGACTAATGAGAATCTTTTAGCGAATATAGATCTTTTGATTTAAAAAAATAATTTGATTAATACTAAGTTTCTTCCTCACTGAGAAACTAAGATTTGGCTGTGAAATGGAATTAAAATATATAATATAATGTGTATCCTGTGCTTTAAAACATAACTGATTGCAGTGACAACAGCCTTTCAGTTTACCTTTGCAAAACTGAAGTTCAGAATCATTTTATAAACACTTCTCCCTCTTAACCTCAATTTGGATTTTTTTTAATTTGGATTTTTTTTTTACAATTTCTTATTTGGGGATCTGAATCATTCAAAATGTCCTGAACTTTATTTTTTTCTATTTATTTAGCAGATTCCATGCTACTGGGACTATCTGTATCTCCCTCCTAAGAAACAGCTCATATGTAAATTGGAGCTGAGAGAAAATGTTGTACTGGAAGATTAGACAGTTGGCAGAATTTGACCCCAGGCTGATTCAGCTATACAGATAGGATGGCTTTGTAAAATTGGGTCTGTCTCCCTAGGGAAGTTCAGTGTAACTATAAAACAGTGTGGTTGGTAGGAACAAGCACAGGCCGTCAGCTGACCTCCAATTCTAATCCTGGCTCTGCCTCTGTGCAAGTCACCACATCTTTCTGTGTCAGTTTCTCCCTCTCTAAAAGGAAGATAATATACAGAGGAGTGATTTGAGGATTAACTAGTTATTCTCTTTAGATTGCTCTCAATATATAAAAAGTGTTATAAAAATGTGAAGTACAACCACTTCAGGAGGGACAGTGACAGTAGCATTACTTTGCTGCAGAATCCTGTGCACCAGAATCTGTTGATCTGATCCTGGGTTGAAAATCATGGCAGTTTCTCCTGGCATTGCCTTGGCAGACCTCACTGGCCAGGAGGAAGGTAGAAAAACCATACTATGTCTGTTGGAATGTATTCTACATTCTTGAGATAAGCTAAGTTTATTGTAGCATTTTGGTTTGCGAACAGTTAGTTGCAACCACATCTATTTACACTATAGTGTTTATTATTTAATAATATTTTGTCAAGTTGATTTGTCACAATGTTTTTTTACCACAAATATCTTGGTTTAAAATTGATTTGGCATCAAATATGGGTTGCACAACGTACCTTTGCAATCTGATGGAGAAAGCATTCTTTTGACAAAAGAACTGTTTCACAGCTCAGTCAGGTAAGTGATTCAGTGCTGCACTAATTGAGCTATTAGGAAACACCTGCTCCCACAGCTTGTCTCCTACCTTAGAAAGGCTTCCCAACCTCTGCAGAGCGGAACCTTCCTTCATTAACATACCTTCTCTGGTCATAGTTCTTGCAGAACTTGGGAATCACTTAACTGTTTACTGTCCAAGCCTAACCAATGCTTCCATTGCTGTTGCCCGCTACCACACTACTGCTTTTTCCACTGGCTAGGGTGCTAGCCTAGGACTTGGGAGACCCAGGTTCAATACCCTCCTCTACCATAAACTTCTTGTGTGACCCTGTGCAAATAATTTAGCTTCTCTGTAAAATGGGAATGATGATAATACTTCCCTACCTCACAGGTGTGTTGTGAATATAAATCCATCAGTGATTGTGAAATGCACAGATGTTATGGTGATGGTGATCGTGTGACAACCTACGGTAGATAGATTCCAGCCTGTTTTGTATTTGTAAAGTGTAAATGCTTGTAGTGTGTATTTAGTAGGGTAAATAAGTGAAGAAACCGGTGAGGATATATAATTATTTTGTTTTTGTTTCAGAGAATTTTGTGATGACTCTGCTGGATGGGCCAGAATCCTCCAGAAATTGGGATGCTAGGTACTAGGCATGCTTATTAGCTGTTTGAAACTACTTACGTGATTTCCATTGTGGGCAAGCAGCCTGTCAGGACACACCCAAGCCACTGTCTGAGAGCAAAACTGATGGGAACTCAGGGGAAAGGAAAGGAGTATATAAATAAAAGGAGTGGGAGCCAGACAGAAGAACTCTGCAGTGGAACAGACTGCAGGTCGCCTTGCCCCACTAGAGAAAGAGGAGTGCACTAAAATTTACAGGAGACTGATGCTGCAAACATTTCTGGGTTTCAATGGGACTGTGAAATTAACATTTGTTTCCCAACTTTAAGGGGCTGATGTGCCCTATAGAGAGTTTGGAAACCATTCCACACAGACTGAGGCTATGTCCACATTACAGCTTATACTGGCATAACTTATGGCGCTCAGGGGTGTGAATAAAACACCTCCCTGTGTGACATAAGTTACACGGACATAAGCACTGGTGTGGACTGCGATATATTGCTGAGAGAGCTTCTCCCACTAACACAGCTACTGTCACTTGTGGGGGCTGGAATAGTTAAGCTGATGAGAGAGTTCTCTCCTCTTGGCTTAGAGAAGCTACATTAGAGAGCTTATAGTGGTGCTCCTGCATCAGTGTAGCTGCGTCGCTATAAACTGTAGTATAGCCTTGCCCTCATGAGAAGGGTAAATCCTCCCAGAGAAAAGCCCTAGGGAAGTGTATGCATGTGTATGTGGATAATTATATTTGCATTTGAACTCGTAGCAGTAACAGGAAAACCCCTGAGTGTTATCTTTTAAAAGTTGTTGACAATATTCACAGTTGTTTCATGGGTTATAAGTAAACTGTTATGCATTTAGAGAGAGAGATTTAAATATTTTTCTTTAGAGATTTGGTGTCACTTTTGTTCTCTGGGAGTCCACTCTGTGTAAGATAAATATCTGTGTGTATGTGTATATCTGGGGAAGGCTAAACTTTGGTCTGTACCCCAGCAGAGAGGTAAGCTGAGGTACAGGACAGAAAATCACAGAATATCAGGGTTAGAAGGGACCTCAAGAGGTCATCTAGTCCAACCCCCCTCTCAGAGCAGGACCAACCTCAACTAAATCATCCCAGCCAGGGCTTTGTCAAGCCTGACCTTAACAACCTCCAAGGAAGGAGATTCTACCACCTCTCTATGTAAGCCATTCCAGTGCTACCTGGAAGAAAGTTAACAAAGTCTTGTGTGTGAATATGTAAATATAAATAGGTTTACGCAAAAGTAAAAATCTCACAATTAGCCATTGTGGAAATAGAGGCCTGGAACCACTGGGACACAGCCTTTAAAGACAGAAATGTCTGTGAGATGTTTCCAAGGGGGCAATGCTACATCGGGTTTGGTTCTACCACAAATAAGGAGATTAATAAATAAGAGGAATTAAGTTTTAAACACTGACACACCGTTGTGCGGCAGAGAAACAAAGCTTCTTCTTTCTATGATTAAATCCAAAGCTATTAACAATAGCTAACAAAAGCAGGTATCAGTTAATCTCCTGGTGTACAACAACAAACACATCATCTACAAGCGAAAGGCGCAGAATACTGTGGTGGGCCTACAAGGCAGTGCTTTTGATCACAACGTGAAAATTAAGCATTTGAGTAGCAACAGCCGTAGGGATTGAAGCAAACAAAAAAGAGAGAGGTTTTATCAAAACCTTTCTTTCTCCCATTCATTGATTATGGAGCATTTCAATATTGTTTCAGTCCAGTTTACAAGTTCACTCCCCAGGCTCATTTTAAGTAAAACCGCACATATGAACTTTATCCATTCTTCTTTTCCTATGGCAAGCTCTGGCATGGCCATTGGGATTACCTGATTGATTCCAAAAATCAATGTTGCTAATTGCTCTGAGAATGTTATCACGTATCGTCTTGGAAGAGATTAATCCAGTTTGGTCATAATGGATTAATGGGCTGATTACTTTTCAAATCTCTTAGCACCTATTTTCACTAAGGTTTTTAAGAAGTCTGTGTTCACAATATGTTGAGCTGAGAGAGAGACAAAACTGCCAGTATTTATTGTTTGGAAGAGAACTGTGGTTCTGTGGAGATGTGAGCTACAGATGTAAACATACTACATCCATATAATAAGATTCCAGGATTTTCTCTGTTTATGTGTCAGTCTGAAGCCTAGAATATCTGAGCCAGGGTGAAGTGATAGAAACAGCTACAAGCAAAGCTGAGAGTTCTTTTCGTTTAGAATATCACCAGGTTCAATCATCACTGGGATACAAAGTCTGTTACCATTCAATTTTTAAGTTCTTAGCTCTTTTCATTTTATGAATTACAGCCCTGCAAGAGCACACTATACATCTATGCCATGCCAAGAGTCCTAGACCATTGTGAGAACTCCAACCAATCACCACCCTTACTCTGCAACTAATTTGTATGCAACAATTTCATTGGTTGTATGACAGATTGACCAGATCAATTAAAGTGATTACTTGGCCCAACTGCCACAGTTACCATCCACAGAACAACACAACCAGCATATATCTTACTCACATAAAGTCACCACTGTGAAGGAACTGCTGAGGCTGGTGATGTCACTGCCAGAGGGAGTGGAGCTTCGAGGGATGATCAAACTGACAGCTGGAGAATGGATCTTGAGAAAGAGAGGTCTGCGAATGGGGCGGGGCCATCATAGGACATCAGACAGAAGGCCTGGCTAGACTGGCCTGAAGAGCAGGGCTAAGTGAACAAGGGTTAGTAGAGCTCTGAGGAGGGAAACAGAAGTGTGAAGGAAACTCAGCTTGGTGTCCCAGTCCCCAGCAGCTCCCCACATAGGCAGACCTTGGTGAGCTTTGGTGGGGAGAGATTCCTTTAGTGGGCTTTGGTGGGGAGAGTGAGGGACTCCAAAAGCCATCCCAGTAACCCAGCAGCAAGGGTTGTGCTGAGAAGTGACATTGGTCCGACAGGTCACGGCACAATACAGAAATAAATAAGATTAAAATAGATGGACACAGAGTACAATGAGAGGTTTGTGTGTCTAAAATTGAATGGTTCCATTCCATGTGAGATTACATTTGTGCTTAGTGTACCAAATAAGATACTTTATTTTCACTAACTCTGAGTCTAAGCATGATTAAGTTATTGAGACACCTCACTGCGGCTTCTTACAGTGACGCTATATAACTACCACATGCTAAAGTCTCTCTCTGGGTTTTCAGTTCCCGAAGAGATGAAACTAAAACTGTTTAAATCTAATCACAAAGCCAAAGATTCAGTACTAGATGGGGGCAGCAAAGGTACCAGATAAAGAGTCACCAAGTATGTGTATATTGTCTCGGCCACCTTGACAGCGCAACAGAAATCTACAAGTACAATGCCCCCTGATGCTGACAGACTAGCTCAGGCTAGACCGATAGGACAATTCACTTGTGTATGAATATCAGAGGAGTTAAATGTATTAGCATATATTCAGGTCAATTCACTTGTGTGTTAATAGAAATCAAAGGAGATATTACATTGCATATACCCCATAATGTGGTTTACATTATGCATGCCTGGTAATTAAATAACCATAGATCATGGGGTGTGTTAATGTAAACTGTATTCAGGTGTCAGAATTGCATGAAAACTAATGGAATGTTACTTGCATTGTTTTCACTTATCAATTCCTATTATAATGTAATGGCAGGCATTTAACTTATCTATATCCTTGTAACTAAATAACTCATCAGATGCAAAAGAATGCTAAATTCAAAGCAATTGGCCATTGGGTGGGTACAGACAATGTGAAAAGAAGCTATAAGTACTGATTCAATGAGAGATCCTTGATCTCTGGGCTGTTTGGATTCTAACAAGGTAGAGTAACTGAACAAAAAGAGATCCCCAGAGTTAGGCTGGGTAGTCCTGAAAAGACTTTTGGGAAACTGGCAGATTCCTACATCTCTGCTATTATTTTGGATTTAAAAGCTTTTGACTCACTTGTTAATGTATTTTACCTCCTTTAACCCCTCAGTAACTCTCATTTCTGTTTCTGAGCTAATAAATCTTTAGTTAATTTGCTAGAGAACTGTCTGCCAGCATTGTCTTTAGTGTGAGATCCCGAATACCAATTGATCTGGTAAGTGACTGATTCTTTGGGATTGGGAATAACCTGATGTGATTTTTGGTTTATGTGTCCATTATCACTAAATTCAGCTTGTCTGGGTAGCAAAATAAGCTGATATGCTCAAGGGCACTGTCTGTGACTCCATGATAAGACTGATATAATGACCAGGAGTGAACATTTGTTAGTGACGGTGAAATCTAACTATAAAGTACACCCCCAGTTTGGAGTCTCTGCCTTGTTTTCCGACAGTCTGACCTGAGATTGGCACTCACAGTTGTGAGCTACTCAAGACAGCATGACACTTCCTATACACAAACAACACAACCACCCTCACAAAAACACAACCACACACACAATAACCCACTATCACTCTGAAGCCTACAATGTCTGTGTGAAGTGATGGAAACAGCTACAAGCACAGCTGAGAGCCCATTTTGTTAAGAATATCACCCGGTTCAGTCATCACTGGAATTTGCTATATGCTACTGTCCAATTTTTAAGTGCTCATACTTCTTTGGCTTTCCACACATGACTTGATGAATTACACCTGTACAATATAGATGTTTAGTAATGTGGATGACAAAATATCAATGAACCTGCCCTAGAAGGGAGCTGCCTGACCCTTGATTTCAGCTCCTCAGATGTTTCATGGAATTCCAGTCAGATTAATACTTTTTTTCACTTTTTTTCTCCCTCCGTGTCTTAAGAAACATTTAATCATGATTAAATAATATTGGGACTAATATTTGGTAAATAATATTTGGACTAATATTTGGTAAATAGTTATCAAAGACTTTTTGCTTTGTTCTACTCTCCAAAAAAAATTGGGGGGGGGGGGCAGGGGGGAGGAGGTTCTCTGCTGCTGCCTGATTGTGTACAAATAAGGTGGTTGACCAGTTAGTTCGTAACTCTGGTGTTCCTAACTCTGAGGTTCTATTATACTCATGAATAATGACAGACAAAAGGAAATGAAGGTGTGTGAAATGAAAGAAGTATGTTTTCAGAGATACTGAAAAATGGCCCCTGAGCTAAACTGATATAGGAAGGCTGTTCAGATGGCAGAAGCTGCAAGGGGAAGGTTCTTGTTCCAGCTGTGTAAAATTGTAGTGAGTGACACAGGAACAGCCAGTGGTATTCAACAGAAGAAGGTACAAGATTTGGATGGTAGTCTGAATCAAATCCATGCAGGGTTTCAAAAACCAAGGAGGACAATTTTCAAGCTATAGCAATGTTATTTAATTTCATATTCATTGTACAAGTGTTCAACTCTTGCTTCCTAATCTGTTGCACAGGAATGGGATATTGTGGCAAAAGGATCTTTCAATTTGTGCTTCAGACATTTGATCATATCCAGTGTCCAATCTTTTAAAGTTTATGTAGGCTGGGCTCTTTTTTTAAATTAAAATGAAAATTAAATATATTACTGATGACAGTGTGTGTGTGTATACTACTTAAATGTTGGTATAAGCTCCAAAAATGACTAATTACATAAAGAAAACTGGAACAGTCTATTGAAATTTTCCCTAGCATGTACCAGTTGCTTTCACATCTGGGCCATGGTGCCCAGTGTTTTACAGATAAAGTAGATTATGGCTCATTTAATAACATAATTTTCACCCACAGTTCAGTGAAATAGTCATACCAAACTACAGTGTATATTCTAAGGAAGAATTCAATTAAATGTGTGGTGTTTTGATTTTAAAAAAGGTTTAGCTCTAAATTTAAAAGAAAAAAAACAATTCAGATGATATAAACCTATTTCTACTAATATAAATAATAGTTCATTCCAACTTTTATTATTCACTAGAGCTAAACACAATATTTTTCAGATTTTTTTCATTCAAAGATGCAAACCAAGTAGTGTTTTAATCCCAAGAATAAGTTTTTGAGGTTGGCTTTTTTCATTCTAACACAGGGAATCCCTTCTGCTATCAAATCTACATGAACAAGCTCTTGCATCTGTATGAAGCCCCATTGATTTTAAATGGATTCTGTGCTGGTGTAAAGGTCTACCTGAATAAATCAGATTGCAAGACCAGGACTTTGGTTTGTGCATAAAATTTTCCCATTTTATAACCAGCCTCTTTTCCTTGCATAATTTCATTAGTGATGTCACAAGCACAAATATGCAGCCTCGCAGAATCAGGAATAATATCTAGGTTGATCACAAAAGGGGGTTCTACTTAGATTCAATAAAAGAAAAGGAAATAAGTGTCCAGCTTCAAAATTTAAGGTTTTTTGCTTTAAATAAATAAGAATCAGGAGCTCAGAGGATACAGAAAAAAGGATATGTTTTAACAAACACCTTGTCAATGCTAAATATTTTTGAAATTTTCACCAGATTTGAGAAAAGCTCCTTAAAAGGGACTTTAAAGTTAGCAAGGCTTTCCCTGTCACAGGTAACAATGTTCAGTCTGTGTTTTCCCTATTCTACAGCACTATGTACAGTACTACATCTGACACATGGGAAGCTGACAGCCGGAAAAGGAATGTCACACAAATAACTTCTCTGGAAGAGAATAGCCTACACCAGCATTCCCTTCAAGTTGTGTCCCTGTCAAAAAGTGAAAAGAGAAGGTTCACTGAAGATGTATTTTCATTTCATGTTACTGTCATGGATGCTTTGCTGTTCCCTTATGATTTTAAGCATCTCTGAATCTCAAAAGGTATATTTGGATAAGGTCCTGCCCTGTGTTGTTTTTCTCTGTTGGTGGCAACAGGTCACTATGCAGTAAGTAAGGGATTCTAGCAATAGCTGACAACGGTGCATAAAAAAATCATTGTGGAGGCAGAGGTGCTGCTGGTGCTGCAGCACCCCTGACTTGAAGTGGTTTCTATCATATACAGGATTTACAGTGTGGTTCAATGGCTCTCAGCATCCCCACTATACAAATTGTTCCAGCACCCCTGAATGGAGGTTGTCCATGAGTCTATATCCTGGTCTCTACAAAATGCTAACTCCATGTGAAGTGTATAATAGTAAGATTCCTTTATAGGAGCTGACACTGACAACTCAAAGCATGCAGTAGTGAGCATAGGACTATATAGACTTTTCTTGCAGATCATCAAGTAATGCTCTATTAGCTACATTGATTGCTACATGTCAGAAATGTGTATGTGGCTATTCCAATTGGAATTTTACATTGAAAATTGTTTGACAGATTAGATCAGGAGCTGAGTCCATCCAAAAAGAAGAGAATTTCACATACAACAAAACCTGACAATAGATTTACAGCCACCTACTGTGTATTAAATCTTTCTGATGATTGATTAATGAAATTTGAAGAATGTGGCATATGGTGTTTTATTTTTATGAGTACACTCAATTACTTCATCCTTGAATTTGTTATTTTTCAGTCCTTTTATTTACAAATAAACCACTTTGTTTTCCTGAACACTATCACTGCCAGCTCTAACGCCAATTTATTTGCACATAATTCCTACCAAGATTTTTCTAATCAGTGTCATGGTGCCAATAATCTCTTCACAAAATTGAGGCTGGTGCCAAGGCCATTGATATCTGTTGAAACTATTATTACCTTGTCCAAAGGTTTAATACATTTTTGTTCTCAGTGAGGGATCCAGAAACACATGCTGGGGCACAAGGATGGCATTTTTAACAGAAGGCAAAAGTAACATGGCTTAAACTAAGACTGAAGAATCTTTAGGAACTGACAAGAAGGAAACTGTCAAAATGACCGAGCATTAAACGTGTGTTTGAATTGTCATTAATAACCTTCTTGCAAAATGTTTGAATGGTTACCTCACTAGGTTGGTTCCTTATTTTTTAGCTAATCATAGTAGTGAATATGTAGCTCCTCATTCCTTTGGGGATCAGGCTTTCATGCCAGTTTACAATACCCGTCACTTGTGGCAATGTCCCTCTCCAGATTGTTAAATTTCAGACATATTTTGGGTAGCATATTCAGTGTATGATAGTCCATTTCGCCTAAACGCAATATTAACATTCAAAGGAAATTTAACTTAACCCAAGAGAAAGAATGAAGTAGGAGTTTTGGGGAAAATCTTAGCCTAATTGAAAGCAATTAGAGTTTGGGCATTGGTTTTGATGGAGTCAGAATTTCATCCATAGTGTTTAGATTTCTTTTTAAAAATACATAAACAGTAAAAATTTAGATGAAGGGGCCTGTCAGGATGATTAAGCACTGGAATAAATTGCCTAGGGAGGCTATGGAATATCTATCATTGGAGATTTTTGAGAGCCGATTAGACAAACACCTGTCAAGGATGGTCTAAATAATACTTACTCCTACCATGAATGCAGGGGGGGAACTGGATTAAATGACCTCTCAAGGTCCCTTCCAGTTCTATGATTCTATATCTCACATTATTTTCACATGTAGGGAAAACACTGCATTAGTTCATACTGAGATCAAGGTAGTCTTTACCACCATGAGGGCTATAAATAATTTTCCTGTGTAAGTGAAAGCTGGGATGCCCTAAAATCTATTTGATTAGACATATCAATTGTTTAAATGTTTCTGTTTCTATCTATATCATGATCAGTCATCACTACAAGGGCAAATTAAAAATACCCGAAAATCTCAAAAATCAGGAAGCTATTTTCCAAGGGAATCGGAAGTATGGATAGCATCATCAAAAACCAAAACAAACATTTTTGCGGTTATTTCAAAATGGGTACTCCAGTTTCAGTTGAAGTTTTTCAGAAATTTCATTCTGTACTCAAAGAATGTTCTGCAAATTTTGGGAGGATACAAATATTATTCAAATGTAATAGACACATATAACCCCTGCTTCATGTGCAAATTTCAGTGCAACCTTGACTATCACCTCTCTGTTGCAAAACTGAGGGGCTCAGTTAGCTGAAAGGGGCACTGATAACAATAAGGCAATGTGTCTTGAATTGCAGTGATGTTTAATTGGGACAGGATTCCATTTATGTTTTGTTTTAGGCCCTTGACTACTATTTTTGAGAGACACAGAACAGGCTGGGGAACAGATGGAAAAGCATGAAAGTAATCCTGAGAAAGAAAAATTAAACTGGCAGGGGGGTAAGCAATCTTGAAGTACTTTTCCTGTTCATTATCATTGTCAGATGAGTGTCTCAGATCTATGGTAGCTAACGTCAGCTGTCTATGTCAGTCATGATACGAAGACATAGCTTCCAGCAGCTAAGCAGCTAAGGGAAGAACAATATCAATTTCTAGTTTCTCATTGTTTCCTGGCCAGAACAGCAACTGCTGGCAAGACAGATGAATCTAGTGTCACACTTATTATAGTGGAGTTTTTTAATAAAAAAAAAAAAAAAAAAAAAAGCTTAATGAGATCCTTGCTAATAGGTTAAGCAGCTGCTCCCTCCAGTGAGTTAATAGAGCTTTCTGAACCAACAGTCACAAACTTGAAACAAATATACTCAAACAGTCTTTTTTTTGCTGCAGCTCTCACAAGAGTCATGGATTCTGAGATTCTTCACATTACATTTTAAAAAATGTATCTTACTTTTGAAAGATTTTTGCACGTGTGTGTGTGGTTAAAGAACCAGTTTCTCTTAAGGTGTTCAATGAGACCCAGGTCTACGTTAGAGGGTAATTTGAAGCGATGGCTGAGCTGCAACATTAGGAGACCAGAACAGCGAGCCCCCAGCAGGGGTGAAAGTAACTTAAGGACTTACCGGTACTCCGGAGTCCCAGGCAGGGAGCATGGTCTCAATCAGAAGAGGCGAGGCCTTTAAATCACCAAACCCCTTAAATCAGGATTTAAAGGGCCCGGTTCTTCAGCTGCAGTAGCAGCAGCTCGGAGCCCTGAGCCCTTTAAACCACCCCTGGAGCTACCAGCTGCAGAGGCAGCTGGGAGCCCTGCAGTTCGGGGGCGATTTTAAAGGGCCCGGGGCTCCAGCTGCCACTACTGCAGCGAAGCACCGGCCCTTTAAGTCACCGACGATGCCCCAGGGGTTCCCGGCTGCTGCCACTACCCCAGGACTCCAGACTCTGTAAGGAGCTTCAAAGGGCCAGGGGCTCCACTGAGGTAGTGGCAGCCGGGAGCCCCTGGCCCCTTAAATCACCGTCGGAGCCCCGCTGCCACTACCCTACAGCTCCAGCAGTGGGGCTCCAGTGGTGATTTAAAGGGCCAGGGCTCCCAGCCTCCGCTACCTCAGTGGAGCTCTGGGCCCTTTAAGTTGCCAATGGAGCCCAGTGCGATAGCAGCAGCTGGGAGCCCCAGACCCTATAAATCACAGCTGGAGCCCCGCTGCCGCTACCCCAGGGCTCTGGCAGCAGGGCTCAGGTGACTATTTAAAGGGCTTGGGGCTCCAGCTGGAGTTTGGTTCAAAAATTAACAACATCCCCATTTAAACCATTAATCTGAGCCCAACATTTACTGAATGCCTCATTGTGAGTCTGTCTTTCTTACAATATGCTTATGAACAAAAATTAATACTAGAAAAGATAGATAAAAGAATATCATTGCAGGCAGTGGGACTAAAAAGTAGTAAGTACTATTTTACACCATTCAGTGTTTACCAGGGCATCATGGTCCTTTGAGCCTACAGAGGGCTGATATCCACTCTGTTTGTAAGGATGGCTGGCAAAGAAGTGCTGCATATCTAATAGAGGAGTCCTAGAAATGGTCCAAATACATTATAATAAATATACGCATGCAAATCTATGGTGTTCGTTCCTGTTAGTAAATATTTTCCTCTTTGTATATTAAATTCAATAAATATTAACTATTCTCCCAAAATCTTTATGGCATTAGCAAAGAGCATGCTTGAATAGTAAGGCTAGACTCTTGGTTTGTAACTTGTGAGTGACCTATATTTAGGAATTTCATATGGTTGAGTACAGGACTGTTCACTGTGGCTGGCACTTCCATGACTGGGAAAAGAGATGTCCATGAAAGAGACATCCCCAAACTACAGAAATATAAGCAGGGGTGGGTGATTGATGAATAATTGATATTGCAGATTTTTCTAAAATGATAAAATGGGAAATGCATTAAATGATGTTTTTAACTCAGTGGGAACTGCTGGTTGTTCCCGCTATCAGTAATAATGACCAGATTAGAATTTCCTCTAATTTATGAGTCAGGTAACCTAAAGATATAATAAAGGAAGTTCCACAAGTAATGAGGTAATACAAAAATGTTAAACATAACTCATGGTGAAAATAACCACGGAAAAGTATTTTTTTCTTCCAAAAAAGGAGGTTCTTTGTTTCATACCCATAAAAGGACTGAGGTTTTGGAAACCAGGTGGGGATTGCACATTGCTAGCATCACACCAGTTGCAGAGAGGAGCAACACAGAGGCCAATGCTTTACTTCACACCAAAGGTAACGTATCTTTTTTTTCTGTGTAGTGTTGTACTAATCACTGATTGTCAAACAACAGGATCAAATGGAATTATTTAATCAAAGATTATCAATCTCAAATTGTTATTGAATTCAAACATGCAACAAGAGTAATTATTGGATTTGAAAAGAGATCATAACACCCAACTATCAGTTGGTACAGAATGCTCCCACCCTTTCCCATTCAGAATAGAGGATTTCTTCTTACTACTGATTTCATTTCAATAAAATGAAGAGCAAATATTGAATGAGCTTTAGTTTCATCTTGGATTTACAATCCTAGCAGCGGTTGTGACTGGCAGTCTTATTTCATTTTATGATTTTTTTTCACAATTCTTTCTGTGAAATATTTTAGTCAATTGTTTTTCATTTTCAAAATAAGAATTGTGAAAAAAAAAAGAATTTTGGGGGAAGCTTATTTATTTAATTTTGTTTTTAAAATTCATCCTTTTAATAACTGATTTCCAAAACCACACACGATAAAGGAAAGACATTTTGATAATAAATGCCAATGTAATGGCATATGGGGCTGCATTAGTAGGATCATTGCCAGCAGATTGAGGGAAGTGATTATTCCCCTCTATTTGGCATTGGTGAGGCCACATCTGGAGAACTGCATCCAGTTTTGGGGGCCCCGCTACAGAAAGGATGTGGACAAATTGGGGAGAGTCCAGCAGAGGGCAACTAAAATGATCAGGGTGCTGGGGCACATGACTTATGAGGAGAAGCTGAAGGATCTGGGTTTGCTTAGTCTGCAGAAGAGAAGAGTGCAGGGGGATTTGATAGCAGCCTTCAGCTACCTGAAGGGGGGTTCCAAAGAGGATGGAACTTGGCTGTTCTCACTGCTGGCAGATAGAACAAGGAGTAATGGTCTCAAGTTGCAGTACGGGAGGTCTAGGTTGGATATTAGGAAACTATTTAGGAAACTAGGATATTAGGAAACTTCACCACCCTCCTAGTGAACTATTTCACTTGGAGGGTGATGAAGCACTGGAGTGGGTTACCTAGGCAGATGGTGGAATCTCCATCGTTAAAGGTTTTTAAGGCACAGCTTGACAAAGCCCTGGCTGGGATGATTTAGTTGGGTTGGGCCTGCTTTGAGCAGGGAGTTGGACTAGATGACCTCTTGAGGTCTCTTCTAATCCTCATCTTCTGTGATTTTATGATTTTTAAAAAGCATCAATGACAGAAATGCACATGACACATGAAATGCATCTAACATAAATAACTGCAATAGTTTGCATTATGAGTCACATTCCTAGAATTAAATAAAGTAGAGAGCAGCAGCTGTTGCTGGAACTGAGGCTGCCTCTGCCTCGCTCTCCCAAACTGTGACCAAAGCACTGGGAATAGAAGTACAAGGCCATTCTTTGAGAGCGTGCCTGCCTACTGCAGCTGTATTTTTTTTTTTCCTAGATTTTATCTTTTGAGAATTTGCAAGTTATTTTATCTGCTATTGCAGCTGTTTATCCTGATGGTAAAGCAATCATTTAAATTCATCATCATTTCTTCCTCGTTTATATGTAAGGGTGAAATTTCCAGCACAGCTCCCTGTAGCGTTTTTCTGTGCTACCCAAAGTATTGTTTTCTTCTTTAAATCATTTACATTTTAGCCTGTAATTTGTGATTTTAAGCAGCCTTCCTCATTCTCCTAGTCCTAAAAGAAAGCACAAAAACAAGGAAGGTGGACTTCTAGCAAAATTTGCATCACTTGACCTCACTGTGGGACTTAGTGATATTAGAAGCAGGGTTAGTTGTTTGTCTATTTTTCTCCCCTCCCCACAAACCTCTCCAATATCTCCACTAGTCATTACTGCTTATCATACATAACTGAACTGAAGTAGGGATCATTTTCTAAGTTTATGGTTTGAGGGCTAGATCCTGCAATTTGATCCATGCAGGCAAGCCCCTACACCCTTGCAGAACACCAGTGATTTCAGAGGGACTCTGCGTGGGTAGATCAGGTTGCTGGACTGGGGACAAAGCATAATTTGTTTGACTCAAAGTTGGATTTGGTTTCATCAAAAGAGGTTAGGACTGGAGGAAAGGAAATTAACTAAGAAAAAATGTGAAATAAAGAGAAAAGGGTAAGTAAGGTGCAAAATGAGTGTACTAAATAAATCTGACAGGATTTGTAAATGAGAGCATTTTGCATATCAGAAAAATTAATTTTATGGAAACACGCAAACACACACACATTTATTCTTGGCCTCACTGATTTCCCACCTCACTAAAACTCCACCTCCAGTCCAGAACTGGCTTAAAGGGAACTTGCTCTTTTCCACCAAGATAGATATTTGTCCACCCCCAAAATCATTTTTCTTTTCTCCATTCTTCGGTCCATCCAATCTGAAGTCACCCATCATTCTGTGCCTTCCTATCTTCCTTGATGGCTCTGCCCCTCTCTATTTCTTTAAGTATTACTCAGGAGAAGCAAGGTAAGACATTTTTACACACCCAGCCAGTGGAAGAAGACCACAGCCACAGATGCATATAGAAGAAAAGATTCATGGCAGCAAATCATGTGAGGGAAGGTCAAGAGGATGAAAGGCTAGGGGAGGACTCAAGATCAGCCTTTGGTTTAGACCAGCTGACAAAGAAATTTAATAGAGAATGGTATCCCTGACATAGATTTCTATTTAAAGTCTATCCAAAGATTATCACCCTCTGTTAAGTTAGGTGTTTAAAGTAAATTTACAATTGGTTCAATCCCCTATTCAATTCTAAGCAAATCTACCATAAGAGGAAGTGTGAGGAGAAATAATAGAGATAGGGCCAGGGAATCACCACCCAGAGAAAATTCTTTAGAGGATAAGCATGAAATTAAGTAATTGTGTCAGGGTGAAACCCTGGCCCCATGGAAGTCAAAGGCAAAACTTCTGTTGGTTTCAGTTGGGCCAGGATTTCAGCCTGTCTTTGTCCATCTGAAACCTTTTTTCAGTAAAAGATCTTGTCATTGGAAATTAGCATTATTCTACCTCTCAGGGTTGATACGTTGGCCATGTCACAGTTTCAAGGTTATCCACACCTTTGATTCCCTTCTGTGGTCTCTTCAGGGAACCCACTTAAGGTTTTAGGCTTTCCAGATGTCACTTTTCTTGTGATGGAGACTCTTCCCTCTCACTCCCTTCAGACCAGGGGCTTAGGCTTGCAATCCCTCTGCACTACCCTGGTATCCCCAGGAAGCCTGTGTTTTGCTTTCTCTCTGAGGGCTATGATCAGTGTATTGCCAGCAGTTACCCGTTACCACATAGCTCTTTCTAAGCCAGCATGATTTTTTCTTAAGGTAAAAGCATTACAGAGAAAACATATAAAAACAATAAAAGTTCCTATGCAGATGCTAAAAGCTTACCAGAGGCACCCATCAGTTCCTGTAGGCCAATGTCTTTCCACTCTTCCATAAGGGTTGGACTTTGAACAGAAGGGCTTGTCCATTTGCTGGATCAGAAAGAAGGCACCAAGACAGTTTAAACCCAGCTTTTTCACATAAAAAGTTATTTGCTGATCTCTGGAAAACCTAGTTTGAACCATTTGTATATGTTCCCAGGGGTTGGTGTTTACAACCTAAAATGATCCATTTATTGTTTTTAGTTCCTGTCAAAGCTGTGGTAACCCTCTCCCCCGGAGCTGCATACAATTCCGCCTGCAGTAATATGTAAACCATTTACACACTTAATACCAGAGGTATTTGCCAAAGATATTGCATGTGGTTAAAATATCTCATAGAGCCATAGACTTTATGGGGCCATCATGATCTTCTAGTTTGACCTCCTGTACATTGCAGGCCACAGAACCTCACTCACCTACTCCTGTAATAGATCCCTAATCTCTGACTGTGTTACTAAAGTCCCCACATAATGATTTAAAGACTTCTTGTTAATGAGAATTCACTATTTACACTGGTATAACCTGCAAGTGACCCGTGACCAGTGCTGCAGAGAATGGCAGAAAGGCAAAAACACCCCAGGCTATCTGCCGTGGGGGAAAATTCCTTACTGACCCCAAATATGGTGATCAGTTAGACGATGCACATTTGGGCAAGCCCATCTATAGTAACTTCAAGCCTTTCCCATTTAGTGTCTCATCAGTCGCCATTGGAGATATCTGTCACAGACCACATGGATGATTAACACGAAGGGAAATAGAGAAATTAACCATCACACATTGCACACTGAATATTTGCTCCTATTTTGTAAACCTAAAAAAAAGAAACATATCAGAAATTGTTTTCACTAGAACACAGGAATATTTTGCTGTTTGCATCATTTATCACTAAACATAGTCCCAGTATAGTCCATGTGATTGCTGTATTACTACAGTAAATGTCTCATTCAGCATTTCTCAGACTTATACCATTAAGTGCTAGTGTAATCAGTTCTGGCTCAAGTGAATACAAGTGAAGCTGTGCATGGACAAAGAGTTTATATAATTCACTCACACACACACACACAAGCATTCATGCACAAGAAACCCTGCGGTATTCTTTACCTGAGTTTAAAAGGCTCTATTTTCACCACAAGTGGAGTCACATACTGCTCAGAGTTCCCCATTGTGAAACTTTCCAGGAATACTTCTGTGCACTGAAATATAATTAATTCTTTTAAAATAGAGAGTAACTGATGGTATCATAAAACCTGAAAAATATACTGTATACTGTAATCTAGTTTAGCCATCTCGTATTTGTATCTCTGACTCAGGTCAGGTCTGGGGCTGAATTATTCAAAGGTTAGAAAGGAGGGGCACTGGCAGAACCATGTGCACACTGGTCATGATCCTGCTGTGCTCACTGAAAACAAGGGCTCCTGCTGACCTCAATGGCACGTGATCAGAAATTGTGTCTGACTCACATCCATGCTTTTAGTTCCTCACTTTCATGAGGACTGTTTTTCTCACAAATTAAAACAACCAGATAAATCAATGTTAGTTGTGGTCCTCAAACACAACCTAATTAGAGAGAATCAGTGTGAGGGATAGTTTCAGTGCTAGTTCAATTCCCCTGTCTGACATGGATTACACTCACCAGGTAGGGAATACTTTACCTTTCCACATTATGCACTCCAAAGAATAAATGTTTATTCTGGTGCTAATGCCAGTGGAGTTAAAGTGTTGCCTCTGCCATTCCCAAAGAGCCAGAGTGATTGAAAATAATTTCTTTCTACAAGCATAAATCGGTTGATGGGCCCAGCAATATTTATCTGGCCTGATTCTGTCTCTTTTTGGACAGGGAAATGTAAAATGAGCTAGTGAACGAGTGCATAATGGGTCTCTTCTAGTCTAGTGAACATGGAAAACATGAAATGTAAATGATGAGTGGTAGACAAGTCATTTTAAGCACTGCTTCCAGGTATTTACCACTGAGTGGAAACTGAAAGGTACAGTAATTGTTCTGTGAGGAGAACAGAATCCCTTGTGTAAAAGAAAGTGCAGACTGGAACTTGGCAATTATTCTTTGTTGGATTACCAAATGTCCCTTCTTCCATACGGTCTTTCTAAAATATTTCTTCACCAATTAAAATGTGATATATAATTACTCAGTACTAGTTACTCATGACTCATCATTAATTGTTTAGATTGCAAGTTCTGCGAGGCAGAGACTGTCTGCTATTCTGTATGTACACTGCCCAGGGCTGTCCCTAAGGGGGGTGCGGGTCCCAAGATAAATCAGCCTCTATGGTCTCTCCAGGCATCCCTAACCTCACCCTTCCAGGCCAGCCTGGCCCCCAAGGCACCCAAACCCCACCATCCTGGGCCTGCCTATAGGTGTCATTCCATGGGTGCTCCACTGTTGGAGCACCCAGGGGGGAAAATGGTGGGTGCTTGGCAGCCCCCTCATCAGCTCCCATTCAGTCCCCCCGGCACTTCCCGACCACCAGTGGCCCTGCAGATCAGCACCTCCCCATCTCTCCTCCCTGCATCTCCCACCTGCCATGAACAGCTGTTTCACAGCTTTGAGAGAGGTGGGGAGGGAGTGGGGAGGAGCAAGGACACCGCACATTTGGGGAAAGAGTGGAGTGGGGGCAGAGCCTCGGACAGAACCAGGGGTCGAGCATCTTCCTGAAGTTGAAAAGTCGGTGCCTGGCCCTGCACAACAGATGCACACTAAAGCACGGGATCCCTCAAAGTGCAGGGCCCAGAGCGGTCACCCCAATTCACCATACCCAAGGGACCACTCTGACATTACCTAGCACAATGGATTCCTATTTTTGATTGACTCCTGGGCACTACCATAATACAAATAATAAATGAATGGGACATACATAAACCTTTGATTATGATGCCAACATATTTCCTTCTTATAATCAGTTTTACCATGGTCTACAATATCAGAAACTGAGATACCTAACTAGGGAACCCAGCAACTACTAGAAGCCCCTTCATTTCTTGCGCTAAGTAGATCCCCAGATAAAAGTCAGATTTCAGACCTCTGGAAGTCTAAACTATTGATATGCAATATAGCAGGGTAACATTTTAGCCTTGTCTTACAGAAAATTTAAAATAGAGGAAAATAATGGTCTAACAATGGATCTACCTAGGTAAGTAAAATTACTCCTGTGTGTTTACAGATCAGGTGCCAACTCTGTAACACTATTACTACTGGTAAGTAATTACAGAAGTCTGGAGGCAGAAACATTTGAAGTAAGATTGAATAGTTGTGAAGCAAAATCAATGGTCAATGTAGCAAAGCGGTGACTCACCCCTGCGGCGCCTCCTGCTGGTCTGTCCACAGAATCAGCTCTTTCCAGCCCCTGGAGCATCTGCTGCAGGCCAGTGTCCTGCTTGCCTCTGGCCCCCTGTCCCTTCCTGGACCCCGGTGCCCTCTTCCTTCAGGTGCTGCACCCCGGCAGTACCCCACAGTCTCAGGGTCTCCCCTTCCTGGGAAACTCTCAACCCTCTGAGCCCCACCTTGCCTCAGTCTAGGCTACTGCCAGTCATTGTCAAGCCCCCGTTCACTGGGGCAGACTGTAGTATAATTGCCACTCATCACTGGCAAGAAAAGTTGCCTCTGTAGCCATGGGCTCCCCCCTGCAACCACAGTACCCTTTGTTGGGCCTTCTCCTAGGCCTTGCAGCCTTCAGGGTTTCAGGCCAGAGCTCCCCCAGCTCCTTTTGCCTTGCCCCAGCCCTGCTCCACTCTAAGTACCTTGTCAAGCTCCCCAGCAGCCAGACTTGTCTACCTCCACAATCAGAGGAGACTCTCTCTGCACCAAACTCTGGGTCCTTTTATCAGGCCCAGCTGGGCCCTAATTAACCCAGCCACACGCTTTCACTTGTAGCCCTCTGCTGGGCTGCTTTTCTCTAGCCACAGCCCTTTGCAGGGTTGTTTTAACCCCATTTTTCTGGAGTTGGGCAGCTGCTCCACTACAGTCAAAAATAATAAATTAGAATGCCATTATAAATTATTAATTATAAATCTATGACCTTTAAAACACTCCTGTGTTTAATTAGTCTTCTTATATACCCATGAGGCAGCTAAATACTTCTTATTTCTATATTATACATGGAGAAGCTGAGATAAAAAGATAAAGTAAATTGACCAGGACACCCAGCCGTTTGTAGAAAAACTAGGATTAGTATTCAGGCTGGCTGTCATGACTCCCCGGTTCATTATCTGACCACGAACCATAGCGCTGTAACACTGCGCATATCATATGTTTTTCTCAGTTAATCTTATAAATCCATAGTACACATCATTGTAAATATTCAAAGTTCTATATAGGCATTACTGTTAATTATGATTTCATTCCGACCAAAAAGAATGGTATCAGTCTTTTTTCCCTACAGTGACATACTGTATTCAATGTTGGATATCAAGAATTTGCTAGGCCTTCCAACTAGAGTCCTATTTAACTCATAATTTTCATTTGTTAAGAGCCTTCTTTATCAAAACAACATTTTCTCCTTTCTAAAACCTTCTATTTGGTCCGATTTGAGAACATTACTCTGTGATTTTATGCCCAAAGATTTTGCAAAGGTAGGAAAGTGTCAGGGGGGCTCATGCATGAATCAGGAGGGCAGAAGGTCTTTTGGGGAATTTAAGTATCAAAATAGCAAAGTCTCCTGAATTAATCCCCTCATAAGATGAGCTTCTCTGTTACTGGACTCAGCCAGTAAATGAACTGGCAAAACTAGCAAAGGAAATATTTTAAGCTATGTTCCGCTGGACATAAAGAGATAGGAAGGTGACAACTCACTCTGATTCCTTAGTGACAGTCACAGTAGCTTAGGGGTTGCTTCAGTAGCTGCTCAGACAATTTTTTAAATAGTTGTAGCAATAAGCCAGATGCATTCAATAAGAGGTTTGAGTAAAGTAAAAAGAGCATTTTGAAGGGGTGCAGGAGGAACAAAGTGACTTGCACGCTGAGGGGATATTTAGAAGGTTCCGTTTGCGGGGTACAGTGTCATTTCTGATGAAATTTGGAAGCAAAATCAAACTCTGCTGAATAGTGCAGAATCACTGCAAAATACAAAACCAAAATACAAAATGTAAGAATTATTTTATCTCATGAGCAAATGGAAACCAAAAAAAAAAAAAAATAGAAACTTATTTTCCAGCATGCTTTACAGAGACTCTTACCCCTGAAGAGTTTATACAATTTAATTGGGGTAAGACTGCCCTTCAAAAAAGGCGTTACATTTCCAGACCCCAGAACTGTGTGTGGCACAGTAATAATGAGGAATAAATCTTAAAAAAAAAAAAAAAATCTAAAGAATTAGCTAGAATTTACCTGATACTGCACTGGAACCTTTCCACACTGTACTACTGTAGACTGATTTAGAGGACAAGTTTCAATGCTGTTAAAAACAAACAAACAAACAAACAAACAACAACAACCCTGTAAGCTTGGTATCATTTTATGTTGCAAAACTTAAAATGTCCAAGGACACAGTCTAGTCTCACTCTCACAACACCTACCAAAGTGAAAAAGTTCATTTCAGTAAATTAGAAGAATCTGAGAGAGAAATAAGCTGTGGTCTCACTGCCCTATGGCCTGAGATGTTTTCCTGCCCCATTCTGCTCTCCCACTGCCTGCTTCACAGATTCCAAGGCCAGAAGGGATCATTGTGATTATCTAGTCCAGGGGTTGACAACCTACAGCACACATGCCAAAGATGACATGCAACCCGATTTTTAATGGTATGCTGGGGGTACAGGCTGCCAGCCCCGGTTAGCCGCTGCTGGGCTGGGTGAAAGGAACTCCAGACTGGCACTGGGCTGAGCGGTGCCTGCGGCTAGGATCCTGGCTGGCAGGAGCTGGCAGCCAGAACCCCAGATCAGCAGCGGGCTGAGCAGCTCAGCCCGCTTAGCCCACTGATGGTCTGGGATTCAATTCACTCAGCCAGCAGCAGGATGAGCGGGCCCGGCAGCAGGCTGTCTGAGCATCCGTCTGCCGCTCCTTGCCAGCCAGTGTCCCAGCTGCTCGCCCCACTCAGCCCACTGCCAGCCTGGAGTTCCAGCAGCCAGCCCGGGGCGCTGCTCAGAGCTCTTCAACCACTTCCTGCTGTGGCCCACAGTGGAAAACTCAGCAAGGAAAAGCAAGGGAAAGAAGCACACTGAATTGATAAGATCTGCAGTTTAATTTTATTTTAAATGAAGCTTCCAAAATATTTTTAAAACCTTATTTACTTTAAATACAATAGTTTATTTATATAATATAGACTTGTAGAGAGAGACCTTCTAAAAACATTAAAATGTATTACTGGCACGCTAAACCTTAAATTACAGTGAACTTGGCACACCACTTCTGAATGGTTGCCGACCTCTGATCTAGTCTGACCTCTTGTATAACAGGCCCTGGAAATAGAGAATATCTTTTAAAAAATTAAATCAATTTTAAAATTGCTAATGATGGAGAATCCAACATATGGCTCTTGGTAAATTCTTCCAATGGTTAATTACCCTCATTGTTAAGAAGTTGCATATTATTTCCAGTCTGAGTTTGGTTAGCTTCAACTTCTAGCCATTGGATCTTGTTATATTTTGTGTCCGCTCAACTGAAAATCCCATTATCAAACCTTTGTTCCTGTAGTTCTGGTCACCTCTAAGCCTTATTAAGCTAGAGCAAACTGAGCTATTTGAATCTACCAGTGTAAGGCATATTTTCTCATCCTTTAATAATTGGTGGCTCTTCTCTGAACCTTTTCCAATTTATCAACATCCTTCTTGAATTGTGGCCACCAGAACTGGACATTTTATTCCAGCAGCAGCAGCTCCACCAGGGCCAAATAGAGAGGTAAAATAACCTCTCTACTCCTACTCAAGGTTCCCCTACTTATACATTCAAGGATTGCATTAGGCCTTTTGATTGCAGTATTGCACTGGGAACTCATGGTCATCTGATTAGCCACCATAACTCCCACATATTTTTCAGAAATAAGACGAGGAAGACTTGTGGCACCTTAGAGACTAACCAGTTTATTTCAATTATTGAAATAACCTGGTTAGTCTCTAAGGTTCCACAAGTCTTCCTTGTCTTATTTACTGATACAGACTAACACGGCTGCTAATCTTAAACCTGTCACGATATTTTTCAGAGTAACTGCTTTGAAGGATATAGTCCCCCATCCCATGGTACGGACTACATTTTTTGTTCCTAAATGTTAGAGTGACCAGGTGTCCCGATATTATAGGGATAGTCCTGATTTTGGAGTCTTTTTTCTTATATAGGCTCCTATTATGCCCCACCCCATCCTGATTTTTCACATTTGCTTTCTTGTCACCCTACTAAATGTGTAGATTTACATTTAGCTTTACTAAAATGCATACTATTACCTTGCACCCAGTTTACCATCAGATCCAGATTGTTCTGAGCTGTCCTCTTAATCATTTCTCACACCCCCACTTGTTGTGTCATCTGCAAACTTCAATGGTGATTTTATGTTTTCCTCCAGGCCACTGATAAAAATGTTAAAGAGCATAGGGCCAAGTACCGATTCCTAAGAGACACGGTTAGAAACACACCTGCTTGATATGTCTATTACTGATGTGTGTGGTCTCATAGACTTTAACGCCAGAAGGGACCATCATGATAATCTAGTCCAGGGGTTCTCAGGACAAATTTTTTGGTGGCCTCAGAATGCGACCATCAACTCTTGCTGGTGGCCACTATCATTTTTTTTTCTAAAATACTTAATTAGCTTTAGAAAAAAATATGTGCAAATATACAGGTCCAAATCAGTGTAATTTATTTATTGCTAACTAATAAGTCTGTTGTTAAAAGTGATATTAACAATCATACAAATATCACTTTTTATAGCATACTTACTCATCCCTGACAAATCTTGGGACAAATTAAGCCGGGGCTGAGTAAGTAAGTTGGAGGAGCCAGCAGGAGCCAGGGGTGATTGGAGTGAGGATAACAGGAGAGATAGTTGGGGGCCAGAGCCTGATGCCCCATAGCCAGAACCAAAGGGCCATGGCTGGGGGATGAAGCCCAAAGATGCATGGCCAGAGCCTGGGGTCTTTGGCCACACAGCCAGAGTCCAGGGCTGGAGCCTGAAGACCAATGGCCGGAGCCTGCTGCCCCACCACCCCTCAAATCATGCTTTAAAGATTTCAAGTTACAGAAAATCCACCATTTACACTAGCTTACACCTGCAAGTGACCCATACCCCATGCTGCACAGGAAGGCGAAACCTCCCCAGAGTCTCTGTAAATATAACCTGGGGGAAAATTCCTTCCCCCAAATATGGTGATAAGCCAGACACCTGGGAAAGACCCACCAGCCGGACACCTGGGAAAGACCCACCAGCCGGACACCTGGGAAAGAATTCTCTGTAGTAAGGCTGAGCCCTCCCCATCTAGTGTCCCCTCACTGGCTGTTGAAGATATTTGCTGCTAGCAGTCACAGATCGGCTACATGCCACTGTAGGCAGTCTCACCATACCAGCCCTTCCATAAACTTATCACGCTCCGACTTGAAGCCAGTTAGATTTTTTGCCCCCCACTGCTTCCCTTGGAAGGCTGTTCTGGAACTTCACTCCCCTGATGTTTAGAAACCTTCATCCTCATCCTGCCTATACTTTTTCCTTCCTTCTGGGGGGAGTGGGGTTGGTGGTATCATCTTTTCCATGCTTTTCTTCTGCCCTGGGGTGAGATGTCTTTCTGACTAATCTCCTTCTCCTTCTGCCCTATAGCCATGAGTAGTGGCAGCTGCCTACCTCAAAGAGACAATGCTAGACGTGGCAAGAAGCTGAAGGAGACCACCTCTATAACCTGACCAACACATACTAGCAGCCAGAAGGAGGTACTAACCTCCTTTGGACAAACAAACTTCTGTGTAGCACACAAGTCTGAAAATTGCAATTGTTCTAGGCAAAACAACACTGTTGGCAAACCCGAGGTAGGTAACTGCTATGTACAGTTACGTTCTGGAAACCACTGAAGCAACTCTAAAAACTGTCTCAAATGATTAATATAAACTTGAATTAACTGGTCTCAGAATCTGAGTGCTTATGTAACCTTTGAATGGGCTAGAGTTTATTTCACTTCCCTTCTCTTAGTGTCAATCCCGCTGCCCCCCCGCAACTTCCACAGAAAAGCTAATGGAGACCCAGAATTCAGTCACTGAGGATTTTCACCAAGGATCGCACAAAGTCAATCTCCCCACAATCGAGTCCAAAAAGAACAGGCATGAACTTAAAAATTAAGATAAAGAAATATAAATAAAAATAAAGCAACTCCTACAACTTAATTTCTACATCATAATACAATTACTTTATAAGCCACATACATTATCTTCAGTTAAATCCAAACATAAATAAAGAAAACAAAATTAAATCTAAATAGGTCAGTCCCCACAGAAACACAGTGAGAAGAAACTCAGGGTTCCCAAAAGTTTAGGCTGGGTTTTCCTGAATCTCAATTAGTCTTTGATCACCAGATCTATAGAGTCTGCTGAGTCATAAGCATGGCAACATCCTCTTCCCCACACATGCATGTAGAAATCTTTACCTGGAATCAATGCAGGCTCTTCCTCTGCGGCAATCACTCAGTTAGCTAGGGAGCCAACCAATTTAGCCAATCGCTCAGTTAAGAATATTGATTTTTTTTAAAAAAAAACAACAACCCTGCTGCAAAATACTTCAGAGTTGGGGGAAACCAACCTGCTTTCTGCTCCCAAGCCCCCACAGTGCACATGACCTTTGTAAAGCATCTGGCTATTTGGAGTCTGAATCTAGGAACAGGAAAGAGGGAACCTACTGAGCATACCCAAAAAACCCTACCACAACCAATTCCAGCAACTTCTAAGTGTGGAGTGCTAATTGTGCATCTGCCTAGCTACAATGACCCAGACACAACTCATTCCTTCCCTCCTCTCCCCACAATAGATCTCTTAAAGAGAGATCTACCAATTAGGCATGTGGGTTACACCTGCACCCATGAATGGCAGGTGAACAAGCCATTGGGAGAGGCTAGCCTCCAGTCCATCTTCCTCTGCCCAAGGACGGCCCCTTCTCCTCCCCCTACCCCACCAGAGCACCCTACCATGGCTGCTGGCCCACCCAGAGCCTCTCAAATGCCTCCAGCCCCAAAGTGCTGGGCAAGTGGCAGACCCCAGCATCCCCAACCCCAGAGCACCAGGTGGGCAGGCAGTGCAGTCCCAGTGCCCCCATCCCCAGCTCCGGAGCGCTGGGTGGGCGACATGGCTGGAGCACCCCTCAGGCCTGGGCCTTTTAAGCACAGGCCCCAGCCTGCCTGTGCCAGCCCCCAACCTCTGGGCACGGAAGAGCAGGAAAGGAACTGAAAGCAGGCAGGAGAGATCCTGGGGATGGAATGTGGGTGGGATCATGCCACGCTGTTTGGGGCAACTCAGGCTCCCTCAGCCTATAATACCCGCTGCCCATTCCTGCACCTAATCTCATCCCACACATGTAGCTAAAATATATCGTTATACGCAGAAATAATGCTGATTAAGTGATTTTGATTTGGTTAAATCTCTTGGTTATCTTCATGAACAATCAATGCCGAGCTGGCAATCAAAAATCTATACCTTGACCCATGTGTATTTTATGTATATACTCTTCCATCTGCTTATTTTTTCTCCTGTGCCTTATAGAACAAAATGAAATAGCATCACTTTTAATGTCCATTAGATATTGCTTAATCAATGCCAAATTACCGCTGAACTTAGATATCTATTGTTGTCACTGCCATTATAGTGACTTTGAAATGACTTCTAAGGCTTCCTTCCTAGAGTTAACTTATGAATCAGTACACTTTCATCTTCCTAAGCTTTCGCTACTCAGCAAGAAAGTGCTGCAGAAATGAATACTTGTGGCCACTGAGGGGTTTTTTTTCTTCCTTGCTTTGGCATAACGAAAAAATTCTTGACTGTACATGGGTTTAAAGGGTCATTATGGTCTTTGTGGCATGAGGTGACCCTGCTGCAGCTTCAGGACTGATGTGTTAGGCAGTTCTGTGCTTCATGGCGGGAGGAGAGAGGGCAGGGAAGGGGAGCCTGCATAGGGTGACCAGATGTCCTGATTTTGTAGGGACAGTTCTGATTTTGGGGGCTTTTTCTTATATTGACTCCTATTACCTCCCACCACCTGTCCCGATTTTTTACACTTGCTGTCTGGTCACCCTACTGCAGAAGGAGGGAGGAAAGGAATGGTTTAGGTTTACACAGGGAGCCATTCAAGGGCAAATAAGGAATAGCCAGGCAAACAGTGGTGGGAGTAAATGTCTTGGAAGCTAAGAAAGGGCCAGAGGGAGCCAGACTAGGGCAGGAAATCTAGGTAGGCCCAAGGTGGGATATTTCACAGGGGTCTCAGCTTGAAAAAGGCCCTGAGGCCTGAGAATAATTGAAAGGATGAAGGTTCAAATTTAAAGTGGAAGTAACCCATATTTAGCTTTGAGAAGTCTATCTGAGCCTGTCTGGATAGAAGTTACATTAGCAGCACGGAGACAGTAGCGACTGAGCAGTTGCTGAGGAATGCTGAGCAGATGTTGATTCCAGTCATCAAGTAAGAGAGCCATCTGTCCTGCTACTGAAAAGTAGATGAGAAGGATGGTGGTTCAGATCTTCAGTCTGCAAGAGAGACAATAAGTCAAAACACTGAGAAATTCAAGTCAGAGAACCTCAATGACTTCCAGAGCAATGAGGTACCCACCCAGAACAGATAAGACTTTAAGACCTACAAATCAATATTTGGCAATGCGTTTTATTATGAATCCTTGGCTATAAAAACCAGTTTGGCACCCAAGCTTTATATAAGCTTTTATTATTGAGCTATTAGAATGACCTGTCTTTCTGATATTTAATACTGTTTGGTGTGATGCTAATTGAACCCCCTCACATTCTAACATACATGTGTCCTTTAACTTATTTTTGCCCAAACATGAATAAAGTTCCTTTATATTTTATTCAATCTATGAGTGTCATTCTTAGGTGAACTGAGGGTTTTTTTAAATACCCACATGGCTCTAATAGTTGAGTGCCTATGTTCTTGCCTTCAAGCAGTGCAGTTGTGGTTCAGCTGCAATTGCTACCAAATTTCTGTGCACCACTGCTCATGCAGGATTGGCACTTCCAAGTTAAAAGCAAGTTTTTTACAATATTTAGGAAAAAACGCACACTCTGCATGTGCACAGAAATCAGTTAGTTTCAGATTGGAAGACACCATCAAAACACCATCGTAATACTGATGCTTTTCATATTGCAAGGACTTAAAAAGCCTCTGCAAGCATCTGCCAAAGTACAATTGCACATTCTTGAAAGAGGGGGAAAGGGTCACATACTGGCCGCTTCCTAAAAAATAGTATGTAAGGTCACTATGGACTCATTTAGTTTTTATGCTGGAACTCTGAATAGGTTATCTTGGAAAAATACACAAGTATGGGTCACAGCTCTACTCTACCAGTAGTCTGGGCTATCGTAAATCAAACTTCAGAGAAATCACACATTAAATTAATTTTAACCCAGTGCTCTTATTAGCAAATATTAATTGTCCAGTAAGATTTTGTAAAGTTCTTTGAAGATAAAAAGTGCTATACAAATTGTTCAAGACAAAATACTTGAGAGAAGATGCATGTGTTAAGTGTAATGTTGAAGGAACGCTTCACTGGTACCTAAAAAACTATAGAAAGGACTAAAGAAGAGTTCATTCTTTCGAAAATACACTAATGCCAGTAACTGATTAAGTTATCAGGCAAAGTATTGATTGTTAGGTGGTTACATAACCTGTGCTAGATTTCTGAAGAGTCAGATATTGTTAAGGATTGATTTTGAGTCCAACCCTCAAATGTTAGGGATTTTGCTTTTAATGTAATGCTAACTATTCTTTTATATTATCCAGGTTGCTTCATTGCCTGTGTTGATAGTTTAAATACTAATATGAAACCACTCAACTTTCAAGAAGGTCTTTGACTGCATCTGAGAATAATCTACTATGCTATTAAGTAGAGAATTTCTCACTCATTCTTATATTTAAAATGTTATAGTTTTATCAAAATATTAATCCAAGTGTGACTAGTAAAATATAAAACTCTTCATATCAGATATTATTGACCATCAAGCAGATGTCCTGGTTGCTTAGAACGCACAGGAGACAATATATTATCCATTAGAATCCTTTAAAAATCATTCCTTGAGATTGATAGCATATAATCTTAGCATAATGCTTTAATCAGGCTGCATGCATAGAACAAATGAATAAGAATTCTGTTTCCTGAGTATTCTAGAAATAGATGTAGACTTTACATAAAAGCTGAAGCTAACTCAACAATTTCCTGTCTTGCTCCTAGAGATTTGTTTCTTAAACTTAATCTGTACAGAACCAAACTATGGCGCCATCCACTGTCAGCTTCCAATATTGCAAAGCAACAATTAAATGAAACAGTTCTTTACACTACCACTATTATCTGCTTTTTAAATGAAGAGGAAGGATATTAAGTTGTTGTGTTTAGTTATAAGAATAAACACTTCTAATTAATGTACATGCTGAGGAAAACAAGGTTCTTGATAGCAGGGTTAAATGCAGTAAGATCTCTTTGGTGTAATAATACATATCAGTGACTATATATGAAGTTTACAGTTTAATCATAAAAATATTTTTTCATTTCTGAAGACTGCATGAGATGTGCATGTTCTTACATTTTAAGGCCCTGATCCTGCAAAGACTTATTTGTATGCTTAAATTTGAGCACACAAGTAGTCCCAGTGACTTCAGTGCAACAGCTCACATGCTGAAGTGTAAGAACATCTTACAAGGTCTTGGTCTAACCCCATCAGCTTTATAGCTGACAGTGACACTAACATTGTATGCACAGCTGGAGACCTATTAAAATGAATATACAGCTGTTATCATTGTGACAATTACCAGTGATGAAAAGATCTGCTTCCAGGAGGTGAATAGTTACAGATTAGTTACATTATCAAGGCCATATACACTCCCAGTTACATGACTTATAGAACTGTAAATTACTGGAGTTGAATTACAGGATGCAATGCCAATGACATTGATTGGCTATGTGTAATTAAGAGGTCATCTGCCTGTATGATGAATGCAGGTGGTAAAACCTGAGCGTGATAATAACTGGCAAATACAAGTACAAACTAGTTGAAATGTAAAAAGACTTTCAAACTTTGTATACGCTGAATGTGGATTTCATTAAGATTCTGTAGTATTTTCCATATGTATAGCACCTTTCATTTGGAGGGGATTTCAAAGCATTCTACGAAAGTTGGCATTATTTCCCCATATTTACAGAGGAGGGAAAATAAGGGAGAGAGAGACTCACCCAAGGTCACAAAGCACATGGCAGAAGCAGAAGTCCTTTTCCCCTGTCTTGTGAGCTAACCAATCAACATTTTTCTTCCCTAATATATTAGTATTAAGGAAAGTGAATATGAATTGTAATAGCATGGCTGGAGCAGTGCCCCCTTGTGGATCTTCCAGGCACCTTGACATGATCACAGGTCTCTGTGCAGGGAAGAAGTCTCTATCTCCAGTGTCTCTTCAGGTCTTATCAACTTTGGAGGTGGGGTGGAGTGGGGATGGTTGGAGGGCATAGTGCCAAAATCTTTTAAAACAAAAAGCAAATGCAACACTGGGTCACCCATCAGTCTTCCTATTAGGAGTAACTGCCCTTTCTTTCAGACTTGGTTTCCAAACTATCTGTTACTTGTGTGTCACCCACTCCTTGGGGATCTAACTGCTCCTAACCACTGGCTGCCCTTCCCAGCTCTGCAGGACAAGCTCCCTTCAGGCAGAAAAGCAGAGCTACATCATCCTTCCTAGCCAGTTAGTCCTAACTGAGACAGGCTCTCTTCTTTTGTTCTCCCTCCAGGCTTTGCATTAGCTGCAGGTATAGTGGGGATGGGGCTATCTAGACCGATCAGCACACCTTAATCCCTTCTCTGCTGGTGTCGAACCTCTCTGCCCTATCAATCATATATAACATAAATAATAAATACCTGTTATGTGAGGAGATTCACAGTAAGGAAATACACAAAATTGCTTCTTGGGTACATCTAATACTATAAAGAATTTGCTAATTTGGCGATTTTACTGCAATGGAAGTCAGAGACACATAATGACATAGTGCTTGAAAGTTAATAGATATATGCTTTACCCCATTTTTCAGGCTGTTTATTTAGACTCAGAGCTCTGCAATTCAAGTCCCATGATTGCTGCCTCCTCCCCGTTGCTTTTTTTTTCAGTTAGGTAAAGGAAATTTCCATATGTTTCCCTATGAAGGCAAAAAAACAGGGTCAAGTCCCCTCTTATCCATTGCATAGTAGACTAGCTGTATCTTTTAGAGGTTTTCTTTATGTTAAAGGATTACAACAAATAAACTATCAAGCTACATTTTTATGGAGCTTACTTTACAAGAAAAGTATGTATTCTTAATGCTCCACTCTGAAAATGTATAAAGATAAATATATGGATTCAGGTGTCCAAAATGAATGTTCAGAATTGTGATTCTCTTGAGCCATCCAATTCAATAATGACATCTCTGAGATTCGCTTTCCTTGCTAAATCCAGTTCTGACTCTTCCAGTGAGAATCAATCAATTGAGTTAAAGTACCTGCAATTTACACTGAAAATAGAATGATTGTCTTTGGCCAATCCGCGGCATTTTGCACGAGCCCACCAATGAGGCAACATTGGTTGGATCACAAGGATTACCTAATATCGTGAACAAACAGCTGTGAACCCAGAAATTACCTATTTGAATGCCTCATTGAACCCTCAAACATCAGGGGGATAAGATGAGGTTCCTCAGGAACTTAACGACCATCTGATTCAGAGACAAGACTGAGCCATTGTTATAATTCAAAAGATGGACTGCTGCATACTAAGAGGCAGAATCTGGCACTGCTGCTTCTTGAAGAAATTCCCTGTTAACCTGTGAGGGATACTATAGATGTTTTGGGGATCACTCCTGTGAAAGTATAGGTTACATTATTGCTGTTTCACTCTGAAAAGGTTCAAGTTGTTTCTTCATTAGTAAACTGATGGCGTTACTGCAGTATTCTTATAAAATGTAGTTTTAAATATGCACAGCTCATGTGCCAAATTCACCTCTGAGATTAATGGAGATCCACCAAGGGTGAATTTGGTTCAGTGTGTTGTAATGAGGTTTCACTTTTGTTTGTAAGGAATTGCTTGAGAAACATACAAATCAAACAACACTCAATACATCAGCAGTCTGAATTCAAGCTTTGTTGTGAAAATGTACTGTGTTTAAGATACCTGCATTGTCTAAAGCTTGGTCTACACTAGGGGGAGGGTTCGACCTAAGATACACAACTTCAACTATGTGAATAATGTAGCTGAAAATGGCCTCACCTTAGGCCGACTTACCTGCCGTCCTCACGGCGGCAGTGGTCTCCCTCATCGACTCCAGCTTGCACTTTTGGCGAGCTGGAGTTCCGGAGTCAATGGGAGTGCCTTTGGTGATTGATTTATCGCGTCTTGATGTCTTCTTGGGAAGCAAGACAAAATAAATAAATATTTTGGAGGGTATAGATCAAACACATATCCTAGTGCTTAAACTGAATTTACAATGATGTCTTCACAGTATCCACAATTGTTGTCATCCTAAAGCATAGGAAAGACAAACTGTTTCATTGCACAGTCTCTTTATGTTTTCTTCAATGGCTGTTCCCTTTTGAAGGGGAAATCAATAACCCCACATAATTGCTACAAGGTTAAAAAAATCATTATTTGTAAAATTATACTTAAAGGTATCTCAAGTATTTCCATTATAAACTCAGTTTTCAAGAGTAAATAACTTGACCTGAAATGCTGCATACTACATTAAATCAAGGACATTGCAGAAAGAAAATAAGAAGCAAAAATATTTTTCCTATATAGATTTTTGCACCTTTTAAAATATAATAAATAACAAGGTTCTGTCTCCAGTACCTCCTACGGTATGCTGGTTTCCCAGTAAAAAGTGTTGCCAGAACATTTATTTGAGGCAATGTAGTACATTTTCCTTGCAGACATGTTATTCACTGTGGCTAGGTATACAAAGCATGTCCGTGTGTCCCAATTATTTGAAGAGAGACTCTCTTTAAAATGGTCCAGGACACAAAAGTGGCTTGATAATAATGGAAGAGTTAATAGCTGAGCTTTTCTACTGGCTAAAATCCTTCGAGATAATATAATACAGTGGTATTATCATATGTGATGGGGTGTTCATCCCACATCAGCCCCGAAGGGGTTAATGTGGCTCAGAAGAGGTCAATGCATCTTATAGTCTGTACCTGGGAGACAGCAAGGATCCGATAATGGTTAATTGGTGATGAAGCCTAGCTGAGGGGAGAAGTGGGAAGAAGTATAAAGCTAGGAAGTTTTCACCAGAAATGGGGCTACAGTGGAAGAGTCTGCATTTTCTCTCTGGGCACAGAGAGGTGGATAGAAGGAAACCCATTGCTGAGTTAAAAACCCTGGGATCCTACACCTGACTGAAAGGGTTTACCCAGAGAGTTGTGAGGAAGAAAGCTTGGGGAAAGCAGAGTAGGAAAAAACCCAGAGCAAGAACAGCAGGGTTAGGACTGTGTAGCCCTTAGCTGCTGAGGATAGAGTCCCTGGTCTGGACACTGGAGTAGTAGGTGGCCTCAGTTGCCCTACCAGATACTGGGAAGTGGCACAGACTGGAAATTGGCACCGAGGACTGCCCAGGCTGGTATATAGACAGTTTCGCTAAGGGGACTTTGATACCCCAGGAGAGGAAGACTATGTAGTGACCTAGCAAGCAGAGTGAGTCATGAAGAGAGGGGTGCTGTGAAGTATGGGAGGAGAGACCACCACTGTGACAGCGTGACTGAAGGGAATGCCAAATTGGGCAAAAGCTAATCCTCAGACCGAGCCATGAGAAGGCACCATAGAAGTGAGTTACACCATAATCATATTTGCATCATGTTAGGTAGAAGCTTCCTGCTTAATCCTACATAGTTAGTTGCCTCTAGAGGGACCACCTCTATAGGTGGAAGGGTTATTTAGGTTCCATCACTCATTCACTCTTTGATTTCTTCATATACCACCAGCAAGAGAATTGATTAGAAAAAGTTGTTGTGGAAGTTTTATTATAAATTCTTTTTTGTTGCACTGACACTGTGACTCTAAGAATACTCACAGGCCAGAGGGCAAGAGGCTCTGTGGTAACTAGCTGTGAATCTGAGCTGGCCTGATCAGCTCAACATACCTCAACTCACTGTTGTCATAATCTGTATGTAAAAGGTGTCAATGTAAGGTATCAGGTGAATTGATAATGTACTGGTCATCAATGTTGCGGTGTGCTGTGTGTATGGTGTTATTAGAAATATGTACTGGAAATAGGTTCTTAAAAAGTGGTTTTCTCTGACAGGCCTTGAATCAGCCCATCTTAGACAAAGGAATATGGTTCTGCCTGCTTTGAATGTGTCTCCAGTGTAAGTAGAGACAATGAGATTACATTTCTGTGCAAAGTAGACAAAACCTTCAAGCAAATGAGAATGGAGAATGGATCGCCACTTACCACTCCTGGTAGCTCCAGGAAATGTGAACTTTGGAAAACTGAATATAGATGAGAAACCTGCTTTAAGAAAAGACTCTAGTTTAAGAAAGACATTAGTATAAAAATGTACTTTTATTTTTGTTTGGTTTGTAGCCATTTCTGTCCCAATTATTTCTATTTGTATCCCTTAAATATCTGTTCATTGTTAATAAACTTAATCTTGCTTTATTACGCAACCATCTCCATGCAATGTTTCAAACTGAAGAGTAAAATCCTGAGCCAAACTAACAGGCTGATGCTGTGTACTGTCTCTTTAAGGGAGCAGCGAACTTTATAAGGTTTTGTGGGTGCTATAGTGGGAGGGACTGACCATTGCAGAGAGAGACGTTTGGGGAGAACTCAGGAATGGGAGGGTGTTGATGTCACTATGCAAGGAGTAAACAGGCTGCTGGAAGCCAGGGTGAAGCCATTGTGAGTATGCTGCTGGTATCAAGGCTCTGAGCCACAGATGCATGGGTGGTGGGTATAATAGATCAGGAGGTTCTGCCTTCCCGGGTACTGCCATATAACCGGATGCCCGACTGTGGGTGTGGCAGGGAAGTTTTTGCTTTATTATGCCCCATGCAGGTTCTGGGGCGGCTGAAGAGGCAGTACATGCTATTCAGCATCCTGGGTTCATCAATAATCTCGCTGGACTCCAGAGAGAGTATTGATGAACCCAAGAAGCTGAGTAGCAGACTCCGCTGCCTCAGCCGCCCTGGAACCTGCATGGAGCATATTGAAAGCTCAGGTTTTTCTTCGGGAAGAGACTGTCTTGCTGCAGCTTTTTTTCTGGGAAGCTTGGGGTCAGAGAAGGGGGTGGCTCAGCCAGGCTCCTCTGGATATGTGCGCTGGTGTGGGGGACGTCTATGTACCCAGGACTTCAGCCAGCCTTCATGGAACATAGCGAATACTGGCTTGGGGGAAGAGGTGATGACTCAGGACTCCGGCCAGGCCAGGGGTCGTCTGGCCAAGGAGGGAGGCACCTGGGACTTCTCCAGGTACAGGAGTAGCCCTCAGTGCTCCAGCCATGGGGGTCAGTGAGTCTCGGTGTTCTGGCTGCAAGCAAGAGGGCAGAGGGACTGAGAGCTCTGGCCTGGGAGGGTACAGGCAGAAGGGGCAGAGCCAGAGGCTAGCCTCCCCAAAAGGAGGCTCCCATCCACCACCCATGCACAGAAGCACCGCAGGTGACACAACCCCTTAGAGTATTGGGTTGAACCCCAATGTGTCAGAGACACCTTGAGGTCCAAATCAAGGATCAGGGCCCCATGGTGTTATGTATGTGTACATATATGTAACATAACAAAAATATTGTCCCTGCCCTGAAGTGCTTACCATGTAAGTATACAAGAAGGTGAATACAACAAGCAGACTGGGGAGTGTACAAGGTAAATATATCTAATACTGTAGAACGCTACTGACAGACTTGCATACAAGATGGGAAAATATTTTTTCCCCCATCAGGCCTTTTATTTTGGTGCATGAATCTAACAGTTCTGTTAAATCAAGAGCAATAAGTGGGAAAATTTTAAAAAGATGGAAAGGTGATGAATAACAATGACCTGCCTGAGATCATAGGCTCAGAAAAAGCAGCATGAAATCTTTCAAAACAAAGATTAGTCAAGGATTGCTCAGATTCTTTTAAACTGTGTAGAGATAGGCACATGGGTCCCACCAGTGACCCCAATAGAGTTTGGAAACCAAATCTTTGCAAACATATTAATAACTTCCTGTGCATTGCTGAGCCTTATGCCCCTGAGAAAAACAATTTTTTAATAGCAGCACACACCTCCGTCACAATTTCCCCAAGATTTGACCTACAGCCACCAAACTGGTTAGTTACAATTGCAGATGGAGGTGGTGAGCTTCCAGATGGCATTGGCCAGCCACATGGAGGGAAGATCTCACATAGGTTCCACCACTGAAGCTCCAGTGTGAACTTGGCCCAGATTTCTTGGAAAAGGAGTTTGTGACATCCTGAAGTTCTGCCACCACTGTTGGTCATTCCAGGTCTGCAGCACTATTCTGTCCCACCAGTCAGTGCTAATTAGGTAAGTCCCAAAGGAGCACTTCAGGAACTGTTCAAGGAGAAGTGTCTACTCACTTGCCTCCTCCTCTGGGGCTATTAGTGCTCTTGTGCTGAATTATTTTATATATGCTTGCAGCAACTTATTGACATTCACTACCATGAGAATTGCATTGCTCACCAATGCTTCCTCCATGCAGCCTCGCAGCACTTTGAAAATGGCACTGGATTGCAAAGAGTCAGCTGAATGATGGCATAAAATGAATGGAATCAGAGAATTATTTAGTTTGAACTCAAGCCCTAGAATTTCATTGCTGTCCAGGAGGTATCCCACAATGCATAGCATGAAAAATCCCAGAACGTATACAGCACAACAGTGGAGCACTGCACCATGGGATGTCTGAGCACTTCTCTCAACAGCACTGTGCTGTATGGCAGCAACGATTTGAGGCAAAACTACCTTGATTGTGGGATAACAGTGTGGTGTGTATATACTGTTTGTCCACCACTTGTTGCAGTTCACGTAACATGGATAAAGAAAACAAACACTATGGTTCAAGTGAAAACTTGCCTTTAGGGAATATGTTAAAATTGTTTATTTGGGTGATTCCTGGACCTTTCCTAGGCCATTTTCAAGGTTTTTTTTCTCTCTCTCTCTCTCTTGTTCCCCATGCCCCCCGATATGTGATAGTAATATGACCCAAGATGTGTATGTAAAATGTTTTGGCATCAGATCCCATAGTCTTTTTTCTTCACCACTTGTTCACTCAAGTCCCCGTTCAGGTGTTATTCAGAACAAATAATACACAACACTTTGTAAATCAAACAAAACCTTTTATTTCTCATGAGCTAGATCCACAGCAATCAGTCCATGGTCTCTAAAAAACACAGTAGCTGATGTTTTTTACTACAACAAATGGCTTATAAATGCTGATGTAAATTAAAGTGTCCCCAGAGCACCAGTGGAAAATGGAAACATATGACATTGCTGGTGCTGACAAGATGAGAACATTTGGACTTTACTCAGGAATATTGTTCACACAAATTATGTGCCAGCATGGATTGTGCACTGTATAATCTATATCAAAAGACATTAAGTATTTGTTTCATGACTGGAATTAGATATCTTAATTTATAAATACTGCGCAAGAATCCAAGAGTATCAATTATGGTAAATTCCACCGTTCTCTAGCAACATATTATGCATGTTCCAGAACTGCCCACGACCATTGAAAAAATGTGATTGTATTAGGTTCCATGTTAGAAGACATACATTGCATTTCTTTCCCCGTTTTGATCTAATTTTTCCTAGCATGACTGTGGTTATCACCACTTAATAAATCCTGGGTCATGGAGACCACATACTAGATTGAAAACATTACATTTTGTCCTACGTGAGTTGTTCACACAGAGTAATGTTAACATATCCATTGTTTATAACAGCTGATTATATTTATTTATATATACAGTGTACACATCTGCCTTGTCAAAACGGAATGTTTGTTACTACAAAAATAGGATGAATTCAGGCCAGATAAACTTAGTGGCACATTTGCCATCTGGGCAAAGCAAACAAAACATTAGAATACACTTATATGAAGATAGAACAATCAAATTATGAAATAAAAATACACTTGTGCTGTAGGCTGATCTATTGCACAACAAATAATTTTCCACCCCAAACATCATGTATTTATTTGACAGAAGATTCACAACCCCATACAGAAAAATATGCACCTAAATGTTGGCACTGTTGGAAATAATGGGACTGACTCTCCACTCAGTTTTACCAGTTTTAAACAAACTTAGTAACATTTGTATCCATCAGGCATAAAGAGGAAACTCAGAGACACCTAATCTCTTGTTCTGTTGAAAGATTTTAATAGCTGCCATTGGGAGTGGAGAAACGTCTTGAATCCAAAGCCAATCTCAAACCTTGTTAAGCCAATGGCTGTGCCAAGTATGCTTTTTCAAGCTCAAATGAAGGCACCGTCAAGCCCCTTTAAGTAATAAAACCAGCTGCTGGAGCTGAGGTGCTACTGCCAAAGGAACTAGGCCAGGTGGACTGGGGGTTTTCCTGGTTGGAAATGCAGAGGGTGCAGATTCAGTTGTAGCCTGTGTATTGGTGGAGGACCAAAGAGCCTGGAGAAGGAGTGGTGAGCATAACCCCCAGAGGAAACACAGAGGCTAGGGACAGGGCTTCTTGGGTACTGAGCTCACTGGAGTGGCAGAGCTGGGGATGTCTGAGTAAGGAAACTGCCTGCTGTAGTTTGTTTCTTGTTCAGGGAAACAGGACTTGGTGAATTAACAATATTACACTAAAAATATATTTGACTCATATAGAATCAATTTCTCATGTGACTTTCATATACTTTAAGGCCAGACAAGACCATTGTGATCATGTAATCTGACCTCCTGAAGAGCACAGGCCATAGGATTACCATGAATTCAAGTGGTGCTTGAACTAGTGCAGATCTTAATTTCAAGATTTCTACTCACTGAGACTCCGTCACAACTGTTGGTAAGTTGTTCAATGATTAACTATCCTTACTGTTAAAATGTCACATCTTATGTCTAGTCTGAATTTGTCTAGCTGATTTTTAAACTCTAAGAGCCCGATCAAACTCCTGTTAAAATCAATAGGGAGATTTGCACTGGCTGCATCAGAAATTGGATGGGATTCTTAGAGAATTGGAAGTATCATAGAATTTGACTAATATTGAGCCACTCCTATGTCCTTTTTGCTACCACTCAGGCTTTCCACTCCCCTGAGGTAGGTTCCAGAATGACTTCCTAACCTGCTGTAGCCATCCCTCCTGCTAGAAATGCACAGATTCTGTGATCAATCCTTCTGTTGAGACTGACAAAACAGTGACAATTTGTATAGAGATTTTTATGATAGACATCTACTGAGTAGGCACTAGACTAAGAAAAATCACCAATTCATTTCATATAGATCACTGCACAGTCATCAGATGGTAGCAGCTTTCACGTATTTCCAACCTCCTGGCCAAATTCCAGTTGCTGATGAATTGGAATTTTTGGTGGGCATGCAGAAAATAATTAGGCTCCTACAAGTGGAAAACTCTATATGCCATGACCAATTCCTTGAGTTAATTTTTAGTTACATCTTCCCATGCTACATATAAATAGCACAATGGACAAAATGTACTCCTTGGCCTGCGCACTATAGAACTGAAGCTTTCTGGCTTTACTTGCACATGCATCTCATTTAAATCAATGGGATTAGTTGGGTAAGGCAAACAGAATTTGGTCCAGAACATCATAATGCTTCAAACACAATAAAGCCAGAAAAGAGAGAGCAGGAAATCACAACTAGCTTGGCAAACAGTCTATTGCCAGTCTCTTACTAGTGCCTTAAAATTTGACTAGGGTAGATGCTTGTGATATTAAGTATCAGCTTTTGGTAACTTCAATCCCCTTCATCTTTTCATTCTATTCCTTGATGGGGATGACTGTTTCCTGTTAGAACAATTATTAAAGTGTTTTACCATCACTGCATTTTCACTGTACTGCATCGTGTGAATCCATTTTATTTACTTCATCAATGAAAGTTATAAAAAGCAGACAGATTCAGACAGTTTAAATTTACAGCTGCCTCTTTTCTCATTTACACCAGTTTAGCTTTCCTGGAAAATAAAATATTTGCAGTACAAGTTTATTTACTATGTTTTCTAAGCCTTGCATAGTGCCAAGTTTCAGAGTGGTAGCCATGTTAGTCTGTATCCGCACATATATATGTATCAGGAATCATAACATTCAAAAATCAGAAGAACACTTCAATCTCTCTGATCATTCAGTAACAGACTTAAAAGTGGCAATTCTTCAACAACAAAAATTCAAAAACAGACTCTGACGAGAAACTGCTGAACTGGAATTAATTTGCAAACTGGATACCATTAAATTAGGTTTGAATAAGTGGGAGTGGCTGGGTCATTACACAAATTGCAATCGATTCTCCTATGTTTGCAATCTATTTCCCCATGTTAAGTATCCCCCTACTGTTACTCACATCTTCTTGACTACTGTTTGAAATGGGCCATCCTGATTATCACTACAAAAGGTTTTTTTTCTCCTGCTGATAATAGCTCACCTTAATTGATTAAACCACTTAAAGTCAGTATGGCAACCTCTACCTTTTCATGTTGTGTGTGTATCTATATCTATCTTCCTACTGTATGTTGCACTCTGTGCATCTGATGAAGTGGGTTCTAGCCCACAAAAGCCTATGCCCAAATAAATTAGTCTCTAAGGTGCCACAAATACTCCTCGGTCTTTTTATGTTTTCTAAGTAGTAGTCAATTATTAAGACATGCAAAGAGCAAACATTTATCTGAAATGTTTATAAAATACATGCATTTTTACATTTTAATAGTTTCCCAGACAAAGTAGTAAATTAAAAATAAAAAAGATAAAATAGTCTATGGCGCAGTTCATAGTTCAGATTATTCTTGGTTGTATTTGTTTTTTTCTGCCTGTCTTACAAAGTTCTTAAAATAGCCAACCAGTCTGTCTGTCTATCCATCCAGTTATTATATTGCTTGAATTGCCAGAAAAGTTTATGGAGTTTCTCTAAAGCACTTTCACAAAGGAAGCCTATTTAGAAATGTGCAGTAAATATTTCAGCTTGTGTTTTGCAAACTCTTCGAACCTCTCTATAAAGTCAGTAAAATTTCTTTCTTCATACTCTTCACATTGTTTGCACGTTATTTTATTCCTGTTCTGAAAAAAAAAGGGGGAAACAGAAGAATAGAAAAATGACAATTCTTGGAATAAAAATTAGTTTGATATTAAAACTGGGGATAGTTGAATTGGTTTTGATAGAGAGCCAAATCTTGCTCACTTTCCTCTTACAAGGAATCCCACTGCAGACAATTGCCACAGGAGCCCTGCTGGAAGCTGCCAAGGCACCTAAGTACTGAAATGTAAGTGGCCTGATTTTTAAACATGAGCTTGCAGAGCTGCCAGTGACATCAGTGGCGGATGAAAGTATTCAGTCCCTTTGAAAACCAGATGATATGTCTTTAGGTGTCTAAATATGAACTTCAGTTTGAAAACGTTGGCCATGGGGTACCAATTTACACATGCACACACAGTAGATGGACCCTCTTAAGTATTTGTTTTGCTAACATTCTAAAAAACTTTATTCTGAGAAGAGCTAAAATCTGTCCGTATAAATCAATATGTGAGTGGATGACTGCCATTCACACTCCTGTCATGCGTATCTGACAGCAAAATTTATCACAAGCCATTAAATGCATTTTTTTGGATTGTCCTCTTTCCAGTAATTGTAGATGGCACTTACCAGACTGTTCGGTAAACTTGTATTCTTTGGTAAATCTGCTTTTACATTTGCCAGCACATTGCGCACGTACTGTTTGATTTTACATCCTTTTCTGATTTCACATTCATGGAAAATCACTTTCAACTCTAAGAAAAAGCATTCCATCACTTGTACTTCGCACTCATCCTAAAAATGAAAAATGCCCATGGCTTTACAATTGAAAAATTAAAGAAACAGGTGCATATGTGGCATATAATTTTGCAAACCCGCAGCTGATTTTGATCTACTCTATATTTATTTTGCCATACAAATGTTTGTAAATATCTACATTGATCATGAGAGTTAAATGTAATTTAACCAAGCTACACATTAAAAGTGAGTCAGGACACAACAGGCTTGGTGAAGAATGTAAATACCAAAATAGGATGGGAATTAATTATGATATACTTTGGGGAATAATTAAGAATAATGGGATCAAGTTATTATTAATAATACTTGGCTCTGATAGCAATTTCCATCCATAAATTTCAAAGCAATTTTTAAAAAGGGAGTATCACTATCCCTATTTTACAGATGGAGAAACAGAGATGGACTGATTTTGCTTCAGGTCACACAGCAGATCAGTGATAGAGCCAGGAACAGAACCCAGGTGTTTTGACTCCCAAAGCCAGGCCTGATCCACGGGACTATATTGTCTTTCTTTTAAAAAAATGAAAAGTTTTGGCTAAGAAAATCTTTCTGACAGTAACATCTATTAGGCTGTGGAACAGTCTTCCTAGGAAAGTGTAGAAGTGTATTGAGGAGTCATTTTAAAATCAGATTGGCTACATGACTTCTCTGATGATTACGATATAATTTGTATCCCCTAAACTGAAATAAATGTGTAAGGTAGTTATCCCTAGCTTTGCCAATCCTCCAGTTAGAAACTATCTGAAGGTGGATGCTTATGCAGTTTGGATCTTAACACTATTTTAGAATGCTCTAGCAGAGTGCACAATGTTGGAGAGTCATGTTTCCTTTTGACAAAAAGGAAAGTTCTTCCTTTTGGTAAAAATCATTTTGTCCTTCCTTTTTAACTGACTAACTTCTATAGCCAATGATTCAGTAGCCATATCTGTTTACAGTCACCTGATTAATATAAATAAAGAATGGAAACTTATTTTGAATGCAAATGATCTGGTTTCAGAAGCTTTGATCAAATTAAACATAGACTGCCTTTAGCTGGTACTTCAGAAGAAATAAGGATTCACCCTTAATCCAGTCTAGGTCAAACTTACAAAATGTACTTACTGGCTTGTCTGTGTATGCAGTGTATAAACCAGCACCGGTGCTCTAAAAGAAAACAGATTTGGATCTATAAACAATAATTCTTGAGTTTAGGGACAATAAAGTCAATCCTACCAGGGGAATGGCCTAGTTCTGTGCTCAAAGGGTCAATCCTGTAAGGTGCTGGAGATCACTGAAGTCTGTGGACTTTGAGATCCCTCAGCACTTCCCAGCATGAGGCCCTTGTAAGCAAGAGATCCCCTAGCACCTCCCAGCATGAGGCTCAAAGGAAGAAAAACATTTCTGGAGCCAAGTTCCAGCAGTACTTTCTCTAAAGAAGCCTACTTCCAATTCTTTTCAGAAAAAACTCTCTTCTTCTTTTATCTGACTAAGAACAAATGCTGCAGAGATTAAAATCAGAAATAAAAATTGAAGAAGAAAACAGTTAAGGGGCTGTAATGCAGGGTCCACTCTAAATGTCACATACTGTTATCTACTCCCCTGCTTATTCCTGCGCTACAAAATTACATGAGTTCTCTTCTTTCCCTCCTTCTCCTCCCACTTACTTACTATTTAAGCACTGGGCTAGACAACCAATTCCAGGTCGCTTCCTACCCAAATGATTCTATGAAACGTTAATCCTTTGTGAACTTACATCATACGTGCCTTTAATCACATGCAAATCCTTTATAACTGCCTCCCACCTTCTTCTTTCAGCTTCTATTCTTGGTAGAAATGCACTGATGCAGCTAAAACAAGACAAGCACAAAAACAATTAGGATATTTAGTAACATGCATACATCTTTTCTGAAGATAATAATGTAACGAAGAAGAGCAGTATCGTATTACCTATATGCCACATATGCAGGTATATGTGACAGCCCATGAAGCCTTATGATAAAGTGTGGAACCATGAAATATATAGGGAATATTGATGGTAGGTACTGGTATGAGAGTTTTAATCAGCAGGCGTCTGGGATGATCCCCTTACTCAGAAGTGGAAAAGCAACAAGTAAATTATACTAAGCATCATTTTATCTCCTGGTGATAAAATGTCTATCCCACACCATCTTGCATATGCCCATATATATTACAGAAAAACTAATGTTACCAACTTTAAAGAGGATCCAGCTCCACAGGCCCCAGTGTGAGAGGTTTAAACTATTTAAAGTAAAATACCTAAAATTGTTCTTTTTAGATATAAAAATGTCACAAATTTGAAGTCTTACAGTTCAGCCTTGTCCAAGGCTAGATTCAAGCTCTGAGCCCTACTGAGGAAGGAATTTCCTCTTCCAAATAGTACAGTGCCTGTTTTTAGCCCTGTGAAGTTGTGGGCTACTGGATTTTTCAACTGTAACTCTTGATGTATAAAAAGCTGTCTCTGGCTCAGGACTGAATCTTGCCCATCTTGAACCTCAGGGAAGAGTTAGATTGTAAGAACTTTGGAACAGGGACTGTTTGTTATGTGTGCTTCACTCTTATTCTTAAATTGGTGGCCTCTAGGTATTACAGCAATAGAGGTAATATTGGGAGAGAAGGAGAAAATATTTATTTGGCTGGTTGATTTTAAAATAAATGGCAATTGTTTTAAGACACTCAATGGTTTGAAATAGTCAAATATAATCACAGAGATTGATCACTGGGCAGGTAATGTAGTCACAGGCATGTGATAAGTACATAGCTATAACCTGCTTGTTCAATTTTACCTTTGTGTGTAGATTATCTTATACCCCTCTAATTTATCACATGGTTGCCAGTCATACACATAAACATATTTTGGTGATAATATTGTGAATGACTGCAAAGCTGAATGATAATTTGCCTTTGTCGTGCTCCTCTGAGTGTCTTACCTGGATTCCACCAGAACGACAACTAATATTCCAAGCATCCAATATGTCAAACAGCTGACAGAATATTTTTTTAAAAAGAACTCTTCACAAAAATGTTTCAGATGAGTGCACATACACCATCCACACACACTTTCACTGGTCTGAGGAGCATGATAGGAAAGATGGGCAATCACCTGGGAACATGCCAACAGAATCAAGGGATGTTGGTTGAAGGCTGGTTTGATCCCAATGTCATGGACACGTCAAGTATACTCAGTTTGGCTGCCAATCTTGAAATACCTTAAGCCTGATTTTCAGAGGCATCCACATGGCCCAGTGATTTTTAACTAAAGCTGAGGGTGCCTCTAAAAATCAGATCCTTAAGACTAGATCCATAATCCAAAATGTAGATTCTCAAAACTCCTGCTCAGCTGCCATCTTACCATGAGGTGCCTAAGTTTCTGCTGGAAAGTCCCTTATAAAGTACTTAAATAGTCTTTAATCTGATTTATCTGATTTATAGCAGGGACCTTAACCTTAAATCAAATTATAGCAGTCATCCAGTTCTCCCACATCCTAGATGACTGCTCTACACCGTGGGGCTATAAGATGATATAAGGAGTCTGACAGGAGCACCACTGCTGCTGGCTTCTGTGAATCCTATTCTTAGGCACCTAACTCTCTTCATGTATTGTATAGGCAGCCTGAGCACCTAACTTGGAGCTGTAGATTCTGCTATATGACAGAGTGCCTAAACATTACATTGCATTGCTGAATCTAAGGGCTTGTCTACACAGCAATGTACTATGTGGCAAGCCATGATGTGAATCTACAGTGCACCAGCTTGTCATCCCATGTGGACACTTTCAGCACAGTGAAAGTCCCGGAGTGCACTTGGCTTACTTACTACTACTTGAAAGTCTGGTACATTAAACTGCACTCCAACACTTTCACTGCACTGGACATGACTGTGTGGCAAATAGGTGCACTGTAGATTCTTGCTGCCTTGCTAACTTGCCACGTAGACAAACCCAGAGTTCCCTTTGTGGACCTAGAGTCTCAAGTTTGGCACCCCAAACTTCGTGGATGTTGTTGAAAATGTAGGCCTCGGTCATAGATGCACCACCGGGAGTTCATTTGGGGGAAAAGAGTGGAACATTTCCCTCAAACTCCCAAGCAGGAGGGAGCAATAATGTCTTTGACCTGTGGCACAGGGAAGGTAATGGAAGGCCAGTTCTAACCCTTCTGCTGATTTTGTGTGCAGCAGAGGCAGATTTAGCATTCTTTTCTCACTCTCCTGAGTGGCTAACCAGCTGAAAGGCAGAGGGGGCACCCAATTCAAACAGCAGGTGAATCCAGAGGAAAGAATCCAGCTTCCTTCCTGTTGTTTACACCAGGGGTCTCCAAACTTTTTGAGACGAGGGCCATATTAGATTTTTGAAGGGGCTTCGTGGGCCACTGCTGCACCCCTCCTTTGCTCCTCCAGCTGCTGCCATGACGCCCCACTCCCCCGCCCTTAGCTCCTCTGGCCATGCCGCAAGGACACTCACCCCTTTGTACCTCCAGCCACACCGCTGCCGCGCCCACCACCCACCCTTTGCTCCTCCAGCCGCACTGTGGGGGCACTCACCCCTCCGCATGTGCCTGCTCAGCTGTGGCTGGGGGGCCGGACAAATCGATGCCGCGGGCTGGATTCAGTCCCCAGGCCGTAGTTTGGAGATCCCTGGCTACACTAACAGAAAAGGAGAGGAAGAATTCCCTCCCGATGGACTTGGAGCAATGAGAAGACAGAGGACACTCACCAGCCCTCTTCCCAATGAAATGGAGGAAGGTACTGTTGGGACAGGACAAGACAGATCCTATTAGGGAGACTTGACCCAAAAAGCAGGTAGGGAGTGAGCATGCAGGGCACATAGTGGGGCAAAGCACACTTGGGATGTGAGGGGAGGAAACTGGGGAATACTGAGCCTGGGTGAGGAGGGTGTGATATGGAACCCCTGGGGAATCCAGCTTTGTAAAGTGACTGGAGATCATTGGGAGAAAGATACTGCGCAAATACAAATAATTATTTATTTATTTACTAGTTTTGTTTTTTAAAATTGTAATTACCAAAGAATGAAGATGGTTATTCCACTTGCATTATTTAAAAAGCTGAGAAAATGTCTCTTCAGAATGAGATACTGCTGGTAGTGGAGACAAATACTTCTCAGGTGTGTTTTCTGAAAGAGAAGATCCAGGAAATAAGTTGTTACCTATTAACTGAGTTATATGGTACAATTTGACTTCATAGGATATTTTTAGTACAGATTTAATTAATACATTAGGCAAGTCATCTAGGAAAGACTATATTGCATGTAGCGGATATTTTGTAAAGGCCAAACCACTCTGTAGCTTTTTAGGAATAGATAGTCACTTGCTGGTAGAAAATCAGATGCCAGGGGCACAGCACAAGAAACTGGAATGTGTTCAGGATCATGGGTTCTCAGCTTCTTTCACAGTATGGATCACATTTTAATACAGGTAATGTACTGGAGGGCACTTGATTTCCCACTCTTAATTTTGCAGACCTCTTGCCCACCCCTTTGCATTCCATAATATCTCTGCAGCATCTAGAGCAACTGAATATGTGAAAAAGTAGTATTTGCAAAGGGTTTTTTTAAAATGTTGTACCTTCTTTTAATGCAATTTAGCAATTGGAAGTATGGAATGGGGAACCAACTCTCCATGGACCACCAGCAAGTACTCCATAATTCAGAATTTGGAAACTTTCATTCTAGACTGAGCCAAAACCCCTCTTGTGTAGACTGGCACAGTTAAATTATAAACATGCACCTGTTGAGGACTGAGCCCTATGTTTTATTGCCACCAATAGATCATTTGTACTAAAGTAAGAACATGACAAATAATATTCGTACATGTTTTGATTTTCTTAACTGGTTCAGTATGGAGAATCACTATCAGTAGTGACTCAACTCATCTTAAAAAAGAGAGCTTAACCACAGTGAATGGAAATCTGAAAAAGTTGAGTATATAATAGCTTGTAAGCCTCCAATGAAAGTTGTATGCTAAAACATTAAGTAACAAATTATCTGCCCACCATACTTGTAAGCCTATAATGAGAGAGAAGTACAAGCGTATGGTTCTTTCAACCGGGACAGACCTACTGTGGTCACATCAACATAAGTCCAGGTGCTAAGTATTATGGAGATGCAGCAGCCTCTCTATAGTTAAGCTTGCAATCAGTTTCTGCTATAACTTTGGCTTGGAAAATCGATTTGACCTGAAGATGGTCACATTTACTCTTAAGGCAAAGGGAAACATTTCTGTACAGATTTGGAGAAAATTCTGCAAACTAGTTTTCATTTACAGATCATAAAAATATTGGCCATTTTAAATCTTTAGTTTTAGACTAAAGTTTATTTCAATTTCTATATCAAAAATGTCCTGTTACTCCTCTTTCAAACTATCTATAAAAAAGTTAAAAACTAATATGTTCAATATAACTGAAAACAAGAGGGTGTCATTAAGCAAAAATTTTTACTGTTTGTTGTGGATTGTTTGGGGCTCAATCCTGCTCTCACAGATGTCAATGGCAACGGGAGTTTTTTATATTGATTTTAGTGGGTGCAGTATTGGGCATTATAAGAGAGAAGTAAGAGATCTTCCTTAAGCCGAACTCTAGAAGCCTGCATCTCTGATGGTGTCTGTTTCACTGGTGATAGCTAGTAAAAGCTAAGTAAAAGTTGCAATCATAATCCCATAATAAGGCTGATTTTGATCTTACATATAACTTAAAAATAAATAAAAAAAAACAAAAAAGCAACATACCCCAAAATAAAGATGCTTAAAATCCCCATGCTTTCAAATTTAGGACATGATTTAAAGTTTCACTGACAACAAAGTTTGTTTTATTTTGTTTGCAAAGTGTCCAATGTTTCCTTGTGTCCTTTGCTCTTTCCAACAAAATCACACTATGTCACAATTTTAAGCAGTGGTAGGTTTTGATATTGGCTGGTAGAAGAGGCAATATTATTCAAGATCCAGACTTTTTTTTTCCCCCAAACCTTCAGAAATTTCCATTATTTCAAAATGGCAATAGTGAACCTGCCAAAGCAGGAAAACCACCTAGAGAGATGAAGAATATTTTTGTTGTTGATTTCTCACCCACCCAGGACTACTTTTCAAAAGGAAATTTCAGGATGTGGTAAAATTAATTCTTTCACTCCATACCAAAAAGCCCTTTCTTTATATGTGATACGAATGTGATTGCTCATTATGTGGTCATCATATCCCAAAGCTGTGGAGTGAGGCAGCAGTTTGAGCTCTGAAAAGAACAAGTCACATAATCTGTGACCCCCAGTCTCACTGCGGTGATAATGTTACTAGCCTGAGTGTAGTTTACCTTATTTTGGGACTAATTGGGCTCCAGAATGAAGGAGCATAAGATGGCTCTAAATTACTTTTGTTTCCTCCTGCTCTATTCAGGTCCTGTAATTTGAAACCTGAGATTGCCTAGACTTAAGGACCTGATCCTGTATGGGATCAATCATGGGTGAAGAAGTTACAGAACATGGCACAACACCTCCGAATTGTAAATTTAAACTTTTAAAAACCCAGTTCCATCATATATGGCTTTGTCTTCACTAGAAATAACTTGCTGCAAATCATAATCATAAATGCTCTTGTTAATACAGACACCAACACTCCATAGTGATGCCACAGCAATGGGCAGCGACCAGTCCCTGAAATATAGGGCAAACCACAAGTTAGCTTGTCTTATTTTTTGTTTATGCAAGATGTCTGCAGTGAAAGGAGCAGATGCAAATCAATTATAACAATTTATAGATGATGGCCCACCAGTCTCGTCTCACAAGTCCCCAGAGCACCCAATCCCATGTCCTATCTTGCAGTCTACCTGTGCTCTGTCTCCTGACTGCAAGTTACTGACCTTCATATAATTCTACTCAGTGTCCTTGGCCCCACATTGCAATACCTTCAGTTTTGGTCATGTACGGTGTCCAATACACTAGTGAGCAGACTGCCCAGAAAGAGGACCATGTATCAGGATGCAGCCACTCGGCTAGAAGCCAACACCAAACTCTTGGTCAACCTTTGGGCCAAAGGAAGCAAAACCCCTGACTTTGGGATCCAGAGAGGAACGCACAAAAGTATCAACTATAGCTTTAAAAATTGCTGGCCAATCCTGGGATCAACCACAGAGGACAACAGTGCAGGAAAAATATAAAGGTGTTCAGGGTGAGCTACAGCAGGACTAAGGAAAACAATGTCAAATCTAGTGCTGCCCCAAAAGGGTATCCTAAGTAGATTGTCAAGCTGTCTGGAGAAGTTCACAGCCATGAGTGCCAATCTCAGGACAGACTGTCAAAAAACAAGGCAGACACCGCAAACCGGTGGTGTGTTCTATTATTAGATTTCACCAACCCAGTAAAAAATGTGAACTCCTGGATCACTATAACAGTTTTATCATGGAGTCACAGACAGTGCCCTTGGGCATTCCAGTCTCTCTTGCCACCCAGACGAGCTGGACTTAGTGATAAATGGTCACTTACACCAAAAATCACTAAAGATTCAGGTTGCTCCCAGTCTCAAGAGCCCAGTCACTTCTCCCAGATCAATTTGTAGCTCACACCAGAGACAATGCCGATAGCCTTAGTTTTAGTAGTTCAGGGGAACCATTCCTCATATCTCAGTTCATAAGTTCACAACAGGCATTTTTACAATTATAAAGCAAAACTTTAATATGACCTTATAGCATGACATACAGTCATCACAAGTAAGATCAATGCACGCAGCAAATGACGAGACATTTTCAGAGAGTGTCGACACATCCTTACACCACCTACCTTGAACATTATTAACACACAAGTGAGCTGATCTAGTTTCCAGCTATGAATTTGTCAGTGCTCAGCAGAGGCCTACACTCATGGCACCTGGTCTACCAGCTTCACATAGGTGTCCATGAATCTGTAATGGTGATCCACAGAGGCCTACATAATGACAGAGTACTATCCTTTCCTGTTAAGGTACTTCCTTGCTCCTAATGGAAGGCATAAAATGGGTGTATGTGTGCATCAATAGTACCGGCAGAATCCCATCTGTTAAAAACACGCAATATGACAGGGATGCAGGGTTGCAGTAGAGTGATAATTGCCTTAACTACTGTGTCAATCCTAGATCTCTAGTCAGCATCCACAGGGTGATAGCTACACGCTTCTGGACTATTACTGCATCTCTGTCATTTGAGTGCCTTGGTGCTCAAGTGCCAGCATGAGCTCCTCACACAGCTCTAGGAATGTTGCTTTTCCTATAGGAAAGTTTTGGGTCCATTGCTGGTCATCTCACATTTCCATCTCAATGTAGTCCCAACATTCTGTGTGTGGTTCTGGTCCAGAAGTGGCAAGTTTGTGTAGGAGACTGTTTTGACCCAAGTGGTTAGCCAATATTTAGGGCCTTGTGAGTTGTTTCCTTGTGAGGTGAAAATGATGTTGCAGCATGGTATTTTTTTGATGCAGTCCTGTTTGTTTATAAAGAATGTCCTATTTCCCTGAACATGGTGGGAAACAAATAGCCAGAGACAGTTTCTTTGCTCGCAGTTCCAATTCTCATTCCAGCCAGCATTTTACCTGAAAGCTGTTTCTCGTAGCATGACCCTGAGAAAAAGCTGAAAGTGCTTCTCTGGCTGGCTGTCAATGTTTCTTGCTGCCTTTTCTGTATGCTTTTGTACTGTTTTTGCTGCTTCTCACTCACGCGTGCACTTACACAGCTCCAGCAAACAGTGTTTTGCATTTACATTCAGTCCTCTGCACCACTCCCTCTCCCTCTCTCCATAACCAGAACCTTTATGCCATCTTCCATTCTGCCTTCTTCAATTGGAATTGACTCCCTCTTGGTGCAACAAGTCATCTCTCTCTCTGTTCATATCCGTGCTCGAGGGATTTGTAATACTTCTGTGAAACCATGTAATGATAGTCCTCCAAAGATAATTTTAAAATTCATGAGCCTCAAGCTGCTTTGAGACTGAACTTTCCACTCTCTGATTATCTTGTGAATCATGGGTCTGAACTGCACTGTCTGTTGAAACAGAGTGAAGACTCCTGGAGTCATAGGACATGTCCTCTTGTAGAGTATGTATTGTTCAATACCCAGTACAATGACTGGGCTCATCAAAGAATAAAGAAAAGGAAGGAAGTGGAACAAATTCATGAGCATGAGAGAAACTGGTACTTTAGAAAGAAAGAATGTAATAAATGAACTAAATCAAAGAGTAATAAAGAGATGACAAAAAGGAGTGAAAGAGGTTAAATAAGTTTTGTAGTATTGAATGGAAAGATGGTATATGATTACTAATTGCTAGTCAAAAGAAATCCAAAATAAGATTTCAGAAGTATCTTATTTCAAACATTTTATTTTTCTTTTACTGATTAGCAGCAAAGCTATGAGTGAGTTATAAATAATGTATCTCAAAGGAGGGCTGACAAAATATTTTGACTACATGGTATGTACCACCGTTTGTCTCTCCATATTTTTAAGAAAAGCCTTAAAGATACTTTTTAAAATTAGTAATTTACATAACTGTCTGCCTGTGAAGCTAGGCTGCCTGAACCACAAGCCATGAAGCACTTAAGCACATGTTAACTGTAAGCAGGTGTGTAGAGCTAAAGTTGAACATGTACTTAAGTTCTACGCTGGATCAGGGCCTTAGTTGCTATTACTGCCAATTACAAGGGGCTTGAAATGACAGGCATAGTCTGACCCATGAATTTTGAACATTTCTAAATAGACATTTCTAGTTCTGATGCCATCAAGTCACTTTATGCATTCACATCTATACACATACAGAACTGAATAGTGCCCATCCTACTCCCATACCAATGTAATTTTTCATCTGCATGTTGGTGATTGGGATTATACATGGGGAAGGAACAAGTAAAAGTTTCTTTCTCAGGTTTTTTTAAAAATGGTGGGGTTCTGAAGAAAAGAGAGTGTTTTCTTCTCTCTCTCTCTCTCTCTCACCCACCTCAAAAGTCATCCCATCTGAAGAGCTGATATGCTCTTGCTGTGGGACAATGTTTGCTTCTGTTGAAAAGATAGAAAAAGTGGAATCTTTAATATAAAAGAGATAATGGGATGATATATATGGACCTTTTTGGCCTGATAGTCTCATGCCATGCTTTGAACCCTGTTCTTCACTGGCCCTTTCAGCAATTCATTTTCACCACCACTGCTGTGAGATGTTGCTCCTCTCCCTCCCACAGCAAGTAAGTAAGACTTGGTGCGGCTCCAGCAGCAATTTTGACCAGCAAACCCACAAACAGAATCCTGCGAGGATTCAACTCCCCACAAACATGAACCTGTCAGACTAGTAAGTCCATGGGAAGGCGTGTCAGAAGGAAAATAAAATATATGTAAACATATACATACACATACAGATCATACATACAGATCACAATATGGGAGAAAGTAATCTAAAACCACAATTGTGTTATTTTATGTTCAGTGTAAGCACAAGAGTAACTCTTACAGATCAATTAAGTCTATTAGTCTAACATAGGAGTCTCCAAACTTTTTGAGACGAGGGCCATATTAGATTTTTGAAGGGGCTTCACGGGCTGCTACTGCACCCCCCTCTTTGCTTCTCCAGCCACTGCCGTGACCCCCGCCCCCTTTGCTCCTCTGGCCGTGCCGCAGGGGCACTCATCCCTTTGCTCCTCCAGCCACGCCACTGCTGCAACCGCCCCCTTTGCTCCTCCAGTCGCACCGCGGGGGCTCTCACCTGGGGCCGCTGGCAGCAGCTCACGCGGGGGGGGGGGAGGGGGGCAGCGGCGGCTTCTCCATGTGTCTGCTCAGCTGTGGGGCCAGACAAATCGCCGCAGTGGGCCAGATCCGGCCCCTGGGCTGTAGTTTGGAGACCCCTGGTCTAACACATCACTTTGAAAGTGACCTGAGTCTCTAAATCCTGTACCAGTGTCCTCAGACCAAGTCTGGTTACACTAATCCATGGATAGTATTCTTGACTCGTGTAAATTGGTACAACTCTATTGACATAAGTGGAGTTTTGCCCATTTACACCAGCAACAGAATCTGGCCCTATGTTATTTTCTCGTACTCTACAAATCAGTCAAAGTCAAATGAAGCCACCATTGGTCCCAGATGTACATATTATGTTGAAAGTAGATCTGCTTTGCTGCTGTTATGATAGTAACTTACCAAATTTGGTTTTGGTGGAAATTTCTCAAATTAATGTCTATCATGGATAAAACACGTGGGCGGTATCCCATTTTGGAGGTCATAAGGCCATTATTGCTTGATCTTTTTCCAAAGAGCTTTGCTGTACTCAGCTTAACTGCATGCAGCCAGGCACCTTCAGCTCTGAAGCCCAGTCCAGTGGGGTGTGTATAAGATTTGAAGACACTTGGCTGAATAGAGCTAAAATGAAAACAGCAGTGAAGATTCAGAGGAAAAACCAGCACAGATAGGGACAATATCCTGTTCAGGATACCCAACCTCCCAACCTTTCTCAGCAGTAGACAAATTTCCTTATGCAAATATTTGCAGGGCTTTTTACTGAATGCATATCAATGCATCATATCGGAAACATCCTGGTTGCATCCTAGGATGTGTGGTACCTGGGTACTGTTGCCATGGATTACAGCAGCCCCCAGGATTCCCTAACCTAAACTGGGCTGAGATTGGCACAGACTGGCACTGAGGATCAGGAAGCCATAACAGGCTCTCTAAAGCTCCCCCATCTTAGCTGCCCAACCAGAAGCTCTGTACAGTACAGAATATGGGGGCAATTTGAGCATACAAAAGAATTACACCTTTCTCTACTAACACACAAAGACTCTACCACTACCTGTTGAACTGGGTCCAGTTTCAGCTCACATTGTCTGTTTTTCTCTAGCGCTCCTACAAGCTTGAAGGCTATTGTGTAATTTTTGAAAGGTGACCACATAGTTTTTGTTGTTTTTTTTTAAATAAACCTAGTTGTCCATTTCTATTGCATGTCATGCACCATTCTGTTCATCACTATACCAAGGCAGGCTTACTGGCCCGGATTCTGCACTGTGGACTCTTCTGCCACACTACCAGTGCAGAGCAGACCAAAGTCAGCATATCTTGCTACTGCAAGATCACCTGCACACAGGGGAGCCTCTGATGGTGTAGAGTCAACATAGTGGCTCCTACATCACTGTCTCCACACTGCTCCATCAGAGGGCACAGGTGATGCATTGGGTGGCAACGGGGGTTCCATTGCAGCCAGCCGATCCTGTTCTAACTAATTCTTAAAGGGCTAGCATGTCACGCAGCCAGGCTATGATCAGGAGAGTATAAAGGAGGGCTTTATGACTTATTTGCACCACCTTCTGAGCTATCATAACCAGAGATCTGGCTCAGTTCAGTGACTTCCATGTCTTCACTACAATAGATTACCCTGCCAGGAAAAGCATTTTAAAGCGCTTTCATGATTGAGCATTTAGTATTTCTGTATTCTCTACGCCCAATAATATTTCTAGGGGAAGAACTCAATACTTTTGTTTTCAACACCACTTTCAGTATCAGTTACTGTTTTTGTCACTATGTCTACATTTTGGTCTACAACCAAATAATATGTTGTAAATTCCCTTCTGTATTGCAGTTTCTCCAGCATGTCTCATGAGTCTATAGAATCTTTTGACAAGTTAATGCAGAATTCTCATCAAATAACAGGATTCCAGAATATGATCTCAGTATATTGTTCCTTAGCTATCAAACTTTCACACTTTTTTCTACTTTCTAAATTCCTTCTGAAGTTTTTGTAAGATGGGAAGACAAGTCTTACAGAGAAAGTTTACTGAGACAGTTACATGTACACTTAAAGATTTTAGTTTTATAGATACTTTAAAAAGCCTGACATAAGGTTCTCGAGCTTCTTTTGCTTGTCAATATAGTTTGTAATTCTGTCTTTTGAATATTCATTCTGTAGACTGGTATCTAGCTAAAACTATTTCCTGTAAAACTGCAGCTGTTGAAGATAAAGTATTGCATAAATGATTAAGTAGAGCCTCTGAAAAAGGGATTGTTTTATGTCCTGTGGTCTAAATTATTGGCCAAGTAATACACCCATTAGCTCCAACTTTTTGTCAAGCACTTCTATTACTAATGCAAACAGAAGTGGTAAGAAGTTGTACTTATCCCGTTCCCTCTTTCAAGAGTATTCCTTTAGGAAGGGAGCAATTTAATAAGATAGCTCTTGAGATTAAACATATAGTATCTGTTTTTCCTAAATTTGGAACTAATTTATTTTGCTCAAGACTGTCTATTGGGAAAGATCACTTGATCTAGTTAAATACTTTATCTAAATCATGAGGTAATAAGGCAGGTTCCTTTCTCTTTGACAGGGCTGAATAGATGTCACAGATTGTCTAAAGACTGCTTTCCATAAATAAAATCTGTTTGGACTTTATGTATCAATGGCTTAATTTCAGTTTCTAATTTTATTGCTAGTGTTTTGGCATAAATGTCAATGTCTGTATTTAAAAGGACAATTGATCAAAAGAGGGATTCATACCCAGCTATGTGTTTCTCTTATATGTGTAGTGGTAGCATGATGCATGAGACCTGGGAAACTCCCTTTTCTCATGTAGTTTTCAATAGCTCTTACTCAATAAAGGGGCTTTTACTGCTGTAAAGTATTTTAAAAGGTAGCATTATAGCCATCTGGTCCCCAGACTTTTTCTAGAGTTAGGCTGTTTACAACACCACTTTCAATCTCAGTTTTAGCTCAGGATGTCATTTCCCTTTACCTAACTGTAACTTCTGATGACAAAGTAGTTTTGTTTTTTCTAAATATTGTTGTATCTGTTCTAAGATATTTACATACTGTTAGGTACATAAATTAGCCTGGAAATCCTGAAAAGCTCATTTAATCATTCTTAGATTTTGCTTCATACCCTCTTTGGTTTTAATTTGACAAATATCTTTCTTATGAGCTCTCCTTTAAGCAGATAAGCAAAAATCTTGTCAGCTTTATTGCCCTTTTCAAATAAAGCTCTTTTGACTAGCTTTATTTGCCACTCAGTTTTCACACAGCAATGTACTGAGTTCTTTCCTTTCATGTATTAGCATTCTATATTACTTTTGTTTTCTGCAATTTGGGAAAGCCTCCAGTCTTTCAGTTTCCCTTTCAAGGGAGGCAATTCTTTCTTTAAATTGCTCACCATTTCCAATAACTTATCTTGGAATTGATACAGTATATCTGCAAGTATATCTCATAAAATTTGATTTCACATATTGAAGATTTTTTTTAAAAGAATTGCAGCTCGACCCTCGTTGTTCTGCACTAGGATATCATTTAATCTCCAATATTTTCATTGTGTTTCTCCTTTATAGTTTGTATATCTAACATGTCTAGAGTCATTATACAAATTGTAATTTCCTGAAAATATAACAAAATACGAGGCAAAGGATACTGCTGAAAACATTGTGAGGTGGGGTGGGGTTGGCTTATAATCACATATTTTCAAATATGGTCGTAGTGTTTTCCCAAACTAACGCTGGGTTCCCTTTCCCTTTTAATAAAAGTTCTCGTTTGTTATACAGACTCAGTGATTGCGAGTGGGGAATTCTTGCCGCTTAGAGGTGCTCAAGAATGGTGGCAAGTTTTTCCTGATTACTGGATGGGGGGCTAGGGCCAGTTCTGTTGTGTAGCATTAAGAGGAACCCCTAGATATTGAACCCAGCTCTTGTTGCTGCTGACTTCACCTGGCAGAAGGGTTACATATATAGCCTATAACAGTGCATATATGGGGTCGGGGGAGATATTGTTTTAGAGGTTCTATAGTGACTTTATACTAGCCAGGGATTTCCCTGACACCAGCAGATACCCCAGGGAACTGGAGCTGCTGAATTTCTGGTTGCTTTGAGTTGCTGGAACATCATGAAGCAACATGAACAGGGCCGAGGATCTGACCTAATATCTATTCTATAATATGCACGTTCTATGCTACACGCATTCAACATAAAATGTAGTCCTTTCTCCAGATTGTAATTCTTCCCATATATTGCATTTCAGACATTGTTTGGGGATATTGCTTATTTAGCAAGTTTTCCCTCTTTCCTCAAATGGTATGGTTTATCAAACTTTCTGTCTAGTTGCAGGTCTTGCACCCAGTTGAAATTCCCAGTCACAAATAAGATAAATGTAACGTGGGGCTAGAGCTAAAAGTATGCTATGAATACATGTGGGTTCTTTTACTCCTCTAGAGTAACAGAAATTTACAAAGTTATTTTCTAGTCCATTTGTAAAAATAGAAAGTTTTTCTAATTAAGAATGACCACTCTTTGCTTTTCCTTTTACGGGTTCTGAAAACACTGTACCTCTTTAGTTCAACCTTTTCTCATTTTCTTGATCCATTTCATGCAAGATCATCATCTTGTGCACTTATGACATCATGATGTCATTTTCTAAAATGCTTATTATGCATCTTCTCTTTCATAATTAGGATATTAAAACCATTTACATTCCAGCGGATTATTTTATAAATCATATGGGTCAGCATTATTTAAAAGTATAGACAGTGATCCATTCTAACACTTATGTTTAATGTATACCTTTTACTACTGAATGGCTGGCCAAGTAACCAGAAAGAGTGCCTTTATCTAAACAAATGTTTGTTTATGGACAAAAAAGAAAGAGAAAAGAAGTAGGTTTTCATGAAGCATGTTTAAATCTAATAAAAATACAAATTAAAATCCTTAACACACATACTTAAACAAGAAAACTTGGGGGGGCGGGGGATAGCCTGTCAATTAGCTGGTGCCATCCACTCAGACATATTCCAACAGTAACCTGGGATGGACCTCAAATATTCCTTCCAATATCAACATTTTAATTAGTGACCCAGTGTAAGCGGTTAACTTCTAGATCCTGCAAACACTTAAGCACTTAACTTTACACACGAGTGATTCCATGACTTTAGTAGAACTACACATGTATGTAAAGTTTATCATTAGCATAACTATTAACAGAACTGGGGCCTGAGTTTGTAGCCATATCCTTAAATTTTTAAAAATCACAACTATAAACTAGAAACACATTCTCATATAACAGTCTTTCTAAAACATTGGTATATTTTCTTTGTAAACTATCTTAAATTTGATCTAAGATGTTAAAAACATGAGCAATCTTTTTGAATTCAGCTCTGCTCCTCTCTGCTAGGCTCAACACATGGTGGTCTGCTGCTCTCACAAGTGAATTATGGAGATACATATTGATTGCCAGAAGATATAGGTAAGCTATAAAATTGTTTGGGGGTACAGAATAATTTAACTTGATTTCCATTAATAATTCTGAGGCTTGCAAGATACCATACAATGAAGGACAATCCTTTGTCCTAGTCATTTTACTGGAATAAACTGCATCTTTCTTCTCAGTGTATGTCTATTCTAGGAATTATTTATTTTTCCTACTACTGGTCCAGCACCAGTGCAGTTTCAGGAAAAGATGAATGGCAAGATTAGACAATACAATGTCATAAACGTACACACCTGTTTGCACTACAGCTTCCACTGTTCTAGACATTAGATAAGAATATTATTTTTACCTTAGGAGGTAGAAAGTACTCTTCATTGGTAAATATTAAGCCTTGGATTCTCAAGAATTTTATTAGCACTGCTTTTAGAATGTTTGATAAAGAGTTACAACATAGATTATAATACAAATACAGTATCCTATTGCAAAAAATTCCTTAAGGAAGCTATATATAGATAACAGCATATCTCCTTCTCTGCTAAGAAGACAAACCAGTCTCACCCATTCTTCTTGTTCTGAATTCAAAAGTGTTCCTGGATCTTTACAAATCCTGTTTGATTTTTCCAATGTTTAGAATAAGGTGTCACTACCCTATCCGCAATGCTCCCCGTCCAGAGTTCTATCACAGAAAGCCTTTCTTGGAAGCTCTTTATACTAGACTTAATATTATCAGTTGTCTCATACACAAAAGTTGTCTGGACTGAAAGCTCATATCTCTTTGCCTTTCCCATTGAATACTCTGCATTGCAACTTTCAGGCTTCTTAAACTGGCCTCATTACTCTGTGCCTGGAAGCTGAGTAGGTTACCACTGCCAGTTGTGCAACCAGGCAAGTCTTAGTTGAAATCAGTGGCCCTGAGTCTGTTTTCTGATGTGGCCTCTCAAACAGCTAATCAAAAATCAGAATTTCCAATTAGCAGGAAATTTCAAAGAAGTCTTTGTTCTGATTTGGAATATTTTTTTTCTTGCAGACAGAAAATATCAATAACTTATCATTTAGGAAAAATCAAACTGTATCAGTTCAGTTTCCTTTCTTTAGGAAATGCAGCAGGATGGCTGCAGTGACTCCTGGAGACTCACTGAGGGCAGCCCAGGTGGTCCCTGGGAATTATTGGAATCCCCTGGGCAGAGCAGGGAACCTAGAAGTTCTGAGAGCCCTTGCCTGAGCTGGGGTTCCCAGGGTTTCTAACTGCCAGCTCTGAGGGACAGTGCATGGCAGGGCTGCTCCTGAGCCATGGAACCTGGAAACCCTTGAGTCCCCAACAGGCAACTAAATGAGCTGGCAGGAAACAAGGCAGGTTTTGTCACAATCCTGCCTCTGTTTTGGCAAAGATTTGTTGAAAACAAAACATTTCCGATTAGATAAATCTGCATTTTCTGGGGGGAGGGGAGAGGAAATAAGTAAACTCAGAAATTTCCTGACGAGTTTTACCCTTTACATCACAACTGTGGTATAAATGGACACAGTCACCCCATGTCAAATCCACCTGTGTTAGGAGGCATATGTTAGCAAAAGAACTCTGCAACAAGCACAAAAACTTGAAAAAGGAAGATATGCAGCTATAGCTTGCACACTGAGTATGCCGTAGTCATCCCATTGTATAAACATAAATCCATGCTCCATTCAGGTACAATTACATAACACCTTAATTGCTAACAAATATTAACAGTATTATTTTTATAAACCAAGTACACAGGTTAAGTGTCACTACTACGATAAGTCAATCAGCAAAATCTCGCACAGGATAGTGAAATGGATGGAAGGGAAAAGTTAGTGAAACTGCCTAGAGTATACATCCACAGATAGCTAACCACAAAAGATCAAGTTATCTTTCTCAGCTGCCTGTCCACACTGTCATTCAGCGGCAGTGGGATCCAAAAGACTCCACTGGGTATTGCTACAACTGATAATCACTTACCACTTACAACAGCGACAAAGAGTCTTGTAGCACCTTATAGATTTACAGATTTTAGGGATCATGAGCTTTCGTGGGCTAAGACCCACTGATTTATCTGATGAAGTGGGTCTTACTGATT
>ML677326.1:70742693-70816420 GCA_007922305.1 Dermatemys mawii
GCCTACCTATTTATACCTGCCCCTGGATACTTCCACTGCATGCATCCGACGAAGTGGGTATTAGCCCACGAAAGCTCATGCTCTGAAAAAATTTCAGTTAGTCTTTAAGGTGCCACAGGACTCTTTGTCACTTCTGCAATTCCAGACTAACACGGCTACCCCTCTGATTCTCTACTACATCTATATTGCAAATAATATTCACACAGATATTTTTAGAACTAGGAGAATAAAATTAAGACAACCCAGTACACAAAAAACAATTTAACCACGTGGTTCGGTGGACACTGAGCCAGGAAAAGCAATCATAAAAACAATCAAAGTACAATAGTTTAATGCATCTGTTTAATGCATCTTAAATAAAACCCTATCCTAGATCTCCGGAATCTATCTAGATAGCCAGATATTTTCAAAAGTATGTTCTAAATTCATAGCAGTATAGTGCACTTCAAATCTGTAGTGGCACAGTCAGTTATAGATTAATAGATATGTATATTTGAAAAGACAAAACAAACTAATTTGTTGCAGCAGACAGTATATTTTTCTAACTCTCTTACCTGCATTTCTAGGTCATCCCTGGGTGTGCAAGAGCTAAGCAGAAGTCAAAAAAGACAGACACACAGCTTAGTGTCAATAGGATCGCAGATGTTAATCTAGCAAGTTTCAGCAATTTTTCCAAAGCTATGCTTGTTCACTATAACCTCCCAGTTTGCATTCCAAAGGTCATGTCATAGTCAAATGATCTTTTCCTTAATCACAGATTATCAGTTGTGACAGGGAGGAGTCATTTCTGTGTTATTATTAAAGTTTTACGAACACACCACCACATTACATAGATTAGCTTTTCTTAAGGTGGACTGATTTCTGGGCATTCACTTCACTTGATTACTTGGTTTATATCTAGTTAACTACAGCTAAATCAAATGTAGTCAATAAACTTAACTGAAATGAAATATCTGAGGTTTTTTAAACTCATTTTTTAAAATAAAGATATAGAGTATCTGGATTAGGTGGATATTTTTCTTTTAAAAATCAACTGTACTTGGCGTTCTGGGAGCAAATCCCATGATCCTTTGCTGCTGAAGTATGTGCATTCTGGGATTTTTCTCACTGCATATTGTGGGATGCCTAGTGGAAGGCAGGTGGAATCCAGTAGAATTCTGGGACTTGGTCAAATTCAAAAACTCCTGTCATAAGTGTGAAGTAGCCTAGAATTAATGTTTACCTGTAAGGAGTTAAGCTAAAGGTAACCTGAGAGGTGGACAACTGACCAATGAGAAATTCCTCAGGAGACAAAGGATTTTGAGTTTCAGTTTCTCTCTGGGTCTGTCTCTCTGTTCAACTTGGCTATGAGATGAACCACACCTATTTCTTTCACTGTAACTATAGCTTTCTATCAAGTAAGGTAGTCAGTAAGTTTACCTTCTTTTTTATCACTTGGAGGGTTCTCAGGGGTGAGTGTTGGCTGGGTGCTTCTTGATATTGTAAGATTCAGCAGAGATATAAACAGTGGGAGAAAGTTGCCTCGGGGGAGAGGTTTGGGTTCATGATTCTTTTGTTGATTATTGTAGATGCTGTTCTATTGATGGTTATGTGGGATTTATTCCTTTCTTTTTTCCTTTTATTAAAATCTTTCTTTTAAGAATCTGACTGCTTGTTTTCCATTGTGTAAGATCATGGTTTTGGATCGGGCACGTCTCGCAGGATCAGGCAAGGCTTTTCTCTCAAGCTTCCCAGGGAGGGAATAAGTTTGGGGGTTTTGTGGAAAGAGAAAGAGGGGCTTCAAGTGGCCCATGTCCAATAGTTTTTTGAGACATTCTCACTTGATGGTGGCAGCATACCCAGTCCAGACACAGAAGAAGTTGTGTTCTGGGGAAAAACATTTTAACCCAAGCTGGTAAAATAAGCTTGGGGGCATTATTTCTTTTTTCATGCGGATCCCCACATCTGTACCCTAGAGTTCAGAGTGGGGAGGCAATCCTGACAACTCCCATGATTCCACTCTCTCTGTCCCATGATTTCTCTCTTCCAGGGCAGTAACTCCATCTTAACTCAGTTTTTGGTCTGGGGAGTTCCTTGGTTTGCTGCAGCTTATTAAAATTTCCACACCATAATACTAAACAAGAAATCCAAAGAGAAACCACCATGCTATATTTCTAATGGCTTGAAATATGTAGTATCAACCTTAAATATATGATTTAATATTTTTAACTTTTAAGGGCAAAATGCATCAAAGTAAAACAGTCAGAGCTTACTGGCCAGTTAAGCTAGATATACAGCTGCTTTGCATCTTCAGAGAAGTGCAAAGCAGCTGTAGTATAGTGATTAAACTGGCCTTTACTTTGCAATTGATATTTTGGGTTTAGAGGGTGATATTACAGAGACAGAAACTGTGTCAAAGGAAGGACAATGATGAGCCAGATCTCGGGCTCCCCCAACTGCCAACGCTTCTGGTCACTTTCCCCAGCAGTACTGCCTTGGTGGGTAGCAGAGCTGAGGCAGAAGAGTCATGAGGAGTCATCTTTCAAGCATGGATGCTCAAGTTAGTATGCAGCTACAGAACTGTTAAAGAGCAGTGACAGCTGGGCCAAGTAAACTGTACAGTCTCTCTCATATCTTTGAGCCATTACAACCAATAGAATCGCTGCATGAAAATTAGCTCCATTACCAGAGAAACGATGGTAATTGGTTTAGTTACTTCTGATACCACAGTAGCCCCTCTTACCTGAGCTGTTGAACTGAGCCTGCCTGTAGCTTATAACAAGTAGATACAAAAATCACTAATAATGTAAACTTTAGTCACACTTTAATCTCTTTAAATATAACCTACCCATGAAACTTTAATCAATTTTAACTATCAGGAATGTTTGAAGGGTGTGTTTTATTCTATTATTGCTGTCATTTGAGATCAAGAAAACCCTCATGCAGAGGATAAATTTCTTTAAGAACCCAGTGTTTAATTAAGTTTAACTCTAACTAACTGACAGATTTATATAACAATATTCCAGGACTGTCACTCCATGTGTCACTCTGAGTTAGGGTGAAGCAATGGAAACAGGTACAAGCACGTTCAGAGCTCTTTTTGTTTAAAATATCACCATGTTTATCTATCACCGAGATTTGCGGTCAACTACTGTATAATTTTTAAGTACTCAGACATTTTTGGGGTTTTTTTATACTGTATGAATTACACCTGTACAACAGCATGAGTTTTCACCTTATTTACTTATTAAATCTTGAAAATGCATTCATTCTTTAGCTCAAAAAGAAGTGTCGTAAGTCTGGGGAGGTTGTAGAATATTTTCCATATGTAACAAAGATGTGAACTGCAACTTTAAATGTGAAATGGAACTCAACCTGAAGTGTAGTGTCATCACCAGGGCCTCCATAATTAAATATAGCATATTTTCAAAACATTTTTTTTAAAAAAAGTTGATACCATTTATAAATTATATTCTGGGAGTGGAATTAAAATGTGAAAGTAATAAGTTTAGGGGGGGCAGGAAGCATGTTTCTGTTGTGTGTTATGTAGTGTTATGTGGAATTGAGCCCTCATCTCTGCAGCATATAAGCCCTACCACAATATAAAATTCGACAATACTTCTGTTAGCCTGTTTTTAAAGATTTTGGGTGATTTTAATTGGACTTGTGCTTCTAAGTCACTTACGTGCTTTTGAAAATTCCATCTTTCATCTTAAAAGGGACAATTTACTTCAAATATTGTTGTCTGTTTTGTTTGTCTGATTTGTGGGATTAGCAAATAACTGATCTATGAATATATTTGTCCAGGGAATAATGCCAATAGCAGCTATGTTAGAACTGTATATCTATTTTAAATTGGATTTAATATTTTAAATAAAAGAGAAAAGAGAATCGCAACCAGAAATGCTGATATCTGACAGCAACCTGACACAGACCTTTATCTCATTCTCCATTCTATGCCACGTCTCATATGTAGCAACTATGTTCTTGATTACATATATAAGCACCTTCTCGGCAGTGAGAGGGTCCAGACTGTTGAAAGAAACCACACCAAACAAGCACGCAGAGGGAAAACCTCTGAAATAGTGAGAACAACTGTGGGGATATGCAATTATAGCATGAATGTATGACAAAATTGTATGTCTAGATTCTCAGATGGGCATAAGATATCATTTCATTTAAACAAATTCCAGGCTGCAGCAAAGGTGGGTATATATCTTGTGAATGATCAATAATTTCTAGCAAGTGATGAAGTGTATTGTATATAAATACTAGAATAATAGATTGCTCAAATTGAATACAGAACAGAATTATATAAAGGATTAATGTGTCCTCATTGTTACAAGATTTCTGCAAATTCAATGCTGCAATTCACTTTTTAAATGAACTGCTTGAAACAAGGAATGTTCTTATAATTAATCCTCTCTCCCTTACATCATATCAAGAATACACATTAACTTACAAAGCCCAGAGCAGATCACTATCACTCCTTTACTGGATCAGCCAGGCCCATTTATTTTTAAAAGTAGAACATTTGCTATTTGAATCTTGTTTTCTAATCTCTGGCACTAAATTCTCCCTTCTGGATAAATGTATAACAAGTTTTTAGGGCTCCTACAGTTGGGTATCATCTAAGGCAGGCAACATGTGATACAATTCACTAACCTTTCCCTCCCCTAAAGAAGTGCTAAAAAAACCCACCTGAGGTCATAAACTTCCCTTAGAACCCAGAGATCATTTAGCAATAATCCTAGTTCCAAGGCAGCAACAATTCCAATCTCCTCTCCATAGAGCAGAGTCTACTGCAACCCAGCAGCTCTCCTCTTTTTGCCAGATAAAGACCAATCTATCAGGCTCTATATTTAATCAATATACCAATTAGCAGTCTTCCGCAATCCTCCCTTGTCAAATTATCAAACCCTTTTAATGGTCACAGGGCCAAAATAGGCTCTGAATTTACACCAACCATTTCCTCCTTAACCATAGGCATGCACAGCACATTTCATTAGTTTGTGTACCCTGGGAGCACTGCCCTAGCCCCACCCCCATCCACTCCTTCCTACTTCCTGCCCCCTCAGAACCCCCAACCCCACCCCACCCCGTGCCTTGTCCCATGACTACAGCCTCCTGGGACCCCTGCCCCAACTGCCCCCCAGGACCCCACCCCATATTAAAGCCTCCCTGCTCCTTTTCCTCTGACTGCTCCCTCCTGACCCCCCCCACCTTAAATTGCCCCCCTAGGACCCTATCTCCTACCTGTCCCCCTGACTGCCCTGACCCTTATTCACACCCCTGACTCCAGACAGACCCCTGAGACTTCCACACCTATCCAACCGCTCACCGCCCCCTGACAGGACCCCTACAACTCCCGACCCATCCAACTCCCCCTGCTCCCTGCCTGCCCCAACCCCTCTCCACACTACTGTCCCGACAGCCCACCCAGAACCCCTGACTCATCCAACCCCCCCACTCCCTGTCCCTTAACTGCTCCAAACCCTCTCCACACCCATGCCCCCTGACGGCCCCCCCCCAGAACTCCCAACTAATCCAACCCCCACCCCGCTCCTTGTCCCCGACCACCCCTACAGAGGCCCCTCTACCCTAACTGCCCCCCAAGACCCTCCTTGCTCCCTGTCCCCTGACTGCGCTGACCTCTATTCACCCCCACCCCCACTCCCTGACAGACCTTGGGACTCCCACGCCCCATCCAACCACCCCTGCTCCCTGACTGCCCCCTCCAGAGATCCCCTGCCCCAACCACCCCCCTGGGATCCCACCTCCTATCCAACCCACCCTGCTCCCTGCCCCTGATTGCCCCCACCCCTTAACCAACCCCCTGGCCCCAGACCCCTTACCATGAGGCTCCTAGGGCAATCATTGGCCCATGAGAGCACGCAGCCCTGGCCCCCAGAGCACTGCGCGGGTGGTGGCAGCATGGCTCCAGGGAGGGGGGAAAGGTCGGGGAGGGGCCATGGCTTGCTGCGCTCGGCCAGGCGCTCCGGCCCGGGAGCGCAGGGCCATTTGCCCATCCCTGCATTAGGGTGTGCCTGGGCACACCTGGCACACCCCGAGTGCACACCTATGTCCTTAACCATCATTACGAACATGTAATCTTCGTACGGAAGGGACAGAGAAGTGATGGTGAGGGAGTGAGGGCAGAGTACAGTTGACTTTTAGTTAACATGGTAATAGAATCCAAAAATATTACTAATTTATTTTCCTGGTATATATCAATCTGAACTACTTACTGTAAATCAAGAAGTGAGTAAGGCATTATACAAAATGCTAGTCCATAGAAATCAAATTAAGTTGACAATCTTATGCAAGATGACTATAAATGAGGTGGAAAGTACTGTTGAGGATTAATATGATTCAGTTATATTAATTTCCATATATATTTTGGTCATCTCCTCCTTGATTGCATTAATGTCATGATGCAAGTTGGAGTTCACAGTATATTTCAGACAGCTTTAGAACTGTAACTATTCAATAACACCAGAAGGTTCTCTCATGGAAAGTTTAAAATCATCTACAGTATGTCCAAAAATTCTAGAACAAGCATAATTATGACAGTATACTAAATCAGAGTTGAAGCAAGGGTAGGATAATGGAAGAAAGTCTCTTTTTGTGAGAAACAAAATGATCAGACTTGCAGGTTCAAAGATAAAGTCTATTAAAATATATTATTTTACATTTATTTAGTACCTTTAGTCAAAAAAGTCTGAGGAAGAATTTTACAATTATTAATTATATTCCACTATCTCTCTTAGAGGGAGGTAGGAGATACTGAAATCATCTCACCATCGAAAGCTAGCTGTCTCTGGAGAAAAATTCAACTGGTAGTAACACACAGCATTGTCACAGAGCAATTCAGGGATATGACTTGAAGGAAACAGCCAAATCTTTGGTCCTTTCTCTGGATGCTGCAAAACTGGTTTAATTGGCTCATGTGGGAGGCAGAATGTAATTATTTTAGCTAAACAGGAGTTTGGCCAGGACATTAAGGCTAATAGTTCTACTTCTCCAAAAAGTATCATAAGATGTTAAAAATCCAAAAGTGGGCCAAGCAGATTGTTTTATGTTGCAATAGAAAAAGTACTTTTCATAGCATTGTGCAGTTTAATAATATATTTGGTCTCTGTATCAGAACAGCCGGAAAGAAAAAAAATCAACTGCTGAATCACTAACATCCCGCTATTTGCATCAGTCTGGTTTTCCTTGGAATTCTCTCCTGCAACTATTGACAATGTCCAACTTTCCACAGTTTGCTTGGAAACTATATGGCTTCAGACCATTGTTCAGAGATGTTGCATGCAGAGTAATCATGATGTCTGTTATTAAGGTTGCCTAACCATTTCCATGATCCCTCTGTTTTCAACTGTTTATAACTTTGACAAATGTTAATCTTTTGGGATGAAGTTTTCCATGGTTGCAGACTGCCTCAAGTTAATTTTTTTAGGGTGAAGAGGGAGTATTAATCAAAAACAGTGTAGCCATTTTCAAGAAAGAGGTAAATGAAAAATTGCAAGTTTGGGCTCCGTTAAAAAATAAAATTCCCATCACCTTTTGAACAGCTCTAGCACCTCAGTGGTTTGAAATAGGAACTTGAAGTTTGAGAAACGAATAGTTCTGAGGTCAGCCATTCGCTGTCCTCATGAAAATCCACTCTGAAATAATTGCACAACACTATATGTCCATACAGCACACAAGCAAAATGGCAGCAGTAACTTCAGCTGCTATTTTCCCTCTATCAAATCCCTTTGGCCTAGGGTAAGCAATGAAATGATCTTGAGGTTTAGTAAATAACAGCCTAACAAATGATAAAGAAATAAAACTGATACTAGACGTTGCTGTGCTAAATAAAGATTATTAATAATTAAATAAACTAAGAACCTTCAGCATTCTTTGAATCATTCTGGTAAGAATGGATAATAGGGAGTGAAAAAACACAAGAGAATCAATTCTGTCATCTAAAAAATCAGGGTTAATTTAAAGTTTTGAACGTAGAGTATCATGGAAGTATAGGGTTGGAATTGTTGAATTATTTCTCCTAATTATTTTACACAATTTGGAATATAAAACATACTTAAACCTTGGTAACAAATGCGACTTACCTGAGTTCCTAGCCAGTGCCATGCTCCAGTAGAATTCCATGGTGGCCATGCCATCACCAGCATAGTGCCTGCTGGGACATCACTCGAATCAGAAGCAGATTAATTACATTAGAAAAGTTCTTTTGAGGACCTAGAGGTGAAAAAAAAATTCAGTAGGTTTCATGCTGGGCTGAAAGGCATTCAGAACATTACAACTATTGGGGGCATTCGGCACATACAGCTGAAGTTGCTGAAATTTTGTAATTCATCTTTGCAAGTCATCTTTAAATCTTCTAAAAGTTAGAAAAACAAAGCATGGACTTCTAAAAGGTTGCGTTTATCTGTTCAGTGCTGGAGACTCATCTTGCTTCTATCATCTTTGAATGCTGAAGTACGTTTTTTTTGGAAAGGGGTGTTTCGGCAGAGTCACTTTTTGTGATGGATATTGGCAAGTCACAAGAGAGATTGAACCCGAGTTAGAAAAGGAGCAGTACTAGTACCATTAATGTCAATAGAGTTCCATGCTTGATGCAATGACAGGAGTGTTGCCCTAACAATACTGAAACTTTGCTTTTTGTGCATGCACACATACACTTACCCCTGCACAGACAAATGTACAATGCAGTTGTAGGAAAACTGTTGCTGTAATTACTACCTGGAGGGGGATTCCAAAGAGGCTGGAGCTAGGCTGTTCTCAGTTGTGGCAGATGACAAAAAACAAGAACCAATGGTCTCAAGTTGCAGTGGGGGAGGTCTACGTTGGATATGAAGAAACACTCAGGCTTGGTCTACACTAGCTGGGGAGGTAGACCTAAGATACGCAACTTCAGCTACGTGAATAAAGTAGCTGAAGTTGGTGCATCTTAGGTCGACTTACCTGGCGTCCTCACGGTGGCAGCGAGCTCCCCCATAGACTCCGCTTGCACCTCTTGGCGAGCTGAAGTTCCAGAGCCAACGGGGAGCGCCTTTAGGGACTGATTTATCGTTGTCTAAACGAGATGTGATAAATTGATCCCCGAAAGATCAATCACTACCCGCCAATCCAGCGAGTAGTGAAGACATACCCTATTTCAGAAGGAGGGTGGTAAAGCACTGGAATGGGTTACCTACGGAAGTGGTGGAATCTCCATTCTTAGAGGTTTTTAAGGCCTGGCTTGACAAAGCCCTGGCTGGGATGATTTAGTTGGGGATTGGTCCTGCTTTGAGCAGGGGATTGAACTAGATGACTTCCTGAGGTCTCTTCCAACTCTATGATTCTATGAAAGAAGCTAAAACCAAAGTAAATTAAGTAATTATCATAACATGGCAGGTAGGCCAGTTAGTTCTTAAGAAGCTATCCATCATTTTTTCCATCGGCTTTATTTAAACAGTGCTTCTGTAGTGGAGACAACACGACAGCAGCCCTGCCAGTATCTCCTACTATCCTCTTAACAGCCCATTCCCTTTTATATTACATTTGTCTCAGCTAAAACAATGAAAGTAAACTAGTAAATTTTGTTTCTTTTTCGAGTCAGCTTTTGTTTTTTGGGTTCTTGGGTTCTGGTGCACTTGCACAAGTGTTTGGGAGAATGTTTATTTTTTTAAAAAAATCTGTTGCCATTTTAATTTAAACAACATTTATGGAATATTTCTATCGGTCTTAAATTCTGTAAAAACCCATTTTACAAAATGGAAAATATGGAAAACATTTCACATGAAACCTGAACCGTAACCACAGTGTGGCAAGCAAGACAGCCACCCAGGTCACAAAGCCACAGGGGTAGAAAAACTGGGCCAGAGGTGACGTGTGTGGGGGAGGGCACATATGGGGTCACTGAGGTGAATCAGGGGATGGAAGTGGAGCTTCCTCCCAAAGTCCCACCATGCAGGGCCACTCGACCCCTAAAGGGGCATGCCCAACAGTTTGAAATGGGGCGGTCACATGTCTCCAGCTACTCCCCCCACCCCAACAGTTATGTGTCATCTCTGAATGGGACAGAGAAATGATGAAAAAACTGGTAGGGGGCACAAATAGGCTTGGTTGCCCCAGTGCTAAAATGCTTACGCAACAAGGAGTCTTGTAGCACCTTATAAACTAACAGATGTTTAGGAGCATAAGCTTTCATGGGTCTTCTGACAAAGAGGGTCTTCATACACGAAAGCTTATGCTCCTAAACATCTGTTAGTCTATAAGGTGCCTCAGGACTCTGTCGCTTTTGCAGATCCAGACTAAAACGGCTACTCCTCTGATAAAATGCTTAGTTACAGCTCTGCCTGAGAGAGTCCCTTTAAGTTATACCAGCTGTTTTTTATGGTTAGGCTTAATCACAAAGTCAAAACGGTTGCTAACAGAGTGTGATGTGCCTCATCCCACTGACAGCAAGCCTAACAAACATCCCTGCATGGAGGCAGTGTCAATTAGGCACATCTACAGAGCATGCTGCACCTGGAGAAGGGGAGCTTGATAAATTGAAACTGGCCATATTGGCGTGGGGGACGTTTGTTCAATCTATCACAAGCGGCAGAACAACTCAGTCCAGTAATTCACCACTTCCTTTCTATGGCCTGAGGCCCAGATAGCATAGTTTCCCATGTACTTTTTGAAAACTTTTTCTGTTGGCTAGATGTGTTACAACCAAAAGCAAATAATCCAATGTTATAATAAATCTTTCTTAATCATAATAGCTATGAAAACAGAGAACCCAATACTCTGTGACCTAACTCATTCTGTAAAATAATTATGTATTGTGACAAATCTCTGTCCTTATCTTCGTGGATCCTGCATTTCCTGGAGGATTTTTTACTAGCCTCAGCGGCTCACTGTGACCCTCCACGGAGACCTTCTCTCTCTGGAGACAAGGTCACAGCCTATTGAGCCATTTTCATCACAAACCAGTGATGAGAAGCTATCCTTCCTGGTACAGTCTCTATTGTCTCCCAATCTCAGAGACTAATTAGGGGAGGCAGAAAGGGGGGAGCCTAGGCCCGCCCTCTACTCTGGGCTCCAGCCCAGGGACCCTAATAGTATCAGCTAAGATGGCTGACCTTTTATCCACAAAACACAATACAATTCCCTGGGCTACTTCCCCACAGCAGTCCCCGCTTCTTCAAACTCCACTTCACCCCTACCTCAGGGCCTCCTTCCTTCTGGATGATATGTTGTCCACCACTCAGTCTCACCAACAGCATAACTTCCTTCCACAGCTCCTGACACCCACAACCCACCTGACTAACCGGGAGGTTTTTATCTGGATTCAGCCAGTCCCTGATTGGCTTCAGGTGTCCCAATTACGCTAGCTGTTTCTACTCCTTTCTAGAAGGTTCTTAATTGGCCCCAGGTGTCTTGATTGGCCTGGAGTAGCCTTTGTTTGGCTATCCGGGGAACAGGGACCTGCACACCCTGAGACTAATGTACCTGCCTTCCAGCACTCTCCTATATCCTTCTGGTCTGACTCCGTCACAGTATATAATACTTGTATTTTATTTTCAATATAAATGGCTACAACAAATCTAGCAAACAAATTACTATATAATACCATTCCATCACATACCAAAATACTGATTAAAGCACTTTACCAGTTGTAACGATGCTGTCTTTGGTGGGACACTTCTGAGAGTATCAATTCAGGATAAATTGCTAAGAGCAAGGGCAGTCACAACCCAAAGATGGGGGTCCTCCACTACTAAGACACACCAAACCAGCCAGACGGAGAGGACTTTGGTTTTACCCTAGTGGCTAAACATAAGTTACAAATCCACTGGCATTTCACCATGCCCAAGTGCTTTCTCCTCTTCCATTTTCCTAAGTGCCTCTACAACCTCTTCTTCCTGTATCCAATCTATCATGCCCCAGTTCATTTTACATATTCTTAATTCCTTTGGATTCTCCTCACTCATTTAAATAATTACTCCAGACTTGGTTGAATCACCATTCATTTGCAATATTCTAAGTTCATTTCTAATATGAGAAAACTCATTCACACCCTTCATAATTTTCACTCTTGCCTTTGCAAGTTTGTAGCTGGTCTTTTCTCCTTCCCAGTCAGTTATATAGCTCATCACAGGCCAAATCTTTAGCTTATTGGCACTTCTTTTGGCCTCCTTTTTTGCTTCCATGGATGCCATCTTACCACTGCTCAAACCACTGGACTGCCATTTTAATGGTTACCTTTTTCTTTGCAACAGATTCTTTAACTTTGATTTATTTCTTTTTTAAAACACCTATCCAAGAAGGCTGAGGTCTGGTGGATGGCAACAATCAGGTGCAGCTTTCAGATTCCTAGGGAACACGAATTCCCAGCTCTTGCAACCTCTTTCCGAGCTGGGGGAGGAGAAGAGAAGATCCTTAACTACTACTGCTTCTTCCAGGAAGAGATTCATAATTATTGTGGCTTTTAAGGGAGAGACATGCAGTCAACACTGGTGCACTGGTCAAGGCTATAAAACCAGTTCTGCAGCCTGAAGAAGTTACCAGCTCCCTGAGCTCGTGCTCAATTTCTCATCACTTTAAATAAAGAATAGGCTAATTGGTATGACATTATTTGAGATGCAAAACAAAACAAAAAGGGCCAGAGACACACCCAAACCCCAAACTATTCTTCCACTGGTGTGTTGCTTTCAGAAACACCCACAAACTCTTCACCTATATCATCATATTTTGCAAATGTATCGTTTGTTGAAAACCTTGGCTTAACAGCACCACAGACTGAAGTTCTTTCTCTAGCAGTCAGAATGAGCAGCAGCTATGCAATCTTCCCAACACTGCCTCCATGAATGTGCCTCAACTCTAGCGCAAGTGGAACCCATATGGGGGAGAATTACCATGCTTACTCAGTTCTTGGCCTCTCTGCTGAGACTGCAGCAAGGGGGAAGTTAGTGACATTTGTTATTATGATGCTCAAAAATGGATGGTAATCACTAAATTCACTTCAAATATATTGTAATGCCTAAAAATGAATCTAGAAAATTATTTTAAATGGTAAACACCAATCCAAGTTTCCTTTTATTTAAACATCTTTCTATAGACAATAAAGAATTAAAACTGTTAATGTATAAGCCAGCTGTGTCATTTACAGGTATTTTTACAATGCAGTCTTTTAAAATCGTTCATTGGAAAAAAATCAGACATTCATTGCTAAACAATGTTCCAGCATTGCCACTACAGATAAGCTGTTAAACTATTACACTGTTGATTGTGATTTATAAGACCCATAATGATAACAATCTCTAAGTGATCACCCTATGCTGCCATTGAAAACATACCTCATCTGTTGTAGCATGACATACCACATAATGATTTGCAATGACGCACATATCTTATTATTGCCTGCTGGTAATAACCTATCAGCCAGGGTGACAGTTTAATTATACAGTACCTCTCCTGCTGCCAAATGACTGACTTCCTAATATTACTGCTGCTTTTCACCAACTTCTTAATAAAAAAAAAATACTTAAGCTTTATCCTCTCACCACCCTGATTTTACACTGGCACTTTACTTAATGACCGGAAGACTGAGACTTTAGCAGATGATTTAAATGTAGTGTAAGCTACAGTCTGAATGGGCTCTGCCATCTATTGATGAATTGGGTGAAAAGACCTCCAGGCCAGACCATATTTGCACAGACACACCTACTTTGCCTAGACGATCAGCAGGCAGTCCTAGTTTTCTGAAGTGATCAGTTTTGGCTAGTTTGGGGTTAAAATTCACTTTAGTGTTGGATGAAGGGATAATAAAATGTTATCCTTACTGTATAACTAAAGACAATCTAATGTTAACCTCACTCACCAAGTGACTGGGGGCAGGAGTGGAAGTGATACCAAATCCAAATGAAAGAAAGAGTGGGTGGAGATAGGTGTTCCCACCTGGTGGCGTAGACTCTGCTAAAAGAGTTTTAGATGCTATTGGATTCTCCTTTTCCAGTGTTTAAAGACAGACTCATCTGAGAGGCCATTTTTCTTCTCAGTGACCACTAGAATTGAGATTGGTGATGAGCCAGCCTGCAAGGCCTGAGCCGTAGAGCTGGTTTGGGGATGGTGTCATGGTGAAAAGCAAAGAAACACTGAGGTTCCCCACTAGCAGGCATTCACAAAGACCTGGAATCAGTAAGATCGGAACCAAGTGGTGGAGCTTCAGCACATGACATCGCAGCTAAAGGCAACAGCAAGCAGACACAGCAATGAGACTAGCTGGCAGCAATTGTGGCAGAGGCACTAGCAGCAACAGAATCGGCAGCATCACTAGCAGGCAGTGGCAGTATGGCCAGTGAGCCAGGGGGAGCAACAGCAGGAGAGGCAGCGAGCAGCAGCAGAGGCAACAGCAGCAAGCAGCAGCACTGAGAGAGGCTTTCTGGGACTTCGCTGACCTTGGACAACCAACCGTGAGCTGCAATGGAGGGGAAATAGAGGCGTATATGTTAAAGGGACTTTCATCCATCAGACTTTCACCTTGCAAGATCAGAAACTGAGGCAAAGGACGACAGCCCAGGATACCGTGGGGTGAGTGTTTACTTACTTATAAATCGATGTGCTGGTGTTTCTCCAAATTAACACACCACATCCTCACCTTTTAATAAGTTTACTTTTGTTATACATAGATTTAGTGCTTGTGAGTGAGGAACTATTGCCTCTTAGGGCGTGGGCTAACTACGGCCCATGGGCTCCTCCTAACTGGCCCGAGCTCCAGCTGGGGAGGCTGCTCTGGCCCCTCCCCTGCTATCTCCCCTTCCCTGGAGCCTCAACGCACCACACAAGCAGCGCTCTAGAGAGCGGGCCTGCGCGCTCCAGCAGACCAGCGTGGCAGTATGTCTGGCTCCGGGCCAGACATGCTGTTCTGAGCAGCGGCGTGGTAAGGGGACCGGGGCTGGGGAGGGTGGTTGGATAAGAGGCAGAGGGTCATGGGGGGAGCAGGGCATTGCAAAGGGCGTGGGAATCCCAGGAGGCCTGTCAAGGGGCGGGGGTATGGCTAGGGGTCAGGACAGCCAGGAGAAAGGGAGATGGGAAGCTGGATGGGGGTGGGGTCCTGAAGAGTGATTAGGGGATGCGGGGTCTCCGGAGGGGGCGGTCAGGTAACAAGGAGCAGGGGGCTTACATGGTGGAGGAGTCCTAGGGGGGTGGTTAGGGTGGGCTGTCTTGGGAGAGGGCAGTCAGGGAACAAAGAGAAGGGGGGCTCAGATAGGAGGTGAGGTTCTGGGGGGGGGGGGGCAGTTAGAGTGTAGGGGGTCTCTGGAGGGGGCGATCAGGGGACAAAGAGCAGGGGGAGGGTTGGATGGGTCGGAGATTCTGAGGGGGGCAGTCACAGCCCGGGAAGTGGATGGGGGTTGGATGGGGGCGTGGCTAGGCTGTTTGGGGAGGCACAGCCTTCCCTACCCGGCCCTCCACACAATTTTGAACCCCAGTATGGCCTCCAGGCCAAAAAGTTTGCCCATCCCTGTCTTCGAGGCATCCAGAGTGGTGACTAGCTTTCCCAGATTTCTGGGTGGGGTCTCAAGCTGGTTCTAGATGGTTCTGAACCCCTAGATATTGACCAAGTTCTCACAAGAGTGATATAGGCTTCTCGTACTCGATTCTCAGTCACTGAAAACAATTATTGGCAGGCAGCATTTAAACCAGTTACCCATTAGACATTCTTTGAGCAAGCCTTTTCTACAGTCATAATATGAATGTGTATTACAAACTGTGCAAGAAAACATTAATGGAATTCTTTGTCTAGCACTACTTACAAATGGATGGATAAATATCTGGGAGGGAGGAATTATAACCTTTTTGATATCATCTTAACCAGTTTTTAACAAGAGCACTGAAACAAGACAGAACAGTAATATATACTGTGACACTCTGTACCTCAGAGGAATGCTCTGCATCCCCCTGTTCATCCTTATAATATGATTTTGTGGTATCCAATGCAAAGTTTGTGATGTCGAATGTCTTCGGAAGGTTCACGGTGCACTGAGCATTGTTGTTATAGTAATGTTATAGGTTGTAATTTCATGAATATAGTTATGAGGCTGAAAATGTGTCCTCGTGGCTTAAAACAAGCCAAGGCAAAACTCTCCAGGAGCAGTTCACACCTCATCAGGGCATGTATGGAACAAACCCAACCCAACCTCACAGGAACAAAGGACACTGGCCTACGCAGCAACAGAGGATCTGTTGAACTCTGGAATGAGTAACCCTCTTCTCTTGGTCAGTTGGACTTGGACTACTATGACACATATAGACATACTACAGAGTCTATGTAGACACATATAGACATACTACAGAGTCTATTAGTGAAATATGTGAAATACTAAAGAAGATTGGAAGTGGGAAAGTATTTGTTCTGGTGACTGACAATGCCATTAATATGAAAGCAGCAAGGGATATCATAATGGACACATATCCATGCAATACTGCAACAGGCTGTGCTTCCTATGGTCTAAACCTACTTCTTAATGACTTCATGAAGGTTGGCATATTGGAAAACATCTTTAAAAGAGCAAAATTTATAAAATAAATTTAAACTATTCCTATTGTAGCTGCAGAATTTAAGTAATAGTAGAATGAAAAGCCTGATAAGAATAAACTGGTAACACAAACTTTCTAGCAAAACAAAATGAAGAAATGTGATGTAATTTTACAGATTATTAAAGACAAAGAATCTTTTCAAGAAACAGTGACAACTGAAAATCTTAAAGTATTTAAAAGGGTACGACACACTGTCATATCTTCTGTGTTCACCCGCAGAACTCTTATGAAGATTCTACAGCCGATTGCTTCTGCAATCATTGCATCTGAATCAGACAAAGTAATTTTGTCAGACATTCTCTCAATTCATGGCAAAGATAAAGTTAACTGTTTGAGAATTTAATTGCATCTCCACTACAAGTCAGGAAGAAGTAAAAGTGAAGGATTTTATTTCGCAGACAGGAAGAATTTAGTTATAAATCAATACATGCTGTTGCAAACTTCTTGGATCAAAAGTAGCAATGTTAATGATGATATTAGTACAGAATTTGACCGTATTCTTAAATAAGCAACACACTTAGATCAGATGTTGGAAAAGTACTTTTCAAATGTTGCAGAACCTCTTCAGGTATTTGATCCAGGAGTACAATCTGGAAATCTGTCAAATATATTACTCCTACAACATGATAGCAAGGCCTTGGTACAAACAACTTCTGATTCCTCTTGCTTCTTGTTTGCTTTAGATTCTTCCATCTTCTACAGCATGTGAAAGAAACAGGTCAATGTATGGAAATAAACACACACAATCATGGCTAATGTGAAAAAGTTGAGAAACCTATTTCAATTTGGAGAAATCTTCAGTTTAAAGTCCAGAAAGTCCACAATCAGAAGTTGTGGATCTTTCAGACAAACAGATTTTGATTAAAGAAGTCATAAGGAAAAACGAGAGTTTGCTAGCCTGTACAAGATTATAATGAATATGCATAAGGATGGTCTTTTTCTGAGCTTTTTCTGTAGGCAAGAGTTTCTTCTGCATCTGCATTAGAACATCAGGTCTCTGTGTTCATACTATTTCAGAGTTCTACAGAGATAGCCTTCCTTTTTGTATATCAGTCAACCATATTGATACTTTCTATTTTCAACATTTTTTCCTATTTTAAAGATGCATCAACAGGGAAAAAAAATACAAGTACCTTAGTATGCAACTCCATCTCTGTTACTAGATATATCTGTCATTATTCAAAGTAAGGAATTTGTACTTATTTCATAAATATACTTAGCAGTACTTTCTGTGTGTTAACTAACTTATAAATACATCTTATTCATAAAGAAGTAAATAAAGTTTAGTTTTGAGAAGCAAGTAACTATGGCAGATTTTAATTTTTCCCCAAATTTCTCCTTTTTTCTGGAAAAAAAAATCAAAATCCCCCCCCCCCCCCTGCAAAATTTGACCAACCTTAGATGTAAATCTGTTTTCAGTAAATCTGTTCTAAGAGACATGATGGAAAGCTGTTACTACAAAGGAGGCTGCATAGCTGATTTTATTGATAAAATGCATTGTTTGAGACTCTCCAATAAGTTAGTGCACATTTTCTCTGTAATGAAAGGCTCACATGTAAGTTTAACTTTCCCTACACTAAACCATCTATCTATTCTTGTGAAATGTCAGTATACTGAAATATATAAAAATTCTGTTTCATAAAATTTCCTAGATTTTTGAACTCTCCAGTGCCAAGTTACTTACAACTGTTTGGCAGCCAAATAACTAATATTCTCTAGAAGTCTGAGTCAACCAGTGACTTAGCTGGAGTAAAATGTGATAGATAGCCCCTTTTATGTAAGGCCATATCTGGCTGACTTTTTAGAATTGTATGTCATATAAAAGCTTAGAAAATTTTCATTCGGCAATCAGTTTTGGTTGCAGCCATTCCTTCCCTAGTGCTGCTGAAAATATTCTGACCTCTTAATTTCCAGTTTGTAATGTAGCAAGTGAGTGCCCTGTTTCTGATGACCACCTCTCTATTGGTGCAGCCATCCATCTAGGAAATCCATGTGTTACTCAGACAACAGAAACAACAGTCATTCCAGTCCAGAGAGCCTAGGAGGCAGAAAGGGAGAGAAACTAACTGCAGGGCCAGTATGGGAACCCAGCCGAAGGCAAGAAAGAAAGGAGTAGCCAATTAATCTGGGGCACTGTTTCCAAATTAAAAAGTGCCAGTCCTAAAAACATGCTTAACTTTAACCATGTGAGCAGTCCAACTGACTTTATGGACTAGTCAGATTTTTATAGGGACATACATGCTTACGAATCTGCATGATCGGGGCCTACTACACATGAGACATGCCTTAAATTTTTGGTAGAAATGTCTTTCATTTCACACTAATTTTTTTCAACTCTACAACCTTTTCCTCCATGCAGTCCAAAGGAGTGCTTTCCTTGTAGTATATAATTATTTCTTCAATTGCATATGAATAGTACTTGTACAATTTGTTGGACTCTGGTTGTCGTTGAGCCCTCGAGCATATGGAAATACTAGAAGGAGAGTGTATACAAGTCAAGACCCCTGTTTCTTCTGGCTCTTTAAGCCACAGGACCTCATGAATTTATTGTTTATTTTTGATATTCTGCTGCAACTGGGCTGAAACAGTAGTGAGGCAATGGCCTGGAGCTTAGAGGTCTTAACAAGAGAGACTTTCTGCTTGTTTGTAAACACAATGGGAAGGATATTGGCCTAATATGTTATTAGTTACACAAACCATTCATTATAACACATTAATATTGCTCAATTGTATTTTTCAAATCAGTAATTCTCTAATCTGCTGCTGAAATTTTTGAAATCATCATTTCTATATTCTTATAAATTCTAGCTAAGGGTTACTGCATCAGTTTTTGACATCAGTGAATGGTTTCATTTGTTGTGGCAGAGCATATGCTTCTATTCTCTGAAATCTCCTAAAATCAGCTGGCTTGTGCAAGAAATTAGGAAGGCAGCTAGAGGGCCTGGGTCCAACTATGATGAGTTTTAAATAAGACTCATTATGCCTGGCTGGAAATGTGGTGATTTTTATAGATGGTGTCATCATACCGAGTAGAGAATCTATGGCGCAGTTAACAGAGACAAACCAAATATACGACTGGATAGAAAAACAAGAGAAAGAACTACCCAACCATATAGAAATATATATATTTAGCTCTGCATGCTAAAATATCCTTGTTAGTATGAGTTAGTGTAACATTATTTTCCTTCTTTTGCATTATTATAATTTGCAATGACATTGTACTTAGTCTCTCTAGACACTGTGCATCAGAATTTTATTTGTTGTTAAATTAAGCCTCTTTTGCCCTCAGCTGTTGCATGTCTGGTTTATTCCTGTGAGCATGCAGTCTGCTGAAATTTACAAGAGCAGAATCTTTTTTAAAAAAAATAAACAAATAATATGTTCATTATTTTACACAGTAAACAAACAGGCACAATCCCAGTATTGCCAGCCTCAAATGTGAAAAAACAAGCAAGACCACACCTATCCTCCCACCCACCCAAATAAGATTATTTTTAATGTGTTTTGGTCTATCTTGATTTTTGAACTCTTCCTGCCTATCCCCATTGTGTGTATGTGAGAATTAGCATTGCCAATGCACCGAAAGGTATTCAGCATTTAATATAAGAATATAAGATTATATAAGAATGGCCATACTGGCTCAGACCAAGGTCCATCCAGCCCAGTATCCTGTCTGCTGACAGTGGCTAATGCCAGGTGCCCCAGAGGGAGTCAGCCTAGCAGGTAATGATCAAGTGATCTTTCTCCTGCCATCCATCTCCACTCTTTGACAAACAGAGGCTAGGGACACCATTCTTACCCATCCTGGCTAATAGCCATTTATGGATTTAACCTCCATAAATTTATCTAGTTGTCTTTTAAACCCTCTTATAGTTCTGGTCTTCACAACCTCTTCAAACAAGGAGTTCCACAGGTTCACTGTGCGCTGTGTGAAGAAGAACTTCCTTTTATTTGTTTTAAACCTGCTGCCCATTAAATTCATTTGGTGGCCCCTAGATCTTATATTATAGGGAAAAGTAAATAACTTTTCCTCATTCACTTTCTCCACATCACTCATGGTTTTATATACCTCTATCATATCCCCCCCTTAGTCTCCTCTTTTCCAAACTGAAAAGTCCTAATCTCTAATCTCTCCTCATATGGGACTCGTTCCAAACCCCTAATCATTTTGGTTGCCCTTCTCTGAAACTTTTCTAATGCCAGTATATCTTTTTTTAAATGAAAAGACCACATCTGTATGCAGTATTCAAGATATGGGCATACCATGGATTTACAGAAGGGCAATAAGATATTCTCTATCCCTTTTTTAATGACTCCTAACATCCTGTTCGCTTTTTTGACTGCTGCTGCACACTGCGTGAAAGACTTCAGAGAACTATCTACGATGACTCCAAGATCTTTTTCCCTGATTAGTTGTAGCTAAATTAGCCCCCACCATATTGTATATATGCATATTGTATGTATTTTTTTCAATATGCATTATTTTACATTTATCCACGTTACATTTAATTTGCCATTTGTTGCCCAATCACTTAGTTTTGTGAGATCTTTCTGAAGTTCTTCACCATCTGCTTTGGTCGTAACTATCACGAGCAGTTTAGTATCATCTGCAAACTTTGCCACCTCACTGTTTACCCCCTATCTCCAGATCATTTATGAATAAGTTGACTAGGATTGGTCCTAGGACTGATCTTTGGAGAACACCACTAGTTACCCCTCTCCATTCTAAAAATTTACCCTTTATTCCTCCCCTTTGTTCTCTGTCTTTTAACCAGTTCACAATCCATGAAAGGATCTTCTCTCTTACCCCACGGCAACTTAATTTACATAAGAACTTTTGGTGAAGGACCTTGTCAAAGGTTTTCTGGAAATCTAAGTACACTATGTCCCCTGGATCCTCCTTGTCCACATGTTTGTTGACCACTTCAAAGAACTCTAATACAACGGTTCACAAATCGGGGGTCACGACCCCCCGAGGGATCACCGTCCGCTTCTGGGGGGGTCGCAAGCTGCTGGCGCTGCTGAAAAGCCACCGAATGAATTACTACCGCATTCGGCGGCTTTTCGGTGGACATGGCGAGCACTCCTGAAGCGATCATTTCTGCTTTCTGTGCACACTCAGGAGCGCTCGGCATGTCCACCGAAAAGCTGCTGAATGCGCAAGTAATCCATTCGGCAGCTTTTTGGCGGACATACAAGGGTTCACGAAGCTCTGCAAGAACGGAAAAATGGGTCACGGCAGTGGCAAGTTTGAGTACCGCCACTCTAATAGATTACTAAGACATGATTTCCCTTTACAGAAACCATATGACTTTTGCCCAACAATTTATGTTCTTCTATATGTGTGACAATTTTGTTATTTACTATTGTATTGTTTCAACTAATTTGCTTGGTACTGACGTTAGATTTACCAATCCTGTAATTGCCAGGATCACCTCTAGAGCCCTTTTGAAATATTGGTGTTACATTAACTATCTTCTAGTCATTGGGTACAGAAGCAGATTTAAAGGACAGGTTACAAACCATAGTTAATAGTTCCGCAATTTCACATCTGAGTTCTTTCAGAATTCTTGGGTGAATGCCATCTGGTCCCGGTGACTTGTTAGAGTTAAGTTTATCAATTAATTCCAAAACCTCCTCTAATGACACTTCAATAGGTGACAATTCCTCAAATTTGTCACCTACAAAAGGATGGCTCAGGTTTGAGAATCTCCCTAACATCCTCAGTCGTGAAGACTGAAGCAAAGAATTCATTTTGTTTTTCTGCAATGACTTTGTCGTCTTTTAAGTGCTCTTTTTGTATCTCTATTGTCCAGGGGCCCCACTGGTTGTTTAGCAGGCTTCCTACATCTGATGTACTTAAAAAACATTTTGTTATTACCTTTCGAGTTTTTGGCCAGCTGTTCTTCAAACTCTTTTTTGGCTTTTCTTATTACTTTTTACCCTTAATTTGTCAGTGTTTAAGCTCCTATTTACCTCACTAGGATTTGCCTTCCACTTTTTAAAAGATGCCTTTTTATCTCTCACTGCTTCTTTTACATGGTTGTTAAGCCACAATGCCTCTTTGTTAGTTCTTTTACTGTGTTTTTAAATTTGGGGTATACATTTAAGTTGGGCCTCTATTATGGTGTCTTTGAAAAGTGTCCATGCAGCTTGAAGTGATTTCACTCTAGTCATTGTACCTTTTAATGTCTGTTTCACTAACCTCCTCATTTTTACATAGTTCCCCTACATTTGGTCACTGCTGCAGGAATTCTCACCCCCACTTCTGCCTTGCTGCCTCATCCCTGCTCCTCCTGCAGCTCCTAGGAAGCTTCTTCCCACTCTCCCAGGCCTGGGGTGAGCTGCAGTGCGTCCCTCTTCTCCCGCTACTGTCCCTTCCCAGGTCTGGTGTTGCAAGGGAGGGAGAGTTGAGAAGCAGAGGAACTGCCCCACTGATCACAAAAGAAGATGGCGTGAGGGGAGCAGTGCCATTCTGAGCTGTTGGGCTTTTTATGCTCCCTCTTCTTCTCCTTTCCCTTTCTGTGAAAATGGTGGTCAGGGAAAGAGTCCTGCCGGCTTCCTGCAAAGCCACTCTTCCTCCTGAGGCAGGGCAGTGGGGAAAGCAGCCCATCAAAGGAGGGTTTCACCAGGCAGAGTTGAAATTCATGAGATGGCTGGAGGTTCTCGCATCACTATTATATTGGCTCTGGCCCCAGCCAAAATCACAGGAGTTGGCAACCCTGGTTCTGCCTTGCCAATTATTGCCTCCATGAAATCTAAACACCCATATTCCCTAAATAATGTCTCTGAGAAGCAGTAATTGACATGCATTTTGCAACATTGCCAACCTCACGATTCCTCACCCTATCTCCTGGAGGCCACTGAAGCCGAACTGGGAGATTTTAGGGGCTGACACTCCAGCAGTGCAGCAGGGCTAAGGCAGGCTCTCTGCCTGCCCTGGCCTTGTGCCACTCCCAAAAGCAGCTTCCAGCCCCTGGGGAAGGAGAGGGAGGCAGGTGGCTCCGTACTCCACCTCTGGCCCCCCAGCGCTGACTCTGTAGCTCCGATTGGCTGAGAACAGAGCTCCCTAACCCGCCCCCAGGGGCCACAGGGATGTGTCAGCTACTTCTGGGAGTGGCATGAGGCCAGGGCAGGCAGGGAGTCTGCTTTAGCCCCACTGCGCCACCGACTGGGAGCCACCCAAGGTTAGCACCTCCCAGCTGGAGCCTGCACCCCACACCCTCTCCTGCACCCCAACTCCTACCCCAGCCTGGAGCCCTCTACTGCATCCAAACTCCCTCCCAGAGCTTGCACCCAGCACCCACTCCAGCACCCCAAACCCTTGACCTGCCTGGAGCCCCCTCCCACACTCCAAACCACTTGGCCCCATCTCCCAGCCCAGTGCCCACATCCCCTCCTGCACCTCAACCCCCTACCCCAGCCCACTGAAAATGAGGAAGGGTGTGAGAGAGTGAGTGACTGGGGTGGGGATGGAATGAGCAGGGCAGGACCTTGGAAGGGGCATGCCTGGGGTGGGACCTTGGGGGTAAGGGTATTTGGGTTTGTATGATTAGACAGTTGGCAACCCTAAATTCAACAGGACAATATGCCATGGAGGGGCGGGGGAGGGAATAGGCAGCTTTCTCTTGGTTCCCCTTCTCCCCTCTGCCCTGCCACAATACCCAGGCTGCATGAAGCTGAGTTCTATAATTATAAACATAAAAGCACTAGAGATATCTGAAATTGAGGAAAGGAAAATGCTGCAGCATGGCCAGGCTTCTGTACAGCACAGCTCCTACTTCCTTTTCCATGTTCTCATTCCGTGTAGCAAAAGGGAGCAATCAACACTTCCAGAACAAATTGAAGGCTTATAACTGGTTTAGATGTTGTGGTGGCAGGGTTTTAAAGTTTAGCAAATATTTTTATGCCCAACAGCTTCAAGATTTGCTTGCATAACTTCTCACAAAGCCAGCTGAGTGCCAATTGAAGAGAGGCGAGACCTCTGGAAGTCCAAGTTATTTACAGTACACTGCTACACCAAGTCTGACCTTTTTATGTCCAATACGTCAGAGCAATGCTAGTAAAATTCAGAATGCACATCGTAGATCACAGGAAATTCCATCTAAATCCCAACAAGCTCAGTTTATACCACAAAACATGAGATTTGCTTCCATTTGTTATTTTAGTTTGCATAGTTAAAATGTCATTAATAGTCCTATAATTTACCCCAACTATTTTAAAATCGAGCCAAAACATTTGTCTCAACAACCTCTCAAGGGAGTGAATTCCATGGGTCAACTTTACTGCTGTGTAAAGAATATTTCCTTACATTAAATTTTAATTGAACTATAATATTGAGTGTCTCCTTATTTTAGGACAAAATTAAAAGGGATCACTTTTGTATTCATTTCACCTGTCCTGCATGAGGCAAATAAATAGGTGTAATACAGGGAAATATGTAAATGGATGGTCAAAGGGACTGCTACATTGTTGATCATTGGACAGGTATTCACACAACACAAGCTGATTATTATCACAAGGAACTACTAGCATGTTCCACTATATTTGACATTGTAATCCATGTTATATCGTAAAAGAACCAGGAATAGGCATGCAGGCTGGACACCAAGGAAGACACTGCCTGGGCACAATATGGTGAATTTTCTTGCTTTTGTGGATTTTATGCAAGTTATTTTGCAAGCATAAACAAGGTGACCCATGCCATTTGACTATCTTTACATGGAAACAGTGTCATTTTTTTAAAGAGCAGAACAACTAATGCATTTGCCCCATCTAGCACATTGGCCCGTTAAGAGCACAGTCCTAACACTGGAATCCGCTAGCATGCCCCAGCAACCTTTACTTCAGGGGGACTTCAGCTAAGTTGTAGCGTCCTGTGTTAATGCATCTTGATGTTAATTACACCTTCTCAATAAACTTCTTTCAAGACCCTGATTTAAAGAGATGCCATCAATTTATAAAAATCCCACACCCCTGTTTCTATGTAACCTATCACTGTTAACAGGAGCTACTAAGACGACGGGAACTTTCTTATCTTCCTCGCCCAGTGTTTATTTACTTGGTATTTTGCACTATTTTCTGTTTAGTTGCCTTCACTGACTACAGGCGATCTGCCCTGCTTGCACAAGTCTTGCACGCAGCAGCAAGGTGCAAAACTATAAAATACAGAGGCAAAAGGACTGGAAACTCCGGATTAGATTACGCCTGGAAGTTAAGCAGAACTCCGTCTGAAAACAAAGAAGGAATGCTGCTAAAGTTTGTAAAATACTCACGAGCCCGGGAAAGCGGCTGCAGGGAGAGAAAGCACCAGAGGGGAGCTGCCACCCATGCCAGCAAATCCTGTTCTCCCGACAGCCCGCCCCGTCCTGTTTTACTTTCGGTTGTTACGAAACCAAGGAAGGCTGATTACGCCTGAAGGGGAGCGGGGACGGAGCCTGAAGCTCACCCGGGAGCGACCGCGGGGACTTGTCCCTTCCACGCGCTGCCCCGCGGCCAGGTTTGCGAAGACAGGAGAGCTCCGGCGAGGCGGGAAAGCCCGGGCCCGGGAGGCGGGGAGGTCAGCGAGCCCCGCGGCGTGCTGAGCTGTCAGTGCTGTGCAGCCCGCCGTTTATCAGTCCATAAAGGGGAAGGAAAAGGTGCAGCCCGTCTGCACAGAGTCCCCTCCCCCTGGCACGGCCAAATTGTGGCCCTTCCCGCGCAGAGCCCCGTAGACCAGGCTCCCGGGCGGCTTCGGGCTCTTCCCCGTCCCCGCGCAGGAGGAGTTCTGGCATGGAGGAGGCTGAGGGAAGAGTTGGCCCTTAGGAGAGCAGGGGTGGCAGAGCAAAGAGGGAACCCCTTGAGAAGTCAGAGCAGGGCAGAGAGGCGGCGCCCCTGCTGCCCTCACCCCCACTAAGGCGGTGCCAGGGCGGACAAGGCGCAGGTGGCGAGTTTTGTGCAGCTAGGTGGCCTGTGCACGTTTAATAAGCTCCTTTGCAAACACTGTGGGTGTACCCGTGCAGTTCAGCTTTTAAAAGAGTGTAAAGTGAGGCCTAGCGAAAGGGCACTACCCTTCACAGCCCCAGTGTGGAAGTCCTGTTTATCTCCAGGGTAGCAGTAATCCAGCCTGAGATGTCAGCTGGAGACCTCTACAGGAAAGGCTCTGTAATTCATTAGCTGCTCTGAGGCCATGGTTACACTGGCACTTTATAGCGCTATAAAGCCCCCACGAGCGCTTTAACCTACTCCCCGTCCACACTGGCAAGGCACGTAGAGCGCTATAACTGCGGAGTTATAGCGCTATTATTAATCCACCTCCGCATGGGGAATAAGGGCTGTAGCGCAGCTGCTGTAGCGCTACAGCAAGAATGTGGACACCCACTGCGCTACAAGTAATCTCTGGAGATGCCTAGAGCCATTTAAGGCAATTGACGTCTCTTCCCTTTGTTTTGAACTCGGCTGCAGGAATGCGGAAGTACCTCTTTAGAGTTTCTTTCTTAACTCGGCAGATAAGCAATGCAAATGTTTAAGCATGGAGCCTGTGTGAAAACAAAGCCCTCTGTGAAGGGAGGCTCACTGACAGGCTTTCAGAAAAACGGAAAAACCACTGTCTCTCTCCCTCCGCATACACACAATGCGTCCCCCCTCACCCCCCTCGTTTAAAAAGCACGTTGCACCCAGCTGAATGCTGGGATACCTGCCCTAATGCGCTGCTCTTAATGCCGCATTAAGTGCCCCAAATGTGGCCATGCTATACCGCAGGAGCATCTGAGTGTGGACATACAATAGCGCTATACATATTACTGTATAAGGGGACCGCTATAACCTATAGCGCTATAATCTTGTAAGTGTAACCATACCCTGAGTCTTGCAGGTATCACCCAATAGGCGCAACTGCAAGGAAGAAGGCATGGAGGCATGCTTGCTTTATTGATTTATTTACTAAAATCGACACTAAAAACATTGCAAAGTCAAACACTGGGAAGATAAACATAATTATGGCATGTCCTGTCTGTAGCATCTTAATTCTATCAGTTTGTGTATAGGCACTACCACGGTCCTTATTGCTATTTTCCCTGCATGGGTTTTGACAAAGACCTTCAGCTTCACATCTTTCACTTAAGCTCAGGGAGTAACTAGTAGCAGTAGGCAGTTATCCTCTGTGACGGAAGAATCATTAGAATGGGACACAAACTTTGGCAGTCGTGGGAAGTTGGCTCTCTGGACACCTGGGTTCTTATTTGTAGCTCAGGGAGCTGCAGAGTGTTGTCTAGTGGTGAGAGCAATGGGTTTCAGCGTATAGATTTGGCACATTCATTTTAAAAGGTAGTGTGATAGAGCAGATGTGGCTCTGTCACATTAGCGACCTAAATAAGACTATGGATACATCCTCACTACTGCAGGCAGCGGTTGATGTTTTAGCGATCGATTTCTCACATCTTGTGAGGACGCGAGAAATCGATCGCTAGCACTGGCCCCGTCGACTCCGGAACTCCAGCTGCCCCGGAGGAGTAAGCCGGAGTTGACGGGGGAACGCGCCGCCGACTGCCGTCGCTGTGAGGACGGGAGGTAAGTCGGCTGCGGATATGCCAACTTCAGCTACGTGATTCACGTAGCTGCAGTTGCGTATCTGCAGTCGATCCCCCGCCCTAGTGAAGACCAGCCCTATGAAGACTTGTGGCACCTTAGAAACTAGCCAGTTTATTTCAGCATAAGCTTTTGTGAGCTATCGCCCACTTCATCAGATGCATAGAATGGAATTAGCAACCTAGTTTCCTCTTCCGCCACTGCCTGGAATGACCTTGGGCACCCTCTCAGGTATTGCATTTATAAAATTTAGCAAATGATAGTTGTCTGTTTGTGTGTGTGAAACAAACACCTGCCTAAGCACAAGTCTGAGCTGATTTTTTAAAAAAATTAATTCAAAACCTTCTGATTAAAGAAATGGCTTTTTCCCTCTTAATCAACAGGTTTCATAAGAAGTTTTTGGGGTTTCAATATATTCTTTGTTTTTTTTCAAGCCTGACTATTTTGATATGTGAAATATAGATGTCTTCCTCAACTATGGAAAATTTATAGAATTAAGAAAGCCAGTATTGGGCATCATGAATTGTATTACACTCAGTGGCAAAGAGGGGGAAGGAAGGAGGCATACACAAACATGTGTTTGCTTTTTCAACAAAATCAAAAAGTGAAAAAAAATCCATTTCAAACCCTACAAAATGGAAACACTTTAAAATTTTGAGTTGTGGGTGAGCGAGTGTGATTTTTTTTTTTCTCGCACTTTTTGACCAGCTCTAAATTGCTTCCTCTGGTTTTGAGAAGTGTGTTTCTCTAGCATTTAACAGATTAAAATACAGTCACCAATTTCATGATAAAACCATACCTAAAGTAAAAATACATTAGTAGCATGTAAAAATTATGCAGGTGTCAGGCAGTATTGTGCTGTTTGCTTACAATACCACCTGCATTCCCTCAACATTTAACTCTCATCAGTTTTCTTAATTATATAAAAATATTCTTCCTGGTTACAGAAAAGGCATTTTACAGCTGCCTAAACACTACTAGCCATAGCATGGTGCTGATTTATGGCATAAATTATTCTGGTACATTGACTACCAGAAAAATATCCCTTTTTAATTTATGCAAGTGTCATTTCTAGTGGACACAGGCTATTTGGCAAGATATTGACAATTACTCTCACTAATGAGCAACTAAATTACAGTTTAGTAATTTAAGTGCAGTAACAAAGAAAGTGAATGATTTACACTGTGTGTATATTAAACTGAAAGTCTGAGTATGCATGTAATTTTAAAATAAAAATGTGATTGCTGACTTATAATCATATTAAGCACCCCACTTTAAAAAACATCACCTTCCCTGCAACTATGGCTCCACAAGAAGAAATCAGTTTTTATTTGCACTTCATTTCCAATGACATCAAGGTCAGTTTTGTCACAGAACAATGGGTGCAGGATTGGGCCCTAAGACATTGCTAATAGAAAAAAAAAGTACTATCAGAATCTATAATAGCCATGTGTTGTATATAAGAACCATAAAATCATGTGGGACAGCAGGCAGAACAGGAATACTGTTCGATGTTTCCGAGGCTCCATGTACAACACTTAATACAATGGTGCTTGACTGGGGTTCCTAGCCACCTGACATAATGGTAGCACGTGCATTTTATGATAGTCATAATCAGTGTGACACCGGCTTTTCATTTATACCTGACATAACATTCTTCAGTGAACTCCCATCCCCTAGTTATTAGGGAAGGATAACGACCAGTTCTTCAGAGTCCACTCTTTCCTCCATGTTCTGATTCTGGTATGATATTCTTGTAACCCCCTTGCCAGGTGGCATTAAGGTGTTCTTAGGGTCACACATGAATATAAAAGAAAGTCAACTGATATTGAACATTCCACCCTTGCATAAAAGCAAGAGTCCATGTGCTTGAAAGGGCAGATTTGACCTCAGGTATGTCCCCCAAACAATTCTGCATAGGCCCACACTTCTTCTATAAACTCCTGCATGATTAAAGATGAACATGGTCCCTTATTTGCTCACATTAGTTCTTTTTCAGTCAGACCAAAACTAAGCCTTCCCTCCTTATACACCCTCAAGCAGCTAGCCTCTCTAAAAATTAGAATGTTGCTGATGACACATTTTTGAGTGAATTTCCAGGGTTTCACCATGATTTGTGGAAATGTAGGGATGTGGAAGTCAACTGAGTGCTAAAGGCACAAGAAAACATATAGAAGCATGTTTGTTGTTTGGGAGGGGGTCACTTCCTGTGAATTTTTAACTAAGCCCTACTCCTGCATCCCAAACTATTTCTGCAGGAAGAAACTACTTGTCTGATGATATGGTGGGGTAGGCTCCAAGTATGTGGAGGAAAGAATGGACTCTGAAGAACTGGCTGTTCTCCTTCCTTAATAGCTAGGGGATGGGAGTGCCTAAACAGGCATGAGGAATGGCTGTAATTTTTGGCTTCTCCCCAGTGCAGCAGTCAGTGGAGCTGAGCCTTTCCCATCTTACATGGAAAGGGAGGAAGATGTATTTTGGCAAAGTAGGAAGGGAATACTATTGTGTAAACAGTCGAGAACCTTGATGGTACTCATTACAGCCGGTAACAGATTGCTTTCCCCCAGAAATAAGGGGGAGTCAAGGAGGAAATTGTGATTAAGTCACAGTTCCTTCACTCATCAGCTCCTGGATAGTGCAGATGCACTATCCTTTACTATGGGCTGATAGTAAATTAAGCCTAGCCTTTATTTGGCTTGCTATGCAAGTTATAGTAATTCAAAATATCATATAAACAGTGGCATTTGGTAATTGCCCAGGGCCAATTATATCATAGTACAAAAAACAATGTATAAACTTTGAAAGGCTGCAGGACAGATCTGGATTTATATTATAACTTGCCATACATTTAAATGTATGCATTTACATGTATGCATTTACATGTATTGCAAATATATTTTAAAATGTGAATGTTTTCCCTATGAGAAAACTGTCTGACTCCCACTTAATAATCTATATAGCATTTCATAGACTCCATCGCCTATCAGAATTAAACTATAATGAATTTTACAGTATAGACTCTTCACATTGGTTATTAAAAACTTTTGGCATCTTAAAAATGCTATTTAATTGTCTAGACAAATATGGTGGGACATTAATATTCTGCCTTTGTGAAGTATGCGTGGTAGTCCTGGCATATTGCAATTTATCTAACATTACCATTAAACCTGAGCAAGCTTTACTTGAGCTAAATTGTTTTAACAAATGAAATTCATCCATTGTCACAGGCTGAAGACATACAATGCTAAACTGGTACAGTCATGGTAATGTGGAGGGAGATTACTGATAATTTCTAAGATAAATAGCAATATACACAAGAAAATGGTAATGTTTTTAAGTTTGTGAAACATAGTAAGTACTATATTCCCTGATGAAACTTAAGCTGAACTGAGGTAAAAAGGATCAGGACCCAACGATCTTTTATATAATTTCAGGTCTTCTTTGACAAGTTGGAATCCCTTGGGGAATAATAGGTCCTTATTTCCTAAGCATCATAGTTAATTATTCACACAGATTAGCATAAGGCTGTTTATCACTGGTACTTAACATAAGACAATTTTCTCTTCCTCCACCATTCACCGACAATTTGCTCTACATTTCAGAGAAAAATGACTACAGAGATATCCCAGTTATACCTTATACTTCATTTAAATACTAGGATGGGTTTTTTGAACTTTGAATTATCAAACAACAGCATAGCCAGTGACTGTTGATTACATTGTTGACCACTACCCATACATATGTAAATACACAAAACCATAAACATTATCTTCCCACATGTCTTTAAGGGTTGAATTTGAGTCATTTATTTTGCAGGCTGTTTAACCCTCTCTGGCCACGAGTCACAAATATAGTAGGCAAAAGGGATAAGGTGGCCAACACTTGCTATTATAAGACCATATTTTTAGTTTAGATTGCAGATTTGTTACAGTATTTTGTATAAAAAATCATGGGACAATCATGGCAAATTTAGTAAAAGTCATAGGTTAGTAAATTTTCCATGACTGCTCCCTAATTTTTGAGAAAAAATGCCATGAGAAATGAAATTCAGCCACGTCTCAAAGGCCATCACCTTTCTTCTCTGACTCCTTCTTCTCCTTGTCTCTAGGGGTGCAACAAAGGGAAGAAAGTCAAGAATCCCAGGACTGCCGCACCTTGTCTATCTCTGAGCAGACCCAACAGTTACCACTCCTTCCCTCGTGATCAGTCCAGAGACAGAAGTGTCGGTGGCTCTGTGGCTAGGGAGCTGCCACCTGCACAGGACGTAATGGGCTGGGGTGCCTACATCCCCACACAACTGTGGAACCCCTGCGTGAGTCCCAGTGCTGCAGGCTTGGAGGAGAGGCTCCAGCACTTCCCCGAGCCTCCTGCTCAGGCAGGAAAGGAGTGGGAAAAGGGGTGCAGCCCAGATGCCATGGCTTTCCATGAGGATCAGGGATGCTAGGGCCCACAAGGCTTTACAGTATCTCCCTTGTGCTTTCTTGGCTGTGCCCCGCGCTGGCACTAGAGCCTGGGCTTGGTACATTCCAGTATTTCCTTCCCTGGCTGAGACCTCTCCCCCATCCCCTTCCACCAGAGAGACCAGAACTGGCCATGATCTCTCTCCCTGGTGCCAGGCTCATGTGGTCGGGGGTGGGGATGCTTGGCAGCAGGTCAGCATGGAGGGTGCAGGGGCAAGGCAGGGGAGTTTGGGAGCCAAAACTGCTGGGCCAGAGGATGGCAAGGGAGTCCATCCCACTCTCACTCAGAAGTGGCAGCTCCTGTGTCCCCAGGGCTGGGCCCAGCTCCCCACACCAAGCATTATGACTTTGCACATGAGGTTGCAGAACCAAGAGAGGGGCAGTCAAGCCACACTAGAGCAATGTTTTGACCCCAGTCCCAGGGGCCCTCCTCCACACCTGCCCAGTTACTCACCCACCTAGAGCCTTCCTGCAGGCAGTCCTGGACAGACAGAGAAGTCACATACAAACTGAGAAATCATGATATCCATGACTTTTTCTGCATCCTGACAAACTTACAGACCTACTTATAACTTAGTCACACCTGAACAGTTTGGGCTGATATTTTTCATGCTGGGCATCATCTTCCGCAGGCAAAATAATTTTGGAACGTTCCATCAAACTTGGTACAGCTATTTCCAAGAATGAGATCAATGGAAATATGTTGTTCTGCTTTTATAGCAATAAATCTTACGTTTTGTTGAGAAGTGCTAGTACCTGGGCATTTTGGAGCAAGTGCCTGAAATTTGGCAGGGGGCTGCTTTCATGTCAGGGGTGTACCTTTTGCTTTTCCTGTTTAAAAACTGCCAAAATATGACTGCGTTATAAGCCTTTGAAAAATCTCAGTTCGCACAGGCTCAGTGCACAGGATGAATTGTGCTCTGGGAGTGAATCGGGTCTTACCAGAATAGCAGATGCAAAATCTGCAGACATATTTCCACTGGTACAAAGATCAGCACCCCCCTTTCAAGATCCACAGGTGCTGCACATGCCTATCTCAACATGTGGTGTACCTCATCCAGTGCATTAAATGCCTTCATAACAACTAGGTGGGTGAAACCACACAATCACTAAGCTCTACAGTGAACTCACACAAGAAAATGATAAACGACAAAAACGCCATATTACCTGTGGGTGAACACTTTTCCCAAAGCGATCATTCTGTATCTGCACTATCAGTCCTCATCCTCAAAGGAAAGCTGCACAACACTTTCAAAAGATGAGTGTAGGAGCTTAAACTCATAACTTTGCTAGACACTAAAAATCATGGTCTTAACAAACACATTGGATTTATGGGTTATTACAGCAATTGGTAACCCCTTAACCCCACTTTTTGTCCTTTGACCACAAAGATGTTAATGAAGCACTTCACCTTGAGTGGTCCCTTAGAATATGTGCTACCTACTTATGCTAAACTATCTGTTCAGCCTTGTGTTTAGCTGTGACACTCTGAGTATCTTTTCCAGACCTAAGGAAGAGCTCTAGGTAGCTTGAAAGCTTGACTCTCTCACCAACAGACGGTTCAAAATAAAAGACATTACTTCATCCACCTTGTCTCTCATTGTAAAAAGTAATAATTAGCAACCTCGTGTGTAGGAATTAATATTTATCAGCTTTCATTTGTTTCATGGATGTTTTCCTAGTTCTATTATGCCCATAAGAGTTAAATATATTGGGTGAAATCCTGGCCCTGTTGCAGTCAATGGCAAAACTCCCATCAAACTCAGAGAGACCAGGTTTCAATCACAATGTGTTTTTTGGCAATGGAATTAGCTGAGTAAAATTCTGTTTGATAACAAATGTATGAACATTCCATGCTGCTGTTATATTGAAGTAAGAAATTTGACATAACGGATCTCATTTAAAGAGTCAATTTTGACTCCTGAATTACTAGACAAGAAAAAGCTGCTTAACTTAAAGAGTAAGGTCTCATTACCTTTTTCTTGACACCTCCTGTTTGTCTTTTTAGTTTATCTTTCAATTATCTCTACAAAATTGTTTGTTTGTTTGTTTGTTTTATTTAATTTGCTTTCAGGAGCGTACTTGGTAATTTGTTCTTTATGTTTCATACTGCTTAGATGGAATCATTTTCCATGGATTCAGTTATCATTCTTAGATTTCTTAATTTTTAGATTGTTCCCATGGTTTCTGGTATTATCTCTTGTATAGACAATTTATAATTCTGCTTTTCTGATATGCTTTATATTTTTGAATCTTTCAGTCAGTGGCCATTGAACTCATTTTTCCCATAGTAAGAACAAGTTTAACCTTATTAACCTTTCTTCATAATAACAAATATCATTAAAGTCTGCTATTCTCCTGGATCATTCAATACTTGTGTGCAAGTACTGCTAGATACTGTTATCCATCCAGTACAACTGCGGAAAAATGTTTGTGAATTTTTCCTTCTTTCCTCCCTGCATTCTCCCGCCATCTTTGCGTAATGTTTTGTCATCTCTCTTGGCTCCCAGCTGTCAGTTCAGTAAAATTTCTCCTAAATTCCAGCCACTGTGCCTTCAATCAAGTTATATTTTTCTAGACAGTCTCTCATTAAATCCTGTAATTTTAAAATATTTTGCCCCTAACTTGTCTATGGTTGCATGCAGTACTTTATATTCCCTTTTGGAATAACAAATTTTGCAATTTCCACTTTGCCAGAGGAAAATACTATATGAGCTAATTAGCTGGGTATGCTAACCCCATCTGTCCTGATTTTTCACATTTGCTATCTGGCCACCCTAAGTACTTTTGGAAATTTTATCCTCAGAATATATTCTCATGTTATTTCCAACTCACCTAAAACCAGGAAATATTGGAAAGCTCATATATAACACCTGTCTTACTGTGTGTCCTGCCTGATTTTCAGACCAAATAGTCTGAACCACCAAACCTGAGCTGTGCTCATAAGTACCTCATTTTAAACTAATAGTTACATAGATTTCTTTTTTACTTGTGTGTTGCTGTCTCTTTTTCTTGTTTCACTGCTACTCAGAACTCATAGCCTGCTTTTCCCACTCTTAAAAGCTCCATTTCTCCTTTTCAGGCACTAAAATTATGCAGATTGCCATGCAGAGGTTAATCTCCTTTAAAAGCTGAATTAGGGTATGGTTATACTTACAAGATTATAGTGCTGTTGGTTATAGCGGCCCCCTTATACAGTAATATGTATAGCGCTATTGTATGTCTACACTCAGATGCGCCAGCGGTATAGCATGGCCACATTTGGGGCACTTAATGCGGCATTAAGAGCAGCGCATTAGGGCAGGTATCCCAGCATTCTGCTGGGTGCAACGTGCTTTTTAAACGAGGGGAGTGAGGGGGGACGTGTTGTGTGTATGCGGAGGGAGAGAGCCAGTGATTTTTCCATTCTTCTGAAAGCCTGTCAGCGAGCCTCCGTTCACAGAAGGCTTTGTTTTCACACAGGCTCCCTCCTTAAACATTTGCATTGCTTATCTGCCGAGTTAAGAGAGAAACTCTAAAGAGGTACTTCCGCATTCCTGCAGCCGAGTTCAAAACAAAGGGAAGAGACGTTAATTGCCTTAAATGGCTCTAGGCATCTCAAGAGATCACTTGTAGCGCAGTGGGTGTCCACATTCTTGCTGTAGCGCTACAGCAGCTGTGCTACAGCCCTTATTCCCCATGCAGAGGTGGATTACCAGGAGTGCTATAACTCCGCGGTTATAGCGCTCTACGTGCCTTGCCAGTGTGGATGGGGAGGAGGTTATAGCGCTCGTGGGGGCTTTATAGCGCTATAAAGTGCCAGTGTAACCAAGGCCTTAGTTGTGCTCTCTGTCACCTAGCAGGGGTCTTTAGAAAAATAGCCTGTAGACTCTGTAAACAGCTTGAACCAAGACCTCCTACTACAGGCTGAGCATGTCATCCTTTTCAGATAAAAAATAATTTCATGAATGCATAAATTACCTCAGTTTCATTTATCAGAAGTTTTTTGTTCAACTATATGGAATATATTTTTAGTGATGAATCCCAGTCGAGTCTACTTTTCACGGAATGATTAACTTAGCTACATGTTTTCCATGCATCATAGTAACCTAATGGAGCATTCATGTGATCTCCTTTAAATGCTGACAGTTACCTTTCAAAAATATTTCTTAGGTTAAACTTGTATAGAAGCATTAGAGTGGCCAATTTACTAAAAACATATGCAGCTACTATGTGGTAATTATTGCTTAATTTGTGGACGTGGAAGGTGAAAGGGAAGAAGGTTTTATTACTGCTGATCTATTAGGGCACTATATCAACTGATAAAATGCTACATAATTTGTTTGAAGAGTTTTACTTTGTAATAGCTCAAATAATATTATATCCACAATTGGTTTTTCGTGTATGTTTGCAAATTTCATTTTTAATAACAACCCTAATATGGTATTCATTAGCCTGTTAATTACATCTTCCTTTAGAAAACTCTGCTTCCAATTAGTTTTAATGACACCATCATAGTCATTTGTCTGTGCTGCCATTTTTACACAACACTTTCCTATTTAACTTTCCTGCTGTTCTATCTTAATTAAATTTAATAACAGCAGTGGTGGTTTATAGGGGACTTTTTAACCCCATTTGATGTAATACGATTTATACATGCTTGAAAATATTCAAATTAATCCAATTACCTTGAAAGATAACAGATTTCACTTAATTCACATGATTTTAATAAAGGCAAACCCCTGTGAAAGGTCAAACTATATTATCTGGGCAAGTATGTAGAAATGTAAGTTTTCTAAACTTGCTGCAGAGATGGAAAACACCCAGCAATATGGAAAATAACAAGTCTGTCATTCTTTTATTAAATTAGATGATCAGAGAGAGAGAAAGAAAATGAGTTAGTGTCATTAAGGGCTCAATCATGCCTTTAGGCAGAGCCTCAGGTATGTGGCAGTTCAGAAATTTCTTGCATGAGAGAGTACCAGGAGGCTTGAGTAATACATAGGAACGACAGTGTATTTAGGCCAAGGGTAGGCAACCTGTGGCACTCATGCCAAAGGCGGCACACAAGCTGATTTTCAGTGGCACTCACGCTGCCTGGGACCTGGCCACTGGTCCAGGGGGCTCTGCATTTTAATTTAATTTTAAATGAAGCTTCTTAAACATTTTAAAAACCTTATTTACTCTACATACAACAATAGTTTAGTTATATAGTATAGACTTATAGAAAGAGACCTTCTAAAAATGTTAAAATGTATGACTGGCATGCAAAACTTCAAATTAGAGTGAATAAATGAAGCCATGGCACACCTCTTCTAAAAGGTTGCCGACCCCTAAATACTTGGATGCCTAAATACTTGTGAGGATCTGGGCCAAAGTGCAAATGTCACTTTTGAGAATGAGAATTAGACTGCTAAGTCACTGAGGCCTTGCAACACTGAGCACAGCAATGCTTAAATGCCTTTAAAAATACAAGCATACAGTGCAGGGATGGCCAACCTTAGCCTGAGAAAGAGCCAGAACTCACCAATGTACATTGCCAAAGAGCCACAGCAATACATCAGCAGCTACCCCACCCCGTTCTCAGCACCTCCTGCCCACCAGCAGCCCCACTGATCAGCATCTCCCCGTCCTGATCAGCTGTTTTGTGGCATGTGGGAGGCTCTTGGGAGGAGGGGGAGGCGTTAGGGAATGCAAGGGCAGGGGATGGAGATGGGGGCAGAGCCTGTAGTAGAGGCTGGGGGTTGAGCAGTGAGCACCCCCACACCCGGCACATTGGAAAGTTGGCGCCTGTAGCTCCAGCCCCAGAGTCGCTGCCTATACAGGGAGCTGCATATTAACTTCTAAAGAGCCGCATGTGGCTCCAGAGCCATAGGTTGGCCACCCCTGATACAGTGACTATGTCTAGGGTACTTGCTCTTTACATCCCCAAATGAGACCAAAATCTCAGCTCTCATTAAAAAATTAACTTTCTAGCCCTCATGGATGAAAAGAAAAGCTGGGACCTGAGTGTAACAGATGCTGTCTGACTCTGTAAAACAGCCTGAAACAATAACTCCAAGAGAAATGTGTCAGGTTGTCTAGAGTGGCTCATGAACATGTGTGCCAACCTCAGGGCAGACTGTCAAGAAGCAGGGCACAAACCCCAAACTAGTTGAAACAATGAGGAGTCCTTGTGGCACCTTAGAGACTAACAAATTTATTTGGGCATAAGCTTTTGTGGGCTATAACCCACTTCATCAGATTCATGGAGTGGAAAATACGGTAGGCAGGTATGAATATACAGCACCTGAAAAGATGGGAGTTGCTTTACCAACAGGGGGATTAGTGCTAACAAGGCCATTTCAGTCAGGGTGGATGTGGCCCCTTCCCAACAGTTGACAAGAAAGTGTGAGTATCAATTGAGGGAAAATTACTTTAGAAAAATTACTTGGTGAACCGCAGCCACTAGGAGCTGCAGGTGGCCGTGCAAATGTAAACAGTCTGGTGGCCTGCCAGCAGCTTGCCCTGACAGGCTGCAGGTTGCCCACCATTGGTTTAAACAAAAACTCTATCATTAACGTAGGTAGCTGTAGGAGAGAAGACTGGCAGAAGCCCAGCAGCAGAGTGGGGGCTATTCTGTTTATTGCACTCAATGTAGCAAGTACGATTACCCGTCCTGTGGGCGGGTGGCACACGTATGCATTTGGTGCAAGAGGCTCCTGGCCCTCAAAGGCTGGGTGGAGGAACTGGAGGAGCTAAGGGAGGCCAGATGGGGTATCCACTCACACTGAGGTTACCCCTCCAGGGAAGGGAAATCCAGTCATAAGGAAAAGGCAGGTGTTAGTAATGGGAGATTCAATCATTAGAAACATAGATAGCTGGGTTTGTGATGATCGGGAGAACTGTATGGTGATTTGCCTGTCTGGTGCAAAGGTTGCAGATTTCTTGAGGCATCTAAGTAGACTTGCATGTAGTGTTGGGGAGGAGCCAGTGGTTGTGGTACATGTAGGTACCAATGACATAAGGAAGGGTAGGAAGAAATCCTGGAGGCCAAATTTAGGCTGCTAGGAAAGAGACTAAAATCCAGGACCTCTATGGTGGTATTCTTAGAAATGCTTCCAGTTCCATGCACAGGGCCATGTAGGCAGGCAGAGCTTCAGAGTCTCAGTGCATGGATAAGACTGTGTAGAAAGGAGAGGTTTAGATTTATTAGGAACTGGGGAAACTTGGGATAGGGGGAGCTTATACAGGAAGGATGGGCTCCACCTAAACCAAAGTGGATACAGACTGCTGGCACTTAGTTTAAAAACTGCTCTGCAGCCTTTTTAATGTTAAGAGATGGAGGAAAGCCAATTGCTGCACCTCATGGAATTGGACCACATGGATCAGACAGAGACTTTTCTTGGAGAGTCTGTTGATAGAGATTCTCTAGGTTTTAGTCAGGAGGAGAGCATGAAAGGGGATAAAGTAGGGGCCAGATCAGACGAGAAACATTCACACAAAAAAGAATCTGACACATCAGAAAAAGGCAGACAAATAAAATGTGACAAGTTTTAAAGTGCTGTACACAAATGCGAAAAGTCTAAATAATAAGATGGGTGAACTAGAGTGCCTCGTGTTAAAGGAGGATATTGATGTAATAGGCATCACAGAAACCTGGTGGAGTGAATACAATCAATGGGACACAATCATTCCGGGGCACAAAATATATCTGAAGGACAGAACAGGTCATGGAGGCGGAGGTGGGAGGGGAGTGGCACGATATGTGAAAGAAAATGTAGAATCAAAAGAAGTAAAAATCTTAAATGAATCCACATGTTCCATAGAATCTCTATGGATAGTAATTCCATGTTCTAATAAGAATACAACAGTAGGGATCTATTATCAACCACCTGACCAGGACAGTGACAGTGACGATGAAATGCTAAGGGAAATTAGAGACTATCAAAATAAAGAACTCAGTAATAGTGGGGGATTTCAATTATCCCCATATTGACTGGATACATGTCACCTCAGGACAAAATGCAGAGACAAAATTTCTTGATACTTTAAATGACTGCTTCTTGGAGCAGCTGGTATAGGAACCCATAAGGGGATTCTTGATTTAGTCCTGAGTGGAGCGCAGGATCTGGTCCAAGAGGTAACTATAACAGGACTGCTTGGAAGTAGTGACCATAATATAATAACATTTAACTTTCCTGTGATAGGAAGAACACCTCAGCAGCCCAACACTTTGGCATTTAATTTCAGAAAGGGGAACTATGCAAAAATGAGGAGGTTAGTTAAACAGAAATTAAAAGGTACAGTGACTAGAGTGAAATCCCTGCAAGCTGCATGGACACTTTTCAAAGACACCATAACAGGGGGCCAAATTAAATGTTTAGCCCAAATTAAAAAACACAGTAAAAGAACTAAAAAAGAGCTACTGTGGCTTAACAACCATGTTGAAGAAGCAGTGAGAGATAAAAAGACATCTTTTAAAAAGGGGAAGTTAAATCTTAGTGAGGTGAATAGAAAGGAGCATAAACACTGCCAAATGAAGTGTAAAAAGTAATAAGAAAAGTCAAAAGGAGTTTGAAGAACAGCGAGCCAAAAACTCAAAAGGTATAACAATGTTTTTTAAGTACATCAGACGCAAGAAGCCTTCTAAACTACCAGTGTGGCCCCTGGATGATAGAGATACGAAAGGAGCACTTAAAGACGACTAAGTCCTTGCGGAGAAACTAAATAAATTCTTTGCTTTAGTCTTCAAAGCTGAGGACGTTAGGGAGATTCCAAGAGGTGTGCCAAGGCTTCATTTATTCACTCTAATTTAAGGTTTCGCATGCCAATAATACATTTTAGCGATTTTAGAAGGCCTCTTTCTATAAGTCTAAACCTGAGCCGTCCTTTTGTAGGTGACAAATTTGAGGAATTGTCACAGATTGAAGTGTCATTAGAGGAGGTTTTGGAATTAATTGATAAACTTAACAGTAACAAGTCCCCGGGACCAGACGGCATTCACCCAAGAGTTCTGAAAGAACTCAAATGTGAAATTGCAGAACTGTTAACTATGGTTTGTAACCTGTCCTTTAAATCAGCTTCTGTACCCAATGACTGGAAAATAGCTAAAGTAGTGCTGTAGGGAATCTGGGACAAAAGCTGTCCTGGAGTCATTCAGCATTAGACCCGCATTTGAATGCTGCATTTTGGGACTGTCCTGCCCAATTCAGAACAGGCATTAACCCTTGTATAGATCTTGCTTGGCATGAGTAAACTTGCATATAGCTTGATTGGAGAGGAAGGTTGTACTGTATACAGTCTGTCACACCCTTGTTTACTGGATATGGTGTTTTCAGATAAATGGGAACACCCTGAACTGATAAACTTGAAATGCAAATAAGGTGGGAACATAAGTGATTGGTCCTTACATGATCTGTATGATGTCCAAACCAATTTAGAGTCAAGAAGTATAGATGATTAGTAGCTAGAAAAAATATATGTAAACTGTAGTTTGTGACATGATTTGGAATTGTGGTATCATCCTCTATCTAAACCCCCCACATCTGGGCCTGGCCTGCGTGGGCATAGAGCTGTTGCTTGCCTAATAGAGAACCCTGAGTGACAAGATGGAGTTGATCCCTGAAAACTAGACTAGGTGTTTGGTTAAGCCAAATGGAAAAGATCCCAACACCCGCTGCCTGGAATCAGGTGTCCTAGGCACCTCTTCTGGGGCTGAAATAGGCACAGCACACAGAATGACTGGAGGAGATGGTGACCTTGTAACTTTTAGCCAAGGGGTTAGAGTACTCATCAGGGATCTGAGACTCTGGTTTAATTCCCCCATACTCTACCAGAGGTGGAACAGGGAGTCTCCCACCTCTCAGGCAGAGGTGGCAGGTTTGTATAATTTTTGGTGATGCCCAGAATGGGTCCAAGTCCCGTGCCTCCCCTCCCCGCCCCCGCCCACCTGCCTAAGGCTCTGGGAGGGAGTTTGGGTGTGGGAGGGCTGCAGGCTCTGGGTTGAGGGTGCAGGAGGGGGTGCAGGCTTTGGGAGGGAGTTGGGGTGCAGGCTTGGAGGGAGTTTGGAGGTACGCTCTGGGCTGGGGCAGAGGGTTGGGGTGTAGGAGAGGGTGAAGCACTTACCCTGGGTGGCTCCCTAAAGTGACCCACACACTCCCATTGGCAGCCGCAGAGCTCTGCACGTTGCTGCCTTCAGGCACCTCCCCCAGAGCTCCCATTGGCCACAGTTCCTGGCCAATGGAAGCTGCAGAATCGGTGCTTGGGGTGGGGGCAGCATGTGGAGACCCACACACCCCAGGAACGTCACTTCCAAAAGTGGCATAGAGCGAGGATGGAAAGGAAGCAGCCTTAGCCCCGCTGCGCTGCCAGTAATGGCTAGGGGCTCCCAGACTCTTTTAAATCACCCGGGGGTGGCAGGTGGCACGAGGAGATGTGTCGGGGGGTCAGGTGGGACAGACATTAGTGGAGCTGGGCCCTGAATGTTCCTGGAGCATGGGCACCATGGGCCCATATAACTTGCTGCCCCAGCTCTCAGGAGAGTGCTCTAACCCACTGAGCTATGGGATATTCTGGAGTGAGGCTTCCTCAGTCTCTCTTGCTGAAGTTGCACTGTGGATAAGTAATGAAAGAGTGATTGGAGCAGGAGGACTAGACTGGACCCAAGATCTCTCACCTCCTCGGTGGGTGCCGCAACCACTGAACTACAAATTATTCCCCTTCCCACCCCCTTGCTCCTCCATCTGCTCCCCCTGTCCCCGGCTCAGTAACTAGTTGAGTCCTCTCTTGATAGGTGAGAGACCTCATTCAAATCCCTTCTCTCCCTTGGGTGGGAGGAATTGAACCCTAGTTTCCCCCATCCCAGCTGAGTGCTCTAACAACTGGGATAGAAGTTACAAGGTCACCACTATCTCCACCTGGATTTTGAATGGGACCCAATCCAGTAGCTGTTCTCAGAGACTATCTTCCAGACTGGGCCCCACATATGACTTTAGTGGCTGAATGCATGTATTTTCCTAGTTCACAAATTGCTCTGGGGCTTAAGTGGGAGATAAGCATCTGGACGCCTAGAGGCAGAAACACAGGTGCCTAGGAAATGTTTATTGCAAAAACTTAGGCATTGAGCGTGCTTAGGTGTTTATAGGGGTTTGGACCACAGTGGAGCCAAAACTTGGATTTAGGTGCCTAAACTGAAGATTTAGGCACCTAAATCTGTGGTTTACATGCCTAAGTACCTTTGTGGATCCCACTCCTACATCCTAGCTTCTGCCTGACCATGCCTCCCTGATTGCTTGGTCCATCTACGTACTTTGAGAAATGTAGCTCTAATTTATACATGGCAGCTTATGGAGGTCATCAGGCAGAACTACTTAGTTAGAAGTTGGGCAGTGCTTAGAAATCTATGCTGCAGGCCTTCCATGGTCATTCCATCTCTTCCATGTACCACCTACAGCCAGGTTGATAGATTTTTCCAAAGAAGCACTGCTATTTTTCTTTTGTGAATATAGAACTACCTGTATTACTTCAGCTGCCCACTGCAGCTACTCTTTCTGACCCTCTTCACTGTAGAGAGATGCTTCTGATACCACCAAAAAGGATCAGACTCTGATTTTTTTCAATGGGTATTTTTTTAAAAAAACAAAATAAAATAGGGAATAACTGGTGAAACTTATTTACAACCTCAAATACTGTAAAAGTTTCAGCAAGAGGAGATTTTTCATGATGACTCAGAGATAGCAAACACTGTTACTGAGAATAAGAGTCAGAATGGTATTTGATGACCCTCCTGCACACATGGGAAAACTATTCAGGAATGCAGAGGAAATACTAAGTGATTTCAACTTAGGTTAGTTGACAAAGATCAATCTTAAATCAAATATAAAATGAAAAACTTTACTGAGATTTTCTGACACTGAGGCAAGCCACACAAAATACCCCCTGAGAAAACTTTAGGCATAATTTTGACCTTTTAGATGACAGAAAAAAATTAATTTCACTTTTTCAGAAGAGAAGAGACCTATACAATGCTGAGTTTCTGATTCCACATTTCACACAGTCCCCCCTGGAATACCTAATGTATTAATTGTTGACACAGATCAGAGTAACAAAACTTGAATCCAGACCCAGATCAGAATCATCCTGAAATTTGGTAGGTTCATATGCTATGTTAATTCTCTAGTTAATTGTGTTCAGGAGTGGTTGTATGATGCAAAAAGTAGTATTATAATATTACCGGGAGCCAGACTTCATTGCTTGTGTAGGCCAAGCTTATTTCACACATGCAATGCTCCTTTCACTCCTCCATCGACCCTGCCCACACCTCACAAGGTCCCTGTGTGCCATCCTTCCATCCCCCTCTATTTCAAGGGTTCCCCGCAGCTCTCCCATAGAAGGGTCTGTGTCCATGTGCCCTTTCCCTGCCCCCTTATTATTGGACTGGTAGTTAAACCATTCAGGATGTCAGGGTGACTATGTGTTCTCCTCGAGTGGGAGGATGACCACGGATGAGATATGACTTCTGTCTCATGTCTACTCATCTCTCTGGTATTAATGTGTTCCAGCATAACGGATGCAATCAACCAGTTGGATGTATAGGCAATTGCAGAGGTGTTTGAAGCTGCGGCTCTGCTAAACAGAAGGCAGAAGCTCCAGGTGTTCTTCATTTTCCCCTCCCGCTTTCTGTTCTTCGATTTTCCCCCCAGATCAACGAGGGTCTGGCCCATGATGCCTCGAACATTCTCTGACATTTTGGAATTGATTCTTGTTACATACACAGACACACTCAACTTGATGCCATTTGTGTGTGTATGTAAGCCCTTTGAATGCTTAGCTAATTAGTTAAATAATAATTAGTGCTGTTTAAGAAAGAATAGACATTTAAAAGGTTTCTAATATACTTATAAAGGCTTTGTACTAAAAGAAAATATTCATGATCAACCTCTGTAAATAATCAGAAACCACTGAAAAGAAAGAAAAAACAGTTCACTTTCTGAGGATTAGATCACAATACACTGGGCAGAATATAAATAGCAGCGCTTCTGATTTCTTGTAAAATAGTACTAGGCACCACACTCCCTCCCTCGTGGAAGTGTAGCTCACAACATTCATGATAGCAGACTATTTCTCCATCCTTAATGCAACCTTCCATTGCTGTATCCTTGAGGAATATTGCAATATCTGATTGTGCAGCAATTTTGATTGTTTTTCAGTGCATCACTTCTCAGTAGGCTCCCTCTCAGAAAAAAGTAAATTGTCTTTACTACAGGATGAGGAATTCCTAGCCTTTGTTAAAGCTTATGTTTTTTTTCTCTTTTAGAAATCAGTAAACCTCTAGTTACATCTAGACTACAGTAAGGGAGGCTATAAAAGCAAATCTGGGCAGCAGACTGCTTTTTTGATGGCTCACAAGAAAGCACAGTAGGAACAAATCACAGAGTTAGAGGCTTTGGTTAAGAGCCTGGAACTAGCATAGTGGGTCCCCAGCCCTACATTATGACTTACAATGAGCGCTAGCAAAAATGATTGAAGCAGATCACACAGGAGAAAAGTTAAATTTGTTTGAGTGAGCAGGGTTGTCTACTCCCCCTTCCCCCCACCCCTGCTCTCCCAGGGTTTTTTAGCAAGAAGAGAAAATTATCTGAATGGCTTATTTACTGCTTAAGGTAGTTATTGGAGCCTAACATTATCACTTCCATCCAGACCAGGCAAGGTCACGTTATCGCCAACACGGAAGTTATAAATTCAGAACCCCAGTCTCACTTTCTCTTTACTCTGTCTCTGGAGAGAGCCACATGGCAGCCATGTAGAAGTCTAATTTGCCCAAATTAATCAGTCCTTCTTTCCCATGATGATTTGGAAAGTCGGACATTTATGATCAATTAATATAACCCATAATCTCTCCTATTTTATCTGTAAAGGTCTATAGATTGTGCCCATCACCATAAGAGAGAGAAACTATGCATATAGACCGAGATAGCTTTTTTTTCTTTTTCTTTTTCAATGAAGCACTGAAGTAGGGTACTGAAATTTATGGCTAAGGGGATTGCTCAATACCCAGCACTCTATCTGGATAGTCTTCCCTAAAAAAATATTCTCTGTTTTGTGACAAGCACATGCTAACTTAATAATTGAATTCTGGCTTTAAAATGGCTAGCCACAATCCTTAATTAATCCAGAGAAAGATTGCTTTCCTGTCTAATTTCTACATATTTTGTATTCTGATTTATCCTGTATTCTATATGGTGTATTGCTAAACAGAGGAGTGCTAATCTGAGATTTAAATGATATTCCAGAATGCGCTTGTAACCCACACACCTTCTGAGTGTAGTGTTGTGTCCCATCTAGTGGCACCAAGACCACTTACAGAGAGCTAAATGAGTCTGCTCTACAGCCTTAGCTACAGGCCAATTGGCTTTTAGCTCAAGCGGTAGAGGCTCATGCACTAAGCTCCAGAGGTCCCAGAATCAACGAGCGGGGTCTGTTGGCCTTACGTTATTCCTAACCTTTGATACTTCCAAAGGGAATATTTGCTGACCTGATTATCCTTGTCCTGTATTTCCACCTTTAGTGATAACAGTAATCCTGGATATAGGATGAGTATTTTAGTTTCTCCATTTTGTGAACCATTTCTGCAGTGTACTACTAAAAAGCATATATATTGGCCTGCCAATCTCTGAAAGAAGATTTAAACTCAAGCTCTAGGGCCAACTGAAATGCCGCTTTGATCTTACTCAGAAAGTCCGATTAGATCAGTGCTGGGCTACATTGTAATTTTGTAATCAGTCAGTTAGAAAAGAGTACCATAAAAACCACATGCTGTGCTTGTTTGTTTAATTGACTAGTAACTATTCTTCCTTTTCATTGTGTAATTGGTGCCAAAGCATGACAAATCATTTTGGGACGTGTATTTTATATAGTATGTGCATAACTGAATAATAAAAATAACACTTTCAGCTTAATTATCATAATAATTAGCATGATACATTGTAAAACATGGCTTCAGTCTTAAATAAGAAATAAAACATTTATTAGTAAAAATCCATGCATATAAAAAAGCCCTGATCCAAGAGCATTATCAGAAAAAGCTACGGGAGTCAACATGTTATCAGGGTCATGCATTTGGAATTATGACACTAGAAATAGCATCAGAGAAATACACACAGCACCAGCTTCCCTTTCGGGTGACACAAAGCTCTCTGTCCTCTGCCCTTCATTATTCACTGCACTCAGTTTGGTTCTAGAAAGCTTCTGTTGAACATCAAAAACTTTTCACTAAGAGCACATATCGTCTGTGTGCCTGCCACACTCTAAGAATGTATAACATTACATTGTGACAGCTCTCTGATGATAGATTAGAGTAATACATTGTCAAAATGAGGCAGTCTGATGACATCTTTCTCAAAAGGTTGTACTGCCCAAAAATAGATTTGTTTTAATCATGCACCAAGTGAGCCTCTGTATTGGAAGCCACCCCTCATAGAAGTGTATGTCATGAAACCTTTAAAAAGCAAAAAATAAGTGATGATATTTACTGTCTCCATGTATTTTAGATCGTTCATATCTTCCTCCACTGGTACTCGCATCAAAGAAGCAAGAGATAAAAAACACCTGCTGAGTCTTCCCCTGACATAGCAGGATTGTCCCCTACAGTAGATTTCCTATTGCTTTGCTTTGTCTAGTTTGAAATGTCTTCAAAGACTGTGCTCCAAAATGTCTTAACTGTTATTACCATTAGAATTTTTTTCTCCCTGATGTTCAGGAAAATAAAGCATTTAACAGCTCTTAGTCACAGGCCCAAGCAAAATGTACCCAAGGAAGCTTCTTTCATTCTCACTAAACAGATGCTAATAGGCAAAAAAAAAACCTCCATTGTTTTTTCAATGAAGTTTACAAAAATAAACGGTCAGAACATAATCGTTTTGCAGCCCAGTGCAAATCCTAAGCAACTACTGCTGGGAAAAATTACCCAAGTAAATCAGAAACTTGTAATGATTTTCTGAGATTTCACAAAGGCCGATAGACTGGTTTCAGCCATTAATGCAAAATGGAACTGGAACTGCTGGAGTTATCTGACCGGGATTTCTTCCCTGTTTCCCTATCTAGCAAAATCTTTCATAGTCACTAAGAATAATACATTTGTATTTCTTTCTTTGCCAAATTCTACAGCTCTCTCACTCTCTCTCTCTAATATGGCATACCTAGTTTATTGTCTATGAGTGGTGTTGCTTGATACACTTCATGGGGAATGGAGTTTAATTAGAGCACATCATTGTTCTTATAGTCTCTGACATTTTATATATTAGCTACTGATTCTGTACTGCTGAATCAGGAAGAGTAGTGCACAGAAGTAGGTATCTGTATTCCACATTGTAGTGTAACCCATAGACAAAGAGTGCTACTATATTTCATGTGTCTTTGTTATAAGATACTTTGGGTGTAAAGTTAGGGGTAGGAAAAAACACTTGTTCATCGTATTTGAGAGATTGCTCGGACTATTAGCAGGTAGTTTACAAAAGAAAAATAATCACCAAACATGAAAAAAATTAACACAGTTATACCATGATTTCTGCTGCTTGGGTCAACACTATCTGTTGAGCACTCTCAAAATTCGTTCTTACCAACTGCAGCTTTATAGGGTTAGCACCCCAAATAGAAGTATCCTGGGCTTTGAAACTCTGATTCAGAAAAGCATCTTGATTCAGGACAGCATTTAGGTATATATTTACCTTTAAGCGTGGTCTTAAGTGAAAACGGTAACATGTGCCAGTGTTTCCTGAATTGAGCTCTTCTACAAAACACTGAGTCAAATCAAATGATGCTTCCCTTTTAATAGGATCCCACTGTGCACCTACAGTCACTTAGTGTAAGCACTTGGGCATTTGAATATTCTCCTCCTCCCTTGGCCTCTTTAAGGGAACCTTCAAGCTAACACTAGCTATAAGGGGGATAAAAAAAGAAAGTTGCGTCATGGAATTACTAAGCAGGAGACAACAATTCCTATCAGCCACCTCCCCACTGCATGTTGCCTTCCTTCTGGTCAGCAGACAGAATGGGGTAAAAACTCTGTGAAAAGACTGTGAACCCAGTAATGATCAGTCACTTTTGGGAAGCTGTAGCAGCATGACTAGCTAGAAACTGCAGAGAGGAAATGCAGAGGGAACTGCCCGAGAGTAAGAATTCGGGAACTCTGTGGAGCAGAGTGAAATAGGCAAGCTAGGCAGCCTAAGGCAGCAGATTTGGCCTGGCCACCTCTGCATCATGACAGAGGGGCAGCTGGGCCAAACCTATGTGACCCCCCATGTGCCAGGTCTCAATGTCACATGCTCAGATTTGGCCCAGCCTCCCCTTTGTCATGAAAGAGGGGCAGCTGAGCCACATTTGGGGAGGTGGGGAGCAGCACACTGAAGTGTTGCCTAGGGCAGCAGATTTTGTTGAGCAGCCTGTGGGGTGTGATGTAAGACATGCAGTCCAGACCAGGTCTAGGTGGATCTCATGGGGAACAAGAGAGGCTGGACAGGAAGTTGCTGCAGAGGGGCATCACCATGTGAGCCTAGTCTGAATAGAGACTGGATTGGAGAGGGCACTAGGCCTAAAGAAATTTCTCTCTTGCTTGGAGTCCCTCCTGGGTCCCAAACAAGAACAACTATTGCTCACTTTGAACTATAACTGTTTAAGCCACTGTATCTCTGGTATTTGCAACCTATCCCTTTGCCAGGCCTATTAAAAGACCATTTACTTTGGCCAAGTGTCTGAGTGGTACAGGCCTAGATTTTGAAGTGCCTACAGTGCTTGCAGGTGGATTGATTTAAATCAAAGCAATTTTGTGAGTCTAACGTAAGTGTGTGTCCAGTACACATCATTGCATGTCCTGTTGGTTGTATCTATCATAAAACACGTTTTTCATATATGGTTTGCTCCTCTAATGAAGGTCAAAGCACTTCCTTTCTAGCTTCTTTCAAAATGAATAATTTATTAATACAACTAATGGCTGATTTCTTTTTTTTCTAAAAAATCAGCAGCAGCCTGGCTCATTCCTGGCTCACATGCCCTTGACTAACAAGGAAATGAATGTTCCGCACCCATTTGCACTAAATTCAGTATTGGTCCTCTGCCAGTACTCCCAGATGCTCTCTCACACAACTGCTTCATTCTGTCTCTAATTTAAGATTAACCGATTTCAGTTCAGATGACTCAAATTAGTCAGTTTAGGCTGCTTTGGATTTCCATATGTCATTAAAAGGAGAGAAAAGAGGGGCTTCAATCAATAGACCTGTAAATCTAGCAACAAAAGTCATGGCTGAAGACAGGACCTTGGGTGGGGTGAGCCAGGGTTCTGAGGTGGCACTAAGCATCCTCTGTCTAGGCTGGCTCATTTTGGCTCACCTGCTCAGGATCTAACTGACCACCATATGTGGAGTCGGGAAGGAACCAATGACCTTTCGTGGGGGGAGGGTTTTACCTTTCTCTGCAACATGTGGGGGTGGTGTGCTGTGGGTCACTTGCCAAAATTATTTGGATATAATCTCACTTAATAATTTTCCTGCCATTGTGGGGTGAGGGGGAAGCCTCAGGCACTGGTACACCTTGGTCCCTCCTGTACCCTGCCCTAGGCATGTAATAGTCCGGTTTCCAATGGGCTATAATACTTTGGTTTAATTTCAATTGTTGGGTTTAGTTCAGGTGCTGGGTGCTCTTGGTCGTCTGGATATAGAGGAGTCAGACTAGATCTGGTGGTCCGTTCTGGCCTTAAACTCTGTGGCTCTAAGATAAATGTAACAAAAAATAAAGTAATATAGCAAAGAGAATATAAGAATGTTTTACACTTCTCTTAGGCTTTTCATTGGAGGATTTCAGTATGCTTTACAAATGTTATTTGAATTGAGCCACATATTTCATGTATCATATGCTGGATAATAGCATAAGAAGAACTCATGTTTCTAAAACTGAAGTAGCTCTTTATTAAGAGCATTATTTACAGACATGCTGGAATTGCAGTAGCATTCATACCACGTACACTCAGACTGGCTCCCAGGTGCCTCCTACAAACGTTTCTCTTCTGCAACCTGTGCTCCACCCTCCAAGGTCCATGCAAGGTCCACCACACAACTCTTCTGTTACGTGAATACATATTACTACTTCTTTTATATACAAAAATATTCAGATGCAGAGAAGTTGTGACTTACTCAAAGTTACAGAAGAAGCACCTGACAAAGTGGGAATAAATCCCAGATCTCCCGATTCCCAGTCCTGTAGTTTAACCACAACACCATCTTTCCCCACATAACTGTGTAATATTATGAAAGCACAAGGTAATCATATAAATCCAGTAACAAAATGAATAACAGACATAGAGTGCTGGGGGAAGTATGCAATTTCTTGGCTGGGAGGAATAGCCACAGTCAAAATGAATACTTTGCCAAGGAGATCTTTCTTATTACAAAATCTTTGTGATTTTTTTCCCCAGATAAAAACCCTAGCAGGAATACAGAGGATATTGTTAGAATTTATAAAGAAAAAGAATGGATTAAGTGAGAGCAGATACTTTGTATAGACCCATTAAATAGAGTGGACTAGCTGTTCCAAATATGCTATGATGCTATCAGGCTGAACATGTTAAAGCAATAATGGATAGGGATCACTCTAATCCAGCTAAATACTAGGTCTTAATTGAACAAGAAAATTGCAGCAGGGTGAACATCACTAGGCTATCATGGATTAATAAAAAATCATGCTCACCAGAAATATACACACATCCTTTAGCAAAGGCAACTCTATGAGTTTGTGATTAAAACTAGAAATAAGTTCAGGTCTTTTCTCTCACCAATGACACCAATTGCAAATAATCCAGATCTGAACCCAAATTGCAAATCAGAGAGCTTCAAAGATTTGGAGAGCCATGGAATACACACAGATGGGTAGATATTCTGTAAAGAAATTTTTCTCTCTTATTTAGAGATTAAAATTAGCTTTAACTATCCCACTCTCTCCTGGTACCAGTACTTTCAAATCAGGCACTGTTTCTCAACTTTCTAGACAACCTGTTTTTATTCACAAAGCTAATTTTAATAGAAGCAATGGCATTGATCAAAAACATTATAATTAATTTATAATAATCTTTCCGGACAGCTTTCCTAACAAAAATGTTTCCACATATGGCATGCTGAGAAAAGGATATGGAGAGACATGTTATCCTAGCAGAAGGGGGTTTGATCTGGAAAAGAGGACCAGCAGCCTTAGTCTGTAGCACAATAAAAGAAAATTTCTTGAAGCTTCTGTTTCAGTGATACCTTACATCAGTCATCTTAAAAAAATATAGACTGAATGGAGATAAATGTTGGATAAATTATGGTGAAGGAGGAGATTTTATTGACATATGGGTGGACACGTCCAGTCACTAGAGAGTATTGGAATGCAATCACAAATTGTGGCATACTGATTACCAAATGAGCCCCTGCTAATCTTCCTAGGGAAAATGGTTTTCTTTCAGGTAAATGTACTTTGAGAACTGAATAAAATTGTAACCAAATATCTAAATATCCATTTGCCCACTGTCTATTTTTCTGGGTATGTACTTGGTGCGTTAATTTTTCTATAGCCACAACCTCTCATATTTTTGAATCATTCCCTCAATAGCTTGGCTATTTTTCAATGAGAGGCTACCAATAACCGAGGAGCTACTAACAGATGAGAGGTTAATTTTTCATTTCCTTGTGTGTGACCGACACACCTGTCCAATTTTTTTAACTAACAGTTGATAAATATATCTGGTCTCTGAGACCAGGCCACATCCAAGTCTTCACATCTTACTTTAAAACAGTACAGGCAAAATTCTATTAGACTAGAACTTCAGAGTTACAAATATCTCGGGACTGGACAAAACGTTATGGTTGTTCTTTCAAAAATTTACAACTGAACATTGACTTAATACAGCTTGGAAACTTTACTATGAAAAGAAAAATGCAGCTTTCCCTTTTTGTTTAGTAGTTTATATTCCACACAGGACTGTGCTGTGTTTGTTTTTCTGTTTGTTTTGGTTTTGGTTTTTGTCTCTGCTGAGGCCTGATTGTGTACTTCCGATTCCAGAAGAGGTGTGTGGTTGATGGTCAGTTCGTAACTCTGAGGTTCTACTGTAATAGCTGTGCTGCTAATAGGGGAGGGGCCTGGCCATATAAAATGTTCTTGAATTATCTTAGCAGTTAAGAGTAACATAGCTCAAGGTGGCTATGGGAACATGCTTTGGAGCACACCTTCCTGCTTCTCCAAAAACAAGCAGTGATTACTATCCTAGACAGTGTGCTGCAGATTGCCTTGTATCTTCTTCTCCTCCTTTCCCCACAGCAGACCTGTGCGATGCATGGCAGGATTTGATCTTATTTTTTTCATACTAGCAAATTCATTAATGTAACTTGTGTGTTGACTTCAGATTCTCAACAACAGCTACTTCTGAGATCAGACCCAAGCTTTTAGCATTTGGCCATTCATCCAGTCCAAGATTTTTCAGATACTTCATTTACATAACAAAACACTGCAGAAGTGACAAAGAGTCCTGTGGCACCTTAAAGACTAACTGAAGTATTAGAGCATAAGCTTTCGTGGGCTAATACCCACTTCGTCGGATGCATGCAGTGGAAGTATCCAGAGGCAGGGATAAATAAGAGGCAAGGGCCCGGTTGGAGCTAACAAGGTTAGTCCAATCAGGCTGAACCAGCTTGTTATCTCTAATCAGGGAGGATGAGGTCCTCCTCTAGCAGCTAGTCTGGAGGTGTGAACACCAAGAGAAGAGAAGCTGTTTTTGTAGTTAGCTAGCCACTCGTAGTCTTTGTTCAATCCTTGATTGATGGTATCAAATTTGCAAATGAATTGCAGCTCTGCAGTTTCTCATTGCAGTCTGGTCTTGAAGTTCTTTTGCTGCAAGATGGTGACCCTTAGATTAGTAATTTTGTGTCCAGTGAGGTTGAAGTGTTCTCCTACAGGTTTTTTTATATTGCCATTCCTGATATCTGATTTGTGTGCATTTATCCTTTCTTGTAGGGACTGTCCAGTTTGGCCGATGTACATAGCAGAGGGACATTGCTGGCACATAATGGCATATATTACATTGGTAGATGTGCAGGTGAATGAACCAGTGACGGTGTGGCTGACCTGTTCATTCCCCTGCACATCTACCAACATAATATATGCCATTATGTGCCAGCACTGTCCCTCTGCTATGTACATCGGCTCTTTGTCACTTCTTTGTCACTTCTATGTACTTTGTCACTTCTTTGTCACTTCTATGTACATCGGCTCTTTGGCACTTCTTTGGCACTTTGTCGACTCTTTGTCGCTTCTGCAATTCCAGACTAACATGGCTACCTCTCTGATTCATAACAAAACACTGACGCAAACAATAAATATGCATGTGAAATTAGCAATTTACAACAGATTAGCAACTACTTACATTAAATGTGTTTGAGATGTTGTTTGGCTTTGATGTTTGATACAAAAAGAATTCAACAGTTCTGTAGGGAGGTTTCAAATGTATCCCAGTGTATGTCCTCAGTTAGAGTGACCAGATGTCCTGATTTTATAGGGACAGTTCCAATTTTTGGATTTTTTTCTTATATAGGCTCCTATTACCCCCCCACTCCACCTCAGTCCCGATTTTTCACGTTTGCTGTCTGGTCACCCTAACAGAGCCATCTCTGATACTATTGTGAATGGTAGCTAGTGACAAAGATGTTAGATGAAAGATACATATCTACAGGCTTTAGTGATGTAAATGCTGCAGACACCAGCCATCTGCTAACGTCAACAAAGCGAGGTGGGCGGGGGGCTAAGAACAGTGTAAGGGTAATATAATGTATTATGAGATGAAAAAAAACAGATAACAGACTCTTTCAAATAAACCTCAATAGATAATCATGTTCCTCCCACTTCAACAGATAATCATGTTCCCCCCACCTCCTAAAATAATCTCTCTTTCTGGTTGCCTTACAATTTCCCTTCTACCTCTAAGCATCCTGAACAGATGATTTCCTATCTTCTCACTCTTCCTTCCTGATCCTCTCTAATCTGGTTTCTCCGTCTTCCATTGAGCTGAAACTGCTTCTAAGATTTTCATCTACATTGCCTTGGTCAAGTATCAGTTCTTATTCTGTTCCATGCTTATTCTCCTTGTTCTTTCTCCAGACTTTGATAGCATTGAGGCATCACTCCCTCCTTTTTAAAGTTCTCTTCTCAGTTGGCTTTCATGTTCCTACCCTGTCTTGGTTTTCTCTTCTCTTCACTGATCTCCTTTAGCAGTTCCTCCTCTTCCCTTTCAACCCTCTCTGAGGGATTCTCTCAGGGCTCTCTTCTTGTTCTCTTGTATATCTTAGTCATGGATGATCTGATGCACTCATACAGCATCCACTATTATCTCTACATTGATAGATCACGTGTGGTGAGGTAGATCTATGATTGAGTTTATCTCTCACCATCCAGAATTATGTATCTGCATGTCTCTCCAGTGTATCATCCTGAGTTTCTCATTTTGAACTCAAGCTAACCATGACCAAAACCAAGCTTTTAATTTTCCTCCCCAACTCTCTCCTCTTCATCCTTTCTTCATCACTTGCCAAAACTCCATATTAATCCCTCTCCAGTGCTGCTATAATGGAGGACTACAGAGGTGGGTTGACTCAGATGCATTTTTCCTCACCCTAGTTTTATCTCCCTCATTCAATTCCAGTGTGGTCTGCCCCTTGGGACTACATGGTTGTTGCCTTTAGTCTATTGGTCTGACTTTGTGCTGGCCAAATTATGAGGAAGGGGAGATGGACCATCCAGACAGGAGCAGCCTCCATCCCCGCCCCCACCTTGTTGGAAAAGGGATAAATGATGCTATCATAAATCACATCCAAGCAAGCAGAGGGACAGCAGTTATATGATCCAAGGACACCAGTAATGGGCTAAACAGCTACTTGTCCCCATTCATCCTGCTGGGATACTGGCTCCTATAGAAGGAAAGGCAGGGGAGAGCAGGGTCATGCCAACAGACACAGAAATATACTTGTCTTTTGAGATCACATCCAGTAGCAAGGCAGTAGGTGACATGCAAGGCTCTGGACAGATTTACACACACACACAGCTGCTTGAGTGAATGCGGGGAAGTAGTGGAAAGAGGTTGCACACTTCTTAACATGCTGTAAGGCACAGACACTTCTATACACTCACCAACGATCCTCTGGCTCATGCAGAAGGTGTTCAGTCCCTTATCCCATACACTCATGTAGGATGGAGTGAATTGCTCTTGAGGGAATGCTTAATGTCCCTGAAGACCCTCTCTCCAATCTCAGCCAGGTCAACTGCATTGGCTGGAGTCCCTCACCCCCACCCATTTGTAGCCTTCCCTAGGGCTCCTGCAGCTGTCATACACTATTGCCAACCCCAGGCATTCAAAAAAAATATGAGTCAGGTCCCCACAAAATCATGAGAATGGCTTTGAAATCATGAGATATTTTTAAATAATACAGGTGGGGTTCTTTTCTTCTGGTTTCTGGGCCTTTAGGGTAAGTTCATTTCAGTTTGTCAAGCTTTTCCCTGCAGCCACATATGATCCAAAATTACTATGTTTTAATGAAAGCTGAGATTTTCATGCCAGATCTTGATCCAGGACATGGGGCTTTAAAATAAAATCAAATACACAAAACTCATGATAAAATCACAAGAATTGGCAACACTGTAAACACGATCCTGCAGCTCAGTCCACAGGCTCAGCTTGTGAGTGGCCCATTGCCAATCTTGTGCTCAGAAAGGAGGCCAATTTCCATCATCATCATCATCCTGGTTACTTATTATTTATATCAGCATAGTTCTTGGCAGAGATTCCCTGACCACTTCCTTTGAGAAACTTCTGGTCAGTTCCCAATTTGGCCAGTATACCCAGTACCACCACGTGGTGCAGCTGCAGACAACTGACAGTGGCTGTTACTCCCATCAGCTGAACATCTTTTAAAACTTCCAGTTGGATGGGAAAATCTCTGTTATGTATGCTAATAGTAATGATATATGTTAGTGAAACTAGGAGGAGTAGCCACTTCTATGCTTATCTGTTAAAAATACCACTGCCAATTACCAGATTAGGCACCTCTCTCCTTGCATGTGTTTCACTGCTCAGCATTACCTTGGATCAGTGGATGCTGTTAAGCACTGATATAGACATGCACAAAGCAAGCCATTTACAGGGCACAAAAAGTTTTATTTAACCTACAGAACCAGGAACTATAATACAGTGACTCCTCGTTTAACATTGTAGTTATGTTCCTGAAAAATATGAAACAATGTTAAGCAAATCCAATTTTCCCATAAGAATTAATATAAATGGGTCGGGGGTTAGGTTCCAGGGAAAAAAATTTCACTAGACGAAACACACACACACAGAGTGTAAGTTTTAAACAAACAATTTAATACTATACACAGCTATGATGATTGTGAAGCTTGGTTGTGGTGGTGAAGTCGGGGGGTGGGGGAGATATTTCCCAAGGAATGTCTTACTGTTAAATGATGAACTAGCATTCAGCTGAGCCCTCAAGGGTTAATACAGTGTTGTTAATGTAGCCTCATACTCTATAAGGCAGCATGAATGGAGGGAGGGGAAACAGCATGGCAGTCAGATACATACCCGCTGTGTGTGTGTGTGAGAGTGAGAGATGCACAAGGCCCCTTTAAATACACTTGCCCCACTCTAAGTACACTGCCTTTTTAAGTAGGTTAGCAAGTTGAGACAGAAGTTGCTGCCAGGAAGCATGCTCCATCCTGAGCCCTGTTGTGTCGTCCCCCCAACTCTAGGGAAATGGGGTAAGCAAGGGTGAAGGAGACACCCTGAAATTAGCCTCACTTCCCCCCCGCACCCCAGCAAGCAGGAGGCTCCAGGGAGCAGCTCCAAGCAGAGGGCAGGAGCTGCCTATGGCAATGTGGGGGCAGGACAGCTGAACTGCTGGCAATTAATAGCCTGCTGGGCAGCTGCCACACAGGGAATTTAGGGGAATGGGGAGCTCATGGGGTGCTACCGGTCCACCCTGGTTCCAAGCCCACACCAGCTAGCTCCAATAGGCTGCTCTTCCTGGAAGCAGTGGACAAAGCAGGCAGCTGCCAAACACTCTTATAAGAGAGAATTGCACGACTTTAAACAAGCATGTTCCCTAATTGATCAGCAACATAACAATGTTAACCGGGACAACTTTAAGTGAGGAGTTACTGTACATAAAGTCAGTACCTTGTCTATTAATTAGCTCTTACATACAGTACACGCACAGAGATAAGACAATTCCTGTAACAGATGCCACACCTAGAGCACTTAGAGCTTGGCAGCCATAATTACAGCACAGTAAACAATGACACCAGAAGTGGATGCCAGCCCATTATGTGTAAGGGAACCTGCCCCAGAATCCTCATTACTGCTCCAGGTGTTTCCCCAGACTGGGAGTGCCATTCTAAGGGAGAACTCATTGTTTTGAACAACATTCTTATAGGAGCATGCAGTGTGAAAAGTGCTTTGTATGCTGTGAAACTCTACCTTTGTTCAGCAATCTGCCAATACAAATGGTAACAAGGAGCTAGCACTGTTCTTGGAGTGTCATGGCTGCCAGTCAAGACCTGTGTCACTGTAAAACAGGAAAAGACTGTCTCAAGCAAGCAAAAGTTTCTGTTTTATTCTTACCTGTATTGCTTGCTTGTGCTCCACTTCTGTTTCTTCCAAAATTATGTTATAAACTGGATGGCTATGGGCTGAGTTAAAACTTGATTGAGATTGATAGGTGTGAATGCCTCTTTCAGTTAAGTATAAGGATTAGCCCCCACCTAGGCCAAAAGGAGTCCAAGTATATGAACCCAGATATACGTTTTTGCTACCTATTGTTTTGAGTAGGGGTTTTGTGTGTGAGGGAAGGCAGAACACACAGAGATGGATTGACAGTCAGCCAGACGGAATAGTTGAAAGCACAATGTCTCACCCTGGAAGAAAGCTGGGAAGAGACTTTTGGGTCAGAGGTGCAGTCTGAAAAAAGTGTTCTTGATGGTGTAAGCAAAAGAAGCTATGTCCTGATAGTTGATTCCTTCTGATTCAAAGACATGGGACTCTGTACATTCTTTTCAAATAGGCAGAACGGTACCAAAAAAATACCTGGCCATCACCAATTTCCACCTTCAACCCAGCAAATCCCCAGGGCCTCAAACCTTAACTAGCTGCATGGGTCAAAAGGTGGTAACAGTTACATAATATACAGCCATTACAGTCAGTCTTGCATTTGCCACCTGAATTGGAAGGAGGGATTTTCCTACAGGGTTTGAAGTCTGCTCCCCTTCCATTAGACATTGTCCTAACATGGCTCTGGTTTCAAATGTCCCACAACAAAGGCAAGAGACAAATGTTAAAGGCTTTAAGCATCCAGGCCCCATTTTTAAAAGTCCAAACAGACACTGTTTGTTGTTGTGCATCAGCCATGCAGCTTGTATGAACACGCATAGCGCAGTTCCACTATGCTGTTTTGAAGGACATCGTGTCAAAATAAAAGAGGTGGGTAAATGTAAGAGGAAGGAGACAAAAAGTGGTTCTACTAAAGAGCAAGACAAATGGCTGGTGGCTTATTTTAAAAAAACACTGATTTTCACTTTAACTTCTCCAGTCAGCCGTTGGCAAATTGGCATATCTTTGGATTAGCCAAGACTCCAGTACAGCTACCAGGTTCCCTGTTTCCCACCCTCATAATATTGCTATTTTCTTTTAAGAATTTCTTCACTTACCATCTTCTTGAATAATTCCAAGGCCATGTTATAGGACACTTATTAACTAGACTAAAAAGCAAAAACTTTTAGACAGCAAGCTAAGAGCCCGGCTGAGGATCTGTTTTAACAGAACCTCTCTTGTATTAGTGTTGGCCCTATGCAACTGATTTGATATCATTGCCTTCCCAATACCTTGCATGTCTCTCACTTTCCAATAGAAGCCAGCAAAACAGAGATGTCATAATAATAAAATTGCATCTTACCATAATAGAGTCATACCCACACTGTAAGGACAGGGTCCTTTTGGCAGCTCAGCCATCAGAATAATAGGGGAAATATGGGGAAGAAATCCCAAAAATTTCAGGGTCAGTGCAACTTTTAAAAAGGATGAAATAAAAACCTGGGTTAATTATCTGCAAGCACAATGAGTCCTAGGGTTGCCAAGCCTCCAGGATTGTCCTGATGTTTCCAGGTATTAAAAATTAATATTTAATTAAAGATTATGTCATGTGATGAAACCTCCACAAATACATCCAACCAAAATTGGCAATCCAAGTGGATCATGACTTTTTTCCATATCACGATCCTCTGTTACAACAGAAGGAAGTTTTGGGACTCCCTCTTCTCTAGCCATAAAAGAGGCTCATGACTCTTAAGGCTCACAGACTGAGAACCCATGTCTAGCACGATCCTTTATTTGCATCATTTCAGTGGCACAATTATAGGTTCTATTCTTTGCAGAATACAGAAAAATAAAGCTAACAAATATACATTTCTTTATCACGGGAAGCAAAACATGGATAAACATAATCATACGATGCTGTTCTCAGCAAACAGACAACAGTCATGACCCTTTTGGAAAATCCCAGTTACATATCCACTGAGGCTCTGGGTCCTCAGCCATCCCTCAGACAATACCCAGGTTTTTGAAGAAATAAAGAACTGATTTGATTTTTTAAAATGTATCAAAATATCCTGTGAAAATGCTTATGGAAAACATTGTGCACACAACTATTCTCACTCAGAGAGAGAGAACTGTGAAAACTCCAGCCATGCAAAGGATCAGAGAATGGGAAAGTAAGGAACAGTACATTGGTAACAAAAGAGAAAGCTGGAAAAAAGAACTTCACAATATAATCTTTTTTTAAAAAAAAATCTCATGGTTTTACAACCTGTAACAGTATATCTTTCCCCATGGGCTCAAGAGCCTGGGCCTAAGCCAGCCCTGATTACATGACAAGCTTCACATGGGTTGAGTCAGGTGCTTCCCATATAAAAAGAGTAGGCATCAGCAGTGAGAAGGGAAGTATGGGAGACTGTAGTTCTATTTGTAGAGATCTAAGGGAGTAAGATAGCTCTTGCAGACCACTGAGTCAGCAGAGGAAAAGCTGAAGAAGCAAGAGTGGGAGAAAACTCTCCAGGTATAGAGTGGCCTAGGAGAGACCTTGTTGTGGCAGCAGAGTGCCTATAAAGGCCAACTGGGTAAGTTTTGTTGTGTATTCTTTTAGGTTAATCAAGAGAGATGCTGAACTAGGCTTGAAATTTAGAGAGTCCATATGTACTAGAGGACTCAAGAAACTGGACCCCAACAGGGGATTTCTTCGAACAATCTTTTGAACTATTTGTGAGGAGTCCCTGAAGAGAGGGCAAGCAAAACAGAGATAGGGGGCTCTGATGTAATAGCTACCCAGGAGGAGGCACTTAGGTGGTGACTGCCTGCGCTACATGGTTAGTGGTGACTTTTTGGGAAGGTGGTTAGGATTTTTGAACTTTGGTGTGTGGCAGTGCTGGATGATTTCTGGCCAGGGGGGAGTGGAGGGGACTGATGACCAGATCAGAGCCCATGCAAACAAGGTGAATGTGAAAAAGGAGCAGCACCCTGGGTAACAAATAGGCATTGAAAGAAGTCCTCAATAGGTCTCTTATGCAACTCTGTATTTATACTTTGATACTAATTTGAACCTAGATCAGAGTGGTCACTATATTAAGAAGGTAAAAATGCCTTCTCTTTTTTTTAAGGTTCTCGTAGAAACATCTACAATTACACTGGTCTACAATTTTTTAGAAGTCGTCTGCTTCAGAGATAAAATGTGATATTTGTGATGTATTTTGATGTGCTGAATTCAAATATGACAATTAAAACAACTGATTGGCTACTGCTTCTAAGATATTTAAGTTTTTACATTTTATGTCTATGTATATTGTGTAGACAGTACAGTTTTAATCATAAATTGTAAACCTAGGTCTTTTCATGTGTTTATGGTTGCTTTACATGATAATATTTCACCTGTCCTGTTTATGTAACACTTTAAAAATCAGCAAAAGGGTTATACAAATAAAATGTATTATGAAACAAAAGGCAAAAAACTGTTATGTACATAGTTTAGTCCTATTCAGTGTCTACTCGGCGCTTCTTGGCTTGTCTCTTGAATTCATTAAATGGAGCATCTCTTGTCACTGTCCAGCAATAGTCTGCAAGCATTGATGGGCTCCATTTGCCCTGATAGCGTTTCTCCATTGTTGCAATGTCTTGGTGAAATCGCTCACCGTGCTCGTCGCTCACTGCTCCGCAGTTCGGTGGAAAAAAATCTGGATGAGAGTGCAAAAAATGTATCTTTAGTGACATGTTGCAACCAAGGCTTTTGTATGCCTTGAGGAGGTTTTCTACCAACAACCTGTAGTTGTCTGCCTTGTTGTTTCCAAGAAAATGTATTGCCAATGACTGGAAGGCTTTCCATGCCATCTTTTCCTTGCCACGCAGTGCATGGTCAAATGCATCATTTCGAAGAAGTTCACAATCTGAGGACCAACAAAGACGCCTTCCTTTATCTTAGCTTCACTTAACCTTGGAAATTTTCCACGGAGGTACTTGAAAGCTGCTTGTGTTTTGTCAACGGCCTTGACAAAGTTCTTCATCAGACCCAGCTTGATGTGTAAGGGTGGTAACAAAATCTTCCTTGATTCAACAAGTGGTGGACGCTGAACACTTTTCCTCCCAAGCTCCAATGACTGACGGAGTGGCCAATCTTTCTTGATGTAGTGGGAATCTCTTGCAGGACTATCCCATTCGCAGAGGAAACAGCAGTACTTTGTGTATCCAGTCTGCAGACCAAGCAAGAGAGCAACAACCTTCAAATCGCCACAAAAAGTTGTTTCATGTTGTCATAGGTTTCCTTCATATGGACTGCAAGATCAACTGGAATTGATGGCAAAACATTGCCATTATGCAGCAAAACAGCTTTAAGACTCATCTTCAATGAATCAGTGAAAAGTCTCCACTCATCTGGATCGTGAACGATGTTGAGGGCTGCCATCACACCATCGATGTTGTTGCAGGCTACAAGATCACCTTCCATGAAGAAGAATGGGACAAGATCCTTTTGACGGTCACGGAACATGGAAACCCTAACATCACCTGCCAGGAGATTCCACTGCTGTAGTCCAGAGCCCATCAGCTCTGCCTTACTCTTGGGTAGTTCCAAATCGCTGACAAGGTCATTCAGTTCAGCTTGTGTTATGAGGTGTGGTTGAGAGGAGGAGGATGGGAGAAAATGTGGGTTCTGTGACATTAATGGTTCAGGACCAGAAGTTTCACCCTCTTCCTCTTCCTCATCTGACTCAAGTGAGAATGATTCTGGTGCATCAGGAACCGGCAGCCCTCCGTGGGGTATTGGGCGTATAGCTGATGGAATGTTTGGATAATGCACAGTCCACTTTTTCTTCTTTGACACACCTTTCCCAACTGGAGGCACCATGCAGAAGTAACAATTGCTGGCATGATCTGTTGGCTCTCTCCAAATCATTGGCACTGCAAAAGGCATAGATTTCCTTTTCCTGTTCAACCACTGGCGAAGATTTGTTGCACAAGTGTTACAGCATATTTGTGGGGCCCACCTCTTGTCGTGATCTCCAATTTTGCAGCCAAAATAAAGGTGATAGGCTTTCTTAACCGTAGTGGTTATACTGCGCTTTTGTGATGCAAAAGTCACTTCACCACAAACATAGCAGAAGTTATCTGCACTGTTCACACAAGTACGAGGCATCTCTGCTCACTTTGGCTAAACAGAAATGTGTCCCTTTGCAAAATCAAACACTGACAAATAAGAGAGTACGACACTGTATGATTTCTAGAGCTGATATAGGGCAATTTGTTCAGCAGAGTGATGTAAGCTTCGTGATGATTGCATCATCCGTGACTTCTAGGGATAACATGATGCATATCATATCATGTATGACACAATACCAGCTTCAGATTGCATCATTCATTGTTTTGCCTAAAAAGCAAGTACTGTCCAAACCCAGTCATAGATTTATTCATAGATCCAGTCAAAAATGTATTTTAGTCATTTCTGGTTTTAAGTTGAGATCCCTTCCCTTTATAACTCACTTATCCTCTGCCATTCCCATGTCAAGGGTCGTATATACTGACCCAACAGCAGATCTTGAAAACTAGAGCCAATCAACAATTTTAAGCATCATTTTCGTTCTCAGTGACCCAGAATTAGTAAAGTTTGACTACATTTCTTTCAGAAGCATTTTGGCTGTAAAGCAGTGTTATTGGGATTTATCTAGCCAGATTCCTCAGCCTTTTCATACTTCCTTCCTTTCAGGGAGCCTATGAAATATATATTGAATGTGAGTGGTGGTGTTTTGTTTTGTGTTTTTTCCCTTCACAGAAATTTTTTATTTATCTGACTAGTAAGTGCTAGTAGATAGGTTATGATAGGAAAACCTTTTTTTAGTTTTACAAGGCTCTGTAATATTCCAAACTGTATGGATTTTTTTAAATCCTTTTTGTTTTTAGACTTTTTCCTGTTACAGTTCATGGGTTTTCCTGGTTGATTTTTAATACTCCTTTTATTCTACAATGTTAAATTAATATGTTCACAAGGGAAAGTCCATCATACTTTGACATGCAGGGAATAGAGAGAAAAACTTTGTAATAAGAGTGATATTCACAACTCAAAGTCTTTTAAAGACCTGACATATTTCATCAGATTTTATAGTATCTTACTGTGGAGTTATTGCTCTCATAGTAAAACACTCTTCTGAGAGAGGTGGCAGAAAGTGGCCCTAAATATTAAAAATCACATTTTGCCAAATTCAGGCTGGAAAATGCGTGTCAAGATTGTTCCCACTCTCCAGCCACCTAGCCAATACAATAGGTTAAATCCCAAAATCAAATAGTCACGAGTCCTGACTAGACAGTGAATTGAGGCCTCTAATTTATAACTGTATAATCCCCACAGTCCCATCAAACATCGGAGCACACATTCTCACTTCCTCTCTTTGTTCTCTTTACCCCTTCATCCCCCAACAATGATGGACACTGCAAATGACACATTGCTGACCAGTACAACAATTTAGCAATGCCATGCTCCAGTTTGCTCTGTTACTTTTGTTTTTCTTGCAAACACGCTATTCCCTTTCTGATCTTCACCAAGTGCATTAGAAGGGGTCCTATTTATTGACAAACTACAAGTGTTAATGAAAGGTGTATGAATTGACAGTGTCAAGTATTCCATCATTGATGAATAGTGCACAACTAAAATTTCTAATTTTATTAGAAGGCTTGACCAAGAAAGACTACTCAAGATTGGATAAATGAGTATAAAGAAATTAGACTACACTTAAACAGAGCCTGGCTACAAAAACAGGAGTCTTTGTGTTCCTTTAGCAATTTAGCTAAGAAAGGGACCTTATATAGAGCTGGATAAGTGGCAGCAATTTGTCCTTTTGGCATTTGAAAAGAGATCCAGTTTCTCTAGCCCTTTTGTTTACATTCAGCTGCAGATTTACTCTTACAAACTGTCATTCTATTTCATGAAAGCTCAGTGAGCAGATTCTTTTTGGGATAAACCCTGAAGCCCTTAGGAAGTTCTTTCTCAGTCCATGGGATTGAATTTATCAGATGAGGTTTTGGCTAAAAACCCATGTTAGGTATATGAGCTGTCTTAATACAGTGGACTGTGTTGCGTTTGCAGCCTCTGGACGGTGCTACTCTTTGACTAAACTTTTCTTGTTGAGATCTCCCAAAGAGTAACATTGGCCAATTGCCTTTACGCCTAAGGATCCACTCTCGCCAGTCCCAGTCAATATGGATGTGAGGCATGTCACTTAACTACGGTTAAAAATAACAATTTCGGGACTTTTTCAAAACGGCATCCACACAAGTGGGCACGGTGGTGCATGCTGCTAGCTTGGCCACACCCTAATGGGCATGTTGGAATTTAAATGTGTAGAAGGTAAGACTAAATCATGATGGTCCCTTCTGAGCTTAAAGTCTGAGTCAAAATGGTAATTTTTTGCCTAAATAAGGAATGTTTAATTAGGTCAATAAATCTGAGTTTTGACTGACCCAATGACTAGTCTTTAGATCAAAGCTCTGAATATTTCCAAAACAAGCTAATTATTAAATTGAGACATATTTACTTTAACAATGTTTCTAATTTCAAGAACAGGTTTTATTGCTTATGGAAATAGTGGTTTCAATTATAGCAGATGACTGAGATTTTTTTTTCCAGAGTTTAGTTTCTGTATTCCCCACCAGCATATGCTGCAACTGTATCCATAAGATGTCTCTTACCTTCACTTTCCTGCAATGTGGGGAGGAGAGGGATATTCTCCAAATAGGAATCCATCTTGTAACTTGTGGTTGTCTCACCAATTTTGGTCCCAAGGGGGGCCATTAGTGTGACCAGGCTAGGAAGCTGTGAGCACCACAGCGGTAAGACAACTATTAACCGGAAGCAGCTGGAGCCAGTCATTCTTCCTATGAGTATTCCAGGAAAGGCAAGCCCCTTCTATGGGACCACCATCCAGGTTTGCCCTAGAAGAAGGCCAACATCCATGACTTTGAGCTTTTTGTTCTAGTTAGCTTGTTCTTCTTCTGAAACAATATGGGAACGGGATGGATTTGATCCAGGAATGAACAAGTTCATCCTGAGACAAAAAGGAAATGGAAGACTTGTAGGGGTTTTGTTCAGCTTGCCTGACAGTTTCACTACAAAGGCATGCATCTGGAATGTGATGGGTACAGGGAAGAGGAAGTAATTTTGGGAGGGCAGGAGAGTGAAGAGACCTAATCTCACTGCTGCATTGTTACACAGCCTGGCACCGGAATTCCAAAGGGCAACACCATGACTTACTTCATAAAATCAGATTTGTCTATATATGGGTGGAAAGCTTATTTTGTAGATTACCTTAGGGCCTTAAAACATGAGTTTAGTAGCTGGAGGCTTCAGTCCCATGGGTTTCTAAGCTCCTGGGCTGAAACACATCTGTGCACAAGCAAAGCTAAAGCAGGGCTCCTCTACTGCACACTTCAGAGCTTTGCCAAGCTGTAATTGGGAACATCTTATGGAAGGACATAACTCCAAGTTAATAATTCTTTGGTTTACCAGAGAATAGAAAACCTAGAACTGCTTTATATTGTATATCCGAAAGCATCTTCTGAACGCAGGACTGTACAGTTACTTTCACTGTGTTGGACATTGTTCCTGTTGTTACTGAGTCGTTTCTCTTGTATGTTAATTTTTATATATTTCAAAGCATTCATATGTCTAGAAAGTGTGTTTTGCCGAATTGGGAACAGTTGGGCTAGTACAGTATTATACATGTCTGTGTTATGCTCTGTAGTGATGCTTGGCTGGGTGAACAGATCTGTTAAATCTATTTTTATAGTGGCTTGATAATGAGCTGCACTGACTGCAACAGAAGCAAGAAAGGGGAGGAGGGAATGAAGCTGGCCACTTCAGCATGGAACCTTTTCTGGGACAAAATCTTAGAAACTACAAATAAAAATACTCCTTGGGGCCAAGTTGTCTGAACCATGTGTACTGGGAAACGTAAACCCAAGCTCACATAATTAGTAGGCAAAGTCTGCAATTAATATATTGTATTGCAGTTAAACCCTGCAGCAGACAAACAACACAGTACCACTTTGTTTGACACACCAATAATGAAAACAGGTTTATCTTAATAGGTTCATCAGTGCAGCATTGTTCATTAGACACTGGGGAACAGAGCTACTTCCACTAATGGAGTTGTTCATCAGGCCTTCACAGGCAGATAAGAACCAATGGTGCAAGAAAGCTTACTTACACTCTGTACCAATAGCACATACATTGCATTCCTCCCTGCTGCTCATCTTTCAACCTGTACACTCTGAGAAGGACACTTGGAATGCACCTTCCTCTCAGGTACACTTCCACTTTTTCAGCCTGAAACAAAAAATAGGACATGATCAGCAGGAAATGATTATAGATAGTGTGAACTGTTCCTCCCTTCAAGGAAAGACTCTATGACAATATGCTGCAATCTCAGGATAACTAGCCCTTGGAACAATTTACAAAGGGAGATGATGGATTCTCCATTACTTTCAGTCTCTAAATCAGGACTGGATATTTCTAAAAGAGATAGTGTAGTGTAACCACTCGCTATAGCCTTTAATACAGGAATTATTTGGCTAAAATAACCTTGTGTGTGTCACCTAGGAGGTCAGAATAGGTCATCCTACTGGTCCCCTGTGGCCTAAAACATGGTGGTAGAATCCCATTGCTTCTGGGGCCTCTGATGCAGCAGTGGCCACTCCTATTTCCTTTCTGGGCCACTCCCCCTCTCCATCAGGCCCCATTTCACAGTTCAAGAAATCTTGCTTAAACCTATTCTACACCTCAGACCCTATCACTTGCCTCACAAATCCTATGTGTGCTGTGATTGAAGAGGTGGTTCTAAGTGTACACCTTACAAACTCTGGTCAATATCGTGCAATTACTGGCTCATGTATCCCCACTCTGTATGGGGATCTAGCTTTGCTCTCAGGACATGCAGCTAGTACATTGCAGATTGAGGACAACAGGCAAAGTACTTAAGCTTAAATGATGGTGCTTAGGACTCAGTGACCCTGTGTGGATACAAACCCCTTGTAACAATGGATGAGGTCTGTTGTAGGAGCAGCAGTGATCTGTATCCTATGTATGCCTGTATGCTCAAAAGTCTGTTACACTTCCCTTCCCCCTCCCCCCCCCCCGCCCTGCCCCTTGTCTCCTCTCCCTCTTTGAATACCTGTGAAATGGCTTTTCCCCACCCCTCCCTCCTGGAGTGCTTGTGAGATGAATGGGCTGTTTTAACAGCTAGAAGACAGAAGAGCTCCAATGGTAGGAGGTGTCTGAGACTCTAATTGGGCAGCAATCACATACCCAAAGCATGGACACTGCATGGACCCTGCCTGAGCGGGGGTGTGACCAGCCAGATGCAGCTAAATCCTCTCTAGCTGCAGGCCTGGAGCTGGTCCTTAAAAGGGGAAGGTGTCATGTGCACGGGCGCTCGCTCTCTCACACACACACTCACATACTCTCACGTCTGTACCTCACAAGAAGGCCCTTCGCCCGGACCAACTGAGTTGCATTCTATCTGCCTTGGGAAGATTTACCCTCAACACACCATCCATTGCTGTGCTGTTGGACACTTACCCTGAGAGATCCTGACACCTCCAGTGCTATGCGTGTCCTGTAAGTGTGACCTGACTCCCACCCCTCCTTCTTTGGAACTTAGATATCAATGTAATAAAGGTGCTGCTTTCTGCCAAACTGTGATGGGTCATTAATCCTCCCTAAGTTTAGTAACTGGCCCAAATTTGGGGTAACAAGGTCAACCTTACAATAAAACTGGTCTTCCTACCCCTCTGTAAGGAGGGGGAAAGGTGGGCACAAGGCAAAATCACCAAACACAAAATACAGAGTAGCCAGATAAGTAGAAGGGGTTTAAATAAGCTGAGCTGCTAGAGTCCTCCATGTTCCAGCCTCCCACATCAGACCCTAGAGCAAATGTCCTCTGGACAACCCGAGGCACGCTGACCTTAGTCCAAAAAATACCCTGGAGTCGTGAGGAAACATGGACATACATGTAGGCTTTATTTTGTATGATCTGTACACTTCTGCTTTATATGATTAGAAAAGCAAATGGGTTAGACACATTTTGCACAGAATTCTATGACTACTACTATGGAATGTTGTAATAGTCCAGCCACAAACTAAGTAAAGTCAGGGGAAAGCTAGCAGAGGGTGGGTTGATGTGGGGCGTGGGCATTCAAAACAGATCTCCTTTGCAACAGAACTGGCCACTCTATCACCATGAGGGTTGGAGATAGCTGCATGACTGATCTTTGCTTCATCCACTCTTATTTCTGGCTTAGTTTTATAAGCATAAACCAACTGGCCTCGTTCTATCACTTAGGGCTGTGCAAAATTTCATGAGGGAAGTGCTGTGGTTAGGGCAATCCAACACCCATAGTAGATGCAGCAATGTCCATGAAATAATTCTTCTATCAACTCAGATACTGCACCTGTCACAACTGGATTAACTACCCTGGGAGGGAAAGGGATCCCTGACAGTGTCTACACTGCTGTAGCTGCTGCAGTGAAGACATGCAGACCAAGTCCATTGAGCCTTCATGTGCCTCCTCAAACTGCACTTCTTCCAAAATACCCATTAGTCCTAAAAGTGGCTGCAGATGTAATGTTACCCATCAGATGACCCAGTCATGAATGCACCATAGGCCAAATTCAAAATAAAGAATAAAAGCAAATGACAATATGCCTCTGTCATAATACAACTGTAAAAACAGAACACTTGCTTGATGTCACATCTTGCTTTTTTTTTCACTTCATATTGCCTTTTTTTCTAGTTATCTAAACTATACATTCTAATGGGCAAAAACCTTGTCTTCATAATGATCTGTAAAATGCCTAGCACAGCTGTTCAAAGTAACTGAGAAGTACAGTAATAACTTTCTTACCTTATGCACCTCTCTGCATCAAGTCTACACAAATAAATGAAAGTGAAATGTAATGCTGTCAGAGATTTAGCCTGAAAAGGGAAACTTTTTTGTGTTTTTAAAAAAGCACCTACCCTATCACCCTTCAGAGCAACTGTACCTGTATTTTCCTCCTTCATGGTCCACCAAAGGCACCCACTGTGTGCTCTTGGCTCCTCAGTTGTCACTTCTCTTGGGTGGAGTCCTGCATTTCTCTCTCTCCTGCCCTGGGTTTTTCTTCACTGTACAGTTCCCTCTACACTGTGATATGCTCAGAAAGCCAAACTGCCTAAACAGCCCCACCTCTGTGCTTTACTTTCTGCTAGAGGCTAAGGACAGCTATAATTGCCAGTAGCTGTTACCAGACAGCCTTTTATAAGCAAGCATATTTATTATTCTAGTGAATGCGTTACACAAAATGCATTAAACTATAAAAACCTACACGTGCTAATACCTTGCCAAAGATCATCCCTAGCACAGGCGCCAACTTCTCCTGCCGCCGATGGGTGCTCAACCAACACCTGCACTCTGACTCCACTCCTCTCTGCCCTCAACACCTTTCCCGAAGTCTCTGCCCCCTCCCTGCCCCATTGGACTCCTTCCTCAAATCCCCACCCTAGTTCTTCCCTGCCTCCTCCCCTGAGCGTGCCTCGTTCCCCCTCCTTCCCCCTCCTTCCCACAGCTTGTAATGCTGTGAAACAGCTGGTTTGCAGGGACAAGCACTGCGGGGAGAAGTAGGGCAGTGGTGTACTCTGGGGAGGAGGTGGAGGTGAGCTAGGGTGGGGAAGCGGGGCAGGGAGCTTGGCTGCTGGTGGCTGCAGAGCCCCCACCAATTTTTCCCTGTGGGTGCTTCAGCCCTGGAGCACCCATGGGCTCAGTGCCTATGACCCCCAGCTCCAACAAGGGCTCGAGTAGAAGTCAATCCTCCAAACTGTGGTTTTTCTGTGGTTGCAAGTTCATAACAGCCTTAGCTGGGAACAAGCACCCACATGAATAGATTAGCCTTTTCTTTAGGCAGCTGATCGTGAGACACTGGGATAAGGTAATCAGCAGATAATGGTCCCATCTTCAGGGCATAGCTTCGAAGGCTGAGTTGTTGCATAACTAGAAGTGGGGAATTTGCATTCACTTCCCCCTCAAGATTCTCCAGGCGAATAACTGGACGCAGTCCTGAAAGTCTGGTCTCATTTGGCCCTCCATTCATTGTAGTCCTTGGAAGTTCATAATATTTCCCTTCACATTATGTCCCCTCTTGCACATTATTGTGGGCTGAGATTGCCACACACAATCCCAACCTACAATAATATATAACTTTTATATTTAATACAATGAATCCAAAATATATTTAAACTTAATATAATATGTTTTTTCAAGAATGTTTTTGGCAACTGCCATTTCATTAAAATCTTAGAAAAAGGCTCATTATTTTGTTAATGATTCCCCAAAAGAGAAGTTAGATCCAGAAGGGACTGGAGAATGTTTAATGTCTGCTGAATAACTTCCAAGTCTACATACAAACCCTAGCTAATAGTTTTCCAGGGGGAACAACCAGAGTCAGGAGGGAGGGGGACACAATGCCAAAAGAGTGATAGCCATGACATCATCAAAGAAAACTAAATGAGTCACTATGAAAAGATTATGATTTGTTTTTTAAGTCTGCAAATACAGTAGCCTAAGACACTTAGTGAAATGTTTTCTTTTAGGGGTAGTTGACTGCCTATGTGGATTTTAAACAGAAAAGAAGCAGTTGAGTACAGTAACATGTTTCTAACTCTTTGGGTGCCTTTTGCAAATACTTTATGCTGAACACTCAAATTATGTTTTCCCATACACAAAGGGGAAGAAGCCATGTTGAGGGTGAATGACCTAATTTCAATTAAGGAAAAAACAGAGCCCAAAACCAGTCTTCATGAGAGAGAACTGGCAGGGATTCAGTAGAGTTGATGTAAAGTGGCCCAAAAAAGCAGCAGTAAGTCCTTCCTTGAAATGTCCCAGCCTATGGGCCCTTTCTAGCAGGCATAACCCGCCATAGCCAGTACCCTGAAGAAGACGCTATACTGGGGGAGTGACTACCTGGGAAAACATTCTAGCCCTGGCTACGATAATTCTACAGCAATATATTTCTGCTGAAACATAAGATAATGAAAAAAAGTCTAATGTGTTAATTCAAGTGGTCATTCATTTGGTTTTAGCTGGTTCAGCCATATGTTTCTGGAGCATGCCTGATGCTTCAAATTAAATCTTGAAGAATTTGGTCTAAGCAGCAAAACACATTAAGATATCAGAATATCTGTGGTGCGACACAGAGACCCATTGGGGTCAGCAGCTCTTGTCAGGCTGAACATACTCTCTACACCTAACACACTGTTGTCATAATCTGGATGCAAAAGGTGTCATGTATGCTGTCATATACAAATTAATAACACGTTGTGCGGGGTATGTACAAAGTTGTAAATATGTGCTAGAGTTATGTTCTTAAAATATGTCTGGCAAGGAGCACGCAAGTCCAGTCTGCCCTGGACATCAGAATGTGTGTTTGCCTGTCTGACCAGCCTGGTTATCAGGCAGATAACACTGCTCTACAGCCAAAATGCTTCTGAAAGAAATGTAGTCAAACTTTACTAATT